>JAVJIX010000276.1:0-625000 GCA_036785185.1 Paratrypauchen microcephalus
AAGGGTCTGAATACTTCTGACCATGTAAAGGGTCTGAATACTTCTGACCATGTAAAGGGTCTGAATACTTCTGACCATGTAAAGGGTCTGAATACTTCTGACCATGTAAAGGGTCTGAATACTTCTGACCATGTAAGAGGTCCTGGTCCCTTTAAACCATGTAAAGGGTCTGAATACTTCTGACCATGTAAAGGGTCTGAATACTTCTGACCACGTAAAGGGGTCTGAATACGTCTGACCATGTAAAGGGTGTGAATACCTCTGACCATGTAAAAGGGGTGTGAATACCTCTGACCATGTAAAGGGTCTGAATGCCTCTGACCATGTAAAGGGTCTGAATACCTCTGACCATGTAAAGGGTGTGACGAATACTTCTGACCATGTAAAGGGTCTGAGTACCTCTGACCATGTAAAGGGTGTGAATACTTCTGACCATGTAAAGGGTGTGAATACCTCTGACCATGTAAAGGTGTGACCCTCTGACCATGTAAAGGGTGTGAATACTTCTGACCATGTAAAGGGTGTGAATACCTTCTGACCATGTAAAGGGTCTGAATACCTCTGACCATGCTAGGGGTCTGAATACCTCTGACCATGTAAAGGGTCTGAATACTTCTGACCATGTAAAGGGTCTGAATACTTCTGACCATGTAAAGGGTCTGAATACCTCTGACCATGTAAAGGGTCTGAATACCTCTGACCATGTAAAGGGTCTGAATACCTCTGACATGTGAGATTTCACTTTTTTCTGTTTTAACAAATCTGCCAAAATGTTTTTGTGCCAGTAGGGGGCGCTGTGTGAACATTAATGAGGAAAAATGAACTTAAATGATTTGAGCAAATGGAGCAAAATAACAGAGTCGATATGTAAGGGTCTGAATACTTTCAGTACACAGTGTAGATATTGTGTACTATATACTGTACTATACGCTGTGTACTAAATGTGACGGACACTTGTAAAACCTGACACAAGTCGTCCCGGAGGAGTTTTCAGTTCTTCAAAGATTCTGAAAGTGTCGATTCTAAACTTTCCAACAACACCTCACACATGGAAATCTGAAACATTTGAAGAATTTGTGTCCATTTGAAAGCGGGACATCTGAAAAGTAATGAGCTGAGAAATTCCACGTGAAAGATCCTGAAGTCCAGGTCTTCAGAACTCTTCTGCAGGACATGAAGCTCCTTCATCACTGACACCACTGTGGTGTTTACATTCAGGAAAGTCAGAATTAGAAGCTGCTTTAGTCCCAGTTTAGTCCCGGTTTAGTCCCGGTTTAGTGCTGACAGCCACGGACGTCATGAAATGTGATCCAGATGAAAGCTGAATTAGTGTTTAAAGGTCCCATGACATGGTACTTGTTGATGCTTTTATATGGCTCCTTAATGGTTCCCTAATACTGTAAATGAATCCTTCTTCAAAATCAACACTCAGTGCATGAGAAACAGAGATAAGATGAGAAAGAGTCATTTTTCTCACTCTGAACACTCCATTATGGGCATTGTTGCTTGAATGCAAATGAGGAGAAAAGAGCTGGCCTATAGTAGAGGGTGGGGGTGTGGCCAAACTCTCCGCTCTCAGCTGACCCATTTCCGTGATTTTACATGGGGAGTAGATTTGAAGCGTTCCATTGAAAAATAAACACATTTCCACAGAAAATCACCAATTATCATACCACTGCTGTTCAAAGGTCCAGAGGCTCAGATGAAGGACTTCCGAGCCTAGAAACACTCGGACGTGCCTCCAGGCAAATAAAAAACGCATTTCGCATTGCCTAGCGCATTCACAGTCCAAACTCTCTGGGCGTGGATTTACAGAAGACGCTGATTGCAGACAGACGGGGGTGGAACTGCATCTTGCATTTCTTTTCTTCGATCTAGACGTCAGATGAGTTTCCTTGTTCAAGAATCGCCCTTTTGAGCTCCGATTTTTTTGTAACGCAGAAAAGCGATCGCAAATGTTCAGGTTTAGACATTTCCTCTGCAACTTCTTAAACCATGGGGGGGGGGGCTAAACAGGGTAGGGGAGCTCACATTAACTGTTCAAAAACCTCAGAAAGTGAAAAATGTCATGCCATGGGACCTTTTAATACATGTCCTAAAGTCTATAAAGTAAATGTTCCTGCAAACATCATCGGGTCATTAACTTAGCCTGCCGCCTCGTTGCTCGATTATTGGCGTATCCACGCTCTTTGGCCAGTAAAGCTATCTGATGCAGCATTCTGTACGTGAGCAAACGTGTCCTGAGGAGAGTTAAGGATCCTGTTGAAGTGCAGCTACATCTTCACGAGCTGCTCACAGCTGATAGGGGTGGAAAAAGAAAAGAAAACAAAAAATACAGTAGGGAAACGGAGATATTTTCATAATGGTGACGTGCGGCGGGTTCCCGCGTGGTCGGACACAAATACACCGTGTACAGTAATAGTTCTGAGCTCATCTGATGTTCTGAATAAAAGTCTGTTTGTATCTTCCTCTAAACGACCTGTCGGCCCCTCCCTCTCTCCAGACTCACCCTGTCGGGCTCCCTCCCCTTCCTCCTCCCTGCAGCCTTCCTGGTGGGCGGGGCCTGGAGCTGCTCGGGGAGGCTCTCATTGGTCGGTCGCTCTGAGCTGGAGCAAGTGAACGGTTTGCCCAATCACAACCACTCCTCGGACCACCTGCCTCTGCTCGCCCACTTCAGGGCTGCGCCGGGTGACCACGGCGACGGAAACGCCCGGTCTCCCGCGGCGACGGAAACGCCCGGTCTCCCGCGGCGACAGCAGCTCCTGGTCAGCTGACTGGACGTCTGTACAGGATGTTTTCTGAGAAGCAGGAAGTGACATCACTGATGTGCCGAGGAATTCTGGACATCCTCGTAAGAGGAAGTCTTAAACACTCAGATTTAAAACACAATTTACACTTTTTTAAAAAAATCATGATTCAGCTCTTTCAGATTATTTTTATATTATAAGTGAAAATAAATTAATGTGACAAAATGAATTGTTTTAAATCTGTTCTGTGCTCCAGTTTTATGAAGCTGAATCTAAAAAGATTTTTTTTTTTATTCTGAATTTGAATGTATACATTTGTATGTTTGTGTTTTTGGATAAATATATGAGGACATCATGAGTTGGGAGCGGTTTAGTCTTTGAAACGCCCAGAGGGGACTCGTTTCTGCTGCTCACAGGATTTGTAATTTTTTTCACCTGTTCCTTTTTTCACCCTGCTGTTCTGGTCTTCAGCTCGGGGGCGTTAAACCGGTCTGTGGCCCCGGGGCCCTAAAGCTGAGGGCCACAGGGTCTCCTGGGCCCCTCAGTGGTCTGAAGCAGAACTTTCTTACTTCCTCTTCCATTAAAACTTCAATAATCCACGGCAAAAGGAGAACTTCAGTTTGTCGACTGGACAAAAGTTTATTTGGTTGAATCGGTTTTTCAGCTCGTCCAGTCTTGCTGCTTCTTCGGTTTGTCCTTTTGCCGTGGATTCTCCCTGGACCGACTGACGGACTCTACAAACATCTGAAAGGACGAGGATCTGGACCTTATTTCCAGTGATAAGAACTGTCATTGTACTCACCCAATTCTGTACTTTGGGGTCATTTGGAGTATTTCTCGCAGTTTGGCGATACTGCCGTTTAACGTGGGAGTGGTCGGGTATCCGTTTAACGTGAGTGGTCGGGTATCCGTTTAACGCGTGAGTGGTCGGGTATCCGTTTAACATGAGTGGTCGGGGCACGATAAGTTGCAGTCACCAAATAACAGCAAACTTTATCACTTTTCAGATGACAAAAGTTCAGTGTAGTGAGTTTTTCTTACACTTTAGTTTGAGTCAAAAAGTGGAACCAGAGCTCCAGTCCTTAGGGGTATTCCACGAAAGCTACTAAGCTCAAAGCCCGGCTTTATTCGTCAGTTGGCGCTAGTTTAAGTGAGAGTTCGGTTCTGAACACGACGCTGTCGCTAAACTTAGTTCCCTGCTGAGCATTACTGGGGCAACATGGTCTTAGCAGATAGTCTGGTCACAGCGTGGGGCAAGGCTAAAGTTCTGTCTTAGTTAGGCCGTGTACGCAGAGAACTCACGCACCTGACGTGAAACAGAGTGCTTTCAAAACAAACAGTTCCGCACACCTCCCCAAAAAGCATGAGTATCTGTGTTGTCCTGGAAAACACATACTCAGCAAAAAAAAGAAATTGCTCTTGCGTTCTTGACAAATTCTCCGGTAATTTAAACATATGCTTTTTGCACCGCTGTCTTTTATGACATTAACATATAGAAGAATTCCAGAGGTGTCTCAGAGAAAGGCTTTGGGTCGTAGTGGTTATGTGCTTTGACTCTGACATACGGGCGGGCCGGGTTCCGGTATCTCCCCGCTATTGACCTATTGATGCTCAAGCTCAAATTTGAGTTAAATTTTCACGCATTTATATTTGCAACATATTACAGAAATGGAAAATGAATTTAACCTACAATTATTGTTATCACACTAACTTATATCAGTTAGTCCTAACATAACCGCTTTCACTTGACGACATTGACACTTTATAATTTTATGTGACATCTCTATCAAAGAATACAGTTACAGGTAAACCTTTACTTTGAAAACAAAATGTTTCAGCCAAATAACAGGCACGCTCCATGATGCAACATTTCAATGATTCAACAAATTTGCTTCAGAGATGCTGTGCAAAAGCCTCTTTTAATGAAATCCTATTTATCAAATTTCCATCAATAAGGCATAAAACAATAAAAGACATTAGGTATGACATTCTGGTGTGAGGCCACTGCTGGAGGACTGCTGAGGGTCAGGCAAGACACTGCTGGAGTGACTGCTGAGGGTCAGCGTGCAAGGCACTGCTGGAGAACTGCTGAGGGTCAGGCAAGGCACTGCTGGAGGACTCTGCTGAGGGTCAGGCAAGACACTGCTGGAGGACTGCTGAGGGTCAGGCAAGGCACTGCCGGAGGAGGACCGCTGAGGGTCAGGCAAGGCACTGCCGGAGGACGCGCTGCTGGAGGGTCAGCAAGGCACGGTCAGCTGAGGGTCAGGGCAAGGCACTGCCGGAGGACCGCTGAGGGTCAGGCAAGGCACTGCCGGGAGGACCGCTGAGGGTCAGGCAAGGCACTTGCCGGAGGACCGCTGAGGTGGTCCAGGCAAGGCACTGCTGGAGGACTGCTGAGGGTCAGGCAAGGCACTGCTGGAGGACTGCTGAGGGTCAGGCAAGGCACTGCTGGAGGACTGCTGGAGGGTCAGAGCAAGGCACTGCTGGAGGACTGCTGAGGGTCAGGCAAGGCACTGCTGGAGGACTGCTGAGGGTCAGGCAAGGCACTGCTGGAGTGACTGCTGGAGGAGGGTCCAAGTGTACGCCATCTTCAGTCACTAGAACACAAACATACTATTAAAATACACAAATGCTTTGATCACAGCTGAGTGCAAGCATTAGTCTAGAGAATACCTTGAATATACTCTTCAGGGAGAACTCGCAGGAAGGATCTTTGATAGGGGTCCCTCCTTCAGTTACCTCCCACCAGTGGGCGACCCCGGTTTAGGGCCAGTGCTGCTAGCTCCCTCTTGCAGGTGAAAGATTTTGAGGGGGGGCTCCCACCTCCTGTGGCTTGGTAGCTACTGTTCATTTTAAATTAAATTAAGGTACCATTTCAACAGTATTACTAATTTCACTGAATAATAATATTAATATTAGCCTACTTACCACTCTGCAAAATGTTTTTATGCTTTGTCTTTACCTGCAAAACAGTCCTCTTCACATTATTCCTGCTCAAAGACAAGATAACACAATTTAACGTATTAGTTGGAGCAAATAATTTTACACAGTAAAAATAAATTACAACTGACAAGACTGCTCTACAAATATATAATAATTATGCCATTAACCGCCCATCATGAGAATCAAACTCACAATCTCCCACACCCCAGACAGTCACTTTTCCCCTGCGCCACAGATCAGCATTGACATCAATGGTGAAAAACATACTTAAAAAACTCAACCTCCAGCACTGTTATAGGACTTAACTTACCTATTTAAGCGCTCGGCGATCTTCTGCCACACCATGTCTCTGGCCTTGGTTATTGCAAATGTGTTGTAGAGTTCCAAAAGCAACTTCTGTTCTGATGCGCTGAAATAATCGTCCTGAATCTTCGACATGATGGCGTTTTCCACAGTCGCTTGTTCTGGACTTCTTATTTACCCCGTGCACGCGCGGAGGCCCGGCCTGGTTAGGCCAGACTGAACTTGGCGCTGATTAGGCGCAGCTGAAATGCGTTAGTGGAACGGGTTCAGGCTTTTGTCTAAGTTGTGTCTCAGGCAGGCGAGAACTTAGCACTTAGTCGCGGCTAAATTTAGCCACGTTCCTGGAATACCCCCCTGGTTCTGATGACGTCCTCAAGGACGGCGCACATTCACACCTGCTCTGCAGATAAGACGACGGCTTTAGTCTGGTTTAATTTAGTTTATTTTGGGTTTATTTTGTTTATTTTGGTTAATTTTGTTTGTTTTTTGTTTGCTTCTGTTTATTTGGGTTTTTTTGTTTGTTTATTTTTAGTTTATTTGTTTATTTGTTTTTTACTTATTTTGGTTTATTTTGTTTATCTTTTTGTTTATTTTTGGGTTTATTTGGGTTTTGTTTTTTTGTTAAATTTTTTTGGTTAATTTTTTGTTTAATTTTTGTTATTTTTTGTTTATTTTTGGATTTTGTTTATTTTGTGGTTTTCTTGGTTTATTTTGGGCGCAGACATTCATTCTTCTTTGCTTAGAAGACGCTCAGAACTTTTGTGTTTTGAGCGACACATGTCTGAAGATTGGGACTTGGAGACTGAAGAGGACTTATTTGAGTCTGATGTCGTATACGATAAGTTTACGGATGAGGAGGTGTTAGAAAGAATGAAGCGGAGACAGTTTTAGGAGCAGCAGAGAACCATCGGTTTCACATTACTTCTTAGAATCGTGCGCTGAATCCGCTGGCCTTCTTTCTTTTCGTTTGCTGGTAAAAAATGGTCCTGACTGAAGTGGGTACTGCAAACACGATGGTCCAAACGTCTTACAGCTTTGCCTTTCTCAAGGCAACGAGCCGCAGCTTCAATAACTCCGGATTGTGATGAGGAAGTCTGTGAAAACTCATCTTCATCCAAGCTGTCATTTTGTTTTCACAACCGAGATAAATTAATGTTCGCACCATTTCGGGTTTTCTCAAGCGGAGATGTTTTCTTTTTATTCCTTTGCTTCTTTGAGTGTAACCGAGAGCTGAGAGCGTCGTCTTATCTGCAGATCAGGTGTGAATGTGCGCGGTCCTCGAGGACGTCATCAGAACCAGGACTGGATCTCTGGTTCCACTTTTGACTCAAACTAGATTCAAGATTCAAGATTGTTTATTTGTCATATGCAGAATCAACACAAGGTCAACAATGCAATGAAATGCTGAGGATCAGAAGAACCGTTGACTCGCTAAAGTGTAGACTAACACACAGAACTGGTCAGACCTGGTTTAGACCTGGTTTAATCCTGGTTTAGACCTAAAAAGTGCTAAAGTTTGTGTTATTTGGTGACTGCAACATCGTGCCCCGACCACTCACATTAAACGGATATCGCCAAACTCCAAAATCTCCGGAAATACTCCAAATTAGGGATGCAAATTATCGATTAATTCATTAATTGATAGTTGATTGACCTTATCGATCGATTAATGATTAACTGATAAGCGGCGTTTTTCACCTGAATTTGAGTGTTTCAATAGGGTCTTTAAAGGGATATGCCACCCCCAGGTCAAATTTGGGCATCTCCCCACAGTCCAGAGACTAAAATAAGTGGTGGAAAGCGTTTTCCTGGTCACCCAGCCATTGTCCGAGTCTGTCGCCACTGACCGCCGCGGTATCTGCTGCTCCTCCGCCTTAGACTGGAGTCTAACGTCGCCAGAGAAAGATTTCGGCCAAAAGGAATTAATTTGCTCGATGTGTTTCCCAATTACTTTGTGTGTAGTGCACATTCATATCGAGTGCAAATAAATGTGCAAATCAACACGGAGAGCTTGCCTTGGTCATTTTGGGTGGGAACTATTTTCCAGTGCGTAAGAATACAGCCGTATCACGCAGCACGCTACCAGGGGAATCCCAGTTACGCACCGGGAAGGGAGTTCCCCTGTTGCGCAGCGTGGTGCGTGATACGACTGTATTCTTACGCACTGGAAAATAGTTCCCACCCAAAATGACCAAGTCAAGCTCTCCGTGTTGATTTGCACATTTATTTGCACTCGATATGAATGCGCACTACACACAAAGTAATTGGGAAACGCATCGAGCAAATTAATTCCTTTTGGCCGAAATCTTTCTCTGGCGACGTTAGACTCCAGTCTAAGGCGGAGGAGCTGCAGATACGGCGGCGGTCAGTGGCGACAGACTCGGACAATGGCTGGGTGAGCAGGAAAACGCTTTCCACCACTTATTTTAGTCTCTGGACTGTGGGGAGATGCCCAAATTTGACCTGGGGGTGGCATATCCCTTTAAGAATATAAGCTATAGTAACATAACACTGAGTCATAAATATATCATAGTATTATTATATTGTATATTCCTCAGTTATTCCTTAGTAAAAAGCAGACAAATGTATTGATCCTGAATAACAAAATACAGTAATCTATCGCGGTTCGCAGATTTTTTTTTTTTTTTTTTCCAATTTTTTAAAAATAGTGTAACATTGTGTTCTGCGTCCTGATTGGCCCTCGCGCGTACACCCGGGGCTGCTGAGCAGTGCCGTTGGCGCCTGCGGCTGGCTGTGAGTCGAGCTTGGCGCAGCGCGGTTGCCTTGTTTCGTGACCACGCGGGTGCGCGTGTACGCGATTAGCGATTAATTGCAATTAATGCATTTTGTTCGACTAACGTCTTAATTGACAATTAATCGTTAATCGATTAATTGTTGACATCCCGACTCCAAATGACTCCAAAGTACAATGGGCGAGTAAATGACGCTGTTTTATCACCGAAATAAGGTTGTAAAAACGTTACTTGTGGTTTAAATCCCTGACGATTGTGAGACGGAGCTGAAGTTCAGACTCTGAAGACTCTTTAAACCTCAGAGCGTCAGAGTCTGTGGATCCTCACGGCGCCTCAGTATGAGAACCTCCATGAGAACAGTGTGGACGTGCTGGACTTTTGAACAGATCTGTGTGAAGGAAATGACACTCAAACTGTTCACATTTAAACAGAATTCACTTGTGGAAAAGTTTTATTTTTATAATTGTTTGAAGCTTTGGTACGATTATTAAAAGTGGGAATTGAACCAGCAGCTCTGTGGTGGATGTTCTTCCTGTGGTGGATGTTCTGCCTGTGGTGGATGTTCTCCTCGTGTTCCTGTGGTGGATGTTCTTCCTGTGTTCCTGTGGTGGATGTTCTCCCCGTGTTCCTGTGGTGGATGTTCTGCCTGTGGTGGATGTTCTCCCCGTGTTCCTGTGGTGGATGTTCTGCCTGTGGTGGATGTTCTCCTCGTGTTCCTGTGGTGGATGTTCTTCCTGTGGTGGATGTTCTCCCTGTGTTCCTGTGGTGGATGTTCTTCCTGTGTTCCTGTGGTGGATGTTCTCCCTGTGTTCCTGTGGTGGATGTTCTGCCTGTGGTGGATGTTCTCCTCGTGTTCCTGTGGTGGATGTTCTGCCTGTGGTGGATGTTCTCCTCGTGTTCCTGTGGTGGATGTTCTTCCTGTGGTGGATGTTCTTCCTGTGTTCCTGTGGTGGATGTTCTTCCTGTGTTCCTGTGGTGGATGTTCTGCCTGTGGTGGATGTTCTCCCTGTGTTCCTGTGGTGGATGTTCTGCCTGTGGTGGATGTTCTCCTCGTGTTCCTGTGGTGGATGTTCTGCCTGTGGTGGATGTTCTTCCTGTGTTCCTGTGGTGGATGTTCTGCCTGTGGTGGATGTTCTCCCTGTGTTCCTGTGGTGGATGTTCTCCCTGTGTTCCTGTGGTGGATGTTCTCCCTGTGTTCCTGTGGTGGATGTTCTCCCTGTGTTCCTGTGGTGGATGTTCTCCCCGTGTTCCTGTGGCAGAGTGGTGAGCCGGTCTCCTCAGGTTGTGGGTCAGACTCCTGAGCACCAAACACCTGCGTGAAGTTGGCCCCCGTCAAACTCACACCTACACAAAAACTATGTCAGTCGTTTGTGCTGTTTTAGTTTTTTTTTGGGGGGGGGTTGACCCCAGTTTGACCTATAAAAGAATCGTTAATATCTTAAAAACTAAAGCAGCACAAACGAAGCTCAAACGACTGACACAGTGTTTGTGTAGGTGTGAGTTTGACGGGGGCCAACTTGACGCAGGTCACCACACACCGTCTGAAAGCACTAGATGGCGCCAGAGGAACACTGGACCTTCTCAAGGGTATGAGGGGAACACACACACACACACACACAGAGACACACAGAGATGCAAAATGTTGGATTAAAGTAGATTTAACATGTTCTAGTTCTGTGTGTGACCTACAGCAGAGGAGGGACAGAGACGGGGGACGGGGACAGAAGGAGAGACGGGGAGCAGGGAGAAAGACGGGGACAGAAGCAGGGACAGGCAGCAGAGCCGTGCGCCTCAGAAATGATGAAAAATGTGGATTATCATAAATCCGTCCAAACCATAAGACGATTAAAACGACAAAAGCCGAACAACAGGAGAGGGAGGAAGAGGAGAGGGATAATGCCATACTGTGGAACATTCCAGGAGCAACAACATCTGAAGCAGGTGGTGAACCCTCCAACAGAAGTTCCATAATGCACCTTTTGTGTTCACTAGAGGAAAGTGTTTGAATTCTGTTTCACACAAAAAGCTTCACTGGCTCTTCCCGTGTTTTGTTTTTAGGTTCTTTTTAACGACCAAGAGTTTGTGTTCAGACCTGACGGTTTGGACTGCTCCTGCGGTCTTCCTGCGGTCTTCCTCAGGGTCACGTTTGGACTGCTTGTTGGTACCTGATGTGGGCGGAAGTACCCGATGTGGGCGGAAGTACCCGATGTGGGCGGAAGTCCCCGATGTGGGCGGAAGTACCCGACACGACAGTGCCTGATTCGTTCCTTGCAGTTGGTTTACGGCTCTGTCTGCAGATGTGATTTATCTATCTTTTTCATCCATCTTTTTCATCTATCTTTTTTTTATCTTTATCTTTTTTTTTTAACAGATTTTATTATTATTATTATTATTATTTTAATTTTCTATTTGGAGGTAAATGAACACCTTAGCATTTGTATTTAGTTTTATTTGTATTCCTCATGTTGTAACATGTCCTCTGTGATGGATGTCGGGGACATTTTGGTGTTAAATCCACGTGAAGTTAACAACCTCACAAAAACATTTTTTAAGGTTCTACAGTTGCCTCAAAAAGTTCTTAGACTCACTTTTAATTTCTTATTTTTTATATATTATGTATTTTTTAAATACATAATATAATACATTTATTTATTTATTTACATACTTATTTTTGATGTATAATTTATTTATTTATTACATTTTTTAAATATATATTTATCTATCATGCCGAAAATTGCCTTCGTTGTCAAAATATGTGTCTGTCGTAAATAAAATAAATAATAAAAAAAAAAGCCCTAATCAGGCAGGAAAACCCTCCTTCTTCCTGATACGTCATTGTGCGTCATTGTGCGCATGTGCAGAACACACAGAGCACACATCGGGTACTTCCGCCCACATCGGGCACCCACACCGCTCCCTGCGGTCTTGGGGTCACGCCATGTTCCTTCCTACCGGTAGAGGCAGGACGACAGCGCCACCTGCAGTCCGACTTCCTCAGGACAGTCCAAGGACCAGTGTAAAAAAGAGAGAACCACATTATGGACGGGGCAGAACATCACTGGAACAGAGGAGAACATCGTCTCTGGATTAAAGAGGAAATGGACGTACGGAAACGTGCCCACAGGACGATAAACCCTCTCCTCTCACACCTGGAACTGTCCCTGAGGAAGTCGGACTGCAGGTGGCGCTGTCGTCCAGCCTCCACCGGCAGGAAGACGGCACCGAAACCTGTTCAACGTCACAGGAACATGATGTGACCCCGAGGAAGACCGCAGGGAGCAGTCCAAACTGTCAGGTCTGAAAAAGAACCTAAAAACACACCACCACACACCTCTGTCTGTCCTTGTGTTCTGCTTTGAGATGATTCAACTTTTGTTTCCTCCACCTTTTCCTTCAACAGTCTCAAAGTGAAATCCCAGCCAACAGAGCCGCACACAATCGTACAAACATGTGAGTTTTATTAAAGTCATGCTGCTACAGTCGCTTCAGTCGTAAACAGCGTCTTTACAGTTACGTCCCGTTTCCTCCTGAATCCACCAAAACAAAGACATTCAAAACCTTAAAATCACTGAACGTTTGTGAAGCACCACGATTACACCGACACGTCCTGAAAGTGCAGCTGACGGGGTTTTAGAGTTTCACTAACCAGTTGGTTTCACTAACCAAAGAACGGCAATGTAAAAGTGAAAAAAATACAGTGGACTCAACCGTTTGGCTTCCTGTGGTCCAAAGGAAGAAAAATGAAGAAACGACAAAGGCTTTTTTACCAAAACGTTATTTAAAAATCTTTTGAACATGGGCCACGCGTGGGCCAGAACTGTTACCGAGCAACCAGAATGTAAACAAGAGCCAAAACATGACCAGATTACAGGATATTTACGATCAGACTCGGACAAATCGAAGACGACGTGAAGTGCCTCTGCATTTTGGATGGAGATGACATAAGCAGAGGGATCCTGGTTTTTAGACTTTGCTACACAATTTATTTTTCCACAACCTGCCGCTGAACTGACGGAAAACTGATCAGTGTTCAGCACAGGGATTCTCCACCGAAACCGAGAAACCCCGTGAGAAACCCTGTGAAACTCTGTGAGAAACCCCGTGAAACTGAGAGAAACCCCGTGAAACTCTGTGAGAAACCCTGTAAGAAACTCCATGAAACTCTGTGAGAAACCCCCGTGAGAAACCCCGTGAAACTGTGAGAAACCCCGTGAGAAACCCTGTGAAACCCTGTGAGAAACCCCGTGAGAAACCCCATGAAACCGAGAGAAACCCCATGAGAAACTCCATGAAAGTCCGTGAGAAACCCCATGAAACAGAGAAACCCCGTGAAAAGCACCGTGAAACTGAGAAACCCTGTGAGAAACTCCACAACCTGCCGCTGAACTGACGGAAAACTGATCAGTGTTCAGCACAGGGATTCTCCACTGAAACTGAGAAACCCCGTGAGAAACCCCATAAAACTGAGAGAAACCCCGTGAGAAACTCCATGAAAGTCTGTGAGAAACCCTGTGAGGAACCAAATGAAACTGAGAGAAACCCCATGAAACCCCGTCAGCTGTACTTAGACTGTGAAGAATTCGAATGAGCAAAATGACTGAAACACTGAGGGTAAAGTGTCGTTATTTTAGGGACGTCTCTGTTTAAAGGCACAGGGACAAACGTGATTGTTTTATTCATAAAATTTCATTGTCATAATCTGATAATCTCATAATCTCATAATCTCTTTGGCTCCGGATCTTCTTAAATTTAAACCTCCTGAATCTCAAACTCTGAGATTTAATCCAGGTTCTGATGTTCCTCCTCAAACTCCTGGAGTCGTGTTTGTTTCATTCTCATGTTTGAGGAACTCTTTATTATTCGTCTGTAACATCTCCAAAGCTCCAAACGCTCTGTTCCACCTCGTGATGTCATCAAGTGAACAGTGAACTTTTACCTTTAGTTCAGTCGAGATTGACGACTCCAGGACTGAAATGATCCACATGATTCTAGTGAAGGTGTGTGGAGTTTAAAAACACAGTGGAGCACTTCCTGTATCACCACATGATGACATCACAAGGTGTTTTCAGTCTGAGAGAAGAACTCGAATCTGCAGGTTTGTGTGAATGAAACAAAAACCTCCAGGTGACGAGGAAACGACATTCGGACAGAATATTGTGATTTGGACCTTTTAACCATTAATTAAGAAATACAAAGTCGTGTTCTTAAACTAAACTTTTCTCTTTTCTCGTTTTGTGGTTCTAAAACATTTTTCAGGTTTAAACTCCACACGTTTTACTCAGAGAACCAGGGTTATGACATAACCTAACCAAGATTTTTTTTTTTTTGTAGGAATCACTGAAAACTGAAAAATTTACATTTCCTTTTTTTTTTTTAGTGTTTTTTGTCAGACATGCTTCAAACTCCACACGGCAGAATGCACCAAAAACAAACAAAAAATGTGACCAAAAAAATACCATAAAAACACAAATGTTTCAGCCAATGAACTAAAAAAAATCAAAGAAAAAAAAAAAATCAAGATTTTATTGTTGTTTTCAGTCATTCAAATTTCTAAATAAAATACTGCTCATAATCAGGGCTGCAAAGGGGCACAAAATTCCCAGAAACTTTCCAGAAAATTGGGAATTGTAGCTTGGAAATTTGGGGAATTTTCAATAAAAAGGATCAAAATGTAATATTTTAGCAGATATTTACTCCGACAAAGACACAACCTGCAGATGGAGTTATTTCCTGTTCATTTCCAAATGTTCCAGCTTTGAAAATTCCCTAAATTTTGTCCCGTTTTAGAGCCGCCCGGAGCCCTTGTGTTTGGGAGCGAAGGCAAAAAAGAACGTCACAATCAAAACATCTGAACATTCAACTCAAACGTCACAAAAATCAGTAAAACTCGTGAAAATCTGCGGAAAAACGTGGATTTTTGTTGCTACATCGACTCGGAGTTCGTCAAACGTCCCAAACTCCATCGAAATGTTCCGGGTTTTTTTGCGTCAAGTTTTTTTTTTTTGCAACCATCTCTCGTCTGTTTCGATAATCGTCCACAGATTCGCTGATATGTTTCCGTGATATGAAAATCCTTGTTCGTCCAAAAGTTCGGAACATTTTTGTTTCCGGTTTTGTTCGGCTTTGTGCACGACGGCGCGCTGGTCTCAACGCCAACGGTCGCTTTTATTCAAATCCTAAAATATTAAAGAAAAAAAATTATAAATAAATAAAAATTTAAAAATAAAACAAATATATAAAAAAGAATATAAAATAAAAGTAAAAAAAAAATTAAAAAAATATATCAAAAAATAAAATCAAATAAAAATAAAATGTATAATAATAAAAAAAAAAATAATAATAAAAAATCAAATGAAAATAAAATGAATAAAAAATAAAATAAAATAATTAAAACAAAAAAAAAATAAAGTAATAAAAAATTAAATAAAAAATAAAAAAAAATTCAAATGAGTGAAAGAGACGATATAGGTGTTATTTTTGCAGTACTGACGCTCACAGTCAGGGGGCGCCGTTGTGCACAGAGCCAGTTTCTTCTTCAGTTCATCATTCATAAAAATGGCAGTTTTATTTTGTACTTTTTCTGAAAATGAAAAATCCCAAAACTGTAAATAAAAAAAACTCTGCAACATTTTAAATTAAGTTTAAGAAGTAAAGCTGCAATACGTAACATTTCAGGGTATACCACCTGCTCGTCTCCATGGGGATTTTGGCCGTTTCCCTGGAATGTTCCACGATAAAGCATTAAAAATTAATGCTTGGTAATTAATTAAATTACCAAGTAACAGGTCAGATGCGTGAAAAGTCGCCCGGCTGTAATTGAATAATAACAGTTTAAAGCCGTACTGCGGGACATTCCAGGCAAAGCAACGAAAGAACGTTTAACTCGAACACGGATACGCCGACTTCTTCAAAAATATGAAAACAGAAATAGAAGTTTTGTCAGCAAATCGAACAAAACTAAAACCGATTCATTAAATCAATTTCAGATTAAAATGTTGAAAAATCAAAAGCCAAAATCCCAGATCCAGAATCAGATCTGGATTAAAGTCAATCTTATCCTTATTTATCCACCAAATGATCAAATTAAAACAATTCATTAAAACACTTTGAATTCTTGTCTTTCTGTTTTCCGTCGTGCAAACCTGCTGGACGTTTACGGTATTACAGCGTGAAGCCGCCGTGTTCGCCACGTCTTTGCGGTTGAATCTCGTCCTTCGCTCTGAAAATGGAAGACTTGGACTCGGTCTTGGTTTAAACCGTGAGCTGCATAGAGACTTTCACGTTTAGACACTTCCAGAATAAAATCCAACACTGGAAACACGAAGCTAACGACGCTAACAATAGCCGTGTCTCAATTCTCAGTGTGCACAGTTCGGAGTGTGGGTTTAAGTCTCCGGACTGTGCATACTTGCACTCTCCATGGACTGCATGGGCGTCGGCAAAATTTGACAGATCCCTCAACTACCAGATGCAGCCGCCGACTCCATTTTCTCCCGTGGAAGAGCGCACAGGGCATGCTGGGATATGAGTGCACGAAGTGTGCATGGATGCACAGTTGCATGGGACAAAAACGAAATGAGACGGCAGCTGTCGCGCCGGAAGTGACGTGTGCGCCGTTAAAACCACACTCCGAACTGTGCACACTGCGAACTGAGACGCGGCTCCCGCTAACGATGCTAACGCCGCTATTGAAGCTAGCACCGCTAACAATGCTTATGAAGCTAACGATGCTAAGGCCACTAATGAAGCTACCGCCGCAAATTAAGTTAACGAAGCTAACTAAGCTAATGATGCTAACGAAGCTAACGCCGCTAAGCTAACAGCGCTAATGAAGCTAACGAAGCTAATGATGCTAATGAAGCTAATGATGCTAACGAAGCCAACGCCGCTAAGCTAACAGCGCTAATGAAGCTAACGAAGCTAATTATGCTAATAAAGCTAACGAAGCTAATGATGCTAATGAAGCTAACGAAGCTAATGACGCTAACGAAGCTAACGCCGCAGTGTGCTTCAGGAAACGGACGCGTTTGTGCAGACCGGAGGTGGGAAGAACAAAGTACTGGTCCAAAAAAGAACTAAAAAGGGAAAAGTACTACTTGTGTAACTGCCGGGGCGTAAAAGTTAAAATTTGAACAAAACCTGAAATAAATCCAAAAACTTTCCGTCTTTCACTTGACGAGTCAAATCAAAATAAAAAGTGAATTCTAATGAAAGCGACTCTGGACGGGTCGTTTTTAAATTTGAGCTTTAGAAAGATCCTCCTGAACACATCCCTCTGCTCCTTTCTCCTCTTTCTCTTTCCGAAATATTCCCGCCGTCTTCGATCGCGCCACTCGTCTCCGGGACAAAGGAAATCCACGTTCTCGCTTCATCGTGCGCCGGGCCGAGCGTCGGACACAGAAACTCAGAGTCCAGAAACGGGAAAACCTGGGGGGAAAATCCAAACTTGTGCTGTGGCGTCGTGGGGTTTGGTTTTGTGCGGATGGTTTTCCATTTATTTCGGCCGTTTTGTCTTCAGTTGTTTTTGTTTAAAATGTGGTTTATTGAAAAAGTTAAATCCGTATTTGGTATCCATCGCTGAGTGTGCTGAGCTCCGCCGGTTTACGGTCCACGGACGCCGGCCTGAAAATACAAAAACGTGTCAGATGCCCTCCCAGTGTGTGGTTTAGACCTGGTTTAGTCCTGGTTTAGACCTGGTTTAGACCTGGTTTAGACCTGGTTTGGTCCTGGTTTGGTCCTGGTTCGGTCCTGGTTTGGTCCTGGTTTAGTCCCGGTTTAGACCCGGTTTAGACCCGGTTTAGTCCTGGTTTAGTCCTGGTTTAGTCCTGGTTTAGTCCTGGTTTAGTCCCGGTTTAGACCTGGTTTAGTCCTGGTTTAGTCCCGGTTTAGACCCGGTTTAGACCCGGTTTAGTCCTGGTTTAGTCCCGGTTTAGTCCTGGTTTAGACCTGGTTTGGTCCTGGTTTGGTCCTGGTTCGGTCCTGGTTTGGTCCTGGTTTAGTCCCGGTTTAGACCCGGTTTAGACCCGGTTTAGTCCTGGTTTAGTCCTGGTTTAGTCCCGGTTTAGACCCGGTTTAGACCCGGTTTAGTCCTGGTTTAGTCCTGGTTTAGTCCTGGTTTAGTCCTGGTTTAGTCCCGGTTTAGACCTGGTTTAGTCCTGGTTTAGTCCCGGTTTAGACCCGGTTTAGACCCGGTTTAGTCCTGGTTTAGTCCCGGTTTAGTCCCGGTTTAGACCCGGTTTAGACCCGGTTTAGTCCCGGTTTAGTCCTGGTTTAGTCCTGGTTTAGTCCCGGTTTAGACCCGGTTTAGTCCTGGTTTAGACCTGGTTTAGACCTGGTTTAGACCTGGTTTAGTCCTGGTTTAGACCTGGTTTAGACCTGGTTTAGACCCGGTTTAGTCCTGGTTTAGACCTGGTTTAGTTCTGGTTTAGACCTGGTTTAGTCCTGGTTTAGACCTGGTTTAGACCTGGTTTAGACCCGGTTTAGTCCTGGTTTAGTCCTGGTTTACCTGGTTTAGTCCTGGTTTAGTCCTGGTTTAGTCCTGGTTTAGACCTGGTTTAGACCCGGTTTAGTCCTGGTTTAGTCCTGGTTTAGACCCATTTTAGTCCTGGTTTAGTCCTGGTTTAGTCCTGGTTTAGTCCTGGTTTAGACCTGGTTTAGTCCTGGTTTAGTCCCATTTTAGTCCTGGTTTAGTCCTGGTTTAGTCCTGGTTTAGTCCTGGTTTAGACCTGGTTTAGACCTGGTTTAGTCCTGGTTTAGACCTGGTTTAGTCCTGGTTTAGACCTGGTTTAGACCCATTTTAGTCCTGGTTTAGTCCTGGTTTAGACCCATTTTAGTCCTGGTTTAGTCCTGGTTTAGTCCTGGTTTAGTCCTGGTTTAGACCCATTTTAGTCCTGGTTTAGTCCTGGTTTAGTCCTGGTTTAGACCTGGTTTAGTCCTGGTTTAGACCTGGTTTAGACCTGGTTTAGTCCTGGTTTAGTCCTGGTTTAGACCCATTTTAGTCCTGGTTTAGTCCTGGTTTAGACCTGGTTTAGACCTGGTTTAGACCTGGTTTAGACCTGGTTTAGTCCTGGTTTAGACCCATTTTAGTCCTGGTTTAGTCCTGGTTTAGACCCATTTTAGTCCTGGTTTAGTCCTGGTTTAGTCCTGGTTTAGTCCTGGTTTAGACCCATTTTAGTCCTGGTTTAGTCCTGGTTTAGTCCTGGTTTAGACCTGGTTTAGTCCTGGTTTAGTCCTGGTTTAGACCTGGTTTAGACCTGGTTTAGTCCTGGTTTAGTCCTGGTTTAGACCCATTTTAGTCCTGGTTTAGTCCTGGTTTAGACCTGGTTTAGACCTGGTTTAGTCCTGGTTTAGTCCTGGTTTAGACCCATTTTAGTCCTGGTTTAGTCCTGGTTTAGTCCTGGTTTAGTCCTGGTTTAGACCCATTTTAGTCCTGGTTTAGTCCTGGTTTAGACCTGGTTTAGTCCTGGTTTAGTCCTGGTTTAGACCCATTTTAGTCCTGGTTTAGTCCTGGTTTAGACCTGGTTTAGTCCTGGTTTAGACCTGGTTTAGACCTGGTTTAGACCTGGTTTAGTCCTGGTTTAGTCCTGGTTTAGTCCTGGTTTAGACCTGGTTTAGTCCTGGTTTAGACCTGGTTTAGACCTGGTTTAGTCCTGGTTTAGTCCTGGTTTAGACCCATTTTAGTCCTGGTTTAGTCCTGGTTTAGTCCTGGTTTAGTCCTGGTTTAGACCCATTTTAGTCCTGGTTTAGTCCTGGTTTAGTCCTGGTTTAGACCTGGTTTAGACCTGGTTTAGTCCTGGTTTAGTCCTGGTTTAGACCTGGTTTAGACCTGGTTTAGTCCTGGTTTAGACCTGGTTTAGTCCTGGTTCAGTCCTGGTTCAGTCCTGGTTTAGACCTGGTTTAGACCTGGTTTAGACCTGGTTTAGTCCTGGTTTAGTCCTGGTTTAGACCCATTTTAGTCCTGGTTTAGTCCTGGTTTAGACCTGGTTTAGACCTGGTTTAGTCCTGGTTTAGTCCTGGTTTAGACCCATTTTAGTCCTGGTTTAGTCCTGGTTTAGTCCTGGTTTAGTCCTGGTTTAGACCCATTTTAGTCCTGGTTTAGTCCTGGTTTAGACCTGGTTTAGTCCTGGTTTAGACCCATTTTAGTCCTGGTTTAGTCCTGGTTTAGTCCTGGTTTAGTCCTGGTTTAGTCCTGGTTTAGACCTGGTTTAGTCCTGGTTTAGACCCATTTTAGTCCTGGTTTAGTCCTGGTTTAGACCTGGTTTAGTCCTGGTTTAGTCCTGGTTTAGACCCATTTTAGTCCTGGTTTAGTCCTGGTTTAGTCCTGGTTTAGTCCTGGTTTAGACCTGGTTTAGACCTGGTTTAGTCCTGGTTTAGACCTGGTTTAGTCCTGGTTTAGACCTGGTTTAGTCCTGGTTTAGTCCTGGTTTAGTCCTGGTTTACATGTGTATGTTGTACACGTACGATTTGTCCCTCCTGGCGGTCCGTCGCTGGGGGCTGGCGCTCTGCCGTCGCCGTGGAGACAGAGACTTCCCTCGACAGCGCTCTTTAACGGGCGACTGAGCGCTCGACGACTTCAGGATCTGCCCAAACCAAAGATAAACGAGGATTATTCTAGAAGTTTATATACGACCCCCGAGGAGCCTCTGAAAGCACACACGTTTGGTTCTGGTTTAGTCCTTTTTAGACCCGCAGTAGACCTGGTTTAGTCTTAGTTTAGTCCTCATTTAGACCTGGTTTAGTCTTAGTGTAGTCCTCATTTAGACCTGGTTTAGTCTTAGTGTAGTCCTCATTTAGACCTGGTTTAGTCTTAGTGTAGTCCTCATTTAGACCTGGTTTAGTCTTAGTTTAGTCCTCATTGGGGCCAGGCAGCGGTAGCTGCAAGGCACCCATAGTGTTTCTATTGATTCCTATTATTATTGGGGCCAGGCAGCGGTAGCTGCAAGGCACCTATAGTGTTTCTATTGATTCCTATTATTGGGGCCAGGCAGCGGTAGCTGCAAGGCACCTATAGTGTTTCTATTGATTCTTATTATTATTAAACATTATTCTTCCGCCTCTGGGAGTCTATGGCAACCCCTAGAACCGTCTGGTAAAAAGTTGTGAAATTTGGCATGCACATTCCAGCCAGTCTCCTCATTACCCACAGCAATTTATAGGCCCCCACCCCCAACCCTCTAGCGCCACCAGCAGCTCAAAGTTGCAGGAATTTTCAGGTACATTTCTGCGTGTAACTTTTGAACCGTATGTCCAATTTTCAAAAACTTGGTATCCCTGGACTCCTTGGGCCAAGCCGAATCCAACGCACCCTGTGACGTCATTTTCCGTCAGGGTAGATTTTCCGCCATTTTGAATTTTATGAAAAACACTCAAAATGCTTCTCCTCCCTCAATTTTTGACCAATTTTGCTCAAATTTGGTACATAGCATCTTTGGACTGAGCCTCATCAGAAACGTACCCGGTTTTTTGATATTTCTTATCGTTTTGTCGTGACAGCCAATCAAACGTGTCCGAAAAGTCGCCAAACAGGAAGTGAGCTCATATCTCGGGAACCGTTTATAGGATTATTTTCAAACTTTTCACAGATGTTCGTGTCCTTCCCAGGATTCCCCACAAAAAATTACAGGTCCCCACCTCAAACCCTCTAGCGCCACCAACAGGTCAAAATTTTAGGGACATTTCTGCTTGTAACTTTTGAACCGTAAGTCCGATTTTCAAAAATTTGGTATCCCTGGGATCCTTGGGCGAAGACTGATCCAACGCATCCTATGACGTCATGTCTGCCGGAATAGAATGTCCGCCATCTTGGATTTTTGTGAAAATCAATAAAATTCTTCTGTTTCTACAACTTAACTTGTAATTTCCACAACAAATGGTGTGCACCCACATTCTAGACAGTCTCATGATGCCCTTCAACAAATTTTACGTCCCCACCCCCAACCCTCTAGCGCCACCAGCAGGTCAAAGTTGCAGGTACATTTCGGCTTGTAAGTTTTGAACCGTACGTCCGATTTTCTAAAACTTGGCCTCCCTGGACTCCTTGGGGCAAGACGAATCCAACGCATTCTGTGACGTCATTTTCCGCGGGTAAGATTTTCCGCCATTTTGAATTTTATGAAAAACATTCAAAATGCTTCTCCTCCCTCAATTTTGGACCAATTTTGCTCTAATTTGGTACATAGCATCTTTGGACTGAGCCTCATCAGAAACTTACCCGGTTTTTTGATATCTCTTATCGTTTTGTCGTGATAGCCAATCAAACGCGTCTTAACAGTTGCCAAACAGGAAGTGAGCTCATATCTCGGGAACCCTTCATAGAATTATTTTCAAACTTTTCACATGTATTCTAGTCTGTCCCAGGATTCCCCACAAAAAATTACAGGGCCCCAGCTCAAACCCTCTAGCGCCACCAACAGGTCAAAATTTGAGGGACATTTCTGCTTGTAACTTTTGAACCGTAAGTCAGATTTTCAAAAACTTGGTATCCCTACAATCCTTGGGCCTAGTCAAATCAAATGCACCCCATGACGTCATGTTCGCCGGAATAGAATGTCCGCCATTTTGGATTTTGTGGAAATCAATAAAATGCTTCTCCTCACTCAATTTTGGACCAATTTTGCTCTAATTTGGTACATAGCATCTTTGGACTGAGCCTCATCAGAAACTTGCCTGGAGTTTTGATATCTCTTATCGTTTTGTCGTGACAGCCAATCAAACGCATCCTAAAAGTCGCCAAACAGGAAGTGAGCTCATATCTCGGGATCCCTTCATAGGATTATTTTCAAACTTTTCACACGTATTCTAGTCTGTCCCAGGATTCCACACAAATAAATGACAGGGCCTCAGCTCAAACCCTCTAGCGCCACCAACGGGTAAAAATTTGAGGGACATTTCTGCTTGTAACTTTTAAACCGTAAGTCCGATTTTCAGAAACTTGGTATCCCTGGGATCCTCGGGCGAAGACTGATCCAACGCATCTCATCGAATTAGGCTGGGTCGCTGCTTGGCCCCACATTGCTGCTTGCAGCTATATTTGGGGCCAGGCAGCGGTAGCTGCAAGGCACCTATAGTGTTTCTATTGATTCCTATTATTGGGGCCAGGCAGCGGTAGCTGCAAGGCACCTATAGTGTTTCTATTGATTCCTATTATTATTATTGGGGCCAGGCAGCGGTAGCTGCAAGGCACCTATAGTGTTTCTATTGATTCTTATTATTATTATTATTATTATTATACATTATTCTTCCGCCTCTGGGAGTCTATGGCAACCCCTAGAACCGTCTGGTAAAAAGTTGTGAAATTTGGCATGCACATTCCAGCCAGTCTCCTCATTACCCACAGCAATTTATAGGCCCCCACCCCCAACCCTCTAGCGCCACCAGCAGCTCAAAGTTGCAGGAATTTTCAGGTACATTTCTGCGTGTAACTTTTGAACCGTATGTCCAATTTTCAAAAACTTGGTATCCCTGGACTCCTTGGGCCAAGCCGAATCCAACGCACCCTGTGACGTCATTTTCCGTCAGGGTAGATTTTCCGCCATTTTGAATTTTATGAAAAACACTCAAAATGCTTCTCCTCCCTCAATTTTTGACCAATTTTGCTCAAATTTGGTCCATAGCATCTTTGGACTGAGCCTCATCAGGGACGTACCCGGTTTTTTGATATCTCTTATCGTTTTGACGTGACAGCCAATCAAACGTGTCCGAAAAGTCGCCAAACAGGAAGTGAGCTCATATCTCGGGAACCGTTTATAGGATTATTTTCAAACTTTTCACAGATGTTCGTGTCCTTCCCAGGATTCCCCACAAAAAATTACAGGTCCCCACCTCAAACCCTCTAGCGCCACCAACAGGTCAAAATTTTAGGGACATTTCTGCTTGTAACTTTTGAACCGTAAGTCCGATTTTCAAAAATTTGGTATCCCTGGGATCCTTGGGCGAAGACTGATCCAACGCATCCTATGACGTCATGTCTGCCGGAATAGAATGTCCGCCATCTTGGATTTTTTTGAAAATCAATAAAATTCTTCTGTTTCTACAACTTAACTTGTAATTTCCACAACAAATGGTGTGCACCCACATTCTAGACAGTCTCATGATGCCCTTCAACAAATTTTACGTCCCCACCCCCAACCCTCTAGCGCCACCAGCAGGTCAAAGTTGCAGGTACATTTCGGCTTGTAAGTTTTGAACCGTACGTCCGATTTTCTAAAACTTGGCCTCCCTGGACTCCTTGGGGCAAGACGAATCCAACGCATTCTGTGACGTCATTTTCCGCGGGTAAGATTTTCCGCCATTTTGAATTTTATGAAAAACATTCAAAATGCTTCTCCTCCCTCAATTTTGGAGCAATTTTGCTCAAATTTGGTACATAACATCTTTGGACTGAGCCTCATCAGAAATTTGCCCGGCGTTTTGATATCTCTTATCGTTTTGTCGTGACAGCCAATCAAACGCGTCCGAAAAGTCACCAAACAGGAAGTGAGCTCATATCTCAGGCACCCTTCACAGAATTATTTTCAAACTTTTCACACATATTCTAGTCTGTCCTAGGATTCCCCACCAAAAATTACAAGGCCCCAGCTCAAACCCTCTAGCGCCACCAACAGGTCAAAATTTGAGGGACATTTCTGCTTGTAACTTTTGAACCATAAGTCCGATTTTCAAAAATGTGGTATCCCTACAATCCTTGGGCTTAGTCGAATAAAATGCACCTCATGACGTCATGTCCGCTGGAATAGAATGTCCGCCATTTTGAATTTTATGAAAAACACTCAAAATGCTTCTCCTCACTCAATTTTGGACCAATTTTGCTCTAATTTGATACATAGCATCTTTGGACTGAGCCTCATCAGAAACTTGCCTGGAGTTTTGATATCTCTTATCGTTTTGTCGTGAGAGCCAATCAAACGCGTCCTAAAAGTCGCCAAACAGGAAGTGAGCTCATATCTCGGGATCCCTTCATAGGATTATTTTCAAACTTTTCAGACTTATTCTAGTCTGTCCCAGGATTCCACACAAAAAATGACAGGGCCTCAGCTCAAATCCTCTAGCGCCACCAACGGGTCAAAATTTGAGGGACATTTCTGCTTGTAACTTTTAAACCGTAAGTCCGATTTTCAGAAACTTGGTATCCCTGGGATCCTCGGGCGAAGACTGATCCAACGCATCTCATCGAATTAGGCTGGGTCGCTGCTTGGCCCCACATTGCTGCTTGCAGCTATATTTGGGGCCAGGCAGCGGTAGCTGCAAGGCACCCATAGTGTTTCTACTGATTCTTATTGGGGCCAGGCAGCGGTAGCTGCAAGGCACCCATAGTGTTTCTATTGATTCTTATTATTATTATACATTATTCTTCCGCCTCTGGGAGTCTATGGCAACCCCTAGAACCGTCTGGTAAAAAGTTGTGAAATTTGGCATGCACATTCCAGCCAGTCTCCTCATTACCCACAGCAATTTATAGGCCCCCACCCCCAACCCTCTAGCGCCACCAGCAGCTCAAAGTTGCAGGAATTTTCAGGTACATTTCTGCGTGTAACTTTTGAACCGTATGTCCAATTTTCAAAAACTTGGTATCCCTGGACTCCTTGGGCCAAGCCGAATCCAACGCACCCTATGACGTCATTTTCCGTCAGGGTAGATTTTCCGCCATTTTGAATTTTATGAAAAACACTCAAAATGCTTCTCCTCCCTCAATTTTTGACCAATTTTGCTCAAATTTGGTCCATAGCATCTTTGGACTGAGCCTCATCAGAGACGTACCCGGTTTTTTGATATCTCTTATCGTTTTGTCGTGACAGCCAATCAAACGTGTCCGAAAAGTCGCCAAACAGGAAGTGAGCTCATATCTCGGGAACCGTTTATAGGATTATTTTCAAACTTTTCACAGATGTTCGTGTCCTTCCCAGGATTCCCCACAAAAAATTACAGGTCCCCACCTCAAACCCTCTAGCGCCACCAACAGGTCAAAATTTTAGGGACATTTCTGCTTGTAACTTTTGAACCGTAAGTCCGATTTTCAAAAATTTGGTATCCCTGGGATCCTTGGGCGAAGACTGATCCAACGCATCCTATGACGTCATGTCTGCCGGAATAGAATGTCCGCCATCTTGGATTTTGTGAAAATCAATAAAATTCTTCTGTTTCTACAACTTAACTTGTAATTTCCACAACAAATGGTGTGCACCCACATTCTAGACAGTCTCATGATGCCCTTCAACAAATTTTACGTCCCCACCCCCAACCCTCTAGCGCCACCAGCAGGTCAAAGTTGCAGGTACATTTCGGCTTGTAAGTTTTGAACCGTACGTCCGATTTTCTAAAACTTGGCCTCCCTGGACTCCTTGGGGCAAGACGAATCCAACGCATTCTGTGACGTCATTTTCGGCGGGTAAGATTTTCCGCCATTTTGAATTTTATGAAAAACATTCAAAATGCTTCTCCTCCCTCAATTTTGGAGCAATTTTGCTCAAATTTGGTCCATAGCATCTTTGGACTGAGCCTCATCAGAAACGTACCCGGTTTTTTGATATCTCTTATCGTTTTGTCGTGACAGCCAATCAAACGCGTCCGAAAAGTCGCCAAACAGGAAGTAAGATCATATCTCGGGAATCCTTCATAGGATTATTTTCAAACTTTTCACACGTATTCTAGTCTGTCCCAGGATTCCCCACAAAAAATTACAGGGCCCCAGCTCAAACCCTCTAGCGCCACCAACAGGTCAAAATTTGAGGGACATTTCTGCTTGTAACTTTTGAACCGTAAGTCAGATTTTCAAAAACTTGGTATCCCGGGGATCCCTGGGCCAAGTCGAATCAAATGCACACCATGACGTCATGTCAGCCGGAATAGAATGTCCGCCATTTTGAATTTTATGAAAAACACTCAAAATGCTTCTCCTCACTCAATTTTGGACCAATTTTGCTCTAATTTGGTACAGAGCATCTTTGGACTGAGCCTCATCAGAAACTTGCCTGGAGTTTTGATATCTCTTATCGTTTTGTCGTGAGAGCCAATCAAACGCGTCCTAAAAGTCGCCAAACAGGAAGTGAGCTCATATCTCGGGATCCCTTCATAGGATTATTTTCAAACTTTTCAGACTTATTCTAGTCTGTCCCAGGATTCCACACAAAAAATGACAGGGCCTCAGCTCAAATCCTCTAGCGCCACCAACGGGTCAAAATTTGAGGGACATTTCTGCTTGTAACTTTTAAACCGTAAGTCCGATTTTCAGAAACTTGGTATCCCTGGGATCCTCGGGCGAAGACTGATCCAACGCATCTCATCGAATTAGGCTGGGTCGCTGCTTGGCCCCACATTGCTGCTTGCAGCTATATTTGGGGCCAGGCAGCGGTAGCTGCAAGGCACCCATAGTGTTTCTATTGATTCCTATTATTATTATTCATTATTCTTCCGACACTGGGAGTCTATGGCAACCCCTAGAACCGTCTGGTAAAAAGTTGTGAAATTTGGCATGCACATTCCAGCCAGTCTCCTCATTACCCACAGCAATTTATAGGCCCCCACCCCCAACCCTCTAGCGCCACCAGCAGCTCAAAGTTGCAGGAATTTTCAGGTACATTTCTGCGTGTAACTTTTGAACCGTATGTCCAATTTTCAAAAACTTGGTATCCCTGGACTCCTTGGGCCAAGCCGAATCCAACGCACCCTGTGACGTCATTTTCCGTCAGGGTAGATTTTCCGCCATTTTGAATTTTATGAAAAACACTCAAAATGCTTCTCCTCCCTCAATTTTTGACCAATTTTGCTCAAATTTGGTCCATAGCATCTTTGGACTGAGCCTCATCAGGGACGTACCCGGTTTTTTGATATCTCTTATCGTTTTGTCGTGACAGCCAATTAAACGTGTCCGAAAAGTCGCCAAACAGGAAGTGAGCTCATATCTCGGGAACCGTTTATAGGATTATTTTCAAACTTTTCACAGATGTTCGTGTCCTTCCCAGGATTCCCCACAAAAAATTACAGGTCCCCACCTCAAACCCTCTAGCGCCACCAACAGGTCAAAATTTTAGGGACATTTCTGCTTGTAACTTTTGAACCGTAAGTCCGATTTTCAAAAATTTGGTATCCCTGGGATCCTTGGGCGAAGACTGATCCAACGCATCCTATGACGTCATGTCTGCCGGAGTAGAATGTCCGCCATCTTGAATTTTGTGAAAATCAATAACATTCTTCTGTTTCTACAACTTAACTTGTAATTTCCACAACAAATGGTGTGCACCCACATTCTACACAGTCTCATGATGCCATTCAACAAATTTTACGTCCCCACCCCCAACCCTCTAGCGCCACCAACAGGTCAAAATTTGAGGGACATTTCTGCTTGTAACTTTTGAAGCGTAAGTCCGATTTTCAAAAATTTGGTATCCCTGGGATCCTTGGGCGAAGACTGATCCAACGCATCCTATGACGTCATGTCTGCCGGAATAGAATGTCCGCCATCTTGGATTTTTGTGAAAATCAATAAAATTCTTCTGTTTCTACAACTTAACTTGTAATTTCCACAACAAATGGTGTGCACCCACATTCTAGACAGTCTCATGATGCCCTTCAACAAATTTTACGTCCCCACCCCCAACCCTCTAGCGCCACCAGCAGGTCAAAGTTGCAGGTACATTTCGGCTTGTAAGTTTTGAACCGTACGTCCGATTTTCTAAAACTTGGCCTCCCTGGACTCCTTGGGGCAAGACGAATCCAACGCATTCTGTGACGTCATTTTCCGCGGGTAAGATTTTCCGCCATTTTGAATTTTATGAAAAACATTCAAAATGCTTCTCCTCCCTCAATTTTGGACCAATTTTGCTCTAATTTGGTACATAGCATCTTTGGACTGAGCCTCATCAGAAACTTACCCGGTTTTTTGATATCTCTTATCGTTTTGTCGTGATAGCCAATCAAACGCGTCTTAACAGTTGCCAAACAGGAAGTGAGCTCATATCTCGGGAACCCTTCATAGAATTATTTTCAAACTTTTCACATGTATTCTAGTCTGTCCCAGGATTCCCCACAAAAAATTACAGGGCCCCAGCTCAAACCCTCTAGCGCCACCAACAGGTCAAAATTTGAGGGACATTTCTGCTTGTAACTTTTGAACCGTAAGTCAGATTTTCAAAAACTTGGTATCCCTACAATCCTTGGGCCTAGTCAAATCAAATGCACCCCATGACGTCATGTTCGCCGGAATAGAATGTCCGCCATTTTGGATTTTGTGGAAATCAATAAAATGCTTCTCCTCACTCAATTTTGGACCAATTTTGCTCTAATTTGGTACATAGCATCTTTGGACTGAGCCTCATCAGAAACTTGCCTGGAGTTTTGATATCTCTTATGGTTTTGTCGAGAGAGCCAATCAAACGCATCCTAAAAGTCGCCAAACAGGAAGTGAGCTCATATCTCGGGATCCCTTCATAGGATTATTTTCAAACTTTTCACACGTATTCTAGTCTGTCCCAGGATTCCACACAAATAAATGACAGGGCCTCAGCTCAAATCCTGTAGCGCCACCAACGGGTCAAAATTTGAGGGACATTTCTGCTTGTAACTTTTAAACCGTAAGTCCGATTTTCAGAAACTTGGTATCCCTGGGATCCTCGGGCGAAGACCGATCCAACGCATCTCATCGAATTAGGCTGGGTCGCTGCTTGGCCCCACATTGCTGCTTGCAGCTATATTTGGGGCCAGGCAGCGGTAGCTGCAAGGCACCTATAGTGTTTCTATTGATTCCTATTATTGGGGCCAGGCAGCGGTAGCTGCAAGGCACCTATAGTGTTTCTATTGATTCCTATTATTATTATTATTATACATTATTCTTCCGCCTCTGGGAGTCTATGGCAACCCCTAGAACCGTCTGGTAAAAAGTTGTGAAATTTGGCATGCACATTCCAGCCAGTCTCCTCATTACCCACAGCAATTTATAGGCCCCCACCCCCAACCCTCTAGCGCCACCAGCAGCTCAAAGTTGCAGGAATTTTCAGGTACATTTCTGCGTGTAACTTTTGAACCGTATGTCCAATTTTCAAAAACTTGGTATCCCTGGACTCCTTGGGCCAAGCCGAATCCAACGCACCCTGTGACGTCATTTTCCGTCAGGGTAGATTTTCCGCCATTTTGAATTTTATGAAAAACACTCAAAATGCTTCTCCTCCCTCAATTTTTGACCAATTTTGCTCAAATTTGGTCCATAGCATCTTTGGACTGAGCCTCATCAGGGACGTACCCGGTTTTTTGATATCTCTTATCGTTTTGTCGTGACAGCCAATCAAACGTGTCCGAAAAGTCGCCAAACAGGAAGTGAGCTCATATCTCGGGAACCGTTTATAGGATTATTTTCAAACTTTTCACAGATGTTCGTGTCCTTCCCAGGATTCCCCACAAAAAATTACAGGTCCCCACCTCAAACCCTCTAGCGCCACCAACAGGTCAAAATTTTAGGGACATTTCTGCTTGTAACTTTTGAACCGTAAGTCCGATTTTCAAAAATTTGGTATCCCTGGGATCCTTGGGCGAAGACTGATCCAACGCATCCTATGACGTCATGTCTGCCGGAATAGAATGTCCGCCATCTTGGATTTTGTGAAAATCAATACAATTCTTCTGTTTCTACAACTTAACTTGTAATTTCCACAACAAATGGTGTGCACCCACATTCTAGACAGTCTCATGATGCCCTTCAACAAATTTTACGTCCCCACCCCCAACCCTCTAGCGCCACCAGCAGGTCAAAGTTGCAGGTACATTTCGGCTTGTAAGTTTTGAACCGTACGTCCGATTTTCAAAAATTTGGTATCCCTGGGATTCCTTGGGCGAAGACTGATCCAACGCATCCTATGACGTCATGTCTGCCAGAATAGAATGTCCGCCATCTTGGATTTTGTGAAAATCAATAAAATTCTTCTGTTTCTACAACTTAACTTGTAATTTCCACAACAAATGGTGTGCACCCACATTCTAGACAGTCTCATGATGCCCTTCAACAAATTTTACGTCCCCACCCCCAACCCTCTAGCGCCACCAGCAGGTCAAAGTTGCAGGTACATTTCGGCTTGTAAGTTTTGAACCGTACGTCCGATTTTCTAAAACTTGGCCTCCCTGGACTCCTTGGGGCAAGACGAATCCAACGCATTCTGTGACGTCATTTTCCGCGGGTAAGATTTTCCGCCATTTTGAATTTTATGAAAAACATTCAAAATGCTTCTCCTCCCTCAATTTTGGACCAATTTTGCTCTAATTTGGTACATAGCATCTTTGGACTGAGCCTCATCAGAAACTTACCCGGTTTTTTGATATCTCTTATCGTTTTGTCGTGATAGCCAATCAAACGCGTCTTAACAGTTGCCAAACAGGAAGTGAGCTCATATCTCGGGAACCCTTCATAGAATTATTTTCAAACTTTTCACATGTATTCTAGTCTGTCCCAGGATTCCCCACAAAAAATTACAGGGCCCCAGCTCAAACCCTCTAGCGCCACCAACAGGTCAAAATTTGAGGGACATTTCTGCTTGTAACTTTTGAACCGTAAGTCAGATTTTCAAAAACTTGGTATCCCTACAATCCTTGGGCCTAGTCAAATCAAATGCACCCCATGACGTCATGTTCGCCGGAATAGAATGTCCGCCATTTTGGATTTTGTGGAAATCAATCAAAATGCTTCTCCTCACTCAATTTTGGACCAATTTTACTCTAATTTGTTACATAGCATCTTTCGACTGAGCCTCATCAGAAACTTGCCTGGAGTTTTGATATCTCTTATCGTTTTGTCGTGAGAGCCAATCAAACACGTCCTAAAAGTCGCCAAACAGGAAGTGAGCTCATATCTCGGGATCCCTTCATAGGATTATTTTCAAACTTTTCACACGTATTCTAGTCTGTCCCAGGATTCCACACAAATAAATGACAGGGCCTCAGCTCAAATCCTCTAGCGCCACCAACGGGTCAAAATTTGAGGGACTTTTCTGCTTGTAACTTTTAAAGCGTAAGTCCGATTTTCAGAAACTTGGTATCCCTGGGATCCTCGGGCGAAGACTGATCCAACGCATCTCATCGAATTAGGCTGGGTCGCTGCTTGGCCCCACATTGCTGCTTGCAGCTATATTTGGGGCCAGGCAGCGGTAGCTGCAAGGCACCTATAGTGTTTCTATTGATTCTTATTGGGGCCAGGCAGCGGTAGCTGCAAGGCACCTATAGTGTTTCTATTGATTCCTATTATTATTATTGGGGCCAGGCAGCGGTAGCTGCAAGGCACCTATAGTGTTTCTATTGATTCCTATTATTGGGGCCAGGCAGCGGTAGCTGCAAGGCACCCATAGTGTTTCTATTGATTCCTATTATTGGGGCCAGGCAGCGGTAGCTGCAAGGCACCATAGTGTTTTCTATTGGGGCCAGGCAGCTTATATATTATTATTATTGATTCCTATTATTATACATTATTCTTCCGCCTCTGGGAGTCTATGGCAACCCCTAGAACCGTCTGGTAAAAAGTTGTGAAATTTGGCATGCACATTCCAGCCAGTCTCCTCATTACCCACAGCAATTTATAGGCCCCCACCCCCAACCCTCTAGCGCCACCAGCAGCTCAAAGTTGCAGGAATTTTCAGGTACATTTCTGCGTGTAACTTTTGAACCGTATGTCCAATTTTCAAAAACTTGGTATCCCTGGACTCCTTGGGCCAAGCCGAATCCAACGCACCCTATGACGTCATTTTCCGTCAGGGTAGATTTTCCGCCATTTTGAATTTTATGAAAAACACTCAAAATGCTTCTCCTCCCTCAATTTTTGACCAATTTTGCTCAAATTTGGTACATAGCACCTTTGGACTGAGCCTCATCAGGGACGTACCCGGTTTTTTGATATCTCTTATCGTTTTGTCGTGACAGCCAATCAAACGTGTCCGAAAAGTCGCCAAACAGGAAGTGAGCTCATATCTCGGGAACCGTTTATAGGATTATTTTCAAACTTTTCACAGATGTTCGTGTCCTTCCCAGGATTCCCCACAAAAAATTACAGGTCCCCACCTCAAACCCTCTAGCGCCACCAACAGGTCAAAATTTTAGGGACATTTCTGCTTGTAACTTTTGAACCGTAAGTCCGATTTTCAAAAATTTGGTATCCCTGGGATCCTTGGGCGAAGACTGATCCAACGCATCCTATGACGTCATGTCTGCCGGAATAGAATGTCCGCCATCTTGGATTTTTGTGAAAATCAATAAAATTCTTCTGTTTCTACAACTTAACTTGTAATTTCCACAACAAATGGTGTGCACCCACATTCTAGACAGTCTCATGATGCCCTTCAACAAATTTTACGTCCCCACCCCCAACCCTCTAGCGCCACCAGCAGGTCAAAGTTGCAGGTACATTTCGGCTTGTAAGTTTTGAACCGTACGTCCGATTTTCTAAAACTTGGCCTCCCTGGACTCCTTGGGGCAAGACGAATCCAACGCATTCTGTGACGTCATTTTCCGCGGGTAAGATTTTCCGCCATTTTGAATTTGATGAAAAACACTCAAAATGCTTCTCCTCCCTCAATTTTGGAGCAATTTTGCTCAAATTTGGTCCATAGCATCTTTAGACTGAGCCTCATCAGAAGCTTGCCTGGAGTTTTGATATCTCTTATCGTTTTGTCGTGACAGCCAATCAAATGTGTCCTAAAAGTCGCCAAACAGGAAGTGAGCTCATATCTTGGGAACCCTTCATAGGATTATTTTCAAACTTTTCAGACATATTCTAGTCTGTCCCAGGATTCCCCACAAAAAATTACAGGGCCCCAGCTCAAACCCTCTAGCGCCACCAAGAGGTCAAAATTTTAGGGACATTTCTGCTTGTAACTTTTGAACCGTAAGTCCGATTTTCAAAAACTTGGTATCCCTGGGATCCTTGGGCCAAGTCGAATCAAATGCACCCCATGACGTTATGTCAGCCGGAATAGAATGTCCGCATTTTGAATTTTATGAAAAACATTCAAAATGCTTCTCCTCACTCAATTTTGGACCAATTTTGCTCTAATTTGGTACATAGCATCTTTGGACTGAGCCTCATCAGAAACTTGCCTGGAGTTTTGATATCTCTTATCGTTTTGTCGTGAGAGCCAATCAAAATCGTCCTAAAAGTCGCCAAACAGGAAGTGAGCTCATATCTCGGGATCCCTTCATAGGATTATTTTCAAACTTTTCACACGTATTCTAGTCTGTCCCAGGATTCCACACAAAAAATGACAGGGCCTCAGCTCAAATCCTCTAGCGCCACCAACGGGTCAAAATTTGAGGGACATTTCTGCTTGTAACTTTTAAACCGTAAGTCCGATTTTCAGAAACTTGGTATCCCTGGGATCCTCGGGCGAAGACTGATCCAACGCATCTCATCGAATTAGGCTGGGTCGCTGCTTGGCCCCACATTGCTGCTTGCAGCTATATTTGGGGCCAAGCAGCGCTAAGCTGCAAGGCACCTATAGTGTTTCTATTGATTCTTATTATTATTATTATCCAATATTCTTCCGCCTCTGGGAGTCTATGGCAACCCCTAGAACCGTCTGGTAAAAAGTTGTGAAATTTGGCATGCACATTCCAGCCAGTCTCCTCATTACCCACAGCAATTTATAGGCCCCCACCCCCAACCCTCTAGCGCCACCAGCAGCTCAAAGTTGCAGGAATTTTCAGGTACATTTCTGCGTGTAACTTTTGAACCGTATGTCCAATTTTCAAAAACTTGGTATCCCTGGACTCCTTGGGCCAAGCCGAATCCAACGCACCCTGTGACGTCATTTTCCGTCAGGGTAGATTTTCCGCCATTTTGAATTTTATGAAAAACACTCAAAATGCTTCTCCTCCCTCAATTTTTGACCAATTTTACTCAAATTTGGTCCATAGCATCTTTGGACTGAGCCTCATCAGGGACGTACCCGGTTTTTTGATATCTCTTATCGTTTTGTCGTGATAGCCAATCAAACGTGTCCGAAAAGTCGCCAAACAGGAAGTGAGCTCATATCTCGGGAACCGTTTATAGGATTATTTTCAAACTTTTCACAGATGTTCGTGTCCGTCCCAGGATTCCCCACAAAAAATTACAGGTCCCCACCTCAAACCCTCTAGCGCCACCAACAGGTCAAAATTTTAGGGACATTTCTGCTTGTAACTTTTGAACCGTAAGTCCGATTTTCAAAAATTTGGTATCCCTGGGATCCTTGGGCGAAGACTGATCCAACGCATCCTATGACGTCATGTCTGCCGGAATAGAATGTCCGCCATCTTGGATTTTGTGAAAATCAATAAAATTCTTCTGTTTCTACAACTTAACTTGTAATTTCCACAACAAATGGTGTGCACCCACATTCTAGACAGTCTCATGATGCCCTTCAACAAATTTTACGTCCCCACCCCCAACCCTCTAGCGCCACCAGCAGGTCAAAGTTGCAGGTACATGTCGGCTTGTAAGTTTTGAACCGTACGTCCGATTTTCTAAAACTTGGCCTCCCTGGACTCCTTGGGGCAAGACGAATCTAACGCATTCTGTGACGTCATTTTCTGCTAGTAAGATTTTCCGCCATTTTGAATTTTATGAAAAACACTCAAAATGCTTCTCCTCCCTCAATTTTTGACCAATTTTGCTCAAATTTGGCACATAGCATCTTTGGACTGAGCCTCATCAGAAACTTACCCGGTGTTTTGATATCTCTTATCGTTTTGTCGTGAGAGCCAATCAAACGCGTCCGAAAAGTCGCCAAACAGGAAGTGAGCTCATATCTCGGGAACCGTTTATATGATTATTTTCAAACTTTTCACAGATGTTCGTGTCCTTCCCAGGATTCCCCACAACAAATTACAGGTCCCCAGCTCAAACCCTCTAGCGCCACCAACAGGTCAAAATTTGAGGGACATTTCTGCTTGTAACTTTTGAACCGTAAGTCCGATTTTGAAAAAATTGGTATCCCTGGGATCCTTGGGCGAAGACTGATCCAACACATCCTATGACGTCATGTCTGCCGGAATAGAATGTCCGCCATCTTGGATTTTTGGAAAATCAATAAAATTCTTCTGTTTCTACAACTTAACTTGTAATTTCCACAACAAATGGTGTGCACCCACATTCTAGACAGTCTCATGATGCCCTTCAACAAATTTTACGTCCCCACCCCCAACCCTCTAGTGCCACCAGCAGGTCAAAGTTGCAGGTACATTTCGGCTTGTAAGTTTTGAACTGTACGTCCGATTTTCTAAAACTTGGCCTCCCTGGACTCCTTGGGGCAAGACGAATCTAACGCATTCTGTGACGTCATTTTCCGCGGGTAAGATTTTCCGCCATTTTGAATTTTATGAAAAACATTCAAAATGCTTCTCCTCCCTCAATTTTGGACCAATTTTGCTCTAATTTGGTACATAGCATCTTTGGACTGAGCCTCATCAGAAACTTACCCGGTTTTTTGATATCTCTTATCGTTTTGTCGTGATAGCCAATCAAACGCGTCTTAACAGTTGCCAAACAGGAAGTGAGCTCATATCTCGGGAACCCTTCATAGAATTATTTTCAAACTTTTCACATGTATTCTAGTCTGTCCCAGGATTCCCCACAAAAAATTACAGGGCCCCAGCTCAAACCCTCTAGCGCCACCAACAGGTCAAAATTTGAGGGACATTTCTGCTTGTAACTTTTGAACCGTAAGTCAGATTTTCAAAAACTTGGTATCATTACAATCCTTGGGCCTAGTCAAATCAAATGCACCCCATGACGTCATGTTCGCCAGAATAGAATGTCCGCCATTTTGGATTTTATGAAAAACACTCAAAATGCTTCTCCTCCCTCAATTTTGGACCAATTTTGCTCTAATTTGGTACATAGCATCTTTGGACTGAGCCTCATCAGAAACTTGCCTGGAGTTTTGATATCTCTTATCGTTTTGTCGTGACAGCCAATCAAACGCATCCTAAAAGTCGCCAAACAGGAAGTGAGCTCATATGTCAGGATCCCTTCATAGGATTATTTTCAAACTTTTCACACGTATTCTAGTCTGTCCCAGGATTCCACACAAATAAATGACAGGGCCTCAGCTCAAATCCTCTAGCGCCACCAACGGGTCAAAATTTGAGGGACATTTCTGCTTGTAACTTTTAAACCGTAAGTCCGATTTTCAGAAACTTGGTATCCCTGGGATCCTCGGGCGAACACTGATCCAACGCATCTCATCGAATTAGGCTGGGTCGCTGCTTGGCCCCACATTGCTGCTTGCAGCTATATTTCCTATTATTATTATTATTAAACAATATTCTTCCGCCTCTGGGAGTCTATGGCAACCCCTAGAACCGTCTGGTAAAAAGTTGTGAAATTTGGCATGCACATTCCAGCCAGTCTCCTCATTACCCACAGCAATTTATAGGCCCCCACCCCCAACCCTCTAGCGCCACCAGCAGCTCAAAGTTGCAGGAATTTTCAGGTACATTTCTGCGTGTAACTTTTGAACCGTATGTCCAATTTTCAAAAACTTGGTATCCCTGGACTCCTTGGGCCAAGCCGAATCCAACGCACCCTATGACGTCATTTTCCGTCAGGGTAGATTTTCCGCCATTTTGAATTTTATGAAAAACACTCAAAATGCTTCTCCTCCCTCAATTTTTGACCAATTTTGCTCAAATTTGGTCCATAGCATCTTTGGACTGAGCCTCATCAGGGACGTACCCGGTTTTTTGATATCTCTTATCGTTTTGTCGTGACAGCCAATCAAACGTGTCCGAAAAGTCGCCAAACAGGAAGTGAGCTCATATCTCGGGAACCGTTTATAGGATTATTTTCAAACTTTTCACAGATGTTCGTGTCCTTCCCAGGATTCCCCACAAAAAATTACAGGTCCCCACCTCAAACCCTCTAGCGCCACCAACAGGTCAAAATTTTAGGGACATTTCTGCTTGTAACTTTTGAACCGTAAGTCCGATTTTCAAAAATTTGGTATCCCTGGGATCCTTGGGCGAAGACTGATCCAACGCATCCTATGACGTCATGTCTGCCGGAATAGAATGTCCGCCATCTTGGATTTTTGGAAAATCAATAAAATTCTTCTGTTTCTACAACTTAACTTGTAATTTCCACAACAAATGGTGTGCACCCACATTCTAGACAGTCTCATGATGCCCTTCAACAAATTTTACGTCCCCACCCCCAACCCTCTAGCGCCACCAGCAGGTCAAAGTTGCAGGTACATTTCGGCTTGTAAGTTTTGAACCGTACGTCCGATTTTCTAAAACTTGGCCTCCCTGGACTCCTTGGGGCAAGACGAATCCAACGCATTCTGTGACGTCATTTTCCGCGGGTAAGATTTTCCGCCATTTTGAATTTTATGAAAAACATTCAAAATGCTTCTCCTCCCTCAATTTTGGAGCAATTTTGCTCAAATTTGGTCCATAGCATCTTTGGACTGAGCCTCATCAGAAACTTACCCGGTTTTTTGATTTCTCTTATCGTTTTGTCATGACAGCCAATCAAACGCGTCCTAAAAGTCGCCAAACAGGAAGTGAGCTCATATCTCGGGAACCCTTCATAGAATTATTTTCAAACTTTCACACATATTCTAGTCTGTCCCAGGATTCCCCACAAAAAATTACAGGGCCCCAGCTCAAACCCTCTAGCGCCACCAACAGGTCAAAATTTGAGGGACATTTCTGCTTGTAACTTTTGAACCGTAAGTCAGATTTTCAAAAACTTGGTATCCCGGGGATCCCTGGGCCAAGTCGAATCAAATGCACACCATGACGTCATGTCAGCCGGAATAGAATGTCCGCCATTTTGAATTTTATGAAAAACACTCAAAATGCTTCTCCTCACTCAATTTTGGACCAATTTTGCTCTAATTTGGTACATAGCATCTTTGGACTGAGCCTCATCACAAACTTGCCTGGAGTTTTGATATCTCTTATCGTTTTGTCGTGAGAGCCAATCAAACGCGTCCTAAAAGTCGCCAAACAGGAAGTGAGCTCATATCTCGGGATCCCTTCATTGGATTATTTTCAAACTCGTCAGAGGTATTCTAGTCTGTCCCAGGATTCCCCACAAAAAATTATAGGGCCCCACCTCAAACTCTCTAGCGCCACCAACGGGTCAAAATTTGAGGGACATTTCTGCTTGTAACTTTTAAACCGTAAGTCCGATTTTCAGAAACTTGGTATCCCTGGGATCCTCGGGCGAAGACTGATCCAACGCATGTAATCAAATTAGGCTGGGTCGCTGCTTGGCCCCACATTGCTGCTTGCAGCTATATTTGGGGCCAGGCAGCGGTAGCTGCAAGGCACCTATAGTGTTTCTATTGATTCTTATTATTATTATTATTATACATTATTCTTCCGCCTCTGGAAGTCTATGGCAACCCCTAGAACCGTCTGGTAAAAAGTTGTGAAATTTGGCATGCACATTCCAGCCAGTCTCCTCATTACCCACAGCAATTTATAGGCCCCCACCCCCAACCCTCTAGCGCCACCAGCAGCTCAAAGTTGCAGGAATTTTCAGGTACATTTCTGCGTGTAACTTTTGAACCGTATGTCCAATTTTCAAAAACTTGGTATCCCTGGACTCCTTGGGCCAAGCCGAATCCAACGCACCCTGTGACGTCATTTTCCGTCAGGGTAGATTTTCCGCCATTTTGAATTTTATGAAAAACACTCAAAATGCTTCTCCTCCCTCAATTTTTGACCAATTTTGCTCAAATTTGGTCCATAGCATCTTTGGACTGAGCCTCATCAGGGACGTACCCGGTTTTTTGATATCTCTTATCGTTTTGTCGTGACAGCCAATCAAACGTGTCCGAAAAGTCGCCAAACAGGAAGTGAGCTCATATCTCGGGAACCGTTTATAGGATTATTTTCAAACTTTTCACAGATGTTCGTGTCCTTCCCAGGATTCCCCACAAAAAATTACAGGTCCCCACCTCAAACCCTCTAGCGCCACCAACAGGTCAAAATTTTAGGGACATTTCTGCTTGTAACTTTTGAACCGTAAGTCCGATTTTCAAAAATTTGGTATCCCTGGGATCCTTGGGCGAAGACTGATCCAACGCATCCTATGACGTCATGTCTGCCGGAATAGAATGTCCGCCATCTTGGATTTTGTGAAAATCAATACAATTCTTCTGTTTCTACAACTTAACTTGTAATTTCCACAACAAATGGTGTGCACCCACATTCTAGACAGTCTCATGATGCCCTTCAACAAATTTTACGTCCCCACCCCCAACCCTCTAGCGCCACCAGCAGGTCAAAGTTGCAGGTACATTTCGGCTTGTAAGTTTTGAACCGTACGTCCGATTTTCAAAAATTTGGTATCCCTGGGATCCTTGGGCGAAGACTGATCCAACGCATCCTATGACGTCATGTCTGCCAGAATAGAATGTCCGCCATCTTGGATTTTGTGAAAATCAATAAAATTCTTCTGTTTCTACAACTTAACTTGTAATTTCCACAACAAATGGTGTGCACCCACATTCTAGACAGTCTCATGATGCCCTTCAACAAATTTTACGTCCCCACCCCCAACCCTCTAGCGCCACCAGCAGGTCAAAGTTGCAGGTACATTTCGGCTTGTAAGTTTTGAACCGTACGTCCGATTTTCTAAAACTTGGCCTCCCTGGACTCCTTGGGGCAAGACGAATCCAACGCATTCTGTGACGTCATTTTCCGCGGGTAAGATTTTCCGCCATTTTGAATTTTATGAAAAACATTCAAAATGCTTCTCCTCCCTCAATTTTGGACCAATTTTGCTCTAATTTGGTACATAGCATCTTTGGACTGAGCCTCATCAGAAACTTACCCGGTTTTTTGATATCTCTTATCGTTTTGTCGTGATAGCCAATCAAACGCGTCTTAACAGTTGCCAAACAGGAAGTGAGCTCATATCTCGGGAACCCTTCATAGAATTATTTTCAAACTTTTCACATGTATTCTAGTCTGTCCCAGGATTCCCCACAAAAAATTACAGGGCCCCAGCTCAAACCCTCTAGCGCCACCAACAGGTCAAAATTTGAGGGACATTTCTGCTTGTAACTTTTGAACCGTAAGTCAGATTTTCAAAAACTTGGTATCCCTACAATCCTTGGGCCTAGTCAAATCAAATGCACCCCATGACGTCATGTCAGCCGGAATAGAATGTCCGCCATTTTGGATTTTGTGGAAATCAATAAAATGCTTCTCCTCACTCAATTTTGGACCAATTTTGCTCTAATTTGGTACATAGCATCTTTGGACTGAGCCTCATCAGAAACTTGCCTGGAGTTTTGATATCTCTTATCGTTTTGTCGTGAGAGCCAATCAAACGCATCCTAAAAGTCGCCAAACAGGAAGTGAGCTCATATCTCGGGATCCCTTCATAGGATTATTTTCAAACTTTTCACACGTATTCTAGTCTGTCCCAGGATTCCACACAAATAAATGACAGGGCCTCAACTCAAATCCTCTAGCGCCACCAACGGGTCAAAATTTGAGGGACATTTCTGCTTGTAACTTTTAAACCGTAAGTCCGATTTTCAGAAACTTGGTATCCCTGGGATCCTCGGGCGAAGACTGATCCAACGCATCTCATCGAATTAGGCTGGGTCGCTGCTTGGCCCCACATTGCTGCTTGCAGCTATATTTGGGGCCAGGCAGCGGTAGCTGCAAGGCACCCATAGTGTTTCTATTGATTCCTATTATTATACATTATTCTTCCGCCTCTGGGAGTCTATGGCAACCCCTAGAACCGTCTGGTAAAAAGTTGTGAAATTTGGCATGCACATTCCAGCCAGTCTCCTCATTACCCACAGCAATTTATAGGCCCCCACCCCCAACCCTCTAGCGCCACCAGCAGCTCAAAGTTGCAGGAATTTTCAGGTACATTTCTGCGTGTAACTTTTGAACCGTATGTCCAATTTTCAAAAACTTGGTATCCCTGGACTCCTTGGGCCAAGCCGAATCCAACGCACCCTGTGACGTCATTTTCCGTCAGGGTAGATTTTCCGCCATTTTGAATTTTATGAAAAACACTCAAAATGCTTCTCCTCCCTCAATTTTTGACCAATTTTGCTCAAATTTGGTACATAGCATCTTTGGACTGAGCCTCATCAGGGACGTACCCGGTTTTTTGATATCTCTTATCGTTTTGTCGTGACAGCCAATCAAACGTGTCCGAAAAGTCGCCAAACAGGAAGTGAGCTCATATCTCGGGAACCGTTTATAGGATTATTTTCAAACTTTTCACAGATGTTCGTGTCCTTCCCAGGATTCCCCACAAAAAATTACAGGTCCCCACCTCAAACCCTCTAGCGCCACCAACAGGTCAAAATTTTAGGGACATTTCTGCTTGTAACTTTTGAACCGTAAGTCCGATTTTCAAAAATTTGGTATCCCTGGGATCCTTGGGCGAAGACTGATCCAACGCATCCTATGACGTCATGTCTGCCGGAATAGAATGTCCGCCATCTTGGATTTTTTGAAAATCAATAAAATTCTTCTGTTTCTACAACTTAACTTGTAATTTCCACAACAAATGGTGTGCACCCACATTCTAGACAGTCTCATGATGCCCTTCAACAAATTTTACGTCCCCACCCCCAACCCTCTAGCGCCACCAGCAGGTCAAAGTTGCAGGTACATTTCGGCTTGTAAGTTTTGAACCGTACGTCCGATTTTCTAAAACTTGGCCTCCCTGGACTCCTTGGGGCAAGACGAATCCAACGCATTCTGTGACGTCATTTTCCGCGGGTAAGATTTTCCGCCATTTTGAATTTTATGAAAAACATTCAAAATGCTTCTCCTCCCTCAATTTTGGACCAATTTTGCTCTAATTTGGTACATAGCATCTTTGGACTGAGCCTCATCAGAAACTTACCCGGTTTTTTGATATCTCTTATCGTTTTGTCGTGATAGCCAATCAAACGCGTCTTAACAGTTGCCAAACAGGAAGTGAGCTCATATCTCGGGAACCCTTCATAGAATTATTTTCAAACTTTTCACATGTATTCTAGTCTGTCCCAGGATTCCCCACAAAAAATTACAGGGCCCCAGCTCAAACCCTCTAGCGCCACCAACAGGTCAAAATTTGAGGGACATTTCTGCTTGTAACTTTTGAACCGTAAGTCAGATTTTCAAAAACTTGGTATCCCTACAATCCTTGGGCCTAGTCAAATCAAATGCACCCCATGACTTCATGTCAGCCGGAATAGAATGTCCGCCATTTTGAATTTTATGAAAAACACTCAAAATGCTTCTCCTCACTCAATTTTGGACCAATTTTGCTCTAATTTGGTACATAGCATCTTTGGACTGAGCCTCATCAGAAACTTGCCTGGAGCTTTGATATCTCTTATCGTTTTGTCGTGAGAGCCAATCAAACGCGTCCTAAAAGTCGCCAAACAGGAAGTGAGCTCATATCTCGGGATCCCTTCATAGGATTATTTTCAAACTTTTCACACGTATTGTAGTCTGTCCCAGGATTCCACACAAAAAATTACAGGGCGTCAGCTCAAATCCTCTAGCGCCACCAACGGGTCAAAATTTGAGGGACATTTCTGCTTGTAACTTTTAAACCGTAAGTCTGATTTTCAGAAACTTTGTATCCCTGAGATCCTCGGGCGAAGACTGATCCAACGCATCTCATCAAATTAGGCTGGGTCGCTGCTTGGCCCCACATTGCTGCTTGCAGCTATATTTGGGGCCGGCAAGGCACCCATAGTGTTTCTATTGATTCTTATTGGGGCCAAGCAGCGCTAAGCTGCAAGGCACCTATAGTGTTTCTATTGATTCTTATTATTATTATTAAACATTATTCTTCCGCCTCTGGGAGTCTATGGCAACCCCTAGAACCGTCTGGTAAAAAGTTGTGAAATTTGGCATGCACATTCCAGCCAGTCTCCTCATTACCCACAGCAATTTATAGGCCCCCACCCCCAACCCTCTAGCGCCACCAGCAGCTCAAAGTTGCAGGAATTTTCAGGTACATTTCTGCGTGTAACTTTTGAACCGTATGTCCAATTTTCAAAAACTTGGTATCCCTGGACTCCTTGGGCCAAGCCGAATCCAACGCACCCTGTGACGTCATTTTCCGTCAGGGTAGATTTTCCGCCATTTTGAATTTTATGAAAAACACTCAAAATGCTTCTCCTCCCTCAATTTTTGACCAATTTTGCTCAAATTTGGTACATAGCATCTTTGGACTGAGCCTCATCAGAGACGTACCCGGTTTTTTGATATCTCTTATCGTTTTGTCGTGACAGCCAATCAAACGTGTCCGAAAAGTCGCCAAACAGGAAGTGAGCTCATATCTCGGGAACCGTTTATAGGATTATTTTCAAACTTTTCACAGATGTTCGTGTCCTTCCCAGGATTCCCCACAAAAAATTACAGGTCCCCACCTCAAACCCTCTAGCGCCACCAACAGGTCAAAATTTTAGGGACATTTCTGCTTGTAACTTTTGAACCGTAAGTCCGATTTTCAAAAATTTGGTATCCCTGGGATCCTTGGGCGAAGACTGATCCAACGCATCCTATGACGTCATGTCTGCCGGAATAGAATGTCCGCCATCTTGGATTTTTGTGAAAATCAATAAAATTCTTCTGTTTCTACAACTTAACTTGTAATTTCCACAACAAATGGTGTGCACCCACATTCTAGACAGTCTCATGATGCCCTTCAACAAATTTTACGTCCCCACCCCCAACCCTCTAGCGCCACCAGCAGGTCAAAGTTGCAGGTACATTTCGGCTTGTAAGTTTTGAACCGTACGTCCGATTTTCTAAAACTTGGCCTCCCTGGACTTCTTGGGGCAAGACGAATCCAACGCATTCTGTGACGTCATTTTCCGCGAAGAAGATTTTCCGCCATTTTGAATTTTATGAAAAACATTCAAAATGCTTCTCCTCCCTCAATTTTGAACCAATTTTGCTCTAATTTGGTACATAGCATCTTTGGACTGAGCCTCATCAGAAACTTACCCGGTTTTTTGATTTCTCTTATCGTTTTGTCATGACAGCCAATCAAACGTGTCCTAAAAGTCGCCAAACAGGAAGTGAGCTCATAGCTCGGGAACCCTTCATACGATTATTTTCAAACTTTTCACATGTATTCTAGTCTGTCCCAGGATTCCCCACAAAAAATTACAGGGCCCCAGCTCAAACCCTCTAGCGCCACCAACAGGTCAAAATTTGAGGGACATTTCTGCTTGTAACTTTTGAACCGTAAGTCAGATTTTCAAAAACTTGGTATCCCTGGGATCCTTGGGCCAAGTCGAATCACCCCATGACGTCATGTCAGCCGGAATAGAATGTCCGCCATTTTGAATTTTATGAAAAACACTCAAAATGCTTCTCCTCACTCAATTTTGGACCAATTTTGCTCTAATTTGGTACATAGCATCTTTGGACTGAGCCTCATCAGAAACTTGCCTGGAGTTTTGATATCTCTTATCGTTTTGTCGTGAGAGCCAATCAAACGCGTCCTAAAAGTCGCCAAACAGGAAGTGAGCTCATATCTCTGGATCCCTTCATAGGATTATTTTCAAACTTTTCAGACGTATTCTAGTCTGTCCCAGGATTCCACACAAAAAATGACAGGGCCTCAGATCAAATCCTCTAGCGCCACCAACGGGTCAAAATTTGAGGGACATTTCTGCTTGTAACTTTTAAACCGTAAGTCCGATTTTCAGAAACTTGGTATCCCTGGGATCCTCGGGCGAAGACTGACCCAACGCATCTCATCGAATTAGGCTGGGTCGCTGCTTGGCCCCACATTGCTGCTTGCAGCTATATTTGGGGCCAGGCAGCGGTAGCTGCAAGGCACCCATAGTGTTTCTATTGATTCCTATTATTATTATTCATTATTCTTCCGCCTCTGGGAGTCTATGGCAACCCCTAGAACCGTCTGGTAAAAAGTTGTGAAATTTGGCATGCACATTCCAGCCAGTCTCCTCATTACCCACAGCAATTTATAGGCCCCCACCCCCAACCCTCTAGCGCCACCAGCAGCTCAAAGTTGCAGGAATTTTCAGGTACATTTCTGCGTGTAACTTTTGAACCGTATGTCCAATTTTCAAAAACTTGGTATCCCTGGACTCCTTGGGCCAAGCCGAATCCAACGCACCCTATGACGTCATTTTCCGTCAGGGTAGATTTTCCGCCATTTTGAATTTTATGAAAAACACTCAAAATGCTTCTCCTCCCTCAATTTTTGACCAATTTTGCTCAAATTTGGTCCATAGCATCTTTGGACTGAGCCTCATCAGGGACGTACCCGGTTTTTTGATATCTCTTATCGTTTTGTCGTGACAGCCAATCAAACGTGTCCGAAAAGTCGCCAAACAGGAAGTGAGCTCATATCTCGGGAACCGTTTATAGGATTATTTTCAAACTTTTCACAGATGTTCGTGTCCTTCCCAGGATTCCCCACAAAAAATTACAGGTCCCCACCTCAAACCCTCTAGCGCCACCAACAGGTCAAAATTTTAGGGACATTTCTGCTTGTAACTTTTGAACCGTAAGTCCGATTTTCAAAAATTTGGTATCCCTGGGATCCTTGGGCGAAGACTGATCCAACGCATCCTATGACGTCATGTCTGCCGGAATAGAATGTCCGCCATCTTGGATTTTTGTGAAAATCAATAAAATTCTTCTGTTTCTACAACTTAACTTGTAATTTCCACAACAAATGGTGTGCACCCACATTCTAGACAGTCTCATGATGCCCTTCAACAAATTTTACGTCCCCACCCCCAACCCTCTAGCGCCACCAGCAGGTCAAAGTTGCAGGTACATTTCGGCTTGTAAGTTTTGAACCGTACGTCCGATTTTCTAAAACTTGGCCTCCCTGGACTCCTTGGGGCAAGACGAATCCAACGCATTCTGTGACGTCATTTTCCGCGGGTAAGATTTTCCGCCATTTTGAATTTTATGAAAAACATTCAAAATGCTTCTCCTCCCTCAATTTTGGACCAATTTTGCTCTAATTTGGTACATAGCATCTTTGGACTGAGCCTCATCAGAAACTTGCCCGGCGTTTTGATATCTCTTATCGTTTTGTCGTGACAGCCAATCAAACGCGTCCTAAGTCGCCAAACAGGAAGTGAGCTCATATCTCGGGAACCCTTCATAGAATTATTTTCAAACTTTTCACATGTATTCTAGTCTGTCCCAGGATTCCCCACAAAAAATTACAGGGCCCCAGCTCAAACCCTCTAGCGCCACCAACGGGTCAAAATTTGAGGGACATTTCTGCTTGTAACTTTTGAACCGTAAGTCAGATTTTCAAAAACTTGGTATCCCTACAATCCTTGGGCCTAGTCAAATCAAATGCACCCCATGACGTCATGTCAGCCGGAATAGAATGTCCGCCATTTTGAATTTTATGAAAAACACTCAAAATGCTTCTCCTCACTCAATTTTGGACCAATTTTGCTCTAATTTGGTACATAGCATCTTTGGACTGAGCCTCATCAGAAACTTGCCTGGAGTTTTGATATCTCTTATCGTTTTGTCGTGAGAGCCAATCAAACGCGTCCTAAAAGTCGCCAAACAGGAAGTGAGCTCATATCTCGGGATCCCTTCATAGGATTATTTTCAAACTTTTCACACGTATTCTAGTCTGTCCCAGGATTCCACACAAAAAATGACAGGGCCTCAGCTCAAATCCTCTAGCGCCACCAACGGGTCAAAATTTGAGGGACATTTCTGCTTGTAACTTTTAAACCGTAAGTCCGATTTTCAGAAACTTGGTATCCCTGGGATCCTCGGGCGAAGACTGATCCAACGCATCTCATCGAATTAGGCTGGGTCGCTGCTTGGCCCCACATTGCTGCTTGCAGCTATATTTGGGGCCAGGCAGCGGTAGCTGCAAGGCACCCATAGTGTTTCTATTGATTCCTATTATTGGGGCCAGGCAGCGGTAGCTGCAAGGCACCCATAGTGTTTCTATTTGGGGCCAGGCAGCGGTAGCTGCAAGGCACCTATAGTGTTTCTATTGATTCTTATTATTATTATTATACATTATTCTTCCGCCTCTGGGAGTCTATGGCAACCCCTAGAACCGTCTGGTAAAAAGTTGTGAAATTTGGCATGCACATTCCAGCCAGTCTCCTCATTACCCACAGCAATTTATAGGCCCCCACCCCCAACCCTCTAGCGCCACCAGCAGCTCAAAGTTGCAGGAATTTTCAGGTACATTTCTGCGTGTAACTTTTGAACCGTATGTCCAATTTTCAAAAACTTGGTATCCCTGGACTCCTTGGGCCAAGCCGAATCCAACGCACCCTGTGACGTCATTTTCCGTCAGGGTAGATTTTCCGCCATTTTGAATTTTATGAAAAACACTCAAAATGCTTCTCCTCCCTCAATTTTTGACCAATTTTGCTCAAATTTGGTACATAGCATCTTTGGACTGAGCCTCATCAGAACCGTGCCCGGTTTTTTGATATCTCTTATCGTTTTGTCGTGACAGCCAATCAAACGTGTCCGAAAAGTCGCCAAACAGGAAGTGAGCTCATATCTCGGGAACCGTTTATAGGATTATTTTCAAACTTTTCACAGATGTTCGTGTCCTTCCCAGGATTCCCCACAAAAAATTACAGGTCCCCACCTCAAACCCTCTAGCGCCACCAACAGGTCAAAATTTTAGGGACATTTCTGCTTGTAACTTTTGAACCGTAAGTCCGATTTTCAAAAATTTGGTATCCCTGGGATCCTTGGGCGAAGACTGATCCAACGCATCCTATGACGTCATGTCTGCCGGAATAGAATGTCCGCCATCTTGGATTTTTGTGAAAATCAATAAAATTCTTCTGTTTCTACAACTTAACTTGTAATTTCCACAACAAATGGTGTGCACCCACATTCTAGACAGTCTCATGATGCCCTTCAACAAATTTTACGTCCCCACCCCCAACCCTCTAGCGCCACCAGCAGGTCAAAGTTGCAGGTACATTTCGGCTTGTAAGTTTTGAACCGTACGTCCGATTTTCTAAAACTTGGCCTCCCTGGACTCCTTGGGGCAAGACGAATCCAACGCATTCTGTGACGTCATTTTCCGCGGGTAAGATTTTCCGCCATTTTGAATTTTATGAAAAACATTCAAAATGCTTCTCCTCCCTCAATTTTGGAGCAATTTTGCTCTAATTTGGTACATAGCATCTTTAGACTGAGCCTCATCAGAAACTTACCCGGTTTTTTGATATCTCTTATCGTTTTGTCGTGACAGCCAATCAAACGCGTCCGAAAAGTCGCCAAACAGGAAGTGAGCTCATATCTCGGGAACCCTTCATAGAATTATTTTCAAACTTTTCACACATATTCTAGGCTGTCCCAGGATTCCCCACAAAAAATTACAGGGCCCCAGCTCAAACCCTCTAGCGCCACCAACAGGTCAAAATTTGAGGGACATTTCTGCTTGTAACTTTTGAACCGTAAGTCAGATTTTCAAAAACTTGGTATCCCTACAATCCTTGGGCCTAGTCAAATCAAATGCACCCCATGACGTTATGTCAGCCGGAATAGAATGTCCGCCATTTTGAATTTTATGAAAAAACATTCAAAATGCTTCTCCTCGCTCAATTTTGGACCAATTTTGCTCTAATTTGGTACATAGCATCTTTGGACTGAGCCTCATCAGAAACTTGCCTGGAGTTTTGATATCTCTTATCGTTTTGTCGTGAGAGCCAATCAAACGCATCCTAAAATTCGCCAAACAGGAAGTGAGCACATATCTCGGGAACCTTTCATAGAATTATTTTCAAACTTGTCAGAGGTATTCTAGTCTGTCCCAGGATTCCACACAAATAAATGACAGGGCCTCAGCTCAAATCCTCTAGCGCCACGAACGGGTCAAAATTTGAGAGACATTTCTGCTTGTAAATTTTAAACCGTAAGTCCGATTTTCAGAAACTTGGTATCCCTGGGATCCTCGGGCGAACACAGATCCAACGCATCTCATCGAATTAGGCTGGGTCGCTGCTTGGCCCCACATTGCTGCTTGCAGCTATATTTGGGGCCAGGCAGCGGTAGCTGCAAGGCACCCATAGTGTTTCTATTGATTCCTATTATTATTATTATTAAACATTATTCTTCCGCCTCTGGAAGTCTATGGCAACCCCTAGAACCGTCTGGTAAAAAGTTGTGAAATTTGGCATGCACATTCCAGCCAGTCTCCTCATTACCCACAGCAATTTATAGGCCCCCACCCCCAACCCTCTAGCGCCACCAGCAGCTCAAAGTTGCAGGAATTTTCAGGTACATTTCTGCGTGTAACTTTTGAACCGTATGTCCAATTTTCAAAAACTTGGTATCCCTGGACTCCTTGGGCCAAGCCGAATCCAACGCACCCTGTGACGTCATTTTCCGTCAGGGTAGATTTTCCGCCATTTTGAATTTTATGAAAAACACTCAAAATGCTTCTCCTCCCTCAATTTTTGACCAATTTTGCTCAAATTTGGTACATAGCATCTTTGGACTGAGCCTCATCAGGGACGTACCCGGTTTTTTGATATCTCTTATCGTTTTGTCGTGACAGCCAATCAAACGTGTCCGAAAAGTCGCCAAACAGGAAGTGAGCTCATATCTCGGGAACCGTTTATAGGATTATTTTCAAACTTTTCACAGATGTTCGTGTCCTTCCCAGGATTCCCCACAAAAAATTACAGGTCCCCACCTCAAACCCTCTAGCGCCACCAACAGGTCAAAATTTTAGGGACATTTCTGCTTGTAACTTTTGAACCGTAAGTCCGATTTTCAAAAATTTGGTATCCCTGGGATCCTTGGGCGAAGACTGATCCAACGCATCCTATGACGTCATGTCTGCCGGAATAGAATGTCCGCCATCTTGGATTTTGTGAAAATCAATAAAATTCTTCTGTTTCTACAACTTAACTTGTAATTTCCACAACAAATGGTGTGCACCCACATTCTAGACAGTCTCATGATGCCCTTCAACAAATTTTACATCCCCACCCCCAACCCTCTAGCGCCACCAGCAGGTCAAAGTTGCAGGTACATTTCGGCTTGTAAGTTTTGAACCGTACGTCCGATTTTCTAAAACTTGGCCTCCCTGGACTCCTTGGGGCAAGACGAATCCAACGCATTCTGTGACGTCATTTTCCACGGGTAAGATTTTCCGCCATTTTGAATTTTATGAAAAACATTCAAAATGCTTCTCCTCCCTCAATTTTGGACCAATTTTGCTCTAATTTGGTCCATAGCATCTTTAGACTGAGCCGCATCAGAAACTTACCCGGTTTTTTGATACCTCTTATCGTTTTGTCGTGATAGCCAATCAAACACGTCTTAACAGTAGCCAAACAGGAAGTGAGCTCATATCTCGGGAACCCTTCATAGAATTATTTTCAAACTTTTCACATGTATTCTAGTCTGTCCCAGGATTCCCCACAAAAAATTACAGGGCCCCAGCTCAAATCCTCTAGCGCCACCAACAGGTCAAAAATTGAGGGACATTTCTGCTTGTAACTTGTGATGTAGTTTAATGTCCAGCAGGGGGCAGCAAAGGTCTTTAGTAGTCTACTCTAGCGGCCCAGCACGGTCACGTGACTCCCAGTGACGTCAAGGAAATTGGCAAACTGGCGCCCCTCTGGCTGCAAGCGCCCGCGCAATACATTCCCTTTCACGTGGGCCAATGCGCAGCGCAGAGACCTGCTGGAGCCTACAGCGGCGCGAGAGGAAAGGAAGAGAGAAAGAAAGAGAAGATAGAGAGAGGATTCACCCCCTCCCTCTCTGCGGCCGGTAACTGACAAAGCGTCTCAATCTGACAGTACACCGGCCGCGAGTCCAGCTCACACTACCACGATTTGACCAATGTCACGGCACTAGTTGCTAAGAGGAATTGACCAATGATAGCTCCTACTAGCTCCTACCAACAACGCACACGCTCGCATCGGGAACACGGAAACTACAGAAGACAATAGTAAACGAAGTTAGTATAACGCAACATTTAATCACTTTTAAATCGATCGTTCACCCTCCGTGGTATTTACTATGAATACAACGTACAAGACACACTTTACATGGGACTTTGTAGAGATACACGATCAGCATTTTCAATAGAGGCGACGTGAATGACTTATCCTGGACAACAGTTCATCTCGGAGCTCTTTCGGATTTGCTGGACAGTATCTCATCTTTGCTTTTGGTAAGTCATGTCATGAAATGTGTGTTTGTCATATCACTATTCTATTTTAGCGCTATTATATTATATTATATTGTATTAATTATAATAAATATAACATAATATAACATATATATTATATTATATTATACTGAGGAGAAATCTGTGTGAGGAAAGTGAAGAATAGCTGTGTGTGATAACTTTTTGTTTGTGTGTGTGTGTGCCTGTGCAATCTGTAGAATAAGACAAGAAGAATAAATGTTTAAGGTGAGAGTGGCCGTGTGTGTGTGTGTGTGTGTGTGTGTGTTTGAAAAAATCGTTTGAATAATTGTGATTTCAATATTGACAGATAATCGTGATTATTATTTTTTCCATAATCGAGCAGCCGATGGTTCTGTTTATATATCTGATTGTATATATTTTTGCCACTTTTATGTGTAGAGTTTATTTATTATTTATTTATTATTTATTATTTTTTATTATTTTTTATTAAACACTCAAAATACTTCTCCTCACTCAATTTTGGACCAATTTTGCTCTAATTTGGTACAGAGCATCTTTGGACTGAGCCTCATCAGAAACTTGCCTGGATGTTTTGATATCTCTTATCGTTTTGTCGTGAGAGCCAATCAAACGTGTCCTAAAAGTCGCCAAACAGGAAGTGAGCTCATATCTCGGGATCCCTTCATAGGATTATTTTCAAACTTTTCACACGTATTCTAGTCTGTCCCAGGATTCCACACAAAAAATGACAGGGCCTCAGCTCAAATCCTCTAGCGCCACCAACGGGTCAAAATTTGAGGGACATTTCTGCTTGTAACTTTTAAACCGTAAGTCCGATTTTCAGAAACTTGGTATCCCTGGGATCCTCGGGCGAAGACTGATCTAACGCATCTCATCAAATTAGGCTGGGTCGCTGCTTGGCCCCACATTGCTGCTTGCAGCTATATTTATACATTATTCTTCCGCCTCTGGGAGTCTATGGCAACCCCTAGAACCGTCTGGTAAAAAGTTGTGAAATTTGGCATGCACATTCCAGCCAGTCTCCTCATTACCCACAGCAATTTATAGGCCCCCACCCCCAACCCTCTAGCGCCACCAGCAGCTCAAAGTTGCAGGAATTTTCAGGTACATTTCTGCGTGTAACTTTTGAACCGTATGTCCAATTTTCAAAAACTTGGTATCCCTGGACTCCTTGGGCCAAGCCGAATCCAACGCACCCTATGACGTCATTTTCCGTCAGGGTAGATTTTCCGCCATTTTGAATTTTATGAAAAACACTCAAAATGCTTCTCCTCCCTCAATTTTTGACCAATTTTGCTCAAATTTGGTACATAGCATCTTTGGACTGAGCCTCATCAGAAACGTACCCGGTTTTTTGATATCTCTTATCGTTTTGTCGTGACAGCCAATCAAACGTGTCCGAAAAGTCGCCAAACAGGAAGTGAGCTCATATCTCGGGAACCGTTTATAGGATTATTTTCAAACTTTTCACAGATGTTCGTGTCCTTCCCAGGATTCCCCACAAAAAATTACAGGTCCCCACCTCAAACCCTCTAGCGCCACCAACAGGTCAAAATTTTAGGGACATTTCTGCTTGTAACTTTTGAACCGTAAGTCCGATTTTCAAAAATTTGGTATCCCTGGGATCCTTGGGCGAAGACTGATCCAACGCATCCTATGACGTCATGTCTGCCGGAATAGAATGTCCGCCATCTTGGATTTTTTGAAAATCAATAAAATTCTTCTGTTTCTACAACTTAACTTGTAATTTCCACAACAAATGGTGTGCACCCACATTCTAGACAGTCTCATGATGCCCTTCAACAAATTTTACGTCCCCACCCCCAACCCTCTAGCGCCACCAGCAGGTCAAAGTTGCAGGTACATTTCGGCTTGTAAGTTTTGAACCGTACGTCCGATTTTCTAAAACTTGGCCTCCCTGGACTCCTTGGGGCAAGACGAATCCAACGCATTCTGTGACGTCATTTTCCGCGGGTAAGATTTTCCGCCATTTTGAATTTTATGAAAAACATTCAAAATGCTTCTCCTCCCTCAATTTTGGACCAATTTTGCTCTAATTTGGTACATAGCATCTTTGGACTGAGCCTCATCAGAAACTTACCCGGTTTTTTGATATCTCTTATCGTTTTGTCGTGATAGCCAATCAAACGCGTCTTAACAGTTGCCAAACAGGAAGTGAGCTCATATCTCGGGAACCCTTCATAGAATTATTTTCAAACTTTTCACATGTATTCTAGTCTGTCCCAGGATTCCCCACAAAAAATTACAGGGCCCCAGCTCAAACCCTCTAGCGCCACCAACAGGTCAAAATTTGAGGGACATTTCTGCTTGTAACTTTTGAACCGTAAGTCAGATTTTCAAAAACTTGGTATCCCTACAATCCTTGGGCCTAGTCAAATCAAATGCACCCCATGACGTCATGTTCGCCGGAATAGAATGTCCGCCATTTTGGATTTTGTGGAAATCAATCAAAATGCTTCTCCTCACTCCATTTTAGACCAATTTTGCTCTAATTTGCTACATAGCATCTTTGGACTGACCCTCATCAGAAACTTCCCTCGAGTTTTGATATCTCTTATCGTTTTGTCGTGAGAGCCAATCAAACGCATCCTAAAAGTCGCCAAACAGGAAGTGAGCTCAAAACTCCGGATCCCTTCATAGGATTATTTTCAAAATTTTGACACATATTCTAGTCTGTCCCAGGATTCCACACAAATAAATGACAGGGCCTCAGCTCAAATCCTCTAGCGCCACCAACGGGTCAAAATTTGAGGGACATTTCTGCTTGTAACTTTTAAACCGTAAGTCCGATTTTCAGAAACTTGGTATCCCTGGGATCCTCGGGCGAAGACCGATCCAACGCATCTCATCGAATTAGGCTGGGTCGCTGCTTGGCCCCACATTGCTGCTTGCAGCTATATTTGGGGCCAGGCAGCGGTAGCTGCAAGGCACCCATAGTGTTTCTATTGATTCTTATTGGGGCCAGGCAGCGGTAGCTGCAAGGCACCTATAGTGTTTCTATTGATTCCTATTATTATACATTATTCTTCCGCCTCTGGGAGTCTATGGCAACCCCTAGAACCGTCTGGTAAAAAGTTGTGAAATTTGGCATGCACATTCCAGCCAGTCTCCTCATTACCCACAGCAATTTATAGGCCCCCACCCCCAACCCTCTAGCGCCACCAGCAGCTCAAAGTTGCAGGAATTTTCAGGTACATTTCTGCGTGTAACTTTTGAACCGTATGTCCAATTTTCAAAAACTTGGTATCCCTGGACTCCTTGGGCCAAGCCGAATCCAACGCACCCTATGACGTCATTTTCCGTCAGGGTAGATTTTCCGCCATTTTGAATTTTATGAAAAACACTCAAAATGCTTCTCCTCCCTCAATTTTTGACCAATTTTGCTCAAATTTGGTACATAGCATCTTTGGACTGAGCCTCATCAGAGACGTACCCGGTTTTTTGATATCTCTTATCGTTTTGTCGTGACAGCCAATCAAACGTGTCCGAAAAGTCGCCAAACAGGAAGTGAGCTCATATCTCGGGAACCGTTTATAGGATTATTTTCAAACTTTTCACAGATGTTCGTGTCCTTCCCAGGATTCCCCACAAAAAATTACAGGTCCCCACCTCAAACCCTCTAGCGCCACCAACAGGTCAAAATTTTAGGGACATTTCTGCTTGTAACTTTTGAACCGTAAGTCCGATTTTCAAAAATTTGGTATCCCTGGGATCCTTGGGCGAAGACTGATCCAACGCATCCTATGACGTCATGTCTGCCGGAATAGAATGTCCGCCATCTTGGATTTTTGTGAAAATCAATAAAATTCTTCTGTTTCTACAACTTAACTTGTAATTTCCACAACAAATGGTGTGCACCCACATTCTAGACAGTCTCATGATGCCCTTCAACAAATTTTACGTCCCCACCCCCAACCCTCTAGCGCCACCAGCAGGTCAAAGTTGCAGGTACATTTCGGCTTGTAAGTTTTGAACCGTACGTCCGATTTTCTAAAACTTGGCCTCCCTGGACTCCTTGGGGCAAGACGAATCCAACGCATTCTGTGACGTCATTTTCGGCGGGTAAGATTTTCCGCCATTTTGAATTTTATGAAAAACATTCAAAATGCTTCTCCTCCCTCAATTTTGGAGCAATTTTGCTCAAATTTGGTCCATAGCATCTTTGGACTGAGCCTCATCAGAGACGTACCCGGTTTTTTGATATCTCTTATCGTTTTGACGTGACAGCCAATCAAACGTGTCCGAAAAGTCGCCAAACAGGAAGTGAGCTCATATCTCGGGAACCCTTCATAGAATTATTTTCAAACTTTTCACATGTATTCTAGTCTGTCCCAGGATTCCCCACAAAAAATTACAGGGCCCCAGCTCAAACCCTCTAGCGCCACCAACAGGTCAAAATTTGAGGGACATTTCTGCTTGTAACTTTTGAACCGTAAGTCAGATTTTCAAAAACTTGGTATCCCGGGGATCCCTGGGCCAAGTCGAATCAAATGCACACCATGACGTCATGTCAGCCGGAATAGAATGTCCGCCATTTTGAATTTTATGAAAAACACTCAAAATGCTTCTCCTCACTCAATTTTGGACCAATTTTGCTCTAATTTGGTACATAGCATCTTTGGACTGAGCCTCATCAGAAACTTGCCTGGAGTTTTGATATCTCTTATCGTTTTGTCGTGAGAGCCAATCAAACGCGTCCTAAAAGTCGCCAAACAGGAAGTGAGCTCATATCTCGGGATCCCTTCATAGGATTATTTTCAAACTTTTCAGACTTATTCTAGTCTGTCCCAGGATTCCACACAAAAAATGACAGGGCCTCAGCTCAAATCCTCTAGCGCCACCAACGGGTCAAAATTTGAGGGACATTTCTGCTTGTAACTTTTAAACCGTAAGTCCGATTTTCAGAAACTTGGTATCCCTGGGATCCTCGGGCGAAGACTGATCCAACGCATCTCATCGAATTAGGCTGGGTCGCTGCTTGGCCCCACATTGCTGCTTGCAGCTATATTTGGGGCCAGGCAGCGGTAGCTGCAAGGCACCCATAGTGTTTCTATTGATTCCTATTATTGGGGCCAGGCAGCGGTAGCTGCAAGGCACCCATAGTGTTTCTATTGATTCCTATTATTATTATTATTACGCATTATTCTTCCGCCTCTGGGAGTCTATGGCAACCCCTAGAACCGTCTGGTAAAAAGTTGTGAAATTTGGCATGCACATTCCAGCCAGTCTCCTCATTACCCACAGCAATTTATAGGCCCCCACCCCCAACCCTCTAGCGCCACCAGCAGCTCAAAGTTGCAGGAATTTTCAGGTACATTTCTGCGTGTAACTTTTGAACCGTATGTCCAATTTTCAAAAACTTGGTATCCCTGGACTCCTTGGGCCAAGCCGAATCCAACGCACCCTGTGACGTCATTTTCCGTCAGGGTAGATTTTCCGCCATTTTGAATTTTATGAAAAACACTCAAAATGCTTCTCCTCCCTCAATTTTTGACCAATTTTGCTCAAATTTGGTCCATAGCATCTTTGGACTGAGCCTCATCAGGGACGTACCCGGTTTTTTGATATCTCTTATCGTTTTGTCGTGACAGCCAATCAAACGTGTCCGAAAAGTCGCCAAACAGGAAGTGAGCTCATATCTCGGGAACCGTTTATAGGATTATTTTCAAACTTTTCACAGATGTTCGTGTCCTTCCCAGGATTCCCCACAAAAAATTACAGGTCCCCACCTCAAACCCTCTAGCGCCACCAACAGGTCAAAATTTTAGGGACATTTCTGCTTGTAACTTTTGAACCGTAAGTCCGATTTTCAAAAATTTGGTATCCCTGGGATCCTTGGGCGAAGACTGATCCAACGCATCCTATGACGTCATGTCTGCCGGAATAGAATGTCCGCCATCTTGGATTTTTGTGAAAATCAATAAAATTCTTCTGTTTCTACAACTTAACTTGTAATTTCCACAACAAATGGTGTGCACCCACATTCTAGACAGTCTCATGATGCCCTTCAACAAATTTTACGTCCCCACCCCCAACCCTCTAGCGCCACCAGCAGGTCAAAGTTGCAGGTACATTTCGGCTTGTAAGTTTTGAACCGTACGTCCGATTTTCTAAAACTTGGCCTCCCTGGACTCCTTGGGGCAAGACGAATCCAACGCATTCTGTGACGTCATTTTCCGCGGGTAAGATTTTCCGCCATTTTGAATTTTATGAAAAACATTCAAAATGCTTCTCCTCCCTCAATTTTGGAGCAATTTTGCTCAAATTTGGTCCATAGCACCTTTGGACTGAGCCTCATCAGAAACTTACCCGGTTTTTGGATATCTCTTATCGTTTTGTCGTGACAGCCAATTAAACGTGTCTGAAAAGTCGCCAAACAGGAAGTGAGCTCATATCTCGGGAACCCTTCATAGAATTATTTTCAAACTTTTCACACATATTCTAGTCTGTCCCAGGATTCCCCACAAAAAATTACAGGGCCCCACCTCAAACCCTCTAGCGCCACCAACAGGTCGAAATTTGTGGGACATTTCTGCCTGTAACTTTTGAACCGTGCGCCCGATTTTCAAAAAATTGGTATCCCTACAATCCTTGGGCTTAGTCGAATAAAATGCACCTCATGACGTCATGTCCGCTGGAATAGAATGTCCGCCATTTTGAATTTTATGAAAAACACTCAAAATGCTTCTCCTCACTCAATTTTGGACCAATTTTGCTCTAATTTGATACATAGCATCTTTGGACTGGGCCTCATCAGAAACTTGCCTGGAGTTTTGATATCTCTTATCGTTTTGTCGTGAGAGCCAATCAAACGCATCCTAAAATTCACCAAACAGGAAGTGAGCTCATATCTCGGGATCCCTTCATAGGATTATTTTCAAACTTTTCAGACTTATTCTAGTCTGTCCCAGGATTCCACACAAAAAATGACAGGGCCTCATCTCAAATCCTCCAGCGCCACCAACGGGTCAAAATTTGAGGGACTTTTCTGCTTGTAACTTTTAAAGCGTAAGTCCGATTTTCAGAAACTTGGTATCCCTGGGATCCTCGGGCGAAGACTGATCCAACGCATCTCATCGAATTAGGCTGGGTCGCTGCTTGGCCCCACATTGCTGCTTGCAGCTATATTTGGGGCCAGGCAGCGGTAGCTGCAAGGCACCTATAGTGTTTCTACTGATTGGGGCCAGGCAGCGGTAGCTGCAAGGCACCTATAGTGTTTCTACTGATTCTTATTATTATACATTATTCTTCCGCCTCTGGGAGTCTATGGCAACCCCTAGAACCGTCTGGTAAAAAGTTGTGAAATTTGGCATGCACATTCCAGCCAGTCTCCTCATTACCCACAGCAATTTATAGGCCCCCACCCCCAACCCTCTAGCGCCACCAGCAGCTCAAAGTTGCAGGAATTTTCAGGTACATTTCTGCGTGTAACTTTTGAACCGTATGTCCAATTTTCAAAAACTTGGTATCCCTGGACTCCTTGGGCCAAGCCGAATCCAACGCACCCTGTGACGTCATTTTCCGTCAGGGTAGATTTTCCGCCATTTTGAATTTTATGAAAAACACTCAAAATGCTTCTCCTCCCTCAATTTTTGACCAATTTTGCTCAAATTTGGTCCATAGCATCTTTGGACTGAGCCTCATCAGAGACGTACCCGGTTTTTTGATATCTCTTATCGTTTTGTCGTGACAGCCAATCAAACGTGTCCGAAAAGTCGCCAAACAGGAAGTGAGCTCATATCTCGGGAACCGTTTATAGGATTATTTTCAAACTTTTCACAGATGTTCGTGTCCTTCCCAGGATTCCCCACAAAAAATTACAGGTCCCCACCTCAAACCCTCTAGCGCCACCAACAGGTCAAAATTTTAGGGACATTTCTGCTTGTAACTTTTGAACCGTAAGTCCGATTTTCAAAAATTTGGTATCCCTGGGATCCTTGGGCGAAGACTGATCCAACGCATCCTATGACGTCATGTCTGCCGGAATAGAATGTCCGCCATCTTGGATTTTTGTGAAAATCAATAAAATTCTTCTGTTTCTACAACTTAACTTGTAATTTCCACAACAAATGGTGTGCACCCACATTCTAGACAGTCTCATGATGCCCTTCAACAAATTTTACGTCCCCACCCCCAACCCTCTAGCGCCACCAGCAGGTCAAAGTTGCAGGTACATTTCGGCTTGTAAGTTTTGAACCGTACGTCCGATTTTCTAAAACTTGGCCTCCCTGGACTCCTTGGGGCAAGACGAATCCAACGCATTCTGTGACGTCATTTTCGGCGGGTAAGATTTTCCGCCATTTTGAATTTTATGAAAAACATTCAAAATGCTTCTCCTCCCTCAATTTTGGACCAATTTTGCTCAAATTTGGTCCATAGCATCTTTGGACTGAGCCTCATCAGAAACTTACCCGGTTTTTTGATATCTCTTATCATTTTGTCGTGACAGCCAATCAAACCCGTCCTAAAAGTCGCCAAACAGGAAGTGAGCTCATATCTCGGGAACCCTTCATACGATTATTTTAAAACTTTTCACACTTATTCTAGTCTGTCCCAGGATTCGCCACAAAAAAATACAGGGCCCCAGCTCAAACCCTCTAGCGCCACCAACAGGTCAAAATTTGAGGGACATTTCTGCTTGTAACTTTTGAACCGTAAGTCGGATCTTCAAAAACTTGGTATCCCGGGGATCCTTGGGCCTAGTCGAATCAAATGCACCCCATGACGTCATGTCAGCCGGAATAGAATGTCCGCCATTTTGAATTTTATGAAAAACACTCAAAATGCTTCTCCTCACTCAATTTTGGAGCAATTTTGCTCTAATTTGGTCCATAGCATCTTTGGACTGAGCCTCATCAGAAACTTGCCTGGAGTTTTGATATCTCTTATCGTTTTGTCGTGAGAGCCAATCAAACGCGTCCTAAAAGTCGCCAAACAGGAAGTGAGCTCATATCTCGGGATCCCTTCATAGGATTATTTTCAAACTTTTCAGACTTATTCTAGTCTGTCCCAGGATTCCACACAAAAAATTACAGGACCTCAGCTCAAATCCTGTAGCGCCACCAACGGGTCAAAATTTGAGGGACATTTCTGCTTGTAACTTTTGAACCGTAAGTCCGATTTTCAGAAACTTGGTATCCCTGGGATCCCCAGCTCCATCCGTCTAGTTATTATTATTCTTCTAGTATAGGAAGTCTTTGGCAGCCCCTGGATCCGTTTGGTAAAAAGTTGTGAACTTTGGCATGCACATTCCAGCCAGTCTCCTCATTACCCACAGCAAGTTATTGGCCCCCTGCTTCAACCGTCTAGTTATTATTATACATTATTCTTCCGCCTATAGGAAGTCTATGGCAGCCCCTAGAACCGTCTGGTAAAAAGTTGTGAAATTTGGCATGCACATTCCAGCCAGTCTCCTCATTACCCACAGCAATTTATAGGTCCCCAGCCCCAACCGTCTAGCGCCACCAGCAGGTCAAAGTTGCAGAAATTTGTCAACTGCCTAGCAACGCACCTAGTAACCTTTGATCCGTCTTTGATGTGTCTGTTCTGACAGGGTTAGACCCTGACCCTGTCAGACCCTGTCAGACTCTGAGATCCTGTCAGACCTTGTTAGACCCTGTCAAACGGTGCTTGGCCCCCGCATTGCTGCTTGCAGCTATATTTAGGGGGCCAAGCACCGGAGGTGCTGGGCACCCTATAGGAATTGTATTCCGTTGCCTAGGCAAGTTGCCTAGTAACCCTTTGATCTTTGCTTTGATGTTCTGGTCTCAGGATTATTATTATTATTCTTCTATTCTATAGGAAGTCTATGGCAGCCCCTAGAACCGTCCGGTAAAAAGTTGTGAAATTTGGCATGCACATTCCAGCCAGTCTCCTCATTACCCACAGCGATTTATAGGTCCCCAGCCCCAACTGTCTAGTGGCACCAGCAGGTCAAAGTTGCAGAAATTTGTCAATTGCCTAGCAACGCATATAGCAACCTTTGATATGTCTTTGATGTGTCTGTTCTGACAGGGTTAGACCCTGACCCTGTCAGACCCTGTCAGACTCTGTTAGATCCTGTCAGACCTTGTTAGACCCTGTCAAACGGTGCTTGGCCCCCGCATTGCTGCTTGCAGCTATATTTATTATTATTATTATTATTATTATTCTAGTATAGGAAGTCTATGGCAGCCCCTAGAACCGTTTGGTAAAAAGTTGTGAAATTTGGCATGCACATTCCAGCCAGTCTCCTCATTACCCACAGCAATTTATAGGTCCCCAGCTCCAACCGTCTAGTGGCACCAGCAGGTCAAAGTTGCAGAAATTTGTCAACTGCCTAGCAACGCACCTAGCAACCTTTGATCTGTCTTTGATGTGTCTGTTCTGACAGGGTTAGACCCTGACCCTGTCAGACCCTGTCAGACTCTGTTAGATCCTGTCAGACCTTGTTAGACCGTGTAGTTTGTGTACTGTGTATTGGCCAGAGGAGCAAGATGGTGAGGGAATCCGGAAAAGCAGATGACTGTTGATCAGCGCCTATGGAGCGGTCTGATCGCTCTTGGGACCTAGGATCCCGGATCAGAGGATCACAGAGACAAGCCGGATCCAACGCACCGAGGTCTGTGACGTCATTTGCTCCGTCAGGGTAGATGTTTCCGCCATTAAATCAATGAATTTTGACATGAAAAACACTGATCTGCTCAAAATGCTTCTTTGTACCTAACCCTCAATTTTTCTCCACTTTGTGCTCAAATTTGGTCCATAGCATCTTTGGACTGAGCCTCATCAGGGACGTACCCGGTTTTTTGATATCTCTTTGATCGTGTTTGTCGTGACAGCCAATCAAACGTGTCCGAAAAGTCGCCAAACAGGAAGTGAGCTCATATCTCAGGAACCCTTGATAGGATTATTTTCAAACTTTTCACAGATGTTCGCGTCCTTCCCAGGATTCCCCACAAAAAATTACAGGGCCCCAGCTCAAACCCTCTAGCGTCATCAACAGGTAAAAATTTGAGGAACATTTCTGCTTGTAACTTTTCAACCGTAAGTCCGATTTTAAAAAACGCACGTCATCAAATTAGGCTGGGTCACTGCTTGGCCCCACATTGCTGCTTGCAGCTATATTTATATCAAATCATTTCATATTGTCAATATAAAGCTTTTGTCACTTGTAGATTTACTCAAGAGTAAGAAGAAGAAGAAGAAGAAGTGACTTTATTGATCTCACACTGGAGAAATTCTTCTCTGCATTTTAACCCATCCTATATATATATACATATATTAGGAGCAGTGGGCAGCACACATTAGGGCGCCCGGGGACCATCTCCATGATCTTCTTGCTTCGGCTTGGTCAGGACCTAAGCAGGAGGTACCTATGGAGCATGTTTTGGGTTGGTGGGGGAAACCGGAGTGCCCCGAGGAAACCCACCCAGACACGGGGAGAACATGCAAACTCCACACAGAAAGGCTCGGGCGACCCGGGGATTGAACCCAGACCATGCATGCAAACTCCACACAGAACACACACAGAAAGGCCTGGGCGACCCGGGGATCGAACCCAGAACCTTCTTGCTGTGAAGCAAGAGCGCTACCCACTCAGCTACCGTGCCACCAAGAGTAACCAAAACTTACTATTACTATAAAATATATCACTTTACAGGGCTGGACTGGGACAAAAAAACGGCCCTGGCATTTTTGGCTTAGACCGGCCCCTCATAATTAGCGGAGCACAATGGACTAATTTATGAATGTGTTCAGTATTTTACTATTGTTACGTCTTGGCAAAGGGGAAACCAGGGCGCAACATTTAAAGTAAAAGCCCTGCTCCCAAAAACCACCAGCAAACTCGCAGTAACTACACATTCAATGGTTTATTTAAAATGCATCTTACACACACACACACACACGCACACACACACACACACAAAACCTTTCTCATCGAATCTACACGATTCACGTAGGTCACCTGTTTTGGCTTTAAAACTGCAAATTTCGCCGAAAGGTGAACAATTTTCATGCCTGTCGATCACCTAAAACTCCCGGTATTATCCTAACATTACACCTGCTTAACTACTGTGCCTGTGCGACACTTCCTGGTCACTCTGTCTCTTGGGTTCCCTGTCCACAGTCTCTGGCTCCTCCTCTCCCTGTCCACCTTCAGCCTGGGCTGCAGAGGACGTGGAGGCTCCAGCAGCCCCTCCAGAGAATGTCTGTTATTACAGAACGTTTTGCAGTGTCTGGCAAGATTTTTTAAATCTTTTAACTCGCAACTTCTCCAGACCTCCTTTCTGCTGCTTCTCCATGTTTCCACGCTCAATACTGAAACTGGTAGGGATCAGTGCAGAGAAAGGGGTTGGACCACTCTTGTAAGCTTCTATATCCTGATTGGTTTAGTCCACTGTCCATATTGAAGATGGACCAATGGGTCGCCTCCTCTAAAATGTGGGCCGGTCTCCAAGTAAAAAAAAAAGGACTGTTGGCCCATCGGGAAAATGCCCGGTGTGCCCGATTACCAGTCCAGGCCTGCTACTTTAGATAAACAGTCAATTGAAATGTTTATTCACTTTTTTCGAATACTGTACCAGGCTGTTGTTTTTCAAATGCTTCAAATGATGAGTTGAGTTTTGGTCCTGTTTAGCTGTTTCTAGTAGTACACTTAATTTTCAGTTTAATTTACAGCTATGAACAGAATAATTATGATATTATAGCATATCTTAACACATTTTGATGCATAAATATTGATCAGGTCATGCAAACTAATGTAGGCCAGAAGTTTGAAGCTTTGGGAAATCGGAGTCATCAGTTTTTGTGAAGTTAGACTGGGAAAAAGAGAGATCCCAAAGTAAAACAGAACATTACATTGGACAAAATTATACGTGTAGAAGTTTTAATAAGTAAATGTGATCATATTTAACTTTTGGAGATTTACAAATGACAAGCAACTTCAGTGTAAAATGGTTCAGGCAGTTTTTGTGATACAATCTTATTAATTTTGAGATGTACTGTGGAATAAAATGGCTGGGATTTAAGTTAAGTTTAGTTTGTAGTTTTTCTGGTTTACAGAATTTTTAGTTTGCAAAATTTTCCCATAACTCAATAAATATTTTTTTGCTTTGTCTTTACAGTTCTACATAGATCTTAACTATAGCATCAGAGAACTGGTTTATCATCCCAGAAGTTTTCTTGACTGGTTGGGAGGAAGAGCAGGAGTTTTCCCCACCACTCCCATCACCCCCACCACCCCTGTTACCCAGCAACATTCAGGACAATTTATCCCAGAGGGAGCTGGATTTCTTGGACACCTGTGAATTAAAATCAGAGGACGTCCAATCACCAGTCTTTCTGGACATTTCAGGAATGACTGGACATGGGACAAAACGGGCTGCTTCTGAGCCCATTGAAGCAGACCCAAGTGCCCCAAGCTCCAGTCCAAAGAAGTACAGATGTGCAGTACTGGCCTCTGATACTGCTGCTACATCAAGGTAAAGAACAGGGCAAAAACACTTTGATATCAAATTTCTGCATGTTTAACTATATCTATAAAACCTAATTTTAATGGAAGACCCTGGCTAATATTTCCATAGTAATAATTACCTTGTATATCCTTGTAACATAATGTCTTGTGTTTGTAGTTGTTGTGAGAGGAACCAGGATGACGCAGAGGACAGGCACTACATAAAGAAACCTCCAAATGCCTTTATGTTGTTTAGGGCTGAGCAGAGGCCCAAGGTGGTGCAGAAGTTCCAACTCACTGACAATGCCAAAATAAATGCAGTGCTAGGACACGGGGTGAGTGGAACACACTATTCATTATATTGTGATATTCATTGTGAAGTTTGCGGACGATACGACTGTGGTGGGTCTCATCTCTAATAACGATGAGACAAACTACAGGAGTGAGGTGAGCCTTCTGACCAAGTGGTGCAGCGATAACAATCTCCTTAATGTTGAAAAGACCAAGGAGATTGTTATTGACTTCCGCCCCCCCACTGCCTCCCTGGCAAAGAGGGCTCAGAAGTGCCTCTATTTCCTCCACAAACTGAGGAGAGCTGATGGGTGGGGGGACCCATCATAACCACCTTCTACCGAGGCACCATTGTGAGCGTTCTGACCAGCTGCATCACTGTGTGGTACGGGAGCTGCACTGAACAGGACAGGAAAGCCCTGCAGCGCATAGTGAATCACCCCTCACACAGCCTCTTCAGTCTCCTGCCCTCGGGGAGAAGGTGCCGGAGTCTCCAGGCCCACTCCACCAGACTGTCAAGCAGCGCCCCCCCCCATAAAAACACAGATCACTCTAGACATTTTAAAAAACTGCTGCTAAGGACTACTGTTGCACTGTTGCACATTCACTACTTGAATTTTACTACTGTTGTACTGTTGTTTACTACTGTTATTGCACTGGAATTACTACTGCTGCACATTTATTTTTATCTTTACTTTCAATGCACATTCTATTGCACGTTACCATTTCACTGCTGTATCTTCCATTGCACGTTTTGATGCACACTGCACATTTTGGACATCTGTAAATAGGTATTTATTTATTCTGTTGCACTGCTTCAGATTTTAGATCTTAGATTTTAGTTTTTAGATTTAGATTTTTGTCTTAGATAGTTTTTGTTGTGTTTTGTCTTTATATTGTATTTTGTACACTGGACGGCAGTAGCTCAGTTGGTAGACACTTAACTCCACCTCGCCCCCAGTGTCTGCGGACACTGGTAGCCCCCATGGCAGAAGATACATCAAGGCCCGTTGTGACGTGAGCCACCTGTGGGAGGATTCTTCAGCTGAGGTCCTGACCAAGCCGAAGCAAGAAGATCATGGAGATGGTCCCCGGGCGCAGTAATGTGCAGCCCACTGCTCCTGATGACAGGATGGGTTAAATGCAGAGGACAAATTTCTCCCAAGGGAGACAATAAAGGCTAAGGCTAGGCTACACTGTCTTTTTTGCACTACCTGGCCAAAGAGAAACGAAATTTCGATTCACTGTATGTTGAACACATATGGCAGAATTGACAATAAAGCTGACTTTGATCTTTGATCTTTGATCATTAAAACACACAGGGGCTTGGGTTTAGTCATGGACTGATGGTGTATCTAATCAGTACACTTCACAAACATGTATCTGGACATTTGAAGCCATTTGAAGTCATTGAGCTGAAGGTGGAATCCCTGTTTAACATGGGTCTTGTTCCTCTGCAGTGGAAGAAACTGTCTGAACAGGAGCAGGCTCCATACTATGAGCAGGCTCACGCCATGAAAAGGGCTCACGAGACCAAGTACCCGAGATGGACCACCAAGGACAACTATGTAAGTGCATCACACAACACACATCTTATATACAGGAGAATCAAAAAGATGTATTATACACACACATAGGTAATTTCAGTGCCTAAAATACATTCACTATTAAGTCTCCACCATGTCAACAACAGTCATGCCTCTGTGTATTCACAGTGAATGGACATTGAATGCTGCCAATATTAATACTAAAACCTTTATGTCTTTTCAGGGGAAAAAGGCCAATAAAAGAAAAAATAACGGCCTGCCAGTCCCCACAGACCTTGAACAGTTTGCTGTTCCTGTAGCCTCCACCTCTCAACAGCCTGTGATGTGGTCCAGTACAACAAATCCAGCAAGCTACAGTCGCCAGGCCCACAAGAACCAGGCCTACAGTCGCGAGGCCCACGGCAGCCAGTTGCACGACAACCAGGTCTATGACAACCAGGCCTGGAACCAGGATGACGCAGAGGACAGGCACTACATAAAGAAGCCTCCAAATGCCTTTATGTTGTTTAGGGCTGAGCAGAGGCCCAAGGTGGTGCAGGAGCTCCAAATCACTGACAGTGCCAAATTAAATGCAGTGCTAGGACAGAGGGTGAGTGGAACACACTATTCATTAAAACTAGGGCTGTCAGTTTAACGCGTTAATTAGATTAATTAATTACACTGCTAATTAATGCGTTATAAAAATTAACGCAATTAATTATGAGCGCAAATCAATGCGCGCGCATTTTAAATTTGGCGTGCGGGGCCTTTGAACAGCGAGTTTATTTATAAAAATGTGATGGAGCAGATCCGTTTCTAAGCCCCCTGTCCTGTCCCCGCTGAGAGCACGTGAAGACGCCGCTGAGAGCACGTGAAGACGCTGCGGAGAGCACGTGAAGATGCGCGCGCCCGTTTCCGTATCTGCTGCGCTGCGCGCGCTGAACCCTTCAGCGCCTGGTGCCTCTTCAGACGGGGGTTTGTGAGATGGGGCTGCAGGTGGCTCTGACAGTACGAGGTCAGACACACCAGGCAGGACTTCACGGCTCTGAGCCTCGGCTCAGCCCACCTCTCCTGGAGCAGAGGCCTGGGGTTTGGAGCTCACAGTTTCTTCATCTTCAGGTTTATTACTGAACTGAGAGACCATCTCTGCCATAAAAGTATTGACTTTCATCTGAGGTCTTGAGCTGAAGTCCTGTTTCAATTACCATAACCTCTTCAGCGTGTTCTGCCGTGACTAAGGGTGCACACTTAAGAAGCGTTAGTTTTGCCCATCCAAATCACACTAAATACTAAATACTAAATACTCACCCCGCGGTGCCGCCGCCTCCTCCCTCCTCCTCCGTGCGATGGTCCGGACACATCCGCGCCGGGGGTCAGGTGAGCCATGAGTAATTTACACGGACAATTATTTGTATTCTCTGTATATTTGAAGCTGTGTATATTATTTATTGACGTGCACCAGAAATATTCGCCATTTAATAGGCTAGTGGAATGGTGAAAATGAGCTTTCAAATGAATGTTACGTAATGTGGGAGGTGAATGGGGGTGTACAGCAGTCTTGTCTTGGTTACACTGAAGGTAACGTGCACTGAAAGAGTGAGTGAAAGACTTAAAGGGGAAATCTGCATTCTTTTCACTGTACCACTATATTAAGTAAGTAAGTAAGTAAATTTTATTTATATAGCACATTTAAAAACAGTGAGAACTGGCCAAAGTGATGTACAATGTCAAAAAGCTAAAAATAATAATAAATAAATCGGCAGCATAAAATACATAAGAACATTTGACATGGCAGAAGTAAACATAAGATGAAATAAAAGACAGGATAAAAGAGATAAAAGAGCTAAGAGGCAAAGGCCACAGTATACAAATGAGTTTTTAGCTTGGATTTAAAAGTGGTGATTGTTGGAGCAGATCTGATGTCAGTAGGTAAAATGTTCCAGAGACGTGGAGCTGCCACAGCAAAAGCACGGCCCCCTTTGTGCTTGAGGCGGGAGCGGGCAACACAAAGGAGACCTATAAATCACACGTTTGACACCTTTTTTGCACTGTGGGAAAGCACAATAAACCACCTAAAAAAATTATTTTAAAAAATGTGATTAATTAGATTAATTAATTACAAATCCTGTAATTAATTAGATTGATTTTTTAATCGCCTGACAGCACTAATTAAAACACACAAGGGCTTGGGTTCAGTCATGGACTGATGGTGCATCTAATCAGTACACTTCACAAACATGTATCTGGTTAGTCTGGTTAACACCTGACCATATCACAAGTGAGATATGGGTCTGGGAGCTCGCTTCGAAAAATCCCGTAGCGGAGGTGTGGTTAGCGATTGCCAACGGCTGTTTATTGGGCGTTATGAATGTCTATCATTGAGCGTATACGTAAGTCCATAGCCAATCATGTCAGTTGTCAGTTCAAACTACAAGCTTCCGTTTGTCATGTAGTACGCGTCACCGTCTTTCCACCCCTCCCCCGCTCTCTGATTGGGGACCTAAATCTGGGACTCTCGCTTGGACGAGCTGCCAGGCCGCCTTCCAGTTCGAAACGAACGGAAGCGGCCTGGGAATTCCCAGGCTAGTATCTGGTCATTTGAAGCAGATGTTAGAGCTGAAGGTGGAATCCCTGTTTAACATGTGTCTTGTTCCTCTGCAGTGGAAGAAGCTGTCTGAACAGGAGAAGGCTCCATACTATGAGCAGGCTCACGCCATGAAAAGGGCTCACGAGACCAAGTACCCTAGATGGACCACCAAGGACAACTATGTAAGTGCATCACACAACACTAGGGATGTCAACAATTAATCGACTTACGATTAATTGTCGATCAATACGTTGGTCGAACAAAATGCATTAATTGCAATTAATCGCTAATCGCGGACACGCGCACCCGCGTGGTCACAAAACAAGGCATCTGCGCACCGCGCTGCGCCAAGCTCGACTCACAGCCGGCCGCAGGCGCCAACGGCACTACACCGGGGCTGCTGAGCACGAGATCGAACCGTGGCGCCCGGAATGCGTAGTCTCAGCCTGAGCCACAAACCAGCCGCACGAAACCAGCAGCGGCAAGTGGTGGTTTAATCCTGGTTTAGTCCAGGTTTAGACCTGGTTTAGACCTGGTTTAGTTCTGGTCTAGACCTGGTTTAGTCCACCTTTAGTCCTGGTCTAGTCTCTTAGCCAATCAGGACGCAGAACACAATGTTACACTATAAAAAAATATTACACTATAAAAAAAAATTGGAAAAAATAAATAAATCCGCGAACCGCGATAGAGCGAGGGATTACTGAATTTTGTTATTCAGCATCAATACATTTGTCTGCTTTTTACTAAGGAATAATTAATTGAGGAATATACAATATAATAATACTATGATATATTTATGTATACTATAGCTTATATTCTTAAAGACCCTATTGAAAAACCCTGCTTATCAATTAATCGTAAGTCGATCGATAAGGTCAATCAACTATAGATGAATGAATTAATCGATAATTTGCATCCCTACACAACACACATCTTATATAAAGGAGAATCAAAAAGATATATTATACACACATAGGTCATTTCAGTGCCTAAAATACTTTCACTATTAAGTCTCCACCATGTCAACAACAGTCATGCCTCTGTGTATTCACAGTGAATGGACACTGAATGCTGCCAATATTAATACTAAAACCTTTATGTCTTTTCAGGGCAAAAAGGCCAATAAAAGAAAAAATAACGACCTTCCAGGCCCCACAGACCTTGAGCAGTTTGCTGTTCCTGTAGCTTCCACCTCTCAACAGCCTGTGATGTGGTCTAGTACAACAAATCCAATGAGCTACAGCAACCAGGCCCATGGCAGCCAGGATTACAGCAGCCAGGCCTACAACAACCAGGCCTACGACACCCAGGCCTACAACAACCAGGCCTACGACAACCAGGCCTACAACAACCAGGCCTACAACAACCAGGCCTACGGCAACCAGGCCTACATCAACCAGGCCTACAACAACCAGGCCTACAACAACCAGGCCTACGACACCCAGGCCTACAACAACCAGGCCTACGACACCCAGGCCTACAACAACCAGGCCTACAACAACCAGGCCCATCGCAGCCAGGACTACAGCAACCAGGCCTACAGTAACCAGGCCCACGGCAGCCAGGCCTACAACAACCAGGCCTACAACAACCAGGCCCATGGCAGCCAGGCTTACGACAACCAGGTCCACAGCATCCAGGCTCTGCATTATCAGGCAACTGAGAATCAGGATCCTATAATGACTTTTCCTGTCCAGACCTTACACAACCAAGCCCTAAACAACCAGGCCCTTCCTGACCACAGCACGCACAACCTCGCCCTGCCTAACCAGGACCTCCCCGACCTGACCTTGGACCTGGAGACTTGGGAAAATTTACACACGTGGACACAATTTTTGGCACCCTTCAGTTACTGAAAGAAAAACTCACATCCAACAATGTCCTCACAGGGATAGTGAATAAGTTGAAGCCCTCTTCCTGTCCCACAGACCCAGTCCCTCCTTACTTTTTTAAAAGATATCTGGGGGACTATTGGCTCTTCGGTTAGGGAAATCATCAACAGCAGTCTGTCTTCAGGTATTGTGCCTTCATTTTGTAAAGAAGCTGTTGTTGAACCTTTAATTAAAAAACCCAGCCTTGACCCTACAATTCTTTCAAATTATCAGCCAATTTCAAAATTACCATTTGTGAGTAAGATTATAGATAAGACCGTACTAGCACAGCTGCAGTCTTTTTAGATCAAAATAGCACTTTAGACACTTTCCAGTCAGGCTACAAAGCCTTTCACAGCACAGAGTCTGCACTTTTAAAGGTTTTTAATGATCTGTTTTTAATGACTGATTCTGGTGATTCTGCCATTTTAGTACTTTTAGATTTGACTGCTGCTTTTGACACAGTTGACCACACAATTCTTTTAAATTGTTTGGAACACTGTGTGGGTGTCAGGGGGAAGGTTTTAGAGTGGTTCAGGTCGTACCTGTCAGAGTGATCTTTCTCTGTTAAGCTGGGGAACTCCACCTTGTCCGCTGCCCCCTTGCACTGTGGAGTCCCCCAAGGTTCAATCCTTGGACCTGTTTTGTTTATGTTGTACCTCCTACCTCTTGGCCATATTTATGTAGGACTATAAATATGGTGTGTTGTATCACTTTTATGCAGATGATACACAGATTTATCTGCCCTTGAAAAAAAGCAACAGCAGCCCCCTGACACCCCTGCTTGAGTGTCTTAATGACGTCAAGGTTTGGTTGGCTCAAAATTTCTTGAACCTCAATGAGACCAAGACTGAGGTGATAATGTGCGGGCCCGGTGGCAGTGCCAGCTCTTTGTCTGACTTGGGTCCTCTCAGACAGCACACAAAATCAACAGCCACCAACCTTGGCGTCATTATGGACTCTGATTTTAAACTTGATAAACAAGTTAATGCGGTCGTGAAATCTAGTTTTTATCATCTTCGTCTTTTAGCCAAAATTAAATCTTTTTTATCCATTTCAGATTTTGAGCGCGTCATGCATGCTTTTATTTCTTCTCGTCTGGACTACTGCAACGCACTTTATTGTGGAATGAATCAAAACGCACTTTATCGTCTGCAGTTAGTCCAGAATGCTGCTGCGTGCCTTTTAACAGGACGGAAGAAATATGAGCACATCTCCCTTATTCTTTGCGTCTTTGCACTGGCTTCCTGTTCGTTTTAGGATTGATTTTAAGATTTTATTGTTTGTTTTTAAAGCTTTGAGTGGATTGGCCCCAAAATACATCTCTGACCTCATCCAAAATCTACAAACCGGTGCTCTGAGGTCAGAGGGCCACCTCCAGCTCGTGGTCCCTAAGACTAGACTTAAAACTCAGGGGGACAGGGCTTTCTCTGTGGTTGGCCCTAAGTTATGGAACGCTCTACCCCCTCATGTCAAAACAGCCCCCACACTGGAGAGTTTTAAGTCTCGTCTTAAGACCCACTTTTATTCTCTGGCTCTTAATACCGCGTGAGTTGTGTGGTCCTCTGTGTTTTTTATATATTGCTTTTGTTTTTAGTTATTTTATTATTATCACTTTATTTAACTGTCAACAAAACCAAGAGAGACAAGGGCAAGAAACAAGACAACAGAGAATCCGAACCCAGGAGGAAAGGGGTAGCGATTCCTTACCTGGCCGGCGTTTCGGAAAAATTACAGAGAATTTTCAGACAATATGAAATCCCAGTTTATTTCAAAACCACAAACACTTTAAGACAAAAACTCGTCCACCCAAAGGACAAAACATCGAGCCACAAACAAAGCAATGTGGTTTACTCCATTCAGTGTAGTGAAGACTGCAGTGAGCGCTACACTGGAGAAACAAAACAGCCACTTCACAAGAGGATGTACCAACACAGGCGGGCGTGCCAGAGTGGACCGTCATCTGCTGTACATCTTCACCTAGAAGCCACGGGCCACTCCTTTGAGGACAGTGAGGTTCAGATCTTAGCCAGAGAAAAGAACTGGTTTGAGAGGGGAGTTAAAGAGACAATTTTTGTCAAAAAAGAGAATCCTTCTTTAAACAGAAATGGGGGAGTCAGACATAACTTGTCTCCCATTTATAATTCCATTCTCAATGCGAAGTCAAAACAGACAAAAGAAACAAAAGAGCAGACAGGTCAGGGCCAGAGGTGTGGAGACAGTCGTTAGGTGTTGAATAGGTATGCTAAACTAGACGCCAGAGAAATTGGTATAACAAAAGAGAGGAACTCAAAAACAAATAGTTGAGATAGTTTCAGAATAATTTCACTATAGTTAGCTCCTCCCTGCAGCTAGATATAAGCAGTGTCTAACCAGCACTCAAACCAGAACTGACGAAGCCTCTCGGATGAGCGGCGAAACGTTTTCGACCAAAGAAACTTTGTCCAGTTGACAAATTGAATTTCTCCTTTTATCATCTTTTATTATTATCACTTTATTTAATGCTATTTTAGTAATGTTTTTATAATTGCTTTTGCTTTTAGTTATTTTATTATTATCACTTTATTTATTGCTATTTTAGTAATGTTTTTATTAAGTTTTATTGATTTTATGTGCAGCACTTTGGAAACTGTCTCTGTTTAGAAAATGTGCTATAGAAATAAAGTTGGATTGGATTGAACAATAAAAAATATGCTATTGGATCATTTTGTACAGTCATTTAATGATGCATGTCCAAACCTGCAGACCTGTGGGGTGTTCCTGGTCTGCAGTGGTCAGTATCTGTCAATGGTGGCACTATTGAAAAAGCTAGTGATTATTTTAATACTTCATAACTTCAGTACTTAACATCTTATTTCTCACTTTTAGGTGTTTATCCAAGTTTGGATTGGATGCAAAAATGACCCAATGCAAAAGAATGGCCACCTCCCTTAATTGTGAACTCCCATACTCCCATACACAAAAGGTAGCCTAGATCAGTTATGGCAGCTACGCTACATTTTTTGCATTGTATGTCCCAGTTGTAGGTTCAAATTTACTTTACTGACAGAAATTAACATTTTAATGGTAGGTTTATTTTAACATTGAGAATATCAAAAAGAAAATCCAGAAAATTACTTAAACTGATTTGCATTTCATTGAGTGAAATAAGAATTTGAACCCTCTGGCCCAAAAAGACAGTACTTGGTGGCAAATCCCTTGTTTGCAGCACAGAGGTCAGATGTTTTTGTTGTTGACGACCAGGTGTAGTTACATGTCAGAAAGAATTTTGGCCCACTATTCTTTGCTGATCATCTCTAAATCATTGAGGTTTCGTGGCTGTCACTTGGCAACTCAGAGATTCCAGTGTATCAGGGCAAGTGACGGAAAAATGAGCTCTCCCTGTGACTGCTCCAAAACACCAAAGTGCACAGTAAACTAATGGGCGGCGATTAAAGTCAGTTTCTAGACTGACGTTGTGCTCGGATTGGAGTAGGCTCCCATTTATCACATACTCATAATCATTACTGCACTCTGCATACAGGAATAAGGCAGACCAACGGGCTCACTCTGTCCAGCGTATTTGAATGAGAGCGCTGCACCTCGTCAATGTGAAAAAGGTTTCTAAAAATGGAGTATTGAAGGCCCTGTAGCCAACTTTTTACCACATGTATATGAGCAAAATTTGTCAGTACAAATGTATTATATAAGGAACTCTTGAGGTCAAAACAAGTCTGTATCTAATTATAGAGCGTTTTATTGTGTGATAATCAGGAAGTGCACTATTGTCATGCTAATTGTTGTTGTAAAGTACTTTTTTTTTTTACAAGTACATTTTTTGATAAATTGAATTTCTCCTTTTACCATAATGTAAAAGTACTGTTACTTCAAGTATGAAGGATAGGTCCATGAAATAACTCAAGAAAGACAAGATAAATATAATTGTCTGGAGGAAAGATGTGATTCATAGCTTCAAGTTCAAAATCTGGTATTTCGAACTTCAAGGTTTTCAAAGAATGAACACAAAAAAATGAATACCGTACTTTTTGTACTATAGAGCGCACCTGATTATAAGTCGCACGAACCAAATAAAAAAAAAAAAAAAAGAAGATTTGTACATATATAAGCCGCACCTCACTATAAGCCGCAGGTGTCCACATTGTTACTTGAGATATTTACACAGAAAGATGGTACACAAAAGGATTTTTTTATTTTAATTAACGTAAATACCGGTACATTCGAACAGCACCTATGGCAGAAACACAACGGCAGAAACACGGCAGTAAAACAACTGTAAAATGGCCAGCCTGTAGCCTCATGCCAGCACAGAACGGCGCAGAATAAAATACCAAAACAGCGGGCTACACACACAAAGCACATCAGGTAACAGCGGCAGATGTCAGCCCCATGCATTAAACAACTGCATTAAAATCATGGAAATCAATGCTCAACCCAGCCATAATTAAAAACAAAAAGTGTCTTACTTTCATGCGAAGTGCGATCCTCAACCCGCGAGTCCGCAACCCGATCGATAACATCATCTGTGTCCAGGTTCACCCCACCCCGACAGCAGTGCTCTCTTCAATTTTTCCCTCTTTTTCTCTGCTCCACCCTTGTGTCGTTTAGTGCCTCCTCGATTCATTTTACTAAACTATAATGCTAAGTATCCGACCGTCCGTCTATCTCCTCTTCTACTTTCACTAACTTGACCACACTACCACGATCTTCACTGTTCTATTCACTTTCATGAGAAACGCAACTAGTGCTGTGATTGGTCAATTCTCCGGCTGTGGGAATTTCCCATAAGGCAGTGCTTTACTTCAGTTGTTGCAAGCAAATACAAAATACAGATATAGTTGTTTTATTTCAAACTGTGCACATTTTTAACATCGTAGGAAGAAATATCCCGGCAAAATAAAATAATGTAATGTCTTAAAGCCCCAGTGTGTAGGATTCGTAGCGCATAGGTGGATGGTGCTATTGCACTTCCTGTTTTAGCTACGGCAGACCTCGAGGGTCACCCGGGCGCGCCGTAGCGCGGACAGCTCGCGTACCAGCGCAAGAACCGCGCGCCACTACCTGTATACATAAAACGCGGTCCCGTTCACTTATTTTTTTCTTTTCGCATGAAAGCACACATTCCCGATCATGTACCATGACACTCTACACATCAAATGAAACCTTACAGTCTCCTCTTTTTGACTATGCAATTAATTTCCCGGCACAACAATCACTCCCCAAGCACATGGGGCTTTTATACAGAAAAGCACAAAACGGAAAAGCACAAAGCTTACCTTTGAAGGCTCTGCCCAGGTCAAACTCAGCATTTCACCATAAGCTTGGTCTGAAATCTGTCCGTAAGGATCCAGCGAATAAAATCCAGCAAAACAATTTAGTCCAAAACACGTGTTAGATCCATTACGACGTGTGATCCGGCAACATGCTTGTCGTTGTTTACCCAAAACCACGAGCCTTGCTGAAGGCGAAGGCGGAGCCCAAATGTCCTTCTGCGGCTCTCGTATTCAAAATGGCTGCCTCTGCATGGGGAAGATCCCCCTTTTATGTGATTATATCTAAGTCCAAAAGAATACTTTGATTTCATGATGGAAGTGAAAAGGCTTGGAAAACAATGTATTTTTGAATGGGTATCTTCAATTTCGGTAATTAACGGGTAAAAATCTTACACACTGTCCCTTTAAACACATCATCACAGTGCCACTGTCACCGTAATATATATGTAGGTCTAAGTGGTATAAATACCGAACGGGTCCTTTCAATTATAGCAATAGGGTGGAAAACGGGAGCTAGGTTTACACGCTGCATTCGTTGTCTTGATAAAGAATTAATCTGCGTGAAAAATCCCTCAGTTGTCCAGGTAGAATCCATGATAAAAGGAGAAATTCAATTTGTCAACTGGACAAAGTTTGTTTGGTCGAAAACGTTTCGCCGCTCATCCGAGAGGCTTCGTCAGTTCTGGTTCGAGTGCTGGTTAGACACTGCTTATATGTAGCTGCAGGGAGGAGCTCACTATACTGAAATTATTCTGAAATAGAGATGCAAATTATTGATTAATTCATTAATCTAAAGTCGACTGACCTTATCGATCGACTTACGATTAATTGATAAGCGGCGTTTTTCACCTGAATTTTAGTGTTTCAATAGGGTCTTTAAGAATATAAGCTATAGTATACATAACACTGAGTCATAAATATATCATAGTATTATATTGTATATTCCTCAATTAATTATTCCTTAGTAAAAAGCAGACAAATGTATTGATGCTGAATAACAAAATACAGTAATCCCTCGCTCTATCGCGGTTCATGGATTGATTGATTTTTTCCAATTTTTTTTTTATAGTGTAACTTTTTTTATAGTGTAACATTGTGTTCTGCATCCTGATTGGCTAAGAGACTAGACCAGGACTAAACGTGGACTAAACCAGGTGTAGACCAGAACTAAACCAGGTCTAAACCAGAACTAAACCAGGTCTAAATAGGGTGACCACCGGCATGAAATAGGAAAGGAGGACAAAGGCCCTAAAGTGAGGACACCTTGTTTTTTGTTTTGTTTTCCCTCAGGGGGGGGGTATTATTATTATTATTATTATTATTATTATTATTATTATTATTATTATTATTAACGAAGTCATAAGCATAAGAAATCCAGGGTTCTCTACAAAGGCGAATGGTAAGTCACTCATTGCGATCATTTGTGCTCCTGGCTGTGTTCTCCTGGGCCTTCGCACTGTCAAGGGGCATTTTTTTGTCTCCTTTTCAAACTCTCCTGCAGCGTGAGCTGACTCGTCTTTGGCTGTGTTGCCTGTAACTCGCTGTATTGTGTCGGGTGTTTGTTTTTGAAGTGCCGTATCGGTTTGTTGTGTTAAACGTCGCCCTTTCCTCACAATCCCAAGTTTACATATCCCACCGTTTGCTATGGCAATGTTGTTGTCATCAACTTTATAGTATTTCCAGACCCAGACATACTCGCCAAACATTATAGTGTTCTTATAGTGCTCATTATAGCGCTCTTCTTGTCTCCTCTCTGTACTCGCGCTTTGCGCTTCGAGCTGCTTCCGTGTATTTAACCAATAGCGTGTCATGCTGCACGTGTTGATGTTTCTGTGTGAAGTCTGACTCTGTGCCACCGCATAACCATAGATCTCATCTAGGATATGTTAAAAAAATAATAAGAATACTTGCTACTAGCAAGTGTAAATAATGGGTGGGGATTTATGACGATTTATGCAACGGTGGGCGACGAGGGTCCGAAAGGAGGACAAAATGTAAAAAAGGAGGACACGTGACAGACAGCCGGACAGACAGCTCTAAAACCGGACTGTCCTGACGAAATCCGGACGAATGGTCACCCTAGGTCTAAACCAGGTCTAAACTTGGACTGGGCCTGGACTAAACCTGGACTAAACCAGGATTAAACCACCACGTGCCGCTGCTGGTTTCGTGCGGCTGGTTTGTGGCTCGGGCTGAGATTACGCACGGGCGCCGCGGTTCGATCTCGTGCTCAGCAGCCCCGGTGTACCGGCGAGTGTAAGCGCGGGCTGCTGAGCAGTGCCGTTGGCACCTGCGGCCGGCTGTGAGTCGAGCTTGGCGCAGCGCGGTGAGCGGTTGCCTTGTTTTGTGACCACGTGTCCGCGATTAGCGATTAATTGCAATTAATGCATTTTGATCGACCAACGTCTTGATCGACAATTAATCGTAAGTCGATTAATTTTGACATCCCTATTCTGAAACTATCTCAACTATTTGTTTTTGCGTTTTTCTCTTTTGTTATAACAATTTCTCTGGCATCTAGTTTAGCATACCTATTCAAGACAGTCGTTAGGTGTTGAATAGGTATGCTAAACTAGACGCCAGAGAAATTGGTATAACAAAAGAGAGAAACGCAAAAACAAATAGTTGAGATAGTTTCAGAATAATTTCACTATAGTTAGCTCCTCCCTGCAGCTAGATATAAGCAGTGTATAACCAGCACTCAAACCAGAACTGACGAAGCCTCTCGGATGAGCGGCGAAACGTTTTCCACCAAACAAACTTTGTCCAGTTGACAAATTGAATTTCTCCTTTTATCATAAGCCGCACCTGATTATAAGCCGCAGGGTCTGAAGTGTGAGGAAAAAAGTATGGTAAATAAATGAATTAATAAAAATATCTGAAGGAGCAAACAAAAACTGTCCAAATCATTCCATATTGTCAATATAAAGCTTTTGTCAATTGTAGATTTACTCAAGAGTAACCAAAACTTACTATTACTATAAAATATATCACTTTACAGGGCTGGACTGGGACAAAAAAACGGCCCTGGCATTTTTGGCTTAGACCGGCCCCTCATAATTACCAAAGCACAATGGACTAATTTATGTATGTGTTCTCCGAAGCAAAGTACAGTATTTTACTATTGTTACGTCTTGGCAAAGGGGAAACCAGGGCGCAACATTTAATGGAAAAATCCCTGTGCCCAAAAACCACCAGCAAACTCGCAGTAACTACACATTCAATGGTTTATTTAAAATGCATCTTACACACACACACACACACACACACACACACACACACACACACACACACACACACACACACACACACACACACAAAACCTTTTCTCATCAAATCTACACGATTCATGTAGGTCACCTGTTTTGGCTTCAAAACTGCGAATTTCGCCGAAAGGTGAGCAATTTTCATGCCTGTCCATCCCCTAAAAGTCCTGGTTTTATCCTAACATTACACCTGCTTAACTACTGTGCCTGTGCGACACTTCCTGGTCACTCTGTCTCTCGGGTTCCTTGTCCACAGTCTCTGGCTGCTCCTCTCCCTGTCCACCTTCAACCTGGGCTGCAGAGGACGTGGAGGCTCCAGCAGCCCCTCCAGAGAATATGTCTGTTATTATAAAACATTTTGCAGCGTCTATGGTGAGATTTTTTAATCTCACCATATCAGGTATGGGCAAAGTATCGGCATCGGTATTGATACAGAAAAAGCTGAATCGGTGCATCCTTACTGAACCGTAAGTCATTAAGATTGTGGGCAAATCTCTATCAGGTCAATACATTAACTCTTACACTTTATTGTCTGTCTGCTTTAAAAACGGATGCTCTCCCTCACCCATTAAAGGAAAAGTAACGTTATTTTACAATCTGAGCCTTCTTTCGGTAATAAAACAAGTCGTTTGATTCACCCATATCACGTTCGTGTCATTTGGAGCTGTTTGAAGAAAGTTATGTTGTAGCGTATCCGTTAGCATTTGTATTCGGGGCATTACTTTGCGGTCTCCAAATAACACAAACTTTAGCACTTTTCAAATCATAGAAGCCCGATGTCTTAATGTAAGATTTCGTTTGAAGCAAAAGTGGCCTGTAATCCGAGATTTATCCATATTTATCCATAGTTTTCAGCTTTGCGTTTCATGTTTGGGTCCCGGGAGCTGAGAGCACAGTCCGCGCATGCGCACTGGCGTCCTCATCTACTCGAAACTATGGCTAAATCTCGGATTACAGGCCACTTTTCCTTCAAATGAAATCTTACATTAAGACATCGGGCTTCTATGATTTGAAAAGTGCCAAAGTTTGTGTTATTTGGACACCGCAAAGTAATGCCCCAAGCATATGATACAGCACCATGTTAACGGATACGGGATCATTACTAGAACAGAACGGCTCAACATAAGTTCTGCGATACTGCTCCAATTGACAGAAAAATGCTATGGGTGAGTAAAACTACTTGTTTTATTGCCGAAAGAAGGCTCAGATTGTAAAAAAAACGTTAATTTGCCTTTAAGCAGGTCATTTTATGTGAGACAGGCCCAGATTTTATTGGCACATTTCTATGTTTAGACCCACACACTCACAGTACACTTAATATAAAAGATAGATAACTTTACAGAAATAGCTCAAACTCACCGTGAGTCTCATTGGAGTGACTGAACCATCCAAACTTCCCTCTCTTCTTATCGGATAAGTCGCCTAAAGAAGGATCTGAAAGACACAAAACATTATAAACCTGATTTGGGCTTATTTTAGTATATTAGGCTGGGGTCACTTTTTCTCAGAGCGGGTATTTCTCTGTTGAAGTAACCTCTGCTAAAACAGTTCTAAACCAGGCTTAAAGAGTCCATACTATGCTACAGTGGTACCTCACCTTACGAAAGACCCAACAAACGAAAATTCCAAGTTACGAAACGCCTTCACGTTAAATTTTGGTCTCTAGATACGAAAGAAAATTCAAGTTACGAAACGCGAAATCTCAAAAATTCAAATAATGCGTGCTCAGCAACACACATAATGCTTTTCTCAGACTGGATTTGAACTTTTCTCACATTTGTCTCTGTTTAAACACTCAAACTTTCATAGATTTTCAACAAAATGTATTAATAGTGAAGCGTGGGGGGAAGGGGCAGGGTGGAGAAGTGTGCGCGAGGACACGTGTGTGATAGCACAGCATGACCCGGCGCGGAGCTGCGAGGACGAGACCCGTGCTCAAACCGTGCCTCCTCTAAAACAGGATTAAACAAGGTCTGAACCAGGTCTAAACCAGGTCTAAACCAGGTCTAAACCAGGATTAAACCACCGCGGCTCTTACCTGCGTTCGTTCATGCGCTCGGACTGCATGCGGTCCCCTCCTCGCTGCTCGCCTCAGCTGTGACTCGTGAGAAACCAGGAAATAGACCCGCACGCGGCGCTTTAATCCACCTGGTCTAGTCCTGGTTTAGTCCAGGTTTAGTCCAGGTCCAGTCCAGGTATAGACCTTGTTTAGACCTGGTTTAGTCCACGTTTAGTCCTCGGTCTACAGTCTCTTAGCCAATCAGGACCCAGAACACAGTGTTACACTATAAAAAAAAGTGACACTATAAAAAAAAAACTTGGAACGGGGCCTTGGAACGAATCAGGCTTTTTCCATTGAAATAGCTACTCAACTTACGAAAAATTCACGTTACGAAACCACTTCTGGAACAAATTAATTTCGTAAGGTGAGGTACCACTGTATTTTGATCTGTTATAATATTGTTTCCTGATCACAAACATACCTGGAGTTGTGCACCCTCACTAGAATTATTTAGATGATTTCAGCCCTGGAATTGCCAATCTCTACCAAACTAAAAGTAAAAGGTAGCACTTAACTTGAAAACTACCCCTTCATTGCATCACAAGGTGGAACAGAGCCTTTTGAGCTTTGGAGCTGTAGACAAATAATAAAGGGATTACTGAAACATGTGTGAATGAAACAAAACACAACCCCAGGTATGTTTTGAGGAGGTAACAGCATTTTAACATGGCTTAAAGCTCACAAGAGTCAATTTTGTGTAATACAAGACCTTTAATCAGGCATAGCAACCAGAATTAACCTACGTCTAAAGCATGGCTACACCAGTTCTAGCCCAAGTCCAAACCAGGAGAAACATCTCTAACCCAAATACAGACCAGAATTTCAACAGTTCTAACCCAAGCTGGATCTAAACCAGGACTAGACCCTGTTCTCACGTGGGTTTCCATCTTCGTCCAGTTCGTCCATATCTTCTGCCTGTGTTATCCAGTCCATGTACCCACACAGGTCTTCCTCCATCTGCTGCTTCTCCCTCAGCTTCTGGAAGTCCCCTCGAGCCTTGGCCTTCTCTCTCTCTTTACTGAACTCTCTACAACAAGATAATCAATACACATGTCAAATGACTGTTCATATATGATCTAATGCATAAATTAGTACCACAAAGAAGCTACGAACCCGCTGAGGACTCCCAAAACCAGGTTCAGGACAAAGAATGATCCAAAAATCACCAAACTGACAAAATACACCCAGGGCAATTCAAAACCTATGGCATCATTCATCTAGAGAAAAGAGCAACAGGATAAATAAATGACTTAAAAAGAATAGGTTGAATACACACTTCTCCAATAGTTTGCAAAGATGTGAGAATAGTCATTGGTCTTCCCGAGTTCAAAAGGGATGATTACTCAGAGGACAAAAATGCGGATACAGTAACTCTAAAATAAGATATCAGAACTGTAGAGAATCTGTTTGAGAACCACTGCTTTATTTGTGCTTTATTTATTACTGGTCACAGTCACAGCCATTCCAGTACTCCCTCTGTTAGTCTAGTCGTCTCTGAATGTTTAATATTCATAGTAGCACATACCCAGTAGAGCACATCTGTCCAGCCCTCCATTGTGATGCACTGAAACACCGTTAACATGGCGAAGAAGAAATTGTCGAAATTTGTTATTCCTCCGTTCGGCCCCTCCCACTTTCCCCTGCATTCGGAACCGTTCACTATACATTGTCTTCCGTGGCCCGCAAACGCACAGGGGACAGGCTCATCCTCCACGAATGTATCTGCAGGAGGGACATAGCAGAAAAAGGTTACAATAATACACATAAGACTGTCTCAATCCTATCTAATGTATTTGCATGAGTGATACTATTAGAATAACTGTAAATGTGTTATCATCGCTTCATTTGTTTTGATCAACTTAAAGTGCAATATTATGTCTCAAGGCTATGGTATCCGGGAGAGGGAGTCAGAAAGAAGTTGCATTGTTTAAATGTCATTAAATGTCAAGGTTTTGAGTTTCTGGGAAAAAGGCACGTTGTTTTATCATATGAAATTTACATATTTGTGTACACCCATCTGTGAATCAATAAAAGAGGCAAGAAGGAACAACCCAGAATCAGAATTTGTATATTCCAGTTTCAAGAAATTAAAACATTGAGTATACTGTCATGAAAACTGTCAAAATGTTGCATTAAGAAAGGAACCTAAACTTTCTGTATATGCTTTTCAAATAAGTGTCAACAGAGAAAGTGATGAGAATGAGTGCTGGTGGTGGTCAAAGGGGGAGGAATGCTGTAGATTAGCAGCTTCACTCCGTCTGTCCCAGGGCAGATGTGTCTATAATAGGAGCTTACCACCACCAAATATGGAGTGAATGAATAATGCAGTGTAAAACGTGTCCAAAAAAAGCTATATAAGAGACCACTGCAAAATGATCAGTTTTTTATTTTATTTTACTACTTATAGGTTTGTGTTTGGGCAAAAGAGTTTATAGACTACTGGCAACATTTCCCCCAAATTCCAAATAAAAATATTATCGTTTAGAGGTACTTGTGACAGGTACCATAAATTCAATTCCATTGGCTCTTTTAAACTTATACGCCCCAAATTTTGATAGTCCTGATTTCTTTTGTAAAGCATTCAACCTTGCTGCTGATCAAAATAATCACAATCTTATTATCGGGGGTGATTTTAATTGTTTCCTTGACCCTCAGATGGATAGGTCCTCTTCTGCTATTGCCCCCTCTCTTAAGTCTGTGCCAGTTTTAAATAACCTTATAAACTCTTTAAATTTAGTGGATGTTTGGAGGCATCAGCATCCATTGGATAAAAGCTATTCATTCTTCTCCCAGGTTCATGGTAGCTTTTCTAGAATTGATTATTTTTTGGTCGATTCCAATCTGATTCCCAATGTTGTTAGTTCAGTGTACAATAATATTCTGATCTCTGTTCACTCCCCTCTTTGTATGAAATTGGATTTAAATTTACGTGCACATACTTATAATTGGAGATACAATCCCACATTAAACTTGGATAAATTGTTTTGCGAATATATTGTAACCAAAATTTCTGATTTTCTTCATTTCAATGACAATGGCATGGTGTCTGATTCCACTTTGTGGGAGACATTTAAGGCTGTAATCAGAGGCAATATTATTTCATATCAGTCCTATAACAAGAAGGCCAGGCAAAAGCGCATATCTGAAATAAATGCTCAACTCCCTATAATGGAGGAATCGTACCGTACTTCTAAAAGTGAAAATGTCATGAACGAGATTTTACAAGCCAAACTTGAGTACAGTCGTATTCTTGGTGAACAGGTTTCTAACTACATTCTCAAATTAAAACAAAAACAATTTGAGCTTGGGGATAAGGCGGAGAGTTTACTTGCGAGGCAGCTTAAAGGTGTTCAGGCTGAAAGGGCAATTTATAAAATCGTATCACCTAATGGTGAACTTCTTACTGATCCATTACAGATAAATGATAGATTCTATAACTACTATAACAATTTATATGCCTCTAAAACTGTGTCATCAAGGGAGGACATATTAAGTTTTCTCAATGCACTGGACATCCCAACTTTAAGTGATAATGCCAGACAGCAGTTAGATGCTGACTTTACTTTGGAAGAGATTAAGTTGGCCATTCATTCATTTCCAAATGGTAAGGCCTGCGGCCCAGACGGATTTGGCATTGAGTTTTATAAAACTCACATAGATAGGCTTGCCTCTCTGTTGCTCCGTATGATTAACTCCTCTATGAAAGAAGGTGTTTTTCCAGAGACATTCTATGACGCAAACATCTGTCTCCTATTAAAGAAAGGGAGAGATGATACCAATGTAGCGTCATATCGGCCATTAAGCCTGTTAAACTGTGATCAAAAGATTGTTGCTAAAGTCTTGACTAACCGATTGAACAAGCATGTAGGTACCCTAATTCATAGTGACCAAACAGGTTTTATCCCAGAAAGGTTTTCATTTTCAAACACCCGTAGACTCTTGAACATCATGTACTCTAATATACTACCATACTCTGCCGTTGTTTCATTGGATGCCCAACAGGCCTTCGACCAAATCGAGTGGGAGTACATGTTTGTCGTTTTGGAAAAATTTGGCTTCGGTGACAGATTTATGGCCATGGCTAAAATGTTATATGCTCATCCAAGATCTTGTGTGCTCACTAATAATAATAAATCCCCTCCATTTACGTTACATCGCGGTACTAGACAGGGTTGCTGCCTCTCGCCGGTTCTCTTCGCTCTTGCACTCGAGCCACTTGCCATTGCCATCAGGGCAAGCCCTCAGATTGTTGGAATTAGATATAACAGGTCTGAATGTACAATTGGTTTGTACGTGGACGATGTTATCTTGACACTATCTAATATCAAACAGTCCCTTTCACCTCTTCTTGAGTTGATTAAAGCATTCGGTCAGTTCTCGGGTTTTACCATAAACTGGGAGAAAAGTGTACTCATGCCTCTTTCTGATAAATTAGATTCAGACTTCATTCAGAACCTGCCTTTAAAAGTCACTACTGAGCACTTCGAATACTTAGGAATTAACATCTCCAGAAACCCTAAGCTTCTTTTTAAATTAAATTTTCTTGAGTTGATTGACAAATTTAAAATCATGATTGACAAGTGGAAACTCCTACCAATTTCTTTAATTGGACGAGTAAACATTGTAAAAATGGTCATACTGCCTAAATTTCTCTATCTGTTTCAGAATCTTCCCATTTTTCTTACAGCATCTTTTTTCAAGCTAGTTGACTCCATTGTTATTTCATTTATATGGGCCAACAAAACTCCCCATATTTCTAAAGTCCATCTTCAGAAAAAAACATCAGAGGGTGGACTTGGTCTTCCCAATTTGAGGCATTACTATTGGGCCTGTAATGCCAGAGTCTTGGCTTTCTGGCACAAAAATGGTGCTTATGATCAAATGCCATGTTGGCCTGCAATGGAAACTCATAAACTTAAGTCTCTCACTGGGGCATCTACATCTGCAATATTGTTTACCCAAATAGATATTCCCATGAAAACACTAAGAAATGATTTTGTTTTGCGAAATACATATAAAATCTTGAAACAAATTAAGCGAGTTTTAAATCTCCCAAACCTATCCATCTATGCTCCTATATGCCAAAATCCAGCATTTAAACCAGCCATGTACGATTCCACTTTTACACTTTGGTCTGACAGAGGTATTTCCTCTGTTAAGGACCTCTATATTAATAATGACTTTGCATCCTTTGCTCAGTTGCAAGCCAAATTTAATCTCCCATCTGGTAATTTTTTCAGGTATCTACAAATTAGGCATTTTGTTAGACAATATTTTACTGAATTTGAAAAGTTACCCGTGCCGCATGACTTTTATGTCTTTTTGAGAAAACCGCCAACATCCAGACATTTGATCTCACAATTTGTCAGCCTTTTCTATAAACCAACCCCATCTGTACATAGCAAAGAGGCCTGGGCAAATGACATAGGTGTAGAGATTTCTGTTGATTTATGGGAGAAAGCATTATGTGGGATCAAACTATGTTCAATAAATGCCAGGCTCCAGCTTATACAGTTTAAAGTTATCCACCGTTTGCATTATTCTAAAACTAAACTGAGCAGGCTTTTCCCTTCTATCTCCCCATTGTGTGACAGATGTAGAGTGAGTAATGGCTCATTAGGTCATTTATTTTTTATGTGTCCTGTACTCAAAAACTTTTGGTCTGAGATTTTTCATCTATACAGTACCATATACAAGAAAATGATACTGCCTGATGTTCTAACTGTGGTGCTTGGGTGTTCGGATCAAACACTGACACACTCCCAGGCAATTCAGCAAACCATTATGTTTGGTATGATCATCGCAAAGAGGACTATTCTGAGGGAATGGAAGGCCACGAGACCTCCCTGTTTTCATAAATGGTTAAATGATATGATGTCTTGTCTGTACCTTGAAGAGATTCGGTATAATCTGTCAGACCAGCAAGATAAATTCACAAAAATTTGGGGACCTTTCATAGACTATATGAAACAGAGGACTCAACCTCAAATGTCACTAAGTTAACTTCTCATTTCAAATCCTTGGACATAGTCGTGCAGGCTGTTTTTTTTTGTTTTTTTTGTTTGTTTGTTTTTTGGTCTTTGTTTTTCTTGTTTTTGTTTTTTTTGTACATGTTGTGCATTGGCAGTGTTCACATGTTGTTGTTTATATTGACAAATTGAAAACCTAATAAACAATATATGGAAAAAAAAATATATTATCGTTTAGAGCATTTATTTGCAGAAAATGACAAATGGGCAAAATAACAAAAAAGATACATGTTTTCAGACCTCAAACAAGCAAAGAAACAAGATCAAATCCATTTTAAAACAACATAATACTAATGTTTACACTTAAGAAGAGTTCAGAAATCAATATTTGGTGCAATAAGCCTTATTTTTAATCACAGCTTTCATGCGTCTTGGCATGCTCTCCACAAGTCTTTCACATTGTTCTTGGATGACTTTATTCCACTCTTGGTACAGACGCTGGAATGGAATGGCTGTAATACATGTAGAGATGCTGATTTCAGAAAAAAATGCAGTGGTCTCTTATTTTTTTTCCAGAGCTGTGTATGTGTGTGTGTGTGTGTGTGTGTGTGTATATATATATATATATATATATATATATATATATATATATATATATATATATATACAGGGGGTCCTCGGGTTACGACGGTCTCGGGTTACGACGTTTCGTGGTTACGAACGCGCCCCCATTAAAAAAAATATGTATATATTACGCGTCATTCCGTCTTACGCGGTTTAGCGTGGTAAGAGATGTAAACAAACGCGAACGGCGCGCGGCGCACAGCGGAAGAATACACTGTTGTGGTTGTAGGGAGAAGAAGACGGCCTCCTGTGCGTGCCCAATGTGGGCGGAAGTACCTGATGTGGGCTCTGATCTGCTCCTATGAAAGCGGCAGTGATAACCAAGCAGCGTAGTGGTCTAATTATTGAGATGGAAAGGTTATTGGTGCTTTGGTTGTAAGATCAAAGGCAAAATCCGGCTTACGACGAAATTCGGGTTACGACGCGTCTTAAGAACGGATCAACGTCGTAACCCAAGGACCCCCTGTATATATATATATATATATATATATATATATATATATATATATATATATATATATATATATATATATATATATATACAGTATATACATACACACACACACACAATGCTGTACGTTTGTGTTTAATTTTATGGTTCATTCATTTATTGTGCAATACTGTAAAACCTACACATGAATAGGCACTTTTCAGCACATTTCTAAAGGACTGCCAAAAATATGATTTGATTATTAATTTTAAAAAAAAGTATTATCTGTCATAACAAATAGAACCACAACACAAGAAACCGGCTCTCCACTGTTAAAGAGTCTATTTCTGCCATACCTGTGCCGATGTAGTAGCAGGTCCGGTGCATGCGTCCGATGAACAGCTCCAGTCCGATGATGGCGTAGATGATAATAACAAAGAGAACCAGGAGTGCAATGTGCAACAGAGGGACCATGGCCTTCATTATGGAGTTCAACACAATCTGCAGACCTGAGAAAATGTGGATAAATCAGGAACAAACCAGGTCTAAACTAAACCAGAACTGTGCATGATACAATAATTACTATATCGACTTATCATTCAATATATGAAAGCTGGAATAATATTTTTCTGGGGTCAATATTTATCTTAGGTACATTTTCTTTGCACTACTCGGAAATTTGGGGTTATTTTTTGGCTATATGAAAAAATGTATGTGATAAAAGGTTGAATTAATAACTAACGACAAACTAACTACTTAAAGGTGCACTGTGTAACTTTTCTGGTGGAGGGTCTGCCATCTGTGTGTCTCCATGGAGATTTTGTGTGGAATGTCCCACTATGGCATTAAATGTATCCAACTTGCATTTACTCAATACATTTTATTAACGTGTGTAGAATCCCTCAGTCGTCCACGTAGAATCCAGAACTGAAGAAGCAGCTTGGATGAGCTGCGAAACGTATTCAACCAAATAAACTTTGTCCAGTTGACAAATTGAATTCCTCCTTTTTGCCACATTTTATTAACATTAAAACTTGCATTCTTACTGTGAGTAGGCTTTTCTCTTAACAGATCTGATATGTAACTTGGCCCTGTGGTGTCACCTGCTGTCTCCATAAAAATAAAATAAATAAATGCAATGACAAACTGTGGAACATTCCTGGCAATATTTCCATAGAAAGAAGCTGGTAACGGATCCTCCACTAGAAAAGTTACACAGTGCACCTTTAAGTGTACCTTTAAGTCTGCTTATTATTTATTTTAGCTCAGAATTTTTTTTTACATTATTGTACATCTACTTACTCCTACCCCTTGGTTTTGCGCGTTCATGTGAGGGCAAGGGGTGTCCCGATTCTAATTTTGATCAAGGGCTAGGGCCAAGACCGAGGGCTACATACCCCTTGAAATTAAGTAAGCTCTCGACCTGACTTGAAACGAAGGATATGCCTACAAGCTCAGGCAGGTTTTGGGATCAGGATGGCAGCGTCACATTGACCAGCCAAGGAGTCTCATAAATGTATTTTCAGCAGTTGTAATTATCGATTAACAGTTTAGCAGGTTTACAATTATGACGCTTATGTTCTACGTCACTTTTAGTGAACTGTTGTTGCGGTTTTAATTGTAGTGATGTCTGTTTAGCCGACGTCATCGTTTTCATTGAACTTTCATGCATAAATAAGCTTACCTGGCCAGCCAAATGATATCTCTCTGTATTTTCTATACAGCGCGATACCATCTGGACACCCTCCATCCACCCTCGCTCCTCCGGTTAAAAACGGACTCCGCGATTCTGATTCGTTCAAAGATGGTGACGTCAGTGCACCCGCCTTTGCCCGCAACGTTACTCTTAGGCAGCGGAAGTTCCTCCTCAGTTTTGAATCAAGATGGCGCAATCTCTGATTGGTTCACTTAGCTGTCTGTCTAAGCGCAACCGCAGCGCATTCTGGAGCAAGCGTTACCAGACTCATCCGCTGGTACAGCGATGAGTCATGGATTCTTCCAGGCAATAAATAAGCTAGTTTTTTTGTCGAGCTGAGGTACCCGATAATCCTTGACATTTGTTTACATTTGTTTGCGTCAGTTGTTGTCGCCTCTGTAGACGTAGCAGCTCAGGTAGAGGCAAGGGATGATGACGCAAACGGTAATCGAGAGGTGTCCCATTTCTAAGGGGAACATTCGTACCCCAAGCCCTCTCAGCTCGGTATCGAGGGGCAAGACAAAGACGTAGATAAAGGGATAGTGGAAGGGCAAGAGGTAAGAAAGAGAAATGGGACGCAGCCTTAGAACAGATGGTACCTACTACCTGGACGACTGAGGGATTCTTCACACAGCCTTAGAATAGTTTTGTGGTTTAAATTTGCTCTTGGGTTTTTGTGTCAGTGGCATAAATCAGTTTCAATATTATTGTTTATCTATATTTACTTCAGCAATATATCTTACTTCAAAATTTGCTATCGTGACAGGCCTAGTATGCAGTAGTAGGACTCATGGCAGTTGTGTTTGTATAAACAGTAGTAGTACTCACTGGGTACACCTGATACAAGTCTCAGAGGTCTCAGGACTCTAAAAGCTCTGAGGGCCTTCACGTCGAGTCCTCCTGGTTTCCCCGGCATGTGGTGAGTCTGCTCCCCGGATTTATGGGTCATAGTCTCCAGAACCACGCTGAACAGCCTGAAAATATAAACAAAACAAAAAATAAAGACAGAATAAAGATAAAATAACATAAAATCATAGTCTTCAGAACCACGCTGAACAAATATAACGAAACATAAAATAAAGATAGAATAAAGATAAAATAAAAGATAAAATAACATAATCTTCAGAACCACACTGAACACTCTGAAAATATAAACGTAACATAAAATAAAAATAGAATAAAGATAAAAGATAAAATAAGATAAAATCATAGTCTTCAGAACCACGCTGAACAGTCTGAAAATAAAGATTTGCCTTTTATAATGTGGAGGGAACACTTTACAGTTTCGTTTAGTCAGTAGTGTCAGGGAGGATGAAGCTTGACACACAGAGCCACACACACAGGCTGGTGGTGGCTGCGTTTACATCTGTCAGATATTATTTTGTGTTGTTGAAATGATACAAAGTGAAGCCAAAGGGAGCTGCTGTCACATAAATACAGACTCACATAGAGAGTACAGGACTACATTATAATAAATGTACTAGTATTTGGGGTGCGATCTTCATAACATCTGTACAAACACACATGCTCTGGGCCATATAAAGACTTATTTAAATAAGTCTAAATGTCATGTAGAAACAGAGGGAGGACCCAAAATGCAAGACTGGTGTTAAAGTTCTTTAATAACAAACAAAGAAAGACCAAAATCCAAAAATGGAAACTGCCATGACATGACGAGACACTGATCATGACAATGGACCAACAAAGGGCAGAGGAGAACACAGGTATAAACGCACACAGACATAGGTGTAACACATTAGGGCAGGAAAACAATCAACGGACATGAAGTGAAACTAAAAGTAACAAGCTTGACAGGACAAATGTCAAAATAAAACACTAAGGGCACACTACACTAAAGTCTTAAAGGTCCCATGGCATGAAATTTTCACTTTCTGAGGTTTTTGAACGTTAATGTGAGCTCCCCTACCCTGTTTAGGGCCCCCCCCCTCCATGGTTAAAAGTTGTGAAATGTCTAAACTGAGCATTTGCTATCATTTTCTGCGTTACAAAAAATCGGAGCTCAAACGGGCGATTTTGAACAAGGCACCTTATTGACGTCAGATCGAAAAAAGAAATGCAAATGCAGTTCCACCCCCGTCTGTCTGAACTCAGCGTCTCTGTAAATCACGCCCAGAGAGTTTGGACTGCGAATGCGCTAGGCAATGCGAAATGCGTTTTTTTATTTGCCTGGAGGCACGTCCGAGTGTTTCTAGGCTCGGAAGTCCTTTATCTGAGCCTCTGGACCTTTGAACAGCAGTGGTTTAATTTTATTTTCTGTGGAAATTTGTTTTTTTTTTTATTGAAAAGGCTCTCCTTTCCTCCTCCGCTCTTAAAACGTGGAAATGGATCAGAGAGCAGACAGCTGAGCGCTGAGAGCGAGAGCGGAGAGTTTGGCCACGCCCCCACCCTCTACTATTGGGCATCTCTTTTCTCCTCATTTGCATTCAAGCAACAACGCCCATTATTGCCTGTTCAGAGAGAGAAAAAATACTCTTTCTCATCTTATCTCTGTTTCTCATGCACTGAGTGTTGATTTTGAAGAAGGATTCATTTACAGTATTAGGGAACCATTAAGGAGCCATATAAAAGCATCAAGAAGTACCATGTCATGGGATCTTTAAGATACACCATAAATGTAACAACAATAACGACAAAACATGAACCATGACACTAAACTTATTAAAAAGCTCCAAATCACAAAGATGTAAACAAAAACATAGCAGGCTCAGGCTACAGTAAAAGCAAAGTTTTATCAACATGATAGCATTAAAAGTGCACTGTGTAACTTTTTGGATGGAGGTCCGTCACCTGCTTGGATCTATGGATATGCCATTGCTTTGCCTGGAATGTTCCACTGTATGATATTAAAAAGCTCTACTTTACATTTATTAAATTACAGGTAGTTTTGTAGCTCAGAAATATGTAGAAAAACAGGCATTCTGACTGTGATTGGGGTCGCCTCTCCAAAGATCTGACCTGTAACTTGGTCTGGTTTGGTCTCCATGAAGATAGAAAGGTTTAATACCATACTGTGAAACATTCAAGATGAAGCATTAACATCTCGATGGAGAAAAGCTGATGACAGATCCTCCACCAGAAAAGTTACACAATGCACCTTCAAAAATCCTACATATTGCATAGTTTGAGCTTTTAAACATTTTTTTTAAACAGCTGAACACGCAGTGAGTCATCACGAGTATCTATAATTAGAGAAAAAGTCAGCAATGGCCACAGGGTCCAGTCCAAACCAATAAGACTTCATTGATTATTTATAATATCTGTCTCAGCTTTGAAGCATGTACCCCGGGGAGACGTGTTCATGTAGCTCAAACTTTTACAGCAGAAAAACAAACAGAATATTGTGGTGGAAGAAGTTCAATCTTGTTACTTAAAAATGCACTTTTCTAACTTTTCTGATGGAGTGTTTGCTACCTACTTGTCTCCATGGAGATGTTACTGCTTTCCCTGGAATTTTTCATGGTATAACATTAAAAATATCCATCTAGTATTTATTCATTACAGGTGTTTCTATTGCTCAAAAATGTAGTAATTCCTTCTGTGAATAGAGCGACTCTCCACAGATCTGAACTGTAATGTACCTAGTGCTGTGTAGATAGGTTTAATGTTTAATCTATACTGTGAAACATTCTAGACAAAGCAATAATATTTCCACAGAAACAAGCAGGTGGCGTAATGTTATGCAATGCACCTTTAAGTACAGTACTTTAATACTTTTGCTTCATTATGTTCCACCACTGGTCCTTAGGTTTCTTACCCGACAATGACGATAACAAAGTCGAGCAGGTTCCAGCCGTTCCTGATGTAGGAGCTCGGGTGCATGACCAGACCATAGGCCAGGATCTTCAGGAACGTCTCTATGGTGAAGATGATGAGGAACACGTACTCCACCTGCTCCTGTAAAACACAAGACAAACACAGAGAATGAGTAAAAAACTGACAAAAAGCAGGATCAAGAACTCACTGAAGTGTTCACTGAAGCGAGATGGTTTCAATCTCACTGTGAGTATGTATGATGTAAATTATACATATGAAAAGTGACAATAAAAGGCATTCATTCTACAAACCAGAACCAAGATCCTTAGAAGGAAAAAGTCACAATGAAGACACATTACTGGTCAGATCTATGGGAAAGCAAGCCTGTACATAGCAACGATTCCTGTTTTTCAAAGTATTTTTGAGCTATAGAACACCTGTAATTGAATAAATGCAAGGCAGATATGTTTAATGCCATACTGTGGAACATTCTATGGAAAGAAATAACATCTCCATGGAGACAAGCAAGCAGCGGACCCTCCACCTTAGAAGTTACATACTGTACCTTTAAATACTATACCATAATTTGTAATAATACATAGAACATTGTAATACAGTTATATAACAAAATCTCTATTCAGTTCTTTGTGTGAATTTGAGAAAGAACAAATCTTTGTGCTGAGAAAAACACTGTCAACACAATTGCAAACTCCAGACCCAGATAACCAGTGTTTCATGGCCAGTATAATAATAGTGTGGTTTTGTGTGTGCGTGTGTGTGTGCATGTGTGTGTGACCCGCTGAACAGAATCTAGAGCATCTCTCAGATTAACTCTAATCTCTGTGTCTCTCCCATCACAGCCTCACTGCCTCTGCCCTGCCCTGTCTCACTGTGAGGATCACTTCTAACAATACTATTCATTTAAAAAGAGTGGCTTCATGGTATCTTGTGTTTTACATGGAACCTTCTACAAAATGCTAATTCTCCAACACTGTTATTATTCTGTTCATGATTAATTCAAACATAAATATGCATTTGCATTTGGAAAAAGGTGGCTTGCCCTCTCCAGGTGGGTGGAGAGTTCCTGCCTCAAGTGGAGGAGTTCAAGTATTTCGGGTTTTGTTCACAAGCGAGGGGAGGATAGAGTGTAAGATTGACAGGCTGATTGGTGCAGCGCCTGCAGTGATGTGGTCTTTATATCGGATCGTTGTGGTAAAGGGGGAGCTGAGCTGGGTACTCCCTTAGAGATAGAGCGAGTAGCTCAGTCACACAGGAGGAGCTCGGAGTAGAGCCGCTGCTCCTCCACGTCGAGAGGAGCAGCCTGGGAGAGGGCATCTTTTCGGGATGGGACCGAGGACACACTGGAGGGACTATGTCTCTGGGCTGGCCTGGGAACACTTTGGGGCCTTCCTGCAGGAGCTGGAGGAAGTGTCTGGGGTGAGGGAAGTCTGGGCCTCCCTGCTGTCACTGCGACCCAACCCCAGATAAAGCGGAAGAAAACGGATGTATGGATAAAAGTATTGTAATTGCAATTGCATCTGTGAGTAATTGTGTGTTGTCTGTGCGAGGTCAGTTTGCCCCGCTTTGAAAATTCATGCATGTGAATACTGATAAAGGGCTACAGAGTTTGTGAGGGCTAGGAACAAGCTGGAGCCTGTTTAAATACATAGTTCCTCCTTTCACTGTCTGAAAATCTGATTTTAACATTTTAACGTTTTAACATTTGAGAGAGGACTGAAATATGAACTGAACTATTCCCAGAATTCCAGAAAGTGTTTTAGTAAGGTCTAAATACAGGTTGAATTTGATTTGATTGTGATTGATCTTGCCGTTCCACTTTTTATGACTCTAGACTTTCTGTTTTCTAATCTTAGCTTCTAGCCATTTGTTCACTAACCCTCCACAGTAGCCTAAATGTCCAGACTATCTTGAAAGTGGATATTAAAATGCATCACTCATAAAAGAGCTGTGTGCAGAAACATGACGGCAGTCGGAAAAGGCTAACAGTTTCTTTTGCATGTAGAGCTGTCACCTCACACTGTACCATCTCTGTGAAGGATAAGCGAGAGACTCTCAGACACACAGGACACCCAGGAGAGAGAGTTATCAGAGCGTGATCCAATCAGAGCTCAGCTGATCAACTCTCATCCTCCACCTGTCAATCAAACATACCGCACGACCTCCGACCCCTGTGCTCTGTTATGGAGGGATGACACAGAGGGGAAGGGTTAGCTTTAGCATCACTAACAACGGATGGACACTGATCGCACGGAGCAACAGATAAAAACTACTATAGGAAAGACCCTCAAAGGAGCCCGTATAGCCTGTTTGAGTAGTTCTGACATGACTTTTTGTTTTTTGTTTTGTGAAACATGTTTAATTTAAATTCTAGCTAAAATACTGGGGAAATGGGTCCCCAAGTCTAAGGCTGCATCCCATTTCTCTGTCTTACCCCTTCGTCTTACCCCTACCCCTTGGTTTTATGCGTTCATGTGAGGGCAAGGGGTGTCCCGATTCTAATTTTGATCAAGGGCTAGAGCCACGACCGAGGGCTACATACCCCTTGAAACGAAGTAAGCTCTCGACCAGACTTGAAACAAAGGGGTACGCCTACAAGCTCAGGCAGGTTTTGGGATCAGGATGGCAGCGTCACATCGACCAGCCAAGGAGGAAATATATTTTCATCAGTTGTAATTATCGATTAACAGTTTAGCAGGTTTACAATTATGACGCTTATGTTCTACGTTACTTTTAGTGAACTGTTGTTGCGGTTTTAATTGTAGTGATGTCTGTTTAACCGGCGTTATCGTTTTCATCAAACTTTCATGCATAAACAAGCTTTTTTTTTTGTTGAGCTGGGGTACCGATCATCCTTGACATTTGTTTAGGTTTGTTTGCGTCAGTTGTTGTCGCCTCTGTAGACGTAGCAGCTCAGGTAGAGGCAAGGGATGATGACGCAAACGGTAATCGAGTGGTGTCCCATTTCTTAAGAAAACATTTGTACCCCGAGCCCTCTCAGCTCGTTATCGAGGGGCAAAACGAAGATGTAGATAAAGGGGAAGGGGTAAGACAGAGTAATGGGACGCAGCCTAAGTCTATCTCATCTGTAGCTCTCATAAAACCTTTGACACATGGCAATTTGTCAACTGGACAAAAGTTTATTTGGTCGAATACATTTTGCAACTCAGTAAGGGAGATAGTCATCACTCATAGCGTTCAGCTGACAAGGCTAGCAGTTATAGAGGTGAATTTGATCCATGTTCCATATTAGGAATTCATTTACTAACAAAATAGTGAAATAAAAACACCAGGATCATGCAGAGCGGGTTAAAGATGTGACAATATTCAATGTAAAGTCAACTGGAGACATATAAACATTCATTTATACAGTCTATGAGTTCAGCTGAACTGGGGTGGACCGCCTAAGTGCAGCCAACTGCTTTTGGTGCTTACGTCATGGTTTACGAGGAATAAAAATACAGTCAAATGCAGAGGACAACAAAGTGTCAACAAACTTAAACTTGAACAGCTTAAGAACAGAGGACAGATCTGATCTCTTGTGATTTTCTAACTATTTCTGTTGGTCAAATAAACAACTTTGTAAAGCCCGGTGAGGCGTCTGCCTCACCGGGTGTGATTTTGGGCTCTACAAAAATAGATGGAAGAGAACTGACCACATAACTCATGAGCAAATATCTAATAAATAATAGCTCTGGAGTGAAACTGAGTACAAAAAATAATGTACATTTTTTAATATGAAAAATCTAGATGTTCTTCAAAAAAACAAAAAAAACAAAAGTCGGATTTATATTCACCATTTATTCATTTTATTTTATGGTGTGAAAAATATTGTAAATCCAAAATTTTTCCATGTCATTTGGGCCTGGAGTACACTGATAACTTATGAGGGACACACAATTTTCAAATGTTATAAAATCAATAAAATAAAATAAAATGCAAGACTGGTAAAATCAAAAAAAGAACAGCTCTGTACTGAATTAACAGAATAGAACTGATGGGATGAAGCAGAGGACTCACCAGGTCATGGTTTGTGGAGTTTGAGTCGTCCTCAGGGAAAGGTTTGGACACTCCCAGAGCCACACAGTTTGCAAAGATGGCCAACAGTATGAAGATATCGAACGGTCTGGAAAAAAGAGCTGAGGAATACTTCTGGCACCAATATTTACTTAAAACAAATATAATTTTCACTTAAATGGCCCATATTGCGCTATTTTCTGATCTGTTATAATGTTGTTTCCTCATCACAAAGACACCTGGAGTTGAGTTTTGTTTCGTTCACACATGTTTAACACACAAACCCTGAATAGTTGGGCTTCTAAGTTCTTCTTTCAAACTGAAAACACTCTGTTGCACCTTGTGATGTCATGTGGTAATACAGGAAGTGCTCCACTGTGTTTTTAAAGTCCATACACGTTTACTATGGATGATTTCAGCCCTGGAATTGTTTATCTCTACTGAAATAAGTGTAAAAAGTAGCTGTTAACTTGAAAACTACCACTACATGACATCACAAGGTGGAACAGAACATTTTGAGCTTTGGAGATGAAGACAGACTAATTACTCAAACATGTGTGAATGAAACAAATCACAACACCAGGTATGTTTTTGAGGAGTTAACAACATTCTAACATGATTTAAAGCTCACAAGAGTCAATTTTGTGTAATGTTTAACCCTTAACAGAGATAATGGCAATCCCATAATTATAGTAACAATAAAATCTGGAATATAACAAACATGTTTCACTTGTATCTAACTAACTGTAACTAATATATATAGTATGTATTTCTTCATTCAGTAAATGGAGGATACTTCCACTCGACGATGTGCAGAGCGGCCTGTCTGATGGGGTTGTTGAGTCGGAGGCAGAACAGGGCTCTGGGGGCTCTCTGCACCTGGTTTGTGCCTTGGACCTGAAGAAGAAACCAGCAAAAAGAACATTAGTACTTCAATTTATCCCATAATAATCCATCTGAGACTAGCAGGTACAGTTTCATCCTGTATTCCATATTAACTTTGCACAAGTAGCGGTTTAACAAAGAAATATTGTTGCTAAAATGTATTTGGTTCTTAACAAACAGTAATATATCACAGAGTATCATGTGTAATACATTGATTATCGCATGTATCGCCATATTGTGATAATATCGTATTGTGAACTACAGCTCTGTAAAAAAATAAGAGACCACTGCATTTTTTTCTGAAATCAGCATCTCTACATGTATTACAGCCATTCCATTCCAGCGTCTGTTGAATTCCAACACAAACACAAAGCTGAGCTACTTCAGTTCTTGCACCAGGAGTGGAATAAAGTCACCCAAGAACAATGTGAAAGACTTGTGGAGAGCATGCCAAGACGCATGAAAGCTGTGATTAAAAATAAGGGTTATTGCACCAAATATTGATTTCTGAACTCTTCTTAAGTGTAAACATTAGTATTATGTTGTTTTAAAATGAATTTGATCTTGTTTGAGGTCTGAAAACATGTATCTTTTTTGTTATTTTGATCATTTGTCATTTTCTGCAAATAAATGCTCTAAAAGATAATATTTTTATTTGGAATTTGGAGGAAATGTTGTCAGTAGTTTATAGACAAAAATGTTCCTTTTGCCCAAATACATACCTATAAGTAGTAAAATCAGAAAAACTGATAATTTTGCAGCAGTCTCTTATTTTTTTCCAGAGCTGTATGTATCAAATCGTGCACAGATTGACAGAGAATTAAGTTGTGTTTTTTTTCTCATATCTGAAACCTCTCCTCTCCTCCTAAAAAAGCCCCCCACCCTGATAAGCCACGCCCCTCACCTGTTTTTTGTGCGCCTGGCCCTTCCTTCTCTGCGTTCCAGTTGAACTTGTGGTAGAATGTAAAGTATCTGTCCTCTTCATCCTCGTTCCGTCCGGTCCTCCTTCAGGTTCTCCGTCCAACTCAGGGTCCCATTGGTTGGCAGAGTCTCCGCCCCCTTCCTCCTGCGGGGACCCCAATTGGCTCTCTGTGTCCCCGCCGCCTCCATCGCCGTCGCCATCGCCCTCCCCTTCACCTGCCGCCGGAGCAGAGCCGTCCATGCCTTTGGTGTAGCCGTTTCGAACACCACCTGAACACAACACAAAGAAAAGAAAAGTTTCTAAACACCACACAGACAGTTGCTCAGGTGGTTCAGTGGTCATCTAATTGGTATTTTGCAGCTGATGTCATCAACATTCCAGGTTGTGTGATGCTAACTAGAGGCACTGCTCTGTTAGAAGCTATACTAGATTTAATCTGATCTTTATTTTAACACAGTCTGACCAGAAAAAGAGCTGACTTAGTTGGAACTACAACAGGTGAGATGATTTGTGCTGTTAACAAGTCTCTCACATGTACATTTAATGTCACAAGCACCCTCTTGTCTCCTGAAAACACTCTGTTCCCCCTTGTGATGTCATATGATAAGACAGGAAGTGTTCCACTGTGTTTTTAAACTCCATACACCTTCATTAGATTAATTTGGATAATTTCAGCCTTGGAACTGCCAATCTCTACTGAACAAAAGGAAAATGGTAGCTAGCTAGTAACTTGAAACCTACCACTACATGACATCACAAGGTGGACAGAGCAGAGCATTTCGAGCTTCGGACATGCAGACAGACTATATAATACAGGATTACTCAAACGTGTAAATGGAACAAAACAAAACTCCAGGTCTGTTTTGAGGAGGTAACATTATATGGCTTAACGCTCACAAGAGTTAATTTTGAGTAACATAGGACCTTTAAGATGCCAGCTAACTATATATAGTACAGTGGTACCTCACCTTACGAAATTAATTCGTTCCAGAAGTGGTTTTGTAACGTGAATTTTTCGTAAATTGAGTAGCTATTTCAATGGAAAAAGCCTGACTCGTTCCAAGTAGGGATGCAAATTATCGATTAATTCATTAATTGATAGTTGATTGACCTTATCGATCGATTAACGATTAACTGATAAGCGGCGTTTTTCACCTGAATTTTAGTGTTTCAACAGGGTCTTTAAGAATATAAGCTCTAGTATACATAACACTGAGTCATAAATATATCATAGTATTATTATATTGTATATTCCTCAATTAATTATTCCTTAGTAAAAAGCAGACGAATGTATTGATGCTGAATAACAAAATACAGTAATCCCTCGCTCTATCGCGGTTCACAGATTTTTATTTTATTTTTCAAATTTTTTTTTTATAGTGTAACATTTTTTTTTATAGTGTAACATTGTGTTGTGTCCTGATTGGCTAAGAGACTAGACCAGGACTAAACGTGGACTAAACCAGACCTGACCTGGTCTAGACCAGAACTAAACCAGGACTCGACCAGGTCTAGACCTGGACTAAACCAGGATTAAACCACCACGTGCCGCTGCTGGTTTCGTGCGGCTGGCTCCGAGCCACAAACCAGCCGCACGAAACCAGCAGCAGCACGTCCGGGCGCATTCCGGGCGCCGCGGTTCGATCTCGCCTCGCGCGTACACCCGGGGCTGCTGAACAGTGCCGTTGGCGCCTGCGGCCGGCTGTGAGTCGAGTTTAGCGCAGCGCGGTGTGCGGTTGCCTTGTTTCGTGTCCGCGATTAGTGATTAATTACAATTAATGCATTTTGTTCGACCAACGTCTTAATCGACAATTAATCGTTAATTGATTAATGGTTGACATCCCTAGTTCCAAGGCCCCGTTCCAAGTTTTTTTTTTTTATAGTGTAACTTTTTTTTATAGTGTAACACTGTGTTCTGCGTCCTGATTGGCTAAGAGACTGTAGACCCAGGACTAACGACTAAACCAGGTCTAAACAAGGTCTATACCTGGACTGGACCAGGACTAAACCTGGACTAAACCAGGACTGAACACCAGGATTAAACCACCCCGTGCGGGTCTGTTTCCTGGTTTGGTGCTAGCTCTGCCGGTGTACCTCATGAGTCGCGGCTGAGGCGAGCAGCGAGGAGGGGAGGAGATGTGCCTTCCATCGGGACCGCGCGCAGTCTGAGAGCATGAACGAACGCAGGTAAGAGCCGCGGTGGTTTAATCCTGGTTTAATCCTGGTTTAGATCTGTTTTAGACCTGCTTGTAGCTTTGTGCTACAATTTTGAATGAAAAGCGCTTTATAAATATTGTTTGATTTGATTTGGTCTAGAGGAGGCACGGTTTGAGCACGGGTCTCGTGAGTACACCGGGTCATGTATCACACACATGTCCGCGTCCACGTGTCTCCCCCCTCCCCCTTCCCCCCACACTTCACTATTAATACATTTTGTTGAAAATCTATGAAAGTTTGAGTGTTTAAATGAGAGACAAACGTGAGAAAAGTTTAAATCCAGTCTGAGAAAAGCGTATAATGTGTGTGGCTGAGCGCACATTATTTGAATTTTTGAGATTTCGCGTTTCGTAACTTGAATTTTCTTTCGTATCTAGAGACCAAAATTTAACGTGAAGGCGTTTCGTAACTTGGAATTTTCGTTTGTTAGGTCTTTCGTAAGGTGAGGTACCACTGTACTATAACTCCTATAGGCTTCCTACATAACAGCTCTAATCTCAGCATCCACCTTCACACTTTTTGACTATCGACCAAAAATTGTTAATGTAAAATGTGTAAAAAAAAACAAAAACAAAAAAAAACTGCCGTTGATCTGTTGTAGTGTGAAATGTGTTGAACCATGTGACAGAGAACAGCTGTGACCTACATCTGACTCCAACCATCACTAATCACAATATACCTGATATTTAAGGGACTAAAGCAGGACTAAATCAGGACTAAATCAGGACTGTACCAAGACTAACTCAAGACTACTAAACCAGGACATAGTCAAGGCTAAAACAAGCTTGAACTAGGTCTAAACCAGGACTGAACCAGGACTGCACCAGGACTAGCCAAAGAGTACTAAACCAGGACTAAAACAAGTCTGAAGTAAGTCTAAATCTGGAATGAACTAGAACTATTGTACCAGGGCTAAGCCAGGGTAGGACCAGGACAAAGGTAAGATCATGACATTAACCAGGGTTAAATACAGACTAAAGATGCAACTAGGATGGAACCAAAACTAAATCAGGATGAAATCAGAACTAAACCAGGGCTAAACTAGAACTAAACCAGGAATAAACCAGGAATAAACCAGGAATAAGCCAAGCCTTAATCAGGGCAAACCCTAAATGGAACCTGGACTAAATGAGAACAAAACCAGAACTAAACCAGGACTTAATCAGTGCTGACCTGAAATGGAACCAGGACAAAACCAGGATTTAATCAGAATAAAAAAAAAGTGGTACCAGGACTGAAACTACTGACTTAATCAAACTAAACTGGATCTAAACCAGATGTAAACGAGGGTTAGGTCTAAATCCGGACCGGACAGATGTGCTGTGTTTCTAAATATACGAGTACAGAACAGAAGGAGCAAGTGAGCCGTCAGATGGTCACATGACTGCAGTCACGTGACCTGCTGGGGGCTGGAGGAGCCTCAGGTCCAGACAATTATCGCAAACACTGTCTTCACTCAGTCTACTGCTCCGTCTCCTCTCATCAAATCAGTGACACAGGCCTGGGACTTTACAGAGAGGGAGTCAAGTGGGACTAAAGACTTCATATAAACAGAGAGGAGGAGGGAGATGTATCAGATAAACGGTAATAATCAAAGACTCTATATAAATCGACATAGCTAACCCACTAGCCGCCACATTCCAAATAGGAAGTATTCATGGAGGCTCTTCCGGCTCCATCGACTCCAATCAATCTGGCTCCAATTGATTTTACCTAAACTTGTCACCCCTCTTTCTGTAACTGCTGCTGTGATCTGCGTCATTTTGTTCGTTTTTAACCTGCTCTACATGATCCTGGTGTTTTTATTTCACTATTCTGTCCGTAAATAAATTCCTATTCCTAATATTGAACTGGCTCCAATTTCACTCCTATAACTGCTAGCCTCATGAGCTTCATTTGACTGGAGCTGAACGCCATGGGTGACGTCGCACTACCATTATCCAGTCTTTGGTAATAATACTTGTTTTGGAGATTTTACAGCAAACTTCGAATCTCAATATTGTATTAAAATCAAACTATTAAAAATGAATTTAAAAAGAGATAATGCATAAAATATATTACTGTATTTATCTTTTTTTTTTTAATATCGTGAGATTCATTTGAACCATATTATCAGACCTATATTAATACATGAGGTCAAAGAAATCCAGGAAATACAATCATTACTTATTTTTAATGTGATTTTTGTGAATTTTGCCACATATAAAATGCTTTTTCAAATCTGAAACTACATATATTCTTCTTTTTTTCCAGTTATCTATAACAAAAAAAGTTTCAACTTGATCCCCTGCAGCTTCTGCTATAAAAAAATAAAAAAATAAAAAAAACCTCACAGAATTGCCCATATTGCTCTTGCTGCCTTATCTCCTGGACCTCTTGAACTTTATCTAAATTAAGACGTTAATCCCTAAGGAGGATCTGAGCTAAAATGGTTGTCGCTGTCAATGGTGCTGAAGCGGTTGTCATGGAAACAGAGCTTTAGATCTGACCCAAGATGACACGAATGTTACAGTGACAGCGAAAGGTAATCCGCCTTTTTGTCCCAGATGCAAACCCGAAACACCTTAGACCTGGTTTAGTTTTAGTTTAGGCTAGATATTCCTGGTTCAGTCAGTTCAGTGTAATCTTCACATTTCCTTTAAGTCTGTTCTGATCCAACTGTGCGATTATTTGAACAAAGGTTTAAAAATACTCTCTAAGATTATTAACTTAAAAAAGATTATGAAAAGTTCTTCAATTAACCTATATTAAGCTATATAAGAGTTCATACTATGCTATTTTCTGATCTATGCTATAATGTTGTATAATGTTGTTTTTCATTTCATTTATTTAATTTATTTGACAGGGACCATGTACAGGAGCATTAATCACAGTCAATGAAGAAATGCTTTGTACCAGACTATAGCTTTTTGAGCTAATTTCTATCTGCAGTCCCTGAGACACACATGACAAAACATTAAACACAGCATAAAATAATGCATTTCATAAACATTCAAAGGTACATTATTTACATTAGTTAAAATAGATTCCCCTTCACCTTCCCATCCCCTTCTCAGGTTTGTCTTAATGCTGACGAGTTTGTATTCTTAACAAATGTCGATTGAGTCCTACACTAAATAGTTTGAAGTCTTTGCACAGTTTTAGCTCAGTGGGAAGTTTGTTCCATTCTGAGATTGTTTTAACAGAAAATGCAGATTGTCCCAGTGATGTTTTACGTTTTGGTTTTGTACATTGCCCACTGACCGCTGACCTGGTGGTCCGGACCATTTGGTCAGATGTTAATTTGACAAACTTTTTCAGTGGTGGAGGTGCCACATTAAAGAGTTGCTATCAGACTGTATAACTCCACTATATAGTCTAAACGTGCAATTTTTTTTTTACTACAATCTCTTATTTACTTATTTTTATTATTATGACTTATCTTTCTATCTTTCTTTGCACTAAACTGCCTGGAGCTAATGTGGTAAGTGAATTTCTCTTGTGTGAGATCAATAAAGTCTTATCTTATCTTGTTTCCTCATCACAAACATACCTGGAGTTGTGTTTTGTTTCATTCACACGTTTAACAGATAAACCCTGCATATTTAGGCTGAGTTGTTCTCTCAAACTGAAAACACCTTGTTCCACCTTGTGATGTCATGTCGTAAGTGTGGGATCTCATATTTAATTTACATGTGTACTTACATATGAAAACTGTAATCTCTGTATACTACTGGTTCTTCTGTGTTTTAACCCAGTGTCCTGTGAACAGCTAAGCGTAACTCAATACATACATAGACTATCCTGGGCTGTGTTGACATCACCTGCTCCCTATCCATCAAAATTTTGGCTGACTATTCGGAAAACTGGTCTTCTTAGCTAAAGCTGGGGAGTTCTTTACATGGTCTGCATAGCTAAACTATTCTCCTATAGGTTAGCTGATGTCATATGTATTCAACAGCCTGTACTGTATTTAAAGACAGTCCCTTGTGGTCATATGTGTGTGTGCGATCCGACCCCACTGGGGAGGGCCCCCACTACGTCCCTCTTCACGGCCGACGTCTCTCTGCTAAAGCTGACAACATGAATGCTGAAGATGTCTGATGTCACCATTTCGTTTGTATTCTGCTATTTTTTACATTAAAATGCTGAATAACCTCAATTTCGACTAATGCCTTTCTTCAGACCTCCTTCAGACCCATTTTACGAAACTGACATAAGGCAGGAAGTGCTCCACTGTCTTTTTAATCTCCAGGCAGTTTCTGTCCATTTGGATAATTTCAGATGTGGAATTGCCAATCTCATAACTAAAGGTAAAAGTACCTGTTAACTTGAAAACTACTGCTTCATGACATCAGAAGGTGGAGCAGAGCATTTGGAGCTTTGTAGATGTAAACAAATAATACGTGATAACTCAATGTGTGAATGAAACAAAGCACAACTCCAGGTATGTTTTTGAGGAGGTAATACCATTCTAACATGGCTTAAAGCTCACAAGAGTCAATATTGCGTGGCCTGTTGGTGACTTCCTCACCAACAGGCCACAGGCGGTGAGGATCGGCAGCCACCTCTCCTCCACACGTGTCCTCAGCACTGGGACACCCCAGGGCTGTGTTCTCAGCCCTCTCCTGTAATCCCTGTTCACCTACAGGCACAGCCACCATCCTAGGCCTAATCACCAACAACGATGAGAGCGCCTACAGAGACGAGGTGAAATCACTGACCAGCTGGTGTCAGGAAAATAACCTCTCTCTGAATGAGGAAATGATCGTGGACTTCAGGAGACAGCGTGTAGACCAGCATCCCCCCATCTTCATCAACAACGCTGAGGTGGAGCAGGTCAGCAGCTTTAAGTTCCTTGGGGTACACATCACTGAGGATCTGTCCTGGACACTACATACAGACACTGTGGTTAAGAAAGCCCGACAAAGACTCTACTTCCTGAGGAAGTTTGGTATGAACACCAGCATCCTCACAAACGTCCACAGCACACCATCGAGAGCCTGCTGACGGGCTGCATCACAGTGTGGTATGGGAACTGCACCGCTCAGAGCCGCAAAGCACTACAGAGGGTGGTGGGTGCGGCAGAGGACATCACTGGCAGCAGTCTCCCCTCCATCCAGGACATTTACCACAGCAGGGGTCTGCGTAAGGCACGCAGCATCACTAAGGACCATACTCATCCGGCACAAGGACTCTTCCATCTGCTACCCTTTGGTAGACGATACAGGAGCCTGCCAGCATGCACAAAAAGACTCAAAGACAGCTATTACCCCCAAGCTGTCAGACTACTGAACTCTGGATAATAATAATAATAATAATAATACATTTTATTTAAAAGCGCCTTTCAAGACACCCAAGGACACTGTACAAAACAAAGTTAAAACATAAAAATACTTAAAATACAAAGATAATAAAATACAAATACAAAAACTGGAAGATGGTGAAAGTGACTGTTATGTGGTGTAGGATTGTCTGAACAGGTGTGTTTTGAGTCTGGATTTGAAAATGGGAAGAGAGTCAATATTGCGGAGGTCAGGAGGGAGAGAGTTCCAGAGCAGGGGAGCAGAGCGGCTGAAGGCTCTGCCCCCCATGGTGATGAGACGAGCAGAGGGGACAGAGAGCTGGAGAGAGGAGGAGGAGCGGAGGGAGCGAGAAGGAATGGAGATGTGGAGGAGGTCAGTGATGTAAGGTGGGGCCAGGTTATGGATTGCTTTGAATGTGGTTAGGAGAATTTTAAAGTGAATTCTTTGTTTTATGGGAAGCCAGTGTAGTTGTTGGAGGATGGGGGTGATGTGGTGGGAGGAGGGGGTCCTGGTGATGATGCGGGCAGCGGAATTTTGGAGAAGCTGCAGTTTCTGGAGGGATTTATTGGGGAGACCAAAGAGGAGGGAGTTGCAATAGTCAATCCGGGAAGTAACAAGGCTGTGAACAAGTATGGCAGTGGTGTGAGGAGTGAGAGAGGGGCGGAGACGAGAGATATTGCGGAGGTGAAAGTAGGCGGAGCGGGTGATGTTATTAATGTGGGATTGAAAAGAAAGTGTGCTGTCAAGGATGACACCCAGACTCTTGATCTGAGGGGAAGGAAGGACAGTGGAATCATGGATAGATATAGAGAAACTGCTGGATTTGGAGATAGTGGAGGGGGTGCCTACTAGGAGGACTTCAGTTTTAGAGCTGTTAAGTTTGAGAAAGTTGGAGGAGAACCAGGAATGGATTTCTTGTAGACAGAGGGTAAGAGAGGTTGGAGGGAGAGATGAGGAAGGTTTGGTAGAAATGTAGAGCTGGGTGTCATCCGCGTAACAGTGAAAAAGAATGTTGTGTTTACGGAACAGAAAGCCAAGTGGAAGGATGTAAATGATAAAAAGAAGGGGACCTAAGACAGAGCCTTGGGGAACACCAGCAGTGACAGGGAAAGTGTTGGATTTGCAAGATTTGAATTGGATGAATTGACTGCGATCAGAGAGATATGAAATGAACCAGGAGAGAGGAATGTGGGAAATACCAATGGACTGAAGTCTGTGAATGAGGATGTTGTGGGAGATTGTGTCAAAAGCTGCTGTCAGATCGAGGAGGATGAGGATAGAAAGTAAACCGGAATCAGAAGCTAACAGGAGGTCGTTGGTGATTTTGAGAAGTGCAGTTTCTGTGCTATGGAGTGGGCGGAAACCGGATTGAAATTGTTCGTAGATATTGTTAGTGGTGAGATGAGTGTGGAGTTGAGAGGCAACAGTTTTTTCGAGAATTTTGGCAATGAAGGGCAGGTTGGAAATAGGACGGAGGTTATTGAAGTTGTTGGGATCTAGACCGGGTTTTTCAGAATGGGAGTAACAGAGGCAGTTTTGAGAGATGAAGGAACCGTACCAGAGACCAGGGAAGAGTGAATGATGTTAGTGATGATGGGGGCAAGAGAGGAGAGACAGGATTTAACAAGGGTTGTAGGGATAGGGTCAAGTTGGGAGGTAGAGGGTTTGGAGTTAAGAATGAGCTCAGAGACGACTTGGACAGAAGGAAGGGAAAAACTTGAAAATGGTGACAGAGGTGAGTGCGGGAAGAAGGTGTCCACTCCAGAGACTGCAGCTCCATTTGTCAGGTGTTGGTGGATGGTTGTGATCTTGGAGACAAAGAAAGACATGAGAGAATTGCAAAAATCAGTGGAATACAGGTGGTTGGGCAGAGAGTCAGGGGTTTTGTTATGTTAGAGAGCAGTGAGAAAAGGGTCTTGGAGTTGTGTTTGTTGGAGTGAATCAGGCCGGAGTAGTAGGTGGATTTAGCAGTGGATATTGAGTCTTTGTAGTGAATAATGTGGTTATTGTACATGTCCTTGTGAATTGTGAGACCAGTTTTATTTTTGAGTCGTTCCAGTTGTCGGCCTTTGGCTTTGAGTTGTCGTAGTGCAGGAGTGAACCAGGGTGCGGAGCGGGAGAAGGAAACTGATCTTGTTTTGAGAGGAGCATGAGTGTCCAGGAGTGTGTGTAGGCTGGTGTTGTAGAGAGAGACGAGGTCATCAGGTGGAGTAGTAGGATCTGTACTGAGGAAGTTGTTGATATCAGAAGAAAATGTATTGGTGTTAATGTCCTTTATTTTGCGAAATGATATAGTGCGAGGGAGGAGGAGTTTGGCAAGTGTGAGTTTGAGACTGAATGTGATGAGCATGTGGTCGGTGAATGGGAGTGTGTGGGGGTTGCAGTCAGAGGGAATGATACCAGAACAGCATACTAAGTCCAGGGTGTGTCCTTTGCAGTGAGTGGGAAAATTAATATATTGTTGTAAACCAAGGCTGTCCAAACAGGATGAGAAGTCATTCGAAAGAGAATTATTACAATTGTCCATGTGAAAATTAAAATCACCAAGAATAATAATATTGTGGGATAATGAAGAAAGATGTGTGAGGAGAGCAGAGAAGTCATTCAGAAAATCCTTATTGTATTTGGGTGGGCGATAAACAGTAGCAATAACGGTGGGGGCGGGTCCAGGGAGAAGTGAAGCAGTGTACTCAAAAGAGGAGAAGACAGGGGCAGACACAGGCAGGACTTTCCACGTATCGCGGTGAATCATCGCGACACCACCGCCCCGGCCACATGCGCGGGGCTGACAGCTGTAAACAAATCCTGCCGGAGTAGCCTCGTTGAGTGCGGCGAAATCACCGGGCTGCTGCCACGTTTCTGTGAGACACAGAAAGTCGAGCTTTCGGTCCGTGAGGAGATCCTGGACTAGATGCCCCTTGCTGCTGAGTGAGCGGATGTTGAGTAGACCAAAGCTGACGGAGGTGGTGGAGTTCGTGGAGACAGGAGCCGGAGCCGAGCGGGGAGGAGTGGAGAGCACGCTGAGATCAGCGTGACGCGCCGCATTACGGGAGCGGTGAAAAGATTTTATTGAGTGTGAGCCATTGTATTGGAAACTACGGCGAGATCCATGGTGTATATACCTCCGACGGGGTTGGTAGGCGATGTCAGGAGGCACCCGGAGGCCGGAGGGGAGCTGTGGAGTGAAGCTAGCTAGCCGAAGTTTTAACAGTTCAGCAGCGGAGTACTGGATAAGTGCTTTTGATTGCAGATGAAGAAGGGATCCAATGAGTATGGTGAGTGCAAACCAGCGCATTATATTGTAAATCCACATAGTTCCAATGGATACAGAAAAGAGGCGGGATCCAGGTGTGGATAGGGACGGGACGGGATAGAAGTCAGTGGTCCAGAAAGTCCAACAAATGCGGCTGACAGCGGCGGAGAAATGGAGATTAGTGATGGCATAAAATAATTCTTGATCCACGAAGCAATCACTGGGTCCAGTATTGTATAAAACAATGTTTTATTTGCCGGTGAGCAGCGGCATCACAGCGCGCCAGCGTTCACTCGACCGGAACCGGAAATCAATATTATTTAATACTCTAAATAATACTGAACTCTCAATAATACTGCACTAAACTGCTTTTCATTATGCATAATTATGTTTACTGATGCTGCTCCGTATGAATACATCATGTTTGTCACTACCTCACTGTAAACTACCGTTACCTGTGCAATAATCTGTGCAATTACCTATGTGCAATATTTATACCATCTATGTGCAATATGAAATCCACCTATACTACACCATATTATGTGCAATCTGTGAAATACTCTACTTACTCCTTATTTGATCTTTGATTTAATCCTACCTGCACCTTGTACATTGTACCTTGTATTTTTTATTACACTCAACAAAAATATAAACGCAACACTTTTGTTTTTGCTCCCATTTTTCATGAGATGGACTTAAAGATCTAAAATTCCATTCCAGATACACAATATTACTTACCTGGCCAGCCAAATGATATCTCTCTGTATTTCCTATACACCGCGATACCATTTGGACACTCTCCATCCACTCTCGCTCCTTCGGTTCCAAACCGACTCCGCGATTCTGATTCGTTCAAAGATGGTGACGTCAGTGCACCCGCCTTTGCCCGCAAAGTCACTCTTAGGCAGCGGAAGTTCCGCCTCAGTTTTGAATCAAGATGGCGCAATCTCTGATTGGTTCACTTAGCTGTCTGTCTACGCGCAACCGCAGCGTATTCTGTGGATCAAACGTTACCAGACTCACTCGCTGGTACAGCGATGAGTCATGGATTCTTCCAGGCAACAATATTACCATTTCTCTCAAACATTGTTCACAAATCTGTCTAAATGTGTGATAGTGAGCACTTCTGCTTTGCTGAGATAATCCATCCCACCTCACAGGTGTGCCACATCAAGATGCTGATCTGACATCATGATTAGTGCACAGGTGTACCTTATACTGCCCACAATAAAAGGCCACTCTGAAATGTGCAGCTTTGTCTCACAGCAAAATGCCACAGATGTCACAAGCATTGAGGGAGCGTGCAATTGGCATGCTGACAGCAGGAATGTCAACCAGATCTGTTGCTCGTGAATTGAATGTTCATTTCTCCACCATAAGCCGTCTCCAAAGGCATTTCAGAGAATATGGCAGTACATCCAACCGGCCTCACAACCGCAGACCACGTGTAACCACACCAGCCCAGGACCTCCACATCCAGCAGGTTCACCTCCAAGATCGTCTGAGACCAGCCACTCGGACAGCTGCTGAAACAATTGGTTTGCATAACCAAACAATTTCTGCACAAACTGTCAGAAACTGTCTCAGGGAAGCTCAACTGCATGCTCGCGTCCTCATCGGGGTCTTAACCTGACTCCAGATCGTCACCGTAACAGACTTGAGTGGGCAAATGCTCACATTCGATGGCGCCTGGCACGTTGGAGAGGTGTTCTCTTCACGGATGAATGTCGGTTTACATTGTTCAGGGCAGATGGCAGACAGCGTGTGTGGCGTCATGTGGGTGAGCACTTTGCTGATGTCAATGTTGTGGATCGAGTGGCCCATGGTGGTGGTGGGGTTATGGTATGGGCAGGCATCTGTTATGGACGAAGAACACAGGTGCATTTTATTGATGGCATTTTGAATGCACAAAGATACCGTGATGAGATCCTGAGGCCCATTGTTGTGCCATACATCCATGAACATCACCTCATGTTTCAGCAAGATAATGCACGGCCCCATGTTGCAAGGATCTGTACACAATTCTTGGAAGCTGAAAATGTCTCAGTTCTTGCATGGCCAGCATACTCACCGGACATGTCATCCATTGAGCATGTTTGGGATTAGCTTGACCGGCGTATACGACAGCGTGTACCAGCTCCCACTAATATCCAGCAACTTCGCAAAGCCATTGAAGAGGAGTGGACCAACATTCCACAGGCCACAATTGACAATCTGATAAACTCTATGCGAAGAAGATGTGTTGCACTGCATGAGGCAAATGGTGGTCACACTAGATACTGACTGGTTCTGAGTCCCCAGACCCCCAATAAAGCAAAAAAAAATAAAAAATTGCACATTTCAGAGTGGCCTTTTATTGTGGGCAGTATAAGGTACACCTGTGCACTAATCATGATGTCAGATCAGCATCTTGATGTGGCACACCTGTGAGGTTGGATGGATTATCTCAGCAAAGCAGAAGTGCTCACTATCACACATTTAGACAGATTTGTGAACAATGTTTGAGAGAAATGGTAATATTGTGTATCTGGAATGAATTTTAGATCTTTAAGTCCATCTCATGAAAAATGGGAGCAAAAACAAAAGTGTTGCGTTTATATTTTTGTTGAGTGTACATTTTATTACATACAGTATTTTATTATATTGTTTATTATATTGTTTACTTCTTCCCCTGCACTTTTGCAACACTTTTTTTTTACCATGTACTATTACTGCATGTTATTAGTACTTCTGACTATCTTAGCGAGTAAACGGTTCTTCTGATCCTAAGCATTTCATTGCATTGTTGACCCTGTGTTGATTCTGCATATGACAAATAAACAATCTTGAATATCTTGAATCTTGAATATAGGGCCTTTAAATGTCACCATAGTTAATATTAAGGGGGATCGAGCACATTTTCACACAATGTCAGATCTATTTATGAATTATAAATACAAATGTTGACATTATTTGAGAAATTAAAGCTAGGGCACAGTTTCTTCATAATATTTCAGCTTTGTGGCCAAAATGATTGTGTTTGTATTTTCCAGGAAGAGTACAGAACGCATGGTGGACCAACTGAGGTGGTGATGTTAGGTCAAGAAACGTGCATACATCCCTCTAGCAGGGCAATTTGAAAACACAAGGTTCTCTGATACAAAGTTTACAGATTTTATATTTACTTGGTCATTTTAAGTGTGTTTAAAATCCAATTCAAACGATTTTATACACTGAAATACACACAGAAAGTTCAGCTCATGGTGCCATGCCCAGTGTTAATTATTGCAATTGACCTAAACAGAGGCTAATGCAGGGCTAGGGGTGAGGGTGCCAACAGAACTGAAAAAACAGGTTTAAAGAATCCATATTATATTATTTTAAGATCTATGTTATAATGTTTCCTTATTAAAAACATACCTGGAGTTGTGTTTTGTTTCATTCAACACATAAAACCCTGCAGATTTCACTAGAATAATTTGGATAATCTTCAGAATCACCTTCTGTACTGAGCAAAAGATAAAAGGAGCTGTTCACTTGAAAACTATCTCTTCATGATATCACAATTGTTAGAAGACAGCATTTTGAGCTTTGGAGATGTAAACAGCTCAATATGTGTGAATGTGAATGAAACAAAACACAACTCCAGGTCTGTTTTTTTAATTAGGTGACAACATTATAACACGACTAAAAGCTCTCAAGAGTCAATTTTGCGTAGTGCAGGACCTTTAATGAGGACCAAAAGGAGAAAAGGGCTATCATGCAACACCATTTTTACCATTTTAAACGCAGTTCCAACATCTGCCTACTGTTACATGAAATTATGTCATGTAAATCATAAACGTAGCCTGTTATCTGTGAGAGAAATGGTGGAAAAAAACACGTATTTGACGCTGATGTTGATCAAAAATGACGTTTCTTACTTTTCCGTCCTTCGTCGTACATCTCTCCAGTTTCCAACTCTCAGCTCCGGACGCGCTCTGCTCTCTCCATGTCCACTTCAGGTTTTATCTTACACTTTTAATCCAACCGTATTCCATTCCTGTCTCTGTCCATTTCACAGAATTATTCCCATTGCTGCGTTTTTCAAAATATAATCCATAAAAAAAATAATTCTGTAAACAATATTCGGTCCTGTTTGGTTCGGCGCGCGCGATGACCTGCTCCTCGTGCGCGTTAATCTGCCCCCGCGCGCGCTCGGGAGAGTGGCGTGCACGTGAGTGAGAGTGCTCGTGAAGCGGTACACGAGGGATTAGAGAGAGAGAGATGGAGGGATGGAGGGATGGAGGGATGGGGGTGAAAAACAAGCGGAAAACGGTCTATTGTGCATTCGGATGGGAGGCGGAAAGGGACAAATTGAGAAGGTGTGCAAATTTGGAGATTTTACCTTATCAGGGCTTTGGTTTTTGACGTATATGTTTATCATGCAACAGGTCTCATAGTCTCATATACAGCCTATAGAATATTAAAGATGCGCTGTCTTTTATTTTTTATTTTTTTTGCTTACACTGGTCTACAACTAAAATCAGGGCTCTCAAGTTTTGAGCGGGGTCGTGCGTGAGATTGCGTAATTTCCGAGGAGGGGGTTGCGAGTGAACAATTTTTCCCGAGGAGCGGGGGGGGCTTGAATTGCGTGAGAAATGCCGTGTGAGCGTGTAAACGCGCCGAATTGTCTCTCTCAATGTGTGAGACTTGAGAGCCCTGCTGTAAATGATTGTCTAAAGAGCAAATTTAAACTACAAAGCAACTAATGACAGTTATATAAATGAAGTTACAGGGGGTCCTCGGGTTACGACGGTCTCGGGTTACGACGTTTCGTGGTTACGAACACGCCCCCATTAAAAAAAATATGTATATATTACGCGTCATTCCGTCTTACGCGGTTTAGCGTGGTAAGAGATGTAAACAAACGCGAACGGCGCGCGGCGCACGGCGGAAGAATACGCTTTGTTGTGGTTGTAGGGAGAAGAAGACAGCCTCATGTGTCCAATGTGGGCGGAAGTACCTGATGTGGGCTCTGATCTGCTCCTATGAAAGCGACAGTGATAACCAAGCAGCGTAGTGGTCTAATTATTGAGATGGAAAGGTTATTGGTGCTTTGGTTGGAAGATCAAAGGCAAAATCCGGTTTACGACGAAATTCGGGTTACGACGCATCTTAAGAACGGATCAACGTCGTAACCCGAGGACCCCCTGTATTACCTGATGGTTCTCAGTTTGTTTTATCATCACCGCAGTGTGCGCTTAGCAGCTGAAACTACACTCTACAGTCTGCCTAACAACAGAACAATCTATTTTCTGATTGGCTGATTTTTTTCCGGGGAGCGGGACGGGGAGGAGGGGGAGAGTTTTTTTTCCGCTGAAAACGCGCGGTGCCTGCATAAACTGAGCCACACAGACCGATTTTCTGAGCACAAAAAAAAAAAAAAAATCAGCGTGAGAAATGCCATGTGTGGAGTGTGTGAACACGTCGAATTGCGTGTGTCACACTCTCAATGCGTGAGACTTGAGAGCCCTGAATACTTCAGGAACAAAATAAGTGATTTTTCTTTTTTTTGGCTATAGTTTCCAAGTGATAGTATTGGGTCAAAATAGGAAATTTATGCAAAATAAGGCAAAAACTAGTTTATCAGAAGGTACAGTGTGTCTACAACAACCAGTTCTATCTGAAAGCCTGTCTGCACATTCACATACATTCATTTTAATATGTTTAGAGTTTTAACATATCAAATATTTTTTTGATTTCACATAGGAGACATATTTCACTGGGTTTGCACTTTACTATTTCACACTTTACAACTACGTATGTGGATGCTCCAAACACACTTTCGTTGTTCTTTCTTGTGCAATGACAATACTGTACTTGAATCTTGCCTTGAAATTGTGTGCACCTGATGTCTTAAGATATTTCTTGTTTATTTCTTGACAGATAAAGAAGTTCAAGTTAAATATTTTCAAAATATAAATATTTTTAAGCAAAAATGCCTAAATGTATTCTATAAACAGATGTGATTTTGATGTAAAACAATATCATTAAATATCTTGAATACATTGTCTAACCAGCACAGTTATCAATTGATTTTCAGTTCATCTTATAAATGAGATTTTGCCACTTTTATCTCGGAAGCAGATCGAGTCCAAAAAATCAGACCTACTTTTCAATAAGATTTGCCAGAAATGTTCCACAGTATGACATTAAACTTATTTGTATAGCATTTATTACATTGCAGGTGTTTTTATGGCATGATCTCTTGGCAAAACATCTACAACTCCAAAAAGTCAAGAATCCAACCTAAACTCACCTGTTTTGTGTCATCCGTTAAACAGTATTGTTCTTTATAATATAGATTACACTATCCAGTAGATGACCTCATACAGAGCCTCCTTCTTGTGTCCTCTCCTCTGATTGGACGGAATCAGGAGAGCATTTCCTGTAAAGAAGGGGAGTGAGGTAGGCTACATGTGTACACTTCAGGTAAATTGACTTTGTGTAAGAGGACACCGTGAAGGTCAAAACCTCTCCTCAAATCATACATGTGAGTGTGAGTGTTTAAGGAAGTGATGAGGTAGAAAATAAGCAAAAAGAATCATAATCTCTGTTTTGCTTCAGTGTAAAATGTTAAGTTATATTTTGTTTTACCTTTCGGACCAGAATCTCATCACAACAGTTTCTTCCTCTCTGCTGTTGGACTCATCATCTTGTTTCCATGGAGATGTTATTGCTTTACCTGGAATGTTCCATGGTATGACATTAATCACATCCATCTAGCATTTATTCATTTTCATTACAGGTGTTTCTGTTGCTCAAAAATACAATAATTCTCTCTCTGTGAATATGGAATAGGGTCACCGCTCCACAGATCTGACCTGTAATGTAGCCTAGAGTCGTCTTCCTTGAGATAGATACTGTAGGTTTAATCTCTACTGTGGAACATCTCCATGAAAACAATACTACGGGGCTCTCAAGTCTCACGCATTGAGAGTGTGACACACGCAATTCACACGCTCACACGCCACACACGGCATTTCTCATGCTGATTTTTTTTTTTTTTTTGATGCCCAGAAAATCGGTCTGTGTGGCTCAGTTTATGCAGGCACCGTGCGTTTTCAGCGGAAAAAAACTCCCCCCCTCCTCCTTGCCCCGCTCCCCCGAAAAAATCTCAGTTAGCGGGTGTCCCTGTGTCTCCTCCTCTGTCTCCCCCGATGTCTCCTCCTCTCCCCCGGTCTGTCAGCGGACCCTCAGCCCGCGGTGAGCCGGGAAAGGCGCTCAGAGCCCGGTGTACTGTACCGGCTGTGACACACGGAGCGACCTGCAGCTCCGAACAGGTGAGTCACTCCCCGGACCGGTCCTGGTTTGGTCCTGATCTAGTCCTGGTTTAGTCCTTGTTTAGTCCTGGTTTAGTCTTGGTTTGGTTTAGTCCTGGTTTAGTCTTTGTTTAGTCCTGGTTTAGTCTTGGTTAAGTCCTGGTTTAGTCTTGGTTTAGTCCTGACTTAGTCTTGGTATTCTATGTAGATGAATTTTTGTAATCAATAGGTATCTGATATTTGGCCTACAGCTGCCTATTGCAGCTGCCTAATATCCGTTATTGGCCTATAGCCAATAATGGATATTTCCTGTTTAAATTGACACATTTATTAAAGTTCCTCATGGACTTTTCACGTATGTAAAAATAATAGAATGTTTTATTTGTTTAAAGGCACTCAGAGCACGACGGGAAAAATTGTTCACTCGCAGTCTCACGCACGACCCCACTCAAAACTTGAGAGCCCTGAATACTTCATATTTGCACTGCGAGTTGTTGTGTCCACACTGTATCATATTTATATATTTAGAGTATTCTATTTGTAAATTCTTTATTTTAGGCATGCCTTTTAGCTGATTTTTATATTTGACAATTTTTTTTACAATTATTTTTTATTACTAGTAGATCAATCTAACAACCTGTGGCACTAGGAGCAATGGAGGAACGCAGTACTCTCTGAGCCGGGATCCAGGTCAGGACCATAGACTGTGTAAAGAAGTGGACTACAGGAGTGTGGTGACACCCATGGCGTTCTGTTCCAGTCAAATGAAGCTCACGAGGCTAGCATTTATAGGAGCATATTTGGAGTCAGGCTCTATATTAGGAATAGGAATTTATGAGCGAAACAAAATGCAGAAATAAAACACACATAGAAGGGGTTAATATGAACATTTTAAGACTAAATGACAAAGCTCACAGCAGCAGTTACAGAGAGAGGGGTTGACAATTTTTCAAGGTAAAGTCAATTGGAGCCTGAGTTGATGGAGCCAGAAGCTCCCCCATAAACATTATGTGGAACGTGGCGGATAGTGGAATAGCTATGTCCATTTATATATACAGTCGATGGTCTCAAAATCTGGAAATCAATAAGTATAACACAATACACCAACTCGGGTTAGTTCCTCATTATTTCTTCTTCTCTCCCTGATTTCCCGTCAAATAAAGGCAAGTTTTAAACACGTTTTAACTACACAAATACAACATATTCTCTTCCTGATTTCTGGTGTTTCCTGCCTACAATCGGACCACTCTCTCTGTGTTAATCCACATTAATCCTGCTCTAATCCAGACCTCGCCCCAGCCCATATCACTTGAGGTTTTTTCCCTTCAGCTCAATTACACTAAAGACAGGAGCAGAGCCAGAGGAGCAGAGACAGAGGAACCGGCAGGTGCAGAGACAGAGGAACTGACAGGTGTAGAGACAGAGGAACCGGCAGGTGTAGAGACAGAGGAACCGGCAGGTGTAGAGACAGAGGAACCAGAGGAACTGACAGATGTAGAGACAGAGGAACCAGAGGAACTGACAGATGTAGAGACAGAGGAACTGGCAGGTGTAGAGACAGAGGAACCGGCAGGTGTAGAGACAGAGGAACCGGCAGGTGTAGAGACAGAGGAACCGGCAGGTGTAGAGACCGAGGAACCAGAGGAACTGACAGATGTAGAGACAGAGGAACCGGCAGGTGTAGAGACAGAGGAGCCGGCAGGTGTAGAGACAGAGGAACCAGAGGAACTGACAGGTGCAGAGACAGAGGAACCGGCAGGTGTAGAGACAGAGGAACCGGCAGGTGTTAAGACAGAGGAACTGACAGGTGCAGAGACAGAGGAACCAGCAGGTGTAGAGAGAGAGGAACTGACAGGTGCAGAGACAGAGGAACCGGCAGGTGTAGAGACAGAGGAACTGACAGGTGCAGAGACAGAGGAACCGGCAGGTGTAGAGACAGAGGAACCGGCAGGTGTAGAGACAGAGGAACCAGAGGAACTGACAGATGTAGAGACAGAGGAACCGGCAGGTGTAGAGACAGAGGAACCGGCAGGTGTAGAGACAGAGGAACCGGCAGGTGTAGAGACCGAGGAGCAGAGACAGAGGAACAGACAGGTGCAGATAGACTACAGAATTACACAGAGACTTTACGCAATATTTTAAAATGCTTTTTCTTTAATGAAGCACCAGTTCAATAAAATGGCAGATTAAACAAAATACTGTATAAAAATAAATGCATGGTATAAAATACAAACAAAACACAAGGATATAAAGGTGCAATGAAAACACGATTTAAAATTGTAGCTGCTTAAGTTCAGAGTGCATTGTGGCTAGTGCAGTGCCTATAATACAGTTCTGTTGAGTTTATTTGCTGGTGCTTGAACAATGATTTTATATTATGATTGTGATATTATGATTATGAAGACAATTTGTAGAAAAATTTGGAATTATACACTTAAACTCACTTCTGTATAATAATAAAACTGCATCTACAAAGGAGTGTGTAATACTGAAGGACTTCAAGTTTCGTTTTTATGTAGAAGTCAGAGTAACTCTTTTGTTATGAAAATGTAGTGTGTGATCAAAATATTGTACAGTTTTCCCATTATTTAATTGTCATTACTTCAAACTTTCTGAAGGAGGGTTTTCCATAAGCTTATCTCCATGGAGATGTTATTGCTTATCCTAGAATGTTCCAAAGTATGGTATTACTTCTCTATCTCCATGGAGACAAGCAGGCGATGCCATCAGGTTAAGTTACAGGTCAAATTTATAGAGATGAGCATCTTTTTCAAGGTATTTTTGAGCAATAATAACATATGCAATGGAATAATTAAAAAAAATAAATGACCATAATGTGGACAATATAATTTTCTTGTCAGGCTGAGTGCCCTCCTCCATAGATCTGACCTGTAACTTGGTCTGGTTTGGTCTCCATGAAGATAGAAAGGTTTAATACCACACTGTGAAACATTCCAGACAAATCAATAACATCTCCATGGAGAAAAGCTTTGAATTAACACTCCACCAGAAAAGTTACACAATGCACCTTTAAATTGTCATTCATTTGATTTAAGAGTCTGATTCTAGTCCATTTCCAGCTGCAGGCTTAATCTATGTTACATATAAGTTGCGTTCACGTTCTAAAATTTCAAATGGAGGGCATGGACCTTTATATCTCTATGAAGATTCATGTTTTTTGACAGAAATATCCCAAATTATGATACACAAAGGCTGAACTTTTTCATTGTTAGAAATTGACCTAGTCTCATGGTTTTAAATCCTGACAGCAATTACAGCTTTAGAGTGGCAGCACGTTCTGTAGCAATTCTGAACAAATAAATCCCTTTTGTTTATTTAAGCTGACAGAGAAGGTGTTGAACTTTGTACCAGTTTTGTTTCTCCTGTATAGGCCCATAAAACAGGTCAACAAATCTGGAATTGGAAAGTTAAAAGTCATATATTATGCAAAAAATTGACCTTTGTGAGCTTAAGAACATAATATAGTTATAATCTTGTTACATCTTCAAAACCATACCTGGAGTATTGTTCTGTTTCATTCACACATGTTTGAGAAACCCTTTATTATTGGTCTGTTTACGTCTCCAAAGCTCAAAATGCTCTGTTCCTCCTTGTGATGTCATACAGATAATGTTGCACATTATCTGTAAATATGTACATAGCACCTAGCCTATATTTTTCATAGTGTATATTCTGATTGTTTCTATTTGATTATACTTTTTTTTAGATGCTTCTCTTTATCTTATTTATCTATTTTAATTTTTTGCATGCTCTTGGCATCCAGTGTGGGCAGCAAAGCAAGAATTTCATTGTACAGGGAAACGTGTTTCTTTACTGTGCATATGACAATAAAAGCTTTGAATCTTCGAAGCAGTAGTTTTTACGATAATATCTTTAACATTTTGTTCAGTTGAGATTGGCAATCCCAGAGCTGAAATTGTCCAAGTGATTCTAGTGAAGATGTATGGCGTTTAAAAACACAGTGGAGTACTTCACAATGTGGAACAGAGTGTTTGTCAGGTATGTTTGTGATGGGAAAACAACATTATAACATACAGCTCTGGGAAAAAATAAGAGACCACTGGATTTTGTTCTGAAATCAGCATCTCTACATGTATCACAGCCATTCCATTCAGTGTCTGATGAATTCCAACACAAACACAAAGCTGAGCTACTTCAGTTCTTGCACCAGGAGTGGATTAAAGTCACCCAAGAACAATGTGAAAGACTTGTGGAGAGCATGCCAAGACGCATGAAAGCTGTGATTAAAAATAAGGGTTATTGCACCAAATATTGATTTCTGAACTCTTCTTAAGTGTAAACATTAGTATTATGTTGTCTTAAAATTAATTTGATCTTGTTTCTTTGCATTGTTTGAGGTCAGAAAACATGCATCTTTTTTGTTATTTTGACCATTTGTCATTTTCTGCAAATAAATGCTCTAAACGATAATATTTGTATTTGGAATTTGGGGGAAATGTTGTTAGTAGTTCATAGACTCAAACAAAAATGTTCATTTTGCCCAAACACATACCTATCAGAAAAAACTGATAAAATCAGAAAAACGCATAATTTTGCAGTGGTCTCTTATTTTTTTCCAGAGCTGTAGATCAGAGAATAGTGTAACATGGGCCCTTTAAAGAGTAAATTTTAACTATAGAGCTTCGATAATGTTTTGATATCACGTGGATGCAATCTAATAAAATAGTATTGTGTAGTGTTCTTTCCTTCTTCTCTATGTGGTATGATGGTCCTGGTCCTGGCTGATCTGGGGTCAGTTCCATCAGTTCTCAGTCTGGTCTCTGGAGCGGAGTTCATCTCTCTTTAGCTGTTCGGAGGTCTGTGGTGATGGGGTCGTGCTGTATCGTCTGGTGTAGCATCAAAGCCAACATCCCCGCTCTGTTGGTCATGGCCGTACGGAGGTTCCTCTCCTGCTCAAAGAGTTCATCCAGTTTGTACCACTGGAAAAGAGATCATTATTATTGATTAGGATTATATTGTACAATTGATTTTATAATGTATAGTGAGATTTCAGTTTAAAAATCCAATTGATTCAGTGCAAAGATGCATGTTATTAGCAATTATATGTTTCCTCAATTCAACTAAAACATGTAGATAGGTCAAATATAGTGTGCAGGCTTAACCTATGGAAGCTAACAGAAAGCACTACCGGTTCCCCTCGGTTGGACTTCTGACCCCGGCCCCCCTCCGCCCTTGCCCCCCTTGGCCCTTATACCCAGTGGTGTTTGTTCCCGTGCCCACATCCCCAGTTGTGTCTTCTGAGTACTTGGCGAATGTTATTGTGGTTTTGAGGATATGTAACTTAAATAATAAAAGATTTTTTAAAAAAGCACTACTCGGTCTGAAACTCTATTACACATGTGGACAAAATTGTTGGTACCCATCAGTTAATTAAAGAAATACTCACAATGATCACAGAAATAACTTGTCAGAATCTGACAAATGTAATAATAAATAAAAATTCTATGAAATTTAACCAATGAAAGTCAGACATTGCTTTTCAACCATGCGTGAAGAGTCCCTCAGTCGTCCAGGTAGAATCCATGATAAAAGAAGAAATTCAATTTGTCAACTGGACAAAGTTTGTTTGGTCGAAAACGTTTCGCCGCTCATCCGAGAGGCTTCGTCAGTTCACTTTGTCCAGTTGACAAATTGAATTTCTTCTTTTATCATTTTCAACCATGCTTCAAAAGAATTATTTAAAAAAAATAAACTCATGAAACAGGCCTGGACAAAAATGATGACACCCCTAGAAAAGACTGAAAATAATGTGACCAAACGGACATGGTAATCCAAGGTGGGTCCACTAATGAGCATCAGAAGTGTCTACAATCTTGTTCTCAGTCAGTGGGCCTATATAGGGCTACAGGTAGTTTGTCCACGTTTGTCCATTTTAACACAATTTGACAGAGTTGACTTGGTTGAAAGTACAAGAGGCCAACAGTTTTTCAGTTCGTATTGATCACAGGCTTCAGAAAATGTGTTTAAATCCATTTTGTATTTTTTTTCTTGACTTTTCAGACCATCTTAAAAAAAATTGCAAAGTGTTTGCAAATGTGTTATTGTTCACTATGGTAACTGATAAACATTTAACCAATAGATACATGTAGAACACCCCCAGCATGATGTCACTGCAAAGTATCAGCAAGTGTGAAGATAGAGTCTGTGGTTGTATATTTTATATTCAATATCCTATAAACTATAAATTATTTAATTATAACGCGTCATTTTTAAGTACTGACTCACCCGATCCAGCTTTGTTCCAGACTATAATGCACACTACTGAAAGGTTTTTAATTCACTCTTCTCTTTTAATGTTAATTTTATGATGATTATTTATGTTTTGATTTGTTTGTATTGTGATTTTATTGTATTGTGAACTTCACTATATAGTCTAAACGTGCAATTTTCTCTACATTTTCTTATTTACTTATTTTCTTATTTACTTATTTTATTACTATTACTTATCTTGTCTGCATGCACTTTTTTGTTCCAACTTTCTTTTGCACTAAACTGCCTGGAGCTAATGTGGCAAGTGAATTTCTCCTGTGTGAGATCAATAAAGTCTTTCAATTATGTAGAAACTAGGGATGTCAACAATTAATTGATTAACGATTAACTGTCGATTAAGACGTTGGTCGAACAAAATGCATTAATTGTAATTAATCGCTAATCGCGGACACGCGCGTGGTCACGAAACAAGGCAACCGCGCACCGCGCTGTGCCAAGCTCGACTCACAGCCGACTGCAGGCGCCAACGGCACTGCTCAGCAGCCCCGCTGTAAGCGCGAGGCGAGATCGAACCGCGGCGCCCCGTAGTCTCAGCCCGAGCCACAAACCAGCAGCACGAAACCAGCAGCGGCACGTGGTGGTTTAATCCTGGTTTAGTCCAGGTCTAGACCTGGTCGAGTCCTGGTTTAGTCCAGGTCCAGTCCAGGTTTAGACCTGGTCTAGACCTGGTTTAGTTCTGGTCTAGACCTGATTTAGTCCACGTTTAGTCCTGGTCTAGTCTCTTAGCCAATCAGGATGCAGAACACAATGTTACACTATAAAAAAATGTTACACTATAAAAAAAATTTGGAAAAAAATAAAATAAAATCTGCGAACCGCGATAGAGCGAGGGATTACTGTATTTTGTTATTCAGCATCAATACATTTGTCTGCTTTTTACTAAGGAATAATTAATTGAGGAACACTATGATATATTTTTGACTCAGTGTTATGTATACTATAGCTTATATTCTTAAAGACCCTATTGAAACACTAAAATTCAGGTGAAAAACGCCGCTTATCAATTAATCGTTAATCGATCAATAAGGTCAGTCAACTATCAATTATGAATTAATCGATAATTTGCATCCCTAGTAGAAACTGTGCTGTAACTGTGCCTTGCCTTGTTTTGAGTATATTATTAGTGTGTACACTGTAGGTTTTATATTCTCCTCACCACTCGGACCCTCTCCAGATCCACCTCGGCCCTCCTCAGCTTCTCCCAGCAGTAGTGTTTGTTACACTTCCTCTTGGACACTCTACAGAACTCTCCTGTCGGCTCAAACACGTCTTTGACCAGAGGACAGCCACACACCTCATCAGCCGGGATCTGGGATAGAGAGGATAAAGGATTTATCAACTGCTAGCTGCTGTAATATCATTGTATATTATTGTTATTCATAGTTTTCTCACCTTGGGGTCTCTGGAGTGCTCTGGGCACAGCACCTGCAGCCTCTTACAGTAGGTTTTACTCTGAGGGTTGTACACATCACAGAACAGTCTGGTGGCTCTGGAACAGGAACAAAAACAAATCTAAGTAAAAATCTACTGTAAGTAGTGTAATTTTGTATTCACAGTAGACATGAAATGAAACAGTGAGAACATAATAAAGCTAAATTTACTTGCGTCTGACCATGAAGTCGTGATAACCTAATTGAGTCTGTTGTTTCATGCATTTGTTTTTACCCTTTTTATTTACAGTGCATTCACTCCATACACAGTGGTGGCACTAGTATTGTAGCCACAGCTGCCCTAGGGTAGACTGATGGGTGTATGGCTGCCACTAATGCACACATAACATCAAGAGATTTTAGATTCTGACATGATTTTAGATTTTGACATATTTTAGATCTATAAATGGCTCTTTGCTGAGCTAGTGCACCTGATGTGGACATGATCATTTCCTTCATAAATGAAACTCACCCCTCTATCCGAGTTGGATACATGGATCCGAAGGAGGTCTGGCTCTCATACTGAGGACACATATTCAGTTAGTTCACAAAATAAGACATTACTGATGAATACAATCCTCTGTGGGCTCCTCTGTACACACCTTAGCATAACACCTCTCCATGTGGCGTAGCGCCACCTTGGGGTTGATGGGATGACTGCATGACACACAGAAGATCTGGAGGTCTGTGTCGTCCCCCTCTCCCTCTGGGACCTGCAGAAACAGGACAATTAAAGAGCCAGTATTACACTGTTTTCTGATCATTGTTATTATGTTGTTTTCTCATCACAAACAGACCTGGAGCATATGCTGAGTTTTGCTGTCAAACAGAATACACTCTGTTCCACCTTGTGATGTAATGTGGTAGTACAAGAAGTGCTCCACTTCACCTTCAGATTCAGATTCAGAAAACTACTGTTCCCAGAGGGCAATTCATTTGTATCATTTCCAGAGCAGTTCTAACTTCTCACAAACACACAGTGTGTCAGTCTGTACAATGCCCATGTGGAACTCAGTAGAACAATATACACAGTATTACAGTGCAAAACAAAAAACAAAAAAAAAACACTACCCACAGAATTAAGGAACATCACTGTAATCATTTGGATTATTTCAGCCCTGAAATTGCCCATCTCTACTGAACTAAAGGTAAAGAAAAGGTATTTGTTAATATGACTACAACTACAGCTTCATGACATCACAAGGTGGAACAGAGGATTTTGAGCTTTGGAGATGTAAACAGACTAATAATAAATGATTACTGATATGAATAAAACAAAACACAACTCTGGGTATGTTTTTGATTAGGTAACAACATTATAACAGGGCTATAAGCTCACAACACAAGAGTCAATTTTGCATATTATCGGACACAGAAATACTAATATATGCACAGACCAGTGAAACGGCCCGGGTGGTTAGCTTGTGTGTGGGTTGAGTGTTACCTCCTCGTCCTGCTGGACCTGCTGTAGTTTAGCATTAGCAATGATCCCCTCCAGTTCGTGAAAGCGCTTCTCCATAGCGGTTAGCTTAAGCCGCGCGGCCTGCTGCTCCCGCCGGATCCGCTCCAACTGTCTCCGCCCCATCTCCTCGGCAACGCACGGACTCTGCTGCCACTGCTGGATCCGCTGAGGCAGGATCTCATAGATACGGCTGGAAAGAGAAAAGAATAAGGATAATCCTATGTCCTGTCAATCATTATTTCACCTTTGTTTCTTCTCAAAAAAATAGAATATCATGTAAAAGTTATATATTTTTCGTCTCTCATTTCAGAAAGCCAAACTCATATTATATAGACTTATGACACAGAATTTGTATGATTATGGCTAACAGATAATGAAAACCCAAAATTCAGTGTCTTTTAGATTATATTACAGTACAGACTAGTATAGCTGAGATGTATTGTATTACTATATTTCTATATTTTATTTTTACTTGTACATATACATTTATATAATTATGCCATGTTTGACACCAGTCTCTTGCTATTTTTGCTACTTATTTTGAATTTATTATTACCATTTATATTTTAGCTTTTTGTTGTTATATTTAATGTGATGCGCGAGCTGCTGTGTCTAAATTATTTCCGTTGTGGATCAATAAAGTTTGTCTAAGTCTAAGTCTTTGTCTAAAGAATAAAATTTTTCATAATTTCAATTTTTCATCATAACTCAAGGTTGTAAAAATCAGATACTAATCGATACTGAAACTAGATACTCATTTGAGCAGGTATTGATACTAAAAACGTCAGATTCACAGTACAAAAGTGAACCTTTCCTGAATAGTTTTAGAATGATCTTTAGCTGTATCAAAACAAATATAAATATATGGACCACTGTGGAACCTACCTATACGACTGAGGGATTACACAGATAAAACCACATGGAAATATAAAAGAAAATACTATTATTTAATGCTGAAAATCACATTTTATTGTCTAAAGAAAGAGTGTTTTTAAATAATGCAATGTAAAGCCTTTGTTGAAAGCCATTATGTAAGTCCAAGGTATTTCTATTATTGTTCAGTGTATTTATTTTGGTTTTCAATAATGAACTCTCCCACAGCATCCCTTACACAAATAAAAATATCAATAAAACAGTACTGACTTAGCGGCAAGCTTCATGCCACAGTCCTCGGAGCAGTATTTGGAGTTGTTGCGAGCTGGTTCCACACAGCCAGGCCCCAGACACTGCCTCAGGCCCAAAGCAGAGTCTTTAGCCCCGCCCTCTCCACGCTCACTGTGACGGACTCTCACACGGTGGCGCTGTTTCGCCTTGTGTTTACGCTCCTCCTTATGCACAGACTCCTGGGATTTCTGATGGGATAATATCAGTAACATCATAGTTTCATAATAAAAAAACTACAAGAATACAAAAGCATGAGAGGGAAATATGTATAAATATTTAACTCTCCAAACATACGCTATAACAAGTTTACATAAACAAGTGGTCATGACAGAAATGGTGTTAGTAACTCTGAAAAAAAAAGTAGTAGTAGAGTTATTGTCAGTGATACTTGTACAGTTTGTGTAATAAAAGTCCCCATTTAAGACCAAAATAACTATTTATTCAAAAGCAGAAGAGCAGATTTGTGTTACATGAGATCACTCTTTAGTTGACTCAGGTTTTTCTCCACCACGAGGGAAATTAGGCCTTAAACTGTAACATGAATGAGTCTAATAAAGTTTTCACCTGACTGTGTTTCAGTGACATAAATTGATTGAACAGTTCATTAACCTTTTTGCACTATTTTTTTTCTATACTGTGTTGTAAATATCCCGCTGTGTTGTATATATTGTACTTAAATGTCTGCACTGAAGTGAGACGCTTTCAATCTCATTGTGACTATGTATGATGTAAATTGTACATGTGAATAGTGACAATAAAAGGCATTCTATTATATTTTGTGTTTGGAGCGTTCTGAGCTGTGGAGATTGATTAGGACGGACAGTGGAAAATAGACTTAGCAGTGTGTGGAGATGCATGATGTGGAATCAGCCCACATTTCTAAGTCAAATTACTAGTTGGAGTTGCAGTAAGTAAAGTAGTAGTAAACAGAAGTAAAGCAATTGTAGTAGTAGTAACAGTAATAGCAGCAGTAGTAGTCTGTACCTTCTTCTCTGGTTTCTTGTCTCGCCTCTTCACGTGTTTGACCTTCACAGCCTTCTTCAGAGACTGTCCCTCCTCCTCTTCCTCACTGTGCCACACCTACAACATCAAACAAGGCAAATAACATTAACATCAATAGAACACACAGGGCCCGATGTACTGTTAATTTTTAATAGGATTTAAAATGACTGTTCCTCACCAGATCTCTGTACCCAGCTGCCTTGTACTGCTCATACAGCTCCAGTTCACTCTCGCTGTAGGCTTCATCTTCGTCTTCGTCCTCTGTGTGAAGCCCTGTCCCTTTCCTCTGCAGGCTCCGGCCCCTGACAGGTGGACGGCCGACCATCTCCTCCTCGTCCTTCACTCGAAGCATCTTCTGCTCAAAAAAGATGGCAACATTAGATATAAACAGCAAAAATAGCAACTACTACCACAACTGTATCCATTTTTGTCCATGTATTTGAGCAAAATTTGTCTTGCCCCAGTACAGATATATTATAAACGGATCAAAATTAGATCACTGTGTGCTGTCTCCATCTAACTAGGCCTGTCACGATAGCATAACCAAGTCTGATATAATGGTACAGAGATATACTGCGATAAGCATTTTAAAATAGACAGTATCATTAAAAGACATGAGCTGTAACAAATAAATAGCAGAATATACTATTATTTGTCAATAATTATGCATAGAAGTTACTTATTCAACACTCTACATCTCAAATTTAATTGTACTACAACAAATTGACCACAGATCTCCCCACTTTTACAAAGAAATTGTACCCACGATAAATACTGAGCCCAAAAATATATTGTTCCAGCTTATATGTATTGAATGATAAATGGATATAGTATTTATCGTGACAGGCCTACATTTAATATCGTCTAAGGAAACAGGAAGTGTGCTGTTAACATGATAGTTGTTTTAACTTAAACTCTGCTCTGGCTTCTAAAAGCTGAAGTGACAAGCTTATTAAGTCCTTGTGATGAAAACTAGGAGGCAAAGAACGTGTTTGAAAAGTGAGGAATAACTTTGGACGGCTGCAAACTGCTCAAATTTAAACTAGAAAACAAAACAGAACAAGTTTATTTTAAAGTTGGTTCAAATTGGAAAGTGCACGAATAATTACTTTAAAAGAAAAAAACTGATTTGCTTCTAAAATCTGGATTTTATTTTCTGCAGTGAAAATTTAGGGAAACAGTAACATTGTTTAACTTGGTTTAGTGGATTATTTACTGTTTTAAAGGTCTTATATTATGCAATATTTACTCGTTTGTTTGAGTCACCCTTTATTATTAGTTTGTTTACATCTCCAAAGCTCAAAATGCTCTGTTCCATCTTGTGATGTCATGAAGCTGTAGTTTTCATGTTAACAGCTACCTTTTACCTTAAGAGATTGACAATTTCAGTGCTAAAATCACCCAAATTATTCTAGTGAAGGTGTTTGGAGTTTATAAACACAGTAGAGCATGACATCACAAGGTGGAACAGTGCCTTTTCTGTTTGAGAGAAGAACTAAATGCATCAAGGGTTTGTGTAAATTAAACAAAACACCACTCCAGGTATGTTTTTGATGAGGAAACATTATAACATAGCTCATAAAATAGGAATATGGGCCCTTTAAGATAAGACAAGACAATCATAAAACAGAACTAAACTCAATTTCTATTACATTTACATCAGTCTCCTCACAGTCTCCACACTAAACCAGATATACAAAACCAGCAGCATTTGAATAAGAATAAAGGGCTATTTGCAAAGCCCACCCCTTTTAGCATACACACTTGTTCATGATTGGTTGGAAGTTTGATTGACAGCAGACTCACCCGTGCTCTGACTTCACACTGCCTCAGGCGACACTTCTGCCTGATCCGGTTTGGACCTCCGAACTTCTTCATGTCTTTACAGAAGTCACACTGAGAGCAGTCTTCTGTTCTGAGGCACGCATCACACTCCCCACACATACGAGCAGAGCGTTTAATCTGGGAAAGAGAAAGAAAATCAGGATTAGACCCTGAGTAATCCAGGACTAAACCAGGCTAAAACACAGGTTAAACCGGGACTAAACAGGGATTAAACCAGGATAAAACCAGGGTTAATTCAACACAAAGCACAAACTAGTAAGTGTTAAAACAGATGTAAACTAGTATTAGCACTAAACTAGTACTAATCCAGGACTACAACTAGAACTAGAACTTAACCAAAACTATTCAGGGCCCACATACTCAAAATAACTTAAATCTAAAGCAAGTTTAGACAAGAGACAAACCTGGACAGGACTGGACAAGGCAGACAGGAGTAGAGCAAACTAGGCAGGATCAAACCAGTACTAAACCAGGAAGTAGGAAGAGTGTTTGTGTGGAGAGGGAGGAGCTACATTACCTGCTGAGAGCCCCTCCTCTTATCCAAATTTGAAGGTGGCTGGTGGAACTCCTCATTGTCCAGTTTCTCCTGTCCTGGGTCCTTCTCCTTGGACTTTTTAGGACGATATTTAATCTCTAATGAAGGGTCTTTCTCTGAATGAACAATAAATGTAAAAAAAAAAAAATGTAAATAACTACTAAATAATTAAGTTGGAAAAACATATTATATATATATATATATATATATGTATAGCATATATAACATGTATATAACATATAATGTATGTGAACCTAATGAAGTTTTACTATTTGAAATACAGTGAACCCTCGCTGTATCGCGGTTCACTCTTCGCGGCCTCGCTGTTTCGCGGATTTTTTTTTCCAATTTTTTTTTTTTTTTTTTCAATTTTTTTTATAGTGTCACTTTTTTTTTACAGTGTAACATTCTGTCCTGCGCCCTGATTAGCTAAGAGACTAGACCCGGACTAAACCAGGTCTAAAGCAGGTCTAAACCAGGACTAAACCAGGTCTAAACCAGGACTAAACCAGGTCTAGACCAGGGATGGTAGGGACAGAGTCTCAGATTTCCTTCACGAGAGCGCCTGGGTGACAGGGGGTGTGGCCTTTGTTTACTTGCACGAGCCATGGAAGAGAGTGCGAGCCGGACCATGGAAGAGCCAAGAATCAACATGGACTCTTCCAAGAATCAACATGGACTCTTCCAAGAATCAACATGGACGGGCCCGCTGCGGCGTCCGGGGGAGCCGCAGCGGGGAGAGGACACTCGCGCGCACTGTGGAGACAGTGGCTCTTCCCCGTGAGAGGACGAGAGGACGAACCCGTCCTAGAGAGCTGTGGAGTATTGGCGACGCATTGATAGCGGACTGATTTTGGAGCCGGGGTGAAATGCAACCAACTCTTGAGCGCAGGTTGGTCTTACCTGGTCTTGTGGCGTCTGTTAGCGGTTCGGCACTGTTAGCAGTGGCTTGAGTCTTGCCCAAAATGATATCCAGGTCGCTTTCCACTCGACTTTCGCACATGGCATGGATATGTGGTACCAAAACAAACACACGTGTCCGCGCGCACGTGCCCGCGCGCACGTGCCCGCGTGTCACGTGCCCCCGCCCCACTATTAATATATTTTAATGAAAATCTACAAAAGTTTGAGTGTTTAAACAAGAGACAAATGTGAGAAAATGTTAATACCAGTCTCAGAAAGGTGTATAATGTGTCTGGTGAAGCGTTTTCAGCCTTAAAACATGTAGAATAATTGTAAAATATAAAATTGTCCTACTTCGCGGATTTCACTTATTGCGGGCTATTTCTGGAACCTAACCCCCGCGATAAACGAGGGTTCACTGTAGTCAATAAATATAATATAGTCACTATATTTATAACAATAATATTAAGTTAATAACTTATACTGTGCTTTTCACTCAAAGTTGCTCTACAATTTGGTGCATTTTTGATTCACTCCACACGCAGCCACAGCTGCCCTGGGGCAGACTGACGGACGGTGCCAATGTGCACCACCGCCCCCTCCGACCACCAACACTCACACACTACTTTAATGCATTTAACCTATTCACCAATATTGGGACTAGGGCTGCAACCACAGACTGGATAAAGAAGTGGACTCAGTGAGTGTGACGTCACCCATGGTGTACTGCTCCAGTCAAATGAAGCTCACAGAGGCTAGCAGTTACAGGAGCGAATTTGGAGCCAGTTCCATATAAGTAATAGGAATTTATTTAAGGACAAAATAGCAAAATAAAAACACCAGTTGTGAAGCATACTCACCTCGACATGAAGGACAGTACCAGACTCGTATGGGTTTAGCGGCTTTCTCGGATATACCAATACAGTCTCCATGGAACCACTCAGCACAACTGTCACACCCTCTGAACAAATTAAACATATAAATACTTCAATACATCTTCATAAACAGGATCAAACCAGGACTAAACCAGATCCCTGTGCTCACATCATAAAACAGTTGATGTCTGGTTTCCTGCAGAGGCAGTACACTGGAGCAGATCCGGTTTCTACGGCAACAGGCCTTTTCTGTTCTGGTGTTTTACTTCCTGGATCCTGGTCCTCATCTTCCTCCTTTGGACCATGTTCAGCTGCCGCCTCTTCAGCCTCACAAAAATCAACAAAGACAAAGTTATTCCTCAAGTATTTCTCTCTCTTATGCACCATTTTGAGGACCCTTGTAATGTGTCAAATGTTGGCATCTATAAATATAACTGCCTCTTGGCCAGGTCACCATTGTAAATGAGAACTGGTTCTCAATTGGTTTACCTGGATAAATAAAGGTTAAATAAAAAAAATAAAAATAAAAAAAATAACTGACTGTCCCAATGTAAATAAAATAGTAAATAATACAATAGAAAATAGTATAGTAAATAAAACTGAAAAAAAAGAGATGTAAAGCTCTTAAAGATGTAAAGCCAAGATCACAAAAAGTTGAATATTTGTACAGTGGTACCTCACCTTACGAAAGACCCTACATACGAAAAATCCAAGTTACGAAATGCCTTCACGTTAAATTTTGGTCTCTAGATACGAAAGAAAATTCAAGTTACGAAACGCGAAATCTCAAAAATTCGAATAATGCGCGCTCAGATGCACGCCCCACTCTTAGCTCTAGCGCCGAACACGCAAGATTTTCAACAAAATGTATTAAATAGTGAAGCCTGGGGGGAGACACGACTCCGGAAGCAGTGCGGAGACATGAACGAGGAGCGAGGAGCGAGGAGCACGCTGGTTTGTGGCTCGGGCTCAGTAATATATTCGTTTAAAATGAGGCTTTTATTGTTGAGGGAGCGAGTATTGAAGAGAGACAGCTTTAGGTGGCGCTGTGTGGTGACTGGCTGTGAGGACGGAGGGAGAGGGCGGAGATTGGCTGGTTTTACGTGGGGTTTGTTGTGGTGATGTAATGAGGAAACAGGTGAGCGGTGAGACCAGAGGGACGGGATGGCAATGGGAGATGAGAAGTTGTAGTGAAAAATGCGACCGGAGCCTCTGCGTGGAGGTCGGCAGCTGCGGAGTAGTCCAAGTTGTTGGAGAGTATCGGTGCAGGACGGGCGGTGGCGGCAACTGTTGAGGCAGTGAAGAGCGGAGGCAGAGTACCGGAGAGCCATGCTGTGGTGGACCGGTGAGAAGCCAGCGTCAGCCCCAGGCAACGGCAGTGGAGCAGTCCCGGCGGCCCCGGAGACGAGGCACGAGGAGCCCAGGAAAATCCACAGAGGGGCGAACATCCGAAGTCCGGGAGAAAGGCCAAAGGTCCCGCAGTCGTGCTGTCAATGCCGAGAAGCGGACCGGAGCGGAGATCTCCTGCACTAGCACACAGGCCAGCGGAGAGCACGCAGGCTAAGTACCCGTCTGAACTGAGCACACCAGGACGGTTGGATCTTGGAGGGACAATTCGTGGAACCCCAGCTGCACAGCCAGGTGGCAACGACAAAACACCGCTCGGAAAGTTGGAGAAGACAAGCACGCCGGGGACACAACAGCAGGACACCCCCGTACAGGTAAAACGCCGATCAGAGTCACAGGGCCAGAAAAGAGGTGATCATTGATGTTTACAGAAAATATAAAAAGTATCCAAGCAATATGTTGTGTGGATGCAATTATAGAAGCGGATGCTCATTAAAATCCATTTAAAAAAAAGTTACAGTATAAAAAAAAACCCTTGGAACGAATCAGGCCTTTTCCATTGAAATAGCTACTCAACTTACGAAAAATTCACGTTACGAAACCACTTCTGGAATGAATTAATTTCGTAAGGTGAGGTACCACTGTATTTATATTCACCAAAAGTAAATGTATATTTATTTAAACCATATTCTTATGCATATCTTTTTATTATAATTAACATTTTACAATTATTATTTATTGTTTTATGTTGCACTATATCACCAAGGCAAATCCAGTTTGTGAGTTTGGTTCACTTTCAATATGGCAATGAACTTTTATTCTAGTTAAAATGACAGCAAAAAGTTTTGCCCTACTCATCATACATAAGTAAATAATAACTTAAATGTAAAATATATACATTTCTGTATAGTGCAATGTCAAAAATAAATACTTAAATCTGTAAATCAAACCAATCACCCAATGTTTAACCACAAACTTTAAACAAAATACAAGAATTGCTGATTCCACTGTTTAATTCATCATTTTATTTCTCATTAGACATATTTTACTGTAATTTTCAGATGTCTATAAACAAGCATACATTTTCTTTTGATTTTAAACACTGTAATTACATATTCTTTAGCCTAATAAAAGCAGTTTGGGTTCCAGATGTGAGGATGTGCAGTAGTTAAGACTCAATAACTGTCTTTTTACACGTGCGTGCATTATTTACGCAAACACAGCGCCACTTCCACGTCAAATGCATTATATTATTAGGATTAGGCAGATTAGCCACTTTCCCGCAGATTTAGCTCCGTTTGAGATTTTGTGCAAAAGGATGCTGCAGTTTCCCTCAACATCTGCATCTACCAAATCCAACACTCACCATCGCGACAAACGGTCGTATTGTTTTCTATTCCTTTATTGGTGATCCACTGTAACTCCGGTCGTTTGAGGCTTTTGGAGATTATAACATTTGGGAAAATCGGGATTTTTTTTTTTTTGCAGAAAAGGCTTTTGTTTTCTTCTGCTTTCTTCTTCTGCCGTGCCCAATCTGGAAACGTGGATGTGCTGGATTACACGGGGTCCAGCGCATTGAGGACACCCACTGGTCAAAATGGGTATGACACTAAAATACGTCTGCGTAATCACAAACAAACTTGAATCTTGAATCTTGGTCCAAGATTCAAGATTCAAGTTTGTTTGTTTGTCATATGCAGAATCAGCGTTGACTCGCTAAGATAGACAGAAGTACTAATAACATGCAATAATAGTACATGGTAAAAAAGTGTTGCAAAAAGTGCAGGGGAAGAAGTAAACAATATAATAAAAATATGTAATAAAATGTAATAAAAATACAAGGTACAATGTACAAGGTGCAGCTAGGATTAAGTCAAAGATCAAATAAGGTGTAAGTAGAGTATTTCACAGATAATATGGCACATAATATGGTGTGGTACTTTTGCAACACTTTGTTTTTTTTACCATGTACTATCATTGCATGTTATTAGTACTTCTTGACTATCTTAGTGAGTCAACGGTTCTTCTGATCCTAAGCATTTCATTGCATTGTTGACCTTGTGCTGATTCTGCATATGACAAATAAACAATCTTGAATCTTGAATCTATAGGTGTTGCATGTGGATTTCGTATTGCACATAGTATGGTATAAATATTGCACATAGGTTATTGCACAGATTATTGCACAGGTAACAGTAGTTTACAGTGAGGTAGTGACAGACATGATACATTCATACAGAGCAGCAGCAGTAAACATATTATGCATAATGAAAGGTAGTTTAGTGCAGTATTATTGAGAGTTCAGTATAATTTAGAGTATTGCCCAGAGTTCAGTAGTCTGACAGCTTGGGGGTAATAGCTGTCTTTGAGTGTTTTTGTGCGTGCTGGCAGGCTCCTGTATCGTCTACCAGAGGGTAGCAGACGGAAGAGTCCTTGTGCCGGATGAGTATGGTCCTTAGTGATGCTGCGTGCCTTACGCAGACCCCTGCTGTGGTAAATGTCCTGGATGGAGGGGAGACTGCTGCCAGTGATGTCCTCTGCCGCTCGCACCACCCTCTGTAGTGCTTTACGGCTCTGAGCGGTGCAGTTCCCATACCACACTGTGATGCAGCCCGTCAGCAGGCTCTCTATGGTGCGATCCATAGCAAAAGAAAAAATCAATTCAACTTTTATTTGTTCAATTGACATCTTTTTGTGTGTTTTTTCTTTTGCTACTAAAAAGTACACAAATAAAATACACAAATTCTAGACATACATACAACAAACATACTGCTGCTAAGGACTACTGTTGCACATTTATTTTATATGTATTTTCAATGCACATCCTATTGCACATTTTTTTATTGTACATTTTCATTGCTGCGTCTTCCACTGCACATTTTGGACATCTGTAACTAGGTATTTATTTATTCTTTGCACTGCTTTAGATTTTAGAATTTAGAATTTTGTCTTAGATAGTTTTTGTTTTGTCTTTATATTGTATTTGGTACACTGTCTTTTTTGCACTACCTGGCCAGAGAGAAACGAAATTTCGATTCACTGTATGTTGAACACATATGGAAGAAGTGACAAAAAAGATGTGTTTGATCTTTGATGTACAACAAATTACAGAACATATTTGGAAGGCTTTGGAGCTTGGAAAGTGAATGTATGGGTAGTTATGGTTTTAGTATTTTAGCAGTATCAGCCTAAAAGATTCAGATAAATAGGGATATATTTTAAAAGGACACACAAATTCTGCATATTTAGGCTGAGTTGTTCTCTCACACTTAAAAGAATCTTCTCCACCTTGTGATGTCATGTGGTAAAGTAGAAATGCGCTACTGTGTTTTTTAACTCCACATACCTTCACTAGAATCATTTAGATAATTTCAGCCTTGAAAATTCCTCCTATTTCTCTACTGAACTAAGATTAACATGACAAATACATGACATCACAAGGTGGAGCAAAGCATTTTGAGCTTTGGAGATGTAGACAGAGTAATAATAAAGGGTTACTTAAACATGTATGAATGAAACAAAACACAATTCCAGGTATGTTTTTGATGACAACATTATAACATGTCTAAAAGCTCACAGGAGTCAACTGTGTGTAATATAGGACAATTAAAGCTATAGTGGCCATACAAAACTGAGTAAACCTGGCATAAAATTAACTTACACTATAAAATGAACTTTATATGAGATAAACTGTGACTAATAAGAACATAAAGTAAATACATATAGTTATTATAGTAAATATGATTTGCTTGGAGAGGAAGCTTCAGTATTCAGAGCGCGTCTTTGTCGAACAGATAAAAGCGCTCAGAGGAAACAGGAGGAGCTCAGACAGACCAGAAACCATAACGGGACAAAAGAGACCAGTATACAGTCTGCTCCAAACCAGAACGGAACAGGATTTGGATTTAACCAAGGACTTCTCCAACATTAAAAGACAATTTAAAAAAAAAAGAGAAGAAGAAACAGACCACAAAGATCTGACTCAGGTCTGAACAGGAGATGATCTGAGTTTTAACCAGGACTAAACCTAAAACTGTTAAAATAGTACCACCAGATTATGCTGATAACAGAAAATCAAAATGATTATTTATTATATATTTAGTAAGTCTTGGACAGATGCCGACGAGAGAATGAGCCAAGATCGAAGATGGAACATATCAGGACGCACGCTAAAGTTCTGAGAGAGACATTTGGACGATAACACAAGAACGGAGGAATAAAAACTACTATTTTTGCAGGTGAGACAACAATATTAATAATTAAATACAAATGTATGCGTAATAATGAGCAGGGAAGTTGATTAATGTTTGTAGGCCTAGTTTTTATTTGCTTGCTTTTATGCTCCAGGCCAGCGGAAAGTGAGGTTAATTTATCAGCGTATGTCCAAGTATTAAAGAAATGTTTAGATTTTGATTTTTCTGCATAGATTAATATTTTCACTTCTTTATACACAAACTTTTCGATGATTTATTTTAGTTAGGTTTAGTTGATTCTGAGAACTTTAAGTGCAAATAGTATACATCTGTGAGGAAAACAGAGCATAGAAATCATGACATAGTTTGACATTTGTAATATTTAGCTATTTTTTTATGTTTACTGCAATTTAGAAAAAAATGTTATAATTTCAGTGATTGCTTAAATGGTGAGACATCAAAAAAACCATGTTTAACTATTGTTTAATAATACGTAATATCACTACATGACATCACAAGGTGAAACAGAGCATTTTCAGCTTTAGGGATGTAAACAGATTAGTAATAAAGGATTATTCAAACGTGTGTATGAAACAAAACACAACTCTTGATGACGTAAGAACATTATAAAGCTACAAGGATCCATTTTATTTCATATAGGAGCTTTAAGTAATAAGTCATTTCTGTACATTCAAGAATGGATGAGACGTCGGTCCAGCAGAATAAATCCGGTGTGGACCAATCAGAATCTATCATCACTCAGCCAACAGCCAATGGGATCCTGCCACATCACGACACAGGTGAGATAGAGAACTTTAAACCCTGAGAGGGTGTTAGGGATTTGTTTTGGTTAATGCTTTTCTTCATAGAGATGCTATTGGTTTGTCTGGAATGTTTCACAGTATGGCATTAAACCTTTCTATCTTCATGGAGACCAAACCAGACCAAGTTACAGGTCAGATCTGTGGGGAGGTGACCCCGCTCACAGTGAGAATGCCTGTTTTTCTCTGTATTTTTGCGCTATAAAACCACCTGTAAATGGATATATGAAAGGTAGAGCTTTTTAATGCTATACTGTGGAACATTGCAGGTAAAGCAGTGACATATCCATAGAAACAAGAAGATTTAAACAATATAGCACCTTTAAATCATGAATTAAAACACATTGTGTCATGCACTTTCTAAATATCTATGAAGTGTGAAGTGGGACCAACTTTAAGGGTATTGGTGGTACAATTCTTTACACCAGATGCTCTTCTTGTTGAAACCTTATACAGCTCTGGAAAAAAATAAGAGAAAAAATATCAGTTTTTCTGATTTTACTACTTATAGGTATGTGTTTGGGCAAAAGGAACATTTTTGTTTGAGTCTATAAACTACTGACAATATTTCCCCCAAATTCCAAATAAAAATATTATCGTTTAGTTACCTGGCCAGCCAAATGATATCTCTCTGTATTTCCTATACACCGCGATACCATTTGGACACTCTCCATCCACTCTCGCTCCTCCGGTTCCAAACCGACTCCGCGATTCTGATTCGTTCAAAGATGGTGACGTCAGTGCACCCGCCTTTGCCCGCAAAGTCACTCTTAGGCAGCGGAAGTTCCGCCTCAGTTTTGAATCAAGATGGCGCAATCTCTGATTGGTTCACTTAGCTGTCTGTCTACGCGCAACCGCAGCGCGTTCTGTGGATCAAACGTTACCAGACTCACTCGCTGGTACAGCGATGAGTCATGGATTCTTCCAGGCAAATCGTTTAGAGCATTTATTTGCAGAAAATGACAAATGGTCAAAATAACAAAAAAGATACACGTTTTCAGACCTCAAACAATGCAAAGGAAACAAGATCAAATTCATTTTAAAACAACATAATACTAATGTTTACACTTAAGAAGAGTTCAGAAATCAATATTTGGTGCAATAACCCTTATTTTTGATCACAGCTTTCATGCGTCTTGGCATGCTCTCCACAAGTCTTTCACATTGTTCTTGGGTGACTTTATTCCACTCCTGGTGCAAGAACTGAAGTAGCTCAGCTTTGTGTTTGTGTTGGAATTCAACAGACGCTCGAATGGAATGGCTGTAATACATGTAGAGATGCTGATTTCAGAAAAAAATCCAGTGGTCTCTTATTTTTTTCCAGAGCTGTACTTTGACTGAGTAAGAAGAAAAACACAGATATTTATTGACATCCACTATAATAATCTTTGCTGGTTTGAATAAATCCCAGGCCAGGCCCCGCCCCCTCGTCTGGACGGGTCAGAGGACTGTGACATCAGCAGCGGATGCTCTGCGACGGACAGTTTATCTTCCAATGACAACGCTCGTCTCCTTCCTGGCTCCTCCCCCTCCTCCCAAACACAGACAGGTAAGACACCATAATCATAATGATCTATTGATACATTACAGCTGATGTCATCAATATTCCCTGGGGGTGTGATGCTAACTGTAGGCTCTGCTCTGTCTGAGGCTTTGTTAGACTTTAATCTGAGCTTTATTTTAAGACAATTTGACCAAAAATAACTGAAAATGTGCTGTTTAAAGGTGTATTGTGTAACTTTTCTTGTGGAGGGTCCCTCAAGTGCTTTTTCCGTGGAGATGTTATTGCTTTGTCTGGAATGTTTCACAGTATGGCATTAAACCTTTCTATCTTCATGGAGACCAAATCAGACCAAGTTACAGGTCAGATCTGCGGAGAGACGACCCCGCTCACCGTAAAAATGCCTGTTTTTCCAGGTGTTTTTGAGCTATAAAACCACCTGTAAATGAATAAATGTAAAGTAGAGCTGTTTAATGTCACACTGTGGAACTTTCCAGGCAGCGCAATGACCATTTTGTATTGTTTTTCTTGAGTTTTCATCTTAAAACTTTTGCTAATATGTGCAGTGTTTCTCCATGGTAACTCGTGAATATTCATACACAAAGGCTACATGTAAAACACCCCCAGCATGATGTCACTGCTTTCTTTTGTCTTTTTTCTGTAATATCTGTAACTTAAATACTCATAACAATCTCTCTCAGAAGAAAACAGTTCCAGCGGTTCCCTTCAGGATCGTCATCAAAGAGGAGTCAATCGGAGAAATACAAGCCCCACCATGACCGACGCCCACATCAAACAAGCGGCAGAAGGAGGTCAGACATGAAAACTTTTGTCACCTTCTTGATTCCAGAATGTTCCACTGTATGGCATTAAAGTCATCTCCCTTGAAAGCATGGATGTGAACTTCGAGCAGGCTTGCCTCTCCACAGATTTAAAAAGTAACTTGGCCTGGTGGTACTTGTATTTATGGCAATAGATAAAAAATATATAAAATAAATAAAATTAAAATACAGATACTGGAGCAAAGAAAAACTGTAATACAAATAAGTGGCAGTGCCTCAAGTAAAAGTACCTGTTTAAAAATGTACTTAAAGGAAAAGTAAAGTTTTTTACAATTTGAGCCTTATTTCGGTAATAAAACAAGTTGTTTTACTCACCCATATCACTTTGGTGTCATATGGAGCATTTCCGGAGATGTTTTAGATTAGCGTTAGGCTAACACCGTTAGCCTAGCGCGACTTCTAGCCATAGCTCGGGGCATTCCCCGAGCATGTAATATGCCCCGTGCGGGCTCCAAATAACACAAACTTTAGCACTTTTCAAATCATAGAAGCTTGATGTCTTTAGTCTACGATTTCGTTTGGTCAAAAGTGGCTTGTAATCCGAGATTTAGCCATAGTTTCGAGTAGATGAGGACGCCAGTGCGCATGTGCGGAGTGTGCTTTCAGCTCCCGGGACCCAAACATGGAACGCATAGCTGTAAACTATGGATAAATCTCGGATTACAGGCCACTTTTGATTCAAACGAAATTGACATCGAGCTTCTATGATTTGAAAAGTGCTAAAGTTTGTGTTATTTGGAGCCCGCACGGGGCATATTACATGCTCGGGGAATGCCCCGAGCTATAGCTATAAGTCGCGCTAGGCTAACGGCGTTAGCCTAACGCTAATCTAAACCATCTCCGGAAATGCTCCATATGACACCAAAGTGCTATGGGTGAGTAAAACAACTTGTTTTATGACCGAAATAAGGCTCAAATTGTAAAAAAAACGTTACTTTTCCTTTAAAGAGTAAAACGTAAAAGTATTTCATGCAGATTTTGAGATCTAATAAAGCTTCAAATGTAGTGATTTTGATAAATATTTGTTCAACAGAAACAATCAAAATGGAAATAAATCCTTTTTTCTAGTTTTTATTTGTATATTATTTTGTATAATAATGAAAAATACGTTTAGACCTCTCAAATGTAGTGAAGTAAAAGTAAAACGTATCCATTTTAAAATCTACCTGAGTAAAGTAGGTTCTTAAAATTTATTTTACACAAAGCACATTTAAATACAGTACTTTAATACTTTTACTTTATTACGTTCCATCACTGCTAACTGCTGGGAAAATGACATAAAGCAACTATAAGTGAATAGAACTTTGAATAGTACTATACTTGAGGACTTTTCACACTGTCCCCAGCAGACCTGCCCTGTGAGCACGTGTGGTGAGGGAGATAAGAGCCTGGTCCATGTATGTGAAAGATAAACTGAAATGTTTCCAACCGTCATCAGTATGGAAACTAGATTCACGTTCTATACTGTCCGCCTCTGTCGCCTAGACAAGCAAATAGAGATGTTTAATGCCATGCTGTGGAATGTTTCAGGCAAAGCAATAACATCTCCATGGAGACAAGCAAATTCAGATTAAGGCAGGAAGTAATAATAGTGTTTAAAGGCCCTGCATGAGCTTTAAGCCATGTTCTAATGCTGTTCGTCAAAAACATATCTGGAGTTGGCTTTTGTTTTTATTCACACGTTTGATCCTATATCTGGGGTGTCAAACTCATTTTGGTCCGGGGGCCATATCCAGCCTACTTTGATCCCAAATGGGCCGGATCAGAAAACTCATGGCAAATATACCCCAAAAATAACAATAAGTCCAAATATTTGTCCAGAGAAACTCAAATCTATTACAGAGGTCTTTTTTATTTGATGAATTCTTTCTTTTTTCTTTTCTTTTTTTTTTTTTAACAAAATATTATAATATTATGAATAACCTGAAACTTTAAGAAAAATGCAATTTCAACACAATGTTTTAACATTAACTTGTATGTATTTCACAGAATTTAGTCATGATTTAGTCTTCATTTGTGCTGCTCTGGTGGGCTGGAGGTGCTGGAGACACTGCTATGCTAAGCTGCGGAGAAAAGAGGCACAGAAAATTATGTGATAAAAATTACCAAAATTTGAATAAAAATGTGTTTGTAGTTGTAGCTTTGGAGATGTAGACAGACTAATAATTAAGGATAGGAGATATAGGAGCAGTGTTGGGGAGTAACGGATTACATGTAACGGCGTTACGGTAAAAGGATACAAAATAAAAGTAACTGTAATCCGTTACAGTACAAGAAAAAAACGATGTAATCAGATTACAGGTACATTCATTGAGAATGGGGATTACTTAACAGGATTACAATTTGTGCTGCTGCGTGGTGTTCCGCCATTTCTGCGAGCGGTGTCGGCTGGTCCCTCCTGCCTGCCGCGCTCCCGTGTTTCCCCTCCGCACCGTAGTGTCGTAAACTCCTCTCGGTAGAGCTCCCGTATCCTCACCGTGCAGTCTACAGCTCTTAAGGTAAGCACTGCTACCCTCCACCACTGATAAGATGTAACTTGGCCCAATGCCACCCAGTCGGAAACCAAACGCTTCAGGCCAGTTCTGATTGGTTGGAGGGAGGCCCAGAACTAAGGCAGTCAAAAGTTAGTAAATTTGTGCATTTAGGGCAAACTGCTCATCGTTTCTGCGGTATGGTTTTGGCTTTTCGTCGGCATCCATTACGTAATGACGACAGTCGAGTCGTAGGCCGTTTCCCAATTCACCGACGGCACGCTTGTTAGCGTCCTTGGAACGGGATATGCGACATATCCGGCGCGACAAGGGCCGTTCCATTCGTTTTTTTCCCCCTGCACCGTCAAGACGAGCTCTGAACGGCGCCGTCGTTTCCATGGAAATCGGGGCGTGGACCAAGCGTGCAAACATGCACGCTCCGCACACTTAAAAGCCCCAGCATGCACAGCGCGGGACTACAAAGACCGACTCGCCAGCGACATCCACAAGTGAGAGTTGCGACGTCACTATAAAATATACGTACTGGTTCTCCTCACCTACAACTATGCTACATGAAACTCTTCATAAACTACGCTAAACATGTGTGACGGTAGCCGAAACGGCATAGTTCACGGCACCTGTATTACCGTTCACATGCTTTTCCCCTTACACTTCTATATTTCCTTTGCTGTTGTAGTGCTGGATATTCTACAGTGTCGCCATGTCCAGCGTTTACTCTAAGCTGCGCACTGTTCGCACATTCTCAGCGCACAAGAAAACTTGTGCAGCGCACTGTAAATCAGGGATGAAAGAGCTTTTTATTCAGCCGCGGGGCATTTTTTTTTATATCTGCAAAGTGCGAGCCGCGCGGGGGGTGCATTTCGGATGTGGAGTTAGTGTGTTTGCTCAGAAACATTAAAAATTAGGGGGAACATTGGCCATGTCCCAATTCCAAGTATTACTAGTCGCAATAGTATAATATTTTTGTCTTTAGGGAACAAGGAGCAGACCACCCAGCTCATTGAGCTGAGGCGGGACCTGTTCAATTTCGCAGGCGGCCATGTGAGAAACGTAGTGCACTAAGGACAGAGCAAGTGTGCGCCGTCTCGACGACAGACCGACGGCATCTGAGTCTAAAATGTGATCTAGTGGTAAAGTCTTTGCCTGATATCAAGAGACCCGTGTCCAATCCAATGTGTGAAACCTGACAGCATTGCTGGTCTAAAACAGTGATTGTGTAATTTTACAAGCAAGGGTGTCATTGTAAATGTATGAAGTACCGTAATGCAGTTAGCTGGCAGTCAGTGGCTAGAACACTTGACATTGGGAAACTGTGTGAAACCTAAACATGCGCCATAGGTAAAATCCTCCAGCTTAGGGCCTGACCAAAGCATAAATAACAAAACAAATCATGGGGATGGTCCCGGGTCAAATATAGAAACAACTTCTCCTGTGCGAGATCAATAAAGGTCAATCTTCTAATCCTTGACCACTGTAAGGCGCTTTGTGCTACAATTTTGTATGAAAAGCGCCTTATAAATGTTTGATTGATTGTTTGATTGATTGAAAATCTTACAAGTCTGGTGCAGGCATCTCTTCTTGTGGACCTCCTGTGATTGCCTGTCAGCAATTCCCTCCCAGTTTAGTACTCTTTTAAGGTTCACACTGTCAGTTCTCACAAATAAAATGTTGAACATGGGTTTAATGCTCATTTAAACTTAAGTAATCCAAAAGTAATCCAAAAGTAATCAGTTACATTACTTTGTAAAAGTAATCCAAAAAGTTACAGTACAATTACATTTTAATCAAGGTAACTTGTAACTGTAACGGATTACATTTATAAAGTAACTTACCCAACACTGTATAGGAGATAATATAAGAGAGGGGTGTCAAAGAGGGGTGCCCTCCAAGACCTTTAATCTGGCCCTCATCTGATTTTCTATTAGAATATATTAGTAGAAAATTAAAATATAATTAAAATATTGTAATAGAAAATCAGATTAGGGCCAGATTAAAGGTCTTGGAGGGCCGGATGTTTGACACCCCTCTCCTATATTATCCTTTATTATTAATCTGTCTACATCTCCAAAGCTACAAAAATCATGCATTCCTACAGTGATTGAGCATGCCTCTCCACAGATCTGACCTGTAACTTGGCTTGGAGTCATTCTGGACTTGTCTCCATGGAAATAAATAAGTTTAATGCCATACTGTGAGACAGTCTAGGGAAAGCATTAACGTTTCCACAAGCATTGACGGACCTTCCACAAGAAAAGTTACACATTACACCTTTAAGTGAAAAGTAGTTGTCATGGTAGCTGTTTAAACTGTGTTATTTGTTGTATTTCTTCACTTTTGTGTTGTTTTGCAGACTGCTGTGTCCACTGCCTGCTTGCCTGTCTCTTCTGTGAACTCTCGTCTCTGTGCACGGCCCTGCTTCAGTGTCTGCTCTGTGGAGGGGGCGTGGCCTGTGCAGAGGAGGGCGGGGCCTGCTGTTGTTCGGACGCTCTGATTGGATGTTGCTGTCTGGATGATGGATGCACGGATGAGTGTGGCGTCATAGAAACCTGCTGTGGATCTGCAGACTGTTTGGAGATCTGCCTCGAGTGTTGTTCTATTTGTTTCCCCTCATGAATCAGGACTAAACCGGGACTAAAACCGGTCTGAACCAGTTCTGGACCAAAGATAAACCAAGACTGTACCAAGTCTAAGCCAGGTCTGAACCAGGACTAAACCAGGACTAAAACCAGTCTGAATCAGTTCTGGACCAAAGATAAACCAAGACTGTACCATGTCCATGCCAGGTCTGAACCAGGACTAAACCAAGTTTATGCCAGGTCTGAACCAGGACTAAACCAAGTCTATGCCAGGTCTGGACCAGGACTGAACCAAGTCTTTGCCAGGTCTGAACCAGGACTGAACCAAGTCCAAGCCAGGTCTGAACCAAGACTAAACCAAGTCTATGCAAGGTCTGAACCAGGACTAAACCAAGTCTATGCCAAGTCTGAGCCAGGACTGAACCAAGTCCAAGCCAGGTCTGAACCAAGACTAAACCAAGTCTATGCAAGGTCTGAACCAGGACTAAACCAAGTCTATGCCAAGTCTGAGCCAGGACTGAACCAAGTCCAAGCCAGGTCTGAACCAAGACTAAACCAAGTCTATGCAAGGTCTGAACCAGGACTAAGCCAAGTCCAAGTTCTTTAATAAAATGTTCATAATGTCTGACAATGAAATCTATCTCCATGGAGACAAGCTGGTGACCTCATGAGGACAAGTTACAGGTCAGATCTGTGGTGAGATGACCCTGCTCATACAGGATGCGTGCTTTTCAAGGTATTTTGAAGCAGCTGTAATGAAACAAAAGCAAGATAACCATTCTTAATGCCATACTGTGGGACATTCTTCACTGGCAAAACAATAACACCCCCATGGAGAGCCATGGAGACCTATGGAGGTGTTATTGTTTATCAGAAAAAGTTACATAGTGCAAAGATTTTTCAAGCTATAATGATCCAATTACCCAACAATCCCTGTGTAAGAACCATAGACTGTATAAAGAAGTGGACTAAGCGTTCGGCTCAGGGGCGAAACTGGAACCAGGCTCAATATTATGAATAGGATTTTCTTTTTGTGAATAGTGAAATAAAAACACCAGAATCATGTAGAGCGGGTTAATACAAACATTTTAAGACTAAATTGACGAGGCTCACTGCAGCAGTTACACAGAGAGGGGCCACAATATTCTAATGTGAGTCAGTGGGAACCAGGGTCAGTCGGAGCCGGAAGAGCCGCATGCGAACTTCCTGTTTGGAACGGAGGCAGTTAGCATGTCCATTTACAGCTCTGGAAAAAAATAAGAGACCACTGCAAAATTATCAGTTTTTCTGAATTTTAATACTTATAGGTATGTGTTTGTTTGAGTCTATAAACTACATTTCCCCCAAATTCCAAATAAAAATATTATCATTTAGAGCATTTATTTGCAGAAAATGACAAATGGTCAAAATAACCAAAAAGATGCATGTTTTCAGACCTCAAACAATACAAAGAAACAAGATCAAAATTAAATTTTAAAACAACATAATACTAATGTTTACACTTAAGAAGAGCTCAGAAATCAATATTTGGTGCAATAACCCTTATTTTTAATCACAGCTTTCATGCGTCTTGGCATGTTCTCCACAAGTCTTTCACATTGTTCTTGGGTGACTTTATTCCACTCCTGGTGCAAGAACTGAAGTAGCTCAGCTTTGTGTTTGTGTTGGAATTCACCAGATGCTGGAATGGCTGTAATACATGTAGAGATGCTGATTTCAGAAAAAAATGCAGTGGTCTCTTATTTTTTCCCCAGAGCTGTATATATACAGTCTATGGTGGTCACAAATCAAGGTAAAATGTACAAAGGCAAAATGAACCAAACCCCGTATTGCCTGTTCTTCGGTGAGTACGTTCTCTCCAGGCTGATGTGAGAGCTCAAGGGCAGGAGCTGTGTTCAGGAAACAATGCCTGTTGTGTTATGTACTCTGTCACAGGATGCCTCTGTCTGTTCCTCAGGTTTTGTATCTTTGATATTGCCAGAGGTCAAAAGTCACTGCTAGCACGCTGTACTTCCTGTTTCCTGTTTGGACACACTTCAGGCCAGTCCCATAATGCTGCAGTGAGGAGAGAGGCAGACTGTGTCCACTCCCTCTCCCCTGCCCTGGATGTGATTGACAGCTGAGAAATCAAGGAACTGAACAGATTTGCTGTGGCGCTGGGGCCCTCTTCCTATTTTTCTGTCTGTGGCTCTGCTCCTCTTTGCACATGACACTAAAAATCACAGTCAGAGAAAAAAAGGATGGGATCTACTGCCTCAGATGACCCCTTCTGTGTCTGTTGACTGTATATCTAACATAGCTAACCTCTGGCCGTCGTGTTCCAAATAGGAAGTGAGCATGGGGGCACTTCAGGCTTCATTGACTCTGGCTTGAATTTAAATTGAAATATTGTCACCCCCTCTCTCTGCTGCAGTGAGCCTTGTCTTTATGGCCTAAAAAAAAACCTCTACGTGATCCTGTTGTTTTTATTTTGCTATTTTGTCTGTAAATAAATCCCTAATAGGGAACTCGGCTCCAAATTTGTAGGTTTCATTTGACTGGAGCAAACGCAAGGGGTGACGTCACACTTACTGTGTCCACTTCTTTATGCATCACAAGGTGGAACAGTGTTTTCTGTTTGAGAGAACAACTCTAAATATGCCTAAATATGCGGGTTTGTGTGTTAAACATGTGTGAATGAAACAAAACACAATTCCAGGTGTGTTTTTGATGCATAAACAACATTATAACATCAGAAAATAGTGTAATATGGGCTCTTTAACAAGTCCTCACTGTGCTGCTCAATCTCCCCCTGATGGTTGACATGGCAACGTGTAATGGTCCAAAACTCTTAACACTAGAGCTTCTGTGGTCTGGAATATGTTACAACAGCGCCACCTGGTGATGATATGAAGCATAAAAGTGTACAGACTGATCTTGTCTCAACTGTACTTGTAAACACGTTAATATTACTAAACCACTGTAATATGTAGCTTATAACTTGACATACGCTACATTCATTTTATATTATTATTCTTTATAAGTGCTCCTTAGAGACAAATGAAACTGAACGAGTACAGAAGAGTGTGATAATGGTCTTGTGCTTTTTTTTTATCCTAAAATAAGAAAAATGTGTGACTATAAATAAAGCAAGCAAAGCAAAGCAGTTTTTTTCATTTATTATAAAAGTTGTTTGTGTAAAATAAACAAGAGAATTGGATAATACATGAAATACACATTTATAAAATATTACAGACAGCTGTACGATGTCGTTCCCTTGTTTAAGAGCTTCAGCATAAAACCACTTTTAATGGAAACGTGGAAAATAATGACAAAAACTGAAATAATAACAAAAAGAGGCCAAATAAAGGGGTGAAAAATCTACAAATTGTAACAGTAACCTAATGAGAAAATAGTGTAGATCTGGTTTAGTTTTAGGCTAATAACTCACAATATGATTTAATTTTCTATGTGCGCTTGAAGCCACTTACTTCCCTTAAATTCACATGATTAAAGACAAATCAGTGCATCAAATAAGACATAATAACGTGCACTGCGTAACTTTTCTGATGGAGATGTTATTGTTTTGCTTGAAATGTTCCATGATATGAAATACACACATCCAGCATTCATTATGGGTGTTTCTATTACTCAGAAATACAATAATTCCTTCTGTAAAAGGGGCGACTCTCCACAGATCTGACTTGTAATGTAGCGTAGTGCTGTAACCTGCTTGTCTCCCTCGTGATAGATGGGTTTAATCTATACTGTGGAACATTTTACTCAAAGCAATAACATTTCCATGGAGACAAGCAGGTGGCAGACCCTCCACTAGAAATGTTACGCAGTGCAGCTTTAAAGAAACACGGATGTATATAGACAAACGGAATACATCTCAAAATCTCGGTAAGAAAATGGTTAATTGAGTTAGTAAAGAAATTAAAACAAACAAAATAGTGAAGAAAACTGTCACATGATTTGATTTGTTTGTGACTCAAGTACACGGGGCTGGAAGTGACTAAACGGAAGAATCAGTTTTACGTAGCTGTGCTCAACATAAAGGAAAAAACATAAGCATGCAAAAATAATACAGCAAAAGTCCAGCATGAAATAACGGCGGTCCTTTATGTGAACAGATATAATGGTTTCCCTTATGAGCCTAAAAAGATTCAGTTGGGACAGACAAGAACAGCCCTAAATACACAAATGAGACCAAACTTCTATCTTTTATAAGTACTACTAACCAGTGGCAGAATGTAACAAAGTAAAAGTAGTATAGTACTGCATTTAAGTATATATTTTAGGTGTCTGTACTTTACCTAAGTAGATTTTACAGCGGTACTTTTTACTTTCACGTCACTACATTTGAAAGTAGGTATCTGTACTTTCTTATCCACTACAATTTTTATTATTATTATTATTATTATTATTATTATTATTATTATTATTATTATTATTGTTTGAGACCTTCCTAAAAAGCTGAGGGGTAATTTTGAACACATTTGTTTGTGAGTTTGAGCAAACAATGATATACAAATAAAAACAGCTAGATTTATTTATTTATTTTTTTCCACTGACCAATTTTCAGAACAAATCTTTATCAAAATCACTAAATTTGAAGGCTTATAAGACCTCAGATATGGTCAAACTTTTACTTTTTTTAAAGTATTTTTTTGCTCTACTATCTGTATTTTACTTAAAGATCCCATGACATGGTACTTCTTGATGCTTTTATATGGCTCCTTAATGGTTCCCTAATACTGTAAATGAATCCTTCTTCAAAATCAACACTCAGTGCATGAGAAACAGAGATAAGATGAGAAAGAGTCATAAATGTCACTCTGGAACACTCCATTATGGGCGTTGTTGCTTGAATGCAAATGAGGAGGACAGAGATGGCCTATAGTAGTGGGTGGGGGGCGTGGCCAAACTCTCCACTCTTTCCTTTTCAGCTGTGCCCTGTGCGCTCTGACCCACTTCCGTGTTTTTGCGCGGAGGGAGAGATGAGAAGCGTTCCATTGAAAAATAAACACATTTCCAGAGAAAATAAAATTAAACCACTGCTGTTTCAGATGTCCACAGGCTCAGATAAAGGACTTCCGAGCCTAGAAACACTCGCAAGTTCCTCCAGGCAAATAAAAAAACGCATTTTGCATTGCGTAGCTCCTCCGAGGTCCAAACTCTCTGGGCGTGATTTACAGAGACGCTGAGTACAGACAGACGGGGGTGGAACTGCATTTGCATTTCTTTTTTCGATCTGACGTCAATAAGTTTCCTTGTTCAAAATCACCCGTTTGAGCTCTGATTTTTTCTAACGCAGAAAAGGATCGCAAATCCTCAGTTTAGACATTTCGCAACTTTTAACCATGGGGGGTCCCTAAACAGGGTAGGGGAGCTCACATTAACGTTCAAAAACCTCAGAAAGTGAAAATTTCATGCCATTGGACCTTTAAATATCACATTTTTTATTACTTCTTCCACCACTGATACTTCTGGAGATGTACTAATGAAATAGACCAGGTAAAAGGCTAACGCGGTCCTATTGTTGATTTGGTTTGTTTTCTTAAAAAACTGTCTCTAAAATTAAAATAAAAAATATTCCATATATGAGGCTCCATTTTGGGTATATTATATTTGTAACTGTATTTGCAAGTTTTCATTTTTTATAATTCATATTTACAACATTTAAAAAGCAGTATGTAACTTTTTTCTGGTGGAGGGTCTGACACTTGCTTTTCACCAAGGAGATGTTATTACTTTGCCTGGAATGTTCCACAGTAGGGCATTAAACCACACTAGAAGAATCAGGTCAGATCTGCGGAGAGCCAAAGTAAGAATGCCTGTTTTTCCAAGGTGTTTTCAACAATAAAAACATACCTAATAGAATAAATGCAAGATAGATATGTTTAATGCCATACTGTGGAACATTTCAAGCAATGCCGTAACATTTCCACAGAGACAACCAGGTAGCAGAATCTCTGTCAAAAAAGTTACATAGTGCAACTTCAATAAAAAAGATAAACATTTTCTCATTTGACTGACAATTTTGTGAACACAGATCAGCCGGCATTTCAAAATAAAACACATTTAAAAAGATAAAAAAAAACATTATTTTCAGTAAGTGGAGTGTGGAAATAATCATGTAAATAGACCCATAATCCTTTGAGGTTTGTTGATGTGATGAAACAGTCCTTTAGTTTAACTTTCAGATCAGTTATAAGGAATAGATGGTCAGTCCAAAATGAACGGAGAGTCCCACCCATAGACTGTATATAGAAGTGGACTAAGGAAGTGCGACGTCACCCATAGCGTTCAGCTCCAGTCAAATGAAGCTCATGAGGCTAGCAGTTACAGGAGCGAATTTGGAGCCAGGCCCATATTTTTTTATGTCTAAATAGCAAAAGAAAAACACCAGGATCATGTAGAGTGGGTTAATATGAACATTTTAAGACCAAAATGCAGCATTGACGTGGTGAGGTGTGACTCCCCCATGCACACTTCCTATTTGGAGCTTGGTGGCGGCTAGCGAATTAGCTATGTCCATTTATATATACAGTCTATGGTCCCATGCAGTTCAAAGCTTGCTGTGGTTATGGAAGTAAATTGCATTCATTTTCCAGAACCAGATTTTAAATACACTTATTGGCCTTTCTTCAGGTACCACATATAGCTGATAATCCCCGATCAATCATTCAGTAAATGTTCACATTTTTATATAGCGCTTTTCCACCTTCAAGGCACTTTACAACAAGGAACCACTCACCCATTCACACACCAGTGTACACAGACACTGGGGGTGAGGTGGGTTAAGTGTCTTGCCCAAGGACACAGCGGCAGTATTCATCTGTGGAATCGTACTGCCAACCTCCTCAACCAATGCTGTTTTTTATGTTCGAACCGCTAACCTTTGGATCAGTGGACAAACACTCTACCAACTGAGCTACTGCTACCCATTTAATATAGTTTTTTTAGAAAGTTAATTGAAAAAATGAATAGGACATTTACTTCCTGAGCCGAGCAGTGCCGATCACTGTTGATTCTATTTTCCAGTTTATGGAGCTCAAAGCAGCCTCTGGTGGCCTTCAGTGGAGTTACATGCATGATACTGTTAGTTTGTTGATATTGTGATAACTGTAGCTTGAATTAATAAAGGTGTATTGTGTAACTTTTCTGGTGGACGGCCCGTCACCTGCTTGTTTCTATGGATATGTCACTGCTTTACCTGGAATGTTCCATAGTATAGCATTAAAAAGCTCTACCTTACAATCATTTAGAGGTGGTTTTATAGCTCAAAAATACAGAGAAAAACAGGAATTCTGACTGTGAGTGGGATCGCCTCTCCACAGATCTGACCTGCAACTTGGTCTGATTCGGTCTCCATGAAGATAGAAAGGTTTAATGCCATACTGTGAAACAAACCGACAAGGCAATAACATCCCTATGCAAGAAAGCATTTAATGGACCCTCCACCAGAAAAGTGCACCTTTAAAACATCCATACCGGTAAAAGTCCATTGTAAATGTGTGTAACCTCAAACATCTTCCTCCATGCTGAAGCTGCTTCTTCTACTGCTGCCCTTGGAGGCCCCACAGGAAAGAAGAGGATCAACCCCGCATTCCTCCATCAACACATCCACCCCCAGACCCAGGTCCAGCCCATCGCCAAGCCCAGAGAGAGCCTCCAAACCCTGGGCGAAGACGCTGCTCCTGCCCCCCCGAGCCTCATCGTCCAGGGGGTCTTCTAGAGAGGTATCGGTGAAGCTGAGAGAGTCAAGCCCCAGAGGAGAGACCAGGGCTGGGGACATGGACGGGTTCAGGGCCGGGGAGGGGAGGGGCAGAAGAGGCTGTGTCATGGGAGGGTCCAGTGAGGAGGTGGTTGTGGTGGAGGAGGAGATGCCATGGAGACGAGCTTGAACTTCCAACTCCTGAAGAAGATGAAGGCAAGTTATCAGCTAGCGATTGGCCCTGGTTTAGTCAGTAAAAGTCTAGTAAGGCTAGAATGATTAATCAGAATAAAAAGAATAAAATAAAGGTCAACTATTAAAATCAAATCATCATTATAGTAGTAGTAGTAGTAGTAGTAGTAGTAGTAGTAGTAGTAGTATTACTAAGTAGTAGTAGTACATACCTGTATCCTTAGTAGCAATGATCTGTTGGTACTTTCCAGCCTCCTCTGCCTGTCCTCCAGCTCTCTCGCTCGCTGTTGTTCTTTCTGTAGTTTTCTGATGTAGTCCACAGAGGCCTTCAGGATGGTCCCTTTGTTCCAACGCATCTCTCTGAAACAACAAATCAACATCATTTTAGTATTCTTCAATGATAAAGGTACAGTGTGTAGGATTCGTGGTGCATAGGGGGATTGTGGCTATTGCGCTTCCTGTTTTGGCTACGGCAGACCTCGAGGGTCACCCGGGCGCACCGTAACGCGGACAGCTCGCGTACCCGCGCACGAACGCGTGAAGCGCTACTGTATAAATAAAACGCGGTCCCGTTCACTGTTTTTTTTTCTTTTAGCATGAGAGCACACATTCCCGATCGTGTACCATGACAATCTACACATCAAATGAAACCTTACAGTCTCCTCTTTTTGACTATGCAATTCATTTCCCGGCACAACAATCACTCCCCGAGGACATGGGGCTTTTATACGGAAAAGCACAAAACGAGGTTTGTTACTTAGCTTACCTTTGAAGGCTCTGGACAGGTCAAACTCAGTATTTCACCATAAACTTGGTCTCAATCTGTCCGTAAGGATCCAGCGAATAAAATCCAGTAAAACAATTTAGTCCAAAACACGTGTTAGATCCATTACGACATGTGATCCGGCAACATGCTTGTCGTTGTTTATCCAAACGTGTAATATCTCGTGTGAAAACAACCAGCCCTTGCCGAAGGCGGAGCCCAAATGTCCTTCTGCGGCTCTCGTATTCAAAATGGCTGCCTCTACATGGGGAAGATCCCCCTTTTATGTGACTATATCTAAGTCCAACAGAATACTTTGATTTCATGATGGAAGTGAAAATGCTTGGAAAACACTGTATTTTTGAATGGGTATCTTCAATTTCGGTAATTAACGGGTAAAAATCTTACACACTGTCCCTTTAACAATTATTTGAGGTGAATTTCCAGGACTGAAATCAGAACTACATGAGTAGTGGTGCATTAAATTCTTAGAAACAAAACGATGTAAACCCTAATTCGTCCAGGAGTGTAGAAAGGTTTTGATTTAAGATAAATTGATATAAAACCTTTTCTACGGTGGTGCATGCAAAGTTATAGTATGGGGCATTTACTTACGGGTCATTAGACTTGGGAATCAGGACGCCCAGTTCTTTGATTCTGTCGTTTATGTTGAACCGTCTCCTTCTCTCAACTGTAACAGAACAAAATAAAAAAAATATTGTTTTGATACAATAAACATAAAGCAGGGCTCTCAAGTCTCACGCATTGAGAGTGTGACACACGCAATTCGACGCTCACACGCCACACATGGCATTTCTCACGCTGATTTATTTTTTTTATGCCCAGAAAATCGGTCTGTGTGGCTCAGTTTATGCAGGCACCGCGCGTTTTCCGCGAACCATCCCCCCCCTCCTCCTCGCCCCGCTCCCTCCTCCCCGCGCCGCTCAGCGAGTGTCTAAGCGCGCACTGCACTGTCAGTAGGGTGACCACCGGCATGAAACAGGAAAGGAGGACACTTGTGTCCAAAAAGGAGGACAAAGGCCCTAAAGTGAGGACACCTTTTTTTTTTTCCCTTGGGGAGGGGCTGTTGTAATGCTGGATATTACAACATGGATATAGCCATGTTCAACGTTTACTGTAAATCAGGGATGAAAGAGCTTTTAGCGGATCTCCGCTTTTTATTCAGCTGTGGGGTATGCACCGCAGACTGAAACCACACTCCGAACCGTGCATTCGCTGAATTGGGAAACGGCGAACATCGCAAGTAGCAAGTGTAAATAATGGGTGGGGATTTATGACGATTTATGCAGCGGTGGCCGACGAGGGTCCGAAAGGAGGACAAAATGTAAAAAAGGAGGACATGTGACAGACGGCCGGACAAACAGCTCTAAAACCGGACTGTCCGGACGAAATCCGGACGAATGGTCACCCTAACTGTCAGTGAACGACAAAATGGAGAACCATCAGGTAATAACTTCATTTATATAACTCTCATCAGTTGCTTTGTAGTTTGCTCTTTAGACAAACATTTACACAGGGCTCTGTGTAAATGCAATCGGCATTTCTCACGCAATTCATAGAACTTTCATAGATTTTCAATGGAATGTGTTGGGGAGGACACGGCTCAATATAGCGTTGAACGTGCGATGGTAGCGGAGACACAACAACACATGATCAGTATGGTAAAACTCACCTGTCTCACGACGGTCTAAACCCGGCTCATGTTCCCTTAGTGAGTGAACAATCCAACGCTTGGTGAATTCTGCTTCACAATGATAGGAAGAGCCGACATCGAAAGATCAAAACGTCCATATGGCGCAAGGCTGCGCTACACCGGGGCTGCGGGATGGTGCCGTGGCGCCCGGGCCGTGCCTCCTCCTCGGGGCTGCACGGCCCGCCCGCGCGGCTCGGCCCGCCTGCGCGGCTCACAGTGTCAGCCCCCCGGCTCTGGACGTCACATAGAACCAGAGCCCCCCCCCGAGCGAGACCCTCACGGTCTTGCCGGCCGATAGAGCACCTTTCTCAGCCTGTTAGCTCACAGAGCCTCCCGGCTCTGGAGGTGAGATAGAAGCTCCTTGCCAGCCCCGACCACAGACACGAGCACCGCGCTCCTCCAACGGCACTGCCATGTTATAATAATAACAGGTCCAATCCAGGTTTAGTTCTGGCCAGACCTGGTTTATTCCACGTTCTTTTAGTCCTGGTCTAGTCTCTTAGCCCGTCAGGACGCAGAACACAACGTTACACTATAAAAAAAATGTTACACTATTAAAAAAAAAAGCCTTGGAACGGATCAGGCTTTTTCCATTGAAATAGCTACTCAACTTACGAATTTTTCACGTTACGAAACCACTTCTGGAACGAATTAATTTCGTAAGGTGAGGTACCCACACACACACACACACACACACACACACACACACACACACACACACACACATACTGTATATACTGTATATATGACTCACTGAGGTTGTGGTTGTCCTTCTTCTGTCTCTCTTTGATCAGGGCTTTTGTGTCGACATCTGAAAAACAACGTGTGTATATAAGACTGTGTATATATGTGTATATAATGTGTATACAAGACTCTGTATAAACCATCTTATATCATATGTTAGTGGTGCAGTTTGTACAAATAGTAACCAACTGTACTTAAGTAATTTTCTGTACTACATTTTTTAACTGAACCGAAATACTTATCGTATGATTTTTACCATGGCTTTTAGCAAACAAATACATACGCAAAATTCGTAAGAAAATTATTAAGACATTGATTCGTATTGACACCAAATTGACCAAAATCTGTATAATTTAAATCAATATCACTACATTTAACACTTTGTTAAATGTTTTTAACAAAGTGCAGTGTATACTTTTAGTTTTTTTTTCTTAAAGTACATTTTTAAACAGGTACTTTAAAACTTTTGCTTGAGTACTTTACTATCAAGAGATACTTTTACTTTTAACTTTTTGCCACTGTATCTGTAATTTTACTTAAGTAAAGCATATTTCATCCACCACTGTTCATATGTTTTGCAGTTGAGAGTCTTTTGTACATGTTTTGCTTGATGGGAAAAAAAGAATTAAAACAGTAGCAGGATTGTTCAGTGAATACGTTGTGAAAACATTTCCAGAAAAAAGCTGAAGTCTGTAGAGGAAGTGTGAACTGAGAGCGACTGGGGAGGGCAGGAAGAGCTGATCCTGAATCAGCAGCCACAATACTTTAGGTACTGGAAATCCAGAAACTGACAACTCATGAAAAACAAATAAAGGAAGATGGTTATGTATTGATTCTCATATTGATAATTTTATGAATCTACAAAATGGTACAGCTCCATTTTGAGTGTGAAGTCAATAGCATCATTGGTTTATGTATTAAACACATGTCGTAGTTTAAAGGGCCCATATTATGCCATTTTCTGATCTATGTTTTTAATCTCATCAAAACACACCTGGAGTTGTGTTTTTTTTTCATTCACACATGTTTAACACACAAATCCTGCATATTCAGGCTGAGTTCTCCACCTTGTGATGTCATGCGGTGATACAGGAAGCGCTCCACTGTGTTTTTAAACTCCATACACTTTCACTACAATAACCTGGATAATTTCAGTCCTGGTATTGACAATCTCTACTAATCTAAAAGGAGCTGTTCACTTGAAAATCTTCCACTTCATGACATCACAAGGTGGAACAGAGAGTTTTGAGCTTTGGAGATGTAGACGGCCTAATAATGCAGGATTACTCAAACATGTGCGAATGAAACAAAGCACAACTCCAGATATGTTTTTGATGAGGTAACAACATTATAACATGGCTTAAAGATGAAAAATCAATTTTGTGTAATTTAGGACCTTTAATTTTCAATTTGAAAGACAAAAATAAAGAATGAGCTGAAAGTCTTGCGGTTGATTTTTCTCGCTTTTTCTTTCTATCTCTGAGCACTGTGTTTTCGTGTTTTGCACAACCACAAATCCTAAATTGCACAATGACTACTTACAAAATCTTATGCAATTTTCAATTCTTTAGCTTCACATAAATTCAACAAGAGTAAAAAGTAAAAAGAGTAAATATCCTGAAGAATTTTGAGACCAGAAAGATGACCTAAAACTTAAATATTGATCAAACCTTATAGAAAAAAGATGCCCTATGTAACTTTTTGGTTGGGGGTCTGTCACCTGTTTGTTTCTATGGATATGTCATTGCTCTGCCTGAAATGTTCCACAGTATGACATTAAACCTTACATTTATTAAATTACAGGTGGTTTTAAAGCTCAAAAACATATAGAAAAACGTGGAAAAACATTCTGACTGTGAGTGGGGTCGCCTCTCCACAGATCTGACCTGTAGCTTGGTCTGGTTTAGAAAGGTTTAATACCATACTGTGGAACATTCCAGACAAAGCAAAAACAAATGGAGAAAAACATTCGACGGACGCTCCACCAGAAAAGTTACACAATGCAACTTTACATATCTTTTCTTATGTTGCTATGTTTGATTTGTATTTGATTTGCTGCTGCTGTCGAACTTAGACGTATTTTTCTAAATCTAAAAGCCAATCAGAACTCACCGTGGATCTCGTGTTTGATTGGGTGCAGCTCGGCGGGGCAGCTGTTGCTAACGGTGACAGAGGGCGTGGCCAAACCTTTGCCACTGTACATGTCCAGGGCCCCCACGTCCGGCATCTGGAACAGACCAATCAGAGAAGAAGGTCAGATACAGAGACAACCACCTGGAGCTGACCAATCACAGTCTACAACAAGAGAACAAAAATGAACTATAAGATACGCCACGGATTTTAAAAAATATTTATCCTTTATAAACTGGAATATTGATCTAAAACATCTTAAAGGTCCCATGGCATGAAATTTTCACTTTCAGAGGTTTAGGCCCCCCATGGTTAAAAGTTGCGAAATGTCTAAACTGAGCATTTGCGATCCTTTTCTGCGTTACAAAAAATCAGAGCTCAAACAGGCGATTTTGAACAAGGCACCTTATTGACGTCAGATCGAAAAAAGAAATGCAAATGCAGTTCCACCCCCGTCTGTCTGTACTCAGCGTCTCTGTAAATCACGCCCAGAGAGTTTGGACTGCGGAGGAGCTACGCAATGCGAAATATGTTTTTTTATTTGCCTAGAGGAACTTGCGAGTGTTTCTAGGCTCGGAAGTCCTTTATCTGAGCCTCTGGACCTTTGAACAGCAGTGGTTTAATTTTATTTTCTGTGGAAATGTGTTTATTTTTCAATGGAAGGCTTCTCATCTCTCCCCCGTGCAAAAACAGGGAAGTGGGTCACAGAGCGGAGCGGAGAGTTTGGCCATGCCCCCACCCCCTACTATAGGCCACCTCTGTCCTCCTCATTTGCATTCAAGCAACAACGCCCATAATGGAGTGTTCCAGAGTGACATTTATGACTCTTTCTCATCTTATCTCTGTTTCTCATGCACTGAGTGTTGATTTTGAAGAAGGATTCATTTACAGTATTAGGGAACCATTAAGGAGCCATATAAAAGCATCAAGAAGTACCATGTCATGGGACCTTTAAAGGGCCCACGTTGCGCTATTTTCTGATATATGTTATAAGGCTGTTTCCTCATCACAAACAGACCTGGAGGTGTGTTTTGTTTCATTTATATATGTTTAACACACAAATTCTGCATATTTGAGATGTCATGTAAATACAGGAAGTGCTCCACTGTGTTTTCAAATTCCATACACCTTCACTAGAGTCATTTGGTGATGACGATTTCAGGGATGGAATTGCCGATGTCTACTGAACTAAAGGTGAAAGGAGTGGAACAGAGCATTTTGAGCTTTGAACATGTAGACAGACTAATAATAATAAAAGGGCTACTCAAACATGTGTGAATAAATAGTATAAATAAATAAAAATATTCACACCCAAGCGCCTGAGAGAGTGGCAGCTGGGATACAGTAGCTCCTGCTTTTATTTTATACTTTATTACTACTTTTCTATTTAATTCTGCTTTGTACATTATTATCATTATTTTTATAATTATGTCTCATCTGACACTGGTCTATTGCTCTTTGGTTGCTATTCCATCCATTTTTTTACCCTCTCCAACACAATTTCCCTTGTGGATCAATAAAGTTTGTCTAAGTCTAAGTCTAAGTATAAAACAAAACACAATTCCAGGTGTGTTTTTGATAAGGTAACAACATTATAACATGACTTAAAGCTCACAGGAGTCTATTTTGTGTAATATATGACCTTTAATAATAGAGTTTATGATGGAAATACAACATTAAGTAAGTTAACAATGAGGAAATACTGTTATGACACATATATTTTTAGATGTCCCCTTTAAAGAATGAATGACTATTTGCTTAGTTCAACCATTTGAACTTCAGTTTCTGTGACAAAGGGGTTTTTTAAGACTTAAACTCTAGAGTCTATTTGCTTTGCCTAATCCAGGAGTTCTAGGACCTGCACTCTTTCAACTACATACCACTCTTTGTGCGGGATGTTTTACAATATTATTATCAGTCAATACATATTTGAAGTTAGTCTTGGATCTTCTTGGGTTTTATGCTTAAAGCCACACTATGCAACTTTTTAGCCTCAAAAATGTAAGTAAGTAAACTTTATTTATATAGCACCTTTCACAGATAAAATCACAAAGTGCTTTACAGAGTGCAAATAAAATAGATAAAATACAAAACAACAATAATAAATGATAAAACAGGTAAATAAGACAAAGAGTAGTAAAATTAACTAAAAGCTCGCCTGAATAAAAGTGTCTTTAGCTGCTTTTTAAAGGAATCAACAGATTCAGCCACACGGAGAGACAGAGGCAGGGCATTCCACAGTCTGACTGCCTGAAAGGACAGGTCACCTCGAGTTTTAAACCGGGTCTTAGGGACCTTCAGGAGGTTTTGGCCAGAAGACCGGAGGGAGCGGCCAGAGGTGTAAGGAATCAACATCTCTGAGATGTATTCAGGGGCCTGTCCATTAAAAGCTCTAAAAGTCAAGACTAAAATTTTAAAATCAATTCTAAATTTGACAGGTAGCCAATGTAAAACAGATAAAACTGGAGTGATGTGTGCCCTTCTGTTGGTTCCTGTTAAAAGCCTTGCTGCAGCACTCTGGACCAACTGGAGACGAGTGACTGCAGATTTGTTAAAACAAGTAAAAAGAGAATTACAATAATCTAAACGAAAAGAAATAAAAGCATGGATAATCAATTCCAGATCAGATTTAGATAATATTGCACTCAGTTTAGAGATAGATCTCAGATGGTAAAAGCAGTTTTTGACCAAATGTCTTGGATGGCTGTCCAGGGACATTGACTGGTCAAATAGAACACCAAGGTTTCTAAGGCTAGGCTGAGAAGAGGAGCCCAGAGAACCCAGGTGTTGCTTGATCAGAGGAACTTTCTGTTCAGGAGCAATGATCAGAGTTTCAGTTTTCCTATAATTTAATTGAAGACAGTTGTGAGCAAGCCAGTACTTAATAAATGAGACACAATTTAATAGCTCAGCCAACTTATGAAACTCTGAATCATTGAAGGAGCAGTACAATTGGATGTCATCAGCGTACAAATGGTAAGACACATTTTTGAAGGTGCTTATAATTTTACCCAGAGGGCTGATGTACAAAAGGAACAGAATTGGGCCTAGGACTGAGCCCTGAGGGACACCGTGCAACAGGGGAGTGACTTCAGACATTATATTATTCACAAACATGGCAAAAGTTCTGTTGGTCAAGTAAGAAGAAAACCATGAAAGAACAGTCCCAGAAATTCCTATTTAATTTTGCAGTCGACATAACAGTATTTTGTGGTCAACTGTGTCAAAAGCTGAGGACAGATCTCATAAAACCAATACACTGTACTGACCAGAGTCTGCAGCCATTAGTATGTCATTAGACACCTTTAACAGGGCAGTTTCAGTGGAATGCATCCTGCGGAACCCAGACTGAAACTTATCAAGAATACGCTGACTAAAAGAAAAGAAGTCAGCTGCCCTGAAACTACTTTCTCAATAACCTTAGCTAGAAAAGGCAATTTTGATATTGTCCTGTAATTGCCTGGCTCTGATGGATCCAGATTTGGCTTCTTTAGAATAGGACTTAAAGCTGCCTGTTTGAGACGACATGTTCTCCTAAAAGCCATGATGTTCTCATTCATCCAAGGGCAGGGTTTATTAGGAGATATTTTGAGCTTAACAGGAGCAACCTCATTTAAGATAGACAGGCAATGGTTATTAAAAGACTGGGCAAAAGAATCCACTTCATTGCAACTGTCACAACAACTAGGTTCAAATAATTCAGAGAATTTCTCAACTCCAGTTTGATTTATAATTCGCCTTTGAGAAATCACTTTGTGCGGGTGGCTATCAACATCAAAAGACAAATTAAAATACACACAGCTGTGGTCTGTAACATGAACATCCACAATACTGAGCTGGTCTATGTTAAGGCCAAAGGAGAAAACAAGGTCCAATGTATGTCCTTTCTTATGTGTGGGACCCGACACATGCTGTTTAAAATGAAACGATTCAGTGAGTGACAGTAACTCAGAGGCCACACTGCAAGAAGGGTCATCAATGTGTATGTTAAAATCCCCAAGAATTAAAACTTTCTCAAATTTAATAACAGAGGATAAAAACTCAGAAAAATCATCTAAAAACGCACGTGCAGGACCAGGAAAGAACTAGAAAGAAGTATTTGTATTGACTTTCGGGTGTTTTTATTGCACTAAAAATGTGTCCTCACTGTGAGTGGGCTTGCATCTCCACAAACCTGACTCTTATTTGGACTAGATGAGGTTTTCCTCTTCCAGACTCTTACTTGTTTCCATGGAAATGTTTTTTCTTTGGCTATAATCTTCCACAGTATAGCATAAAACATATCTATCTCCATGGAGAATATTCTGGAGTACAGTAATCCCTTGTTTATCGCAGGGGTTAGGTTCCAGAAATAACCCGCAATAAGAGAAATCCGCGAAGTAGGACAACTTTATATTTTACAATTATTCTACATGTTTTAAGGCTGTAAATGCCTCACCACACACATTATACACTTTTCTCAGACTGGAATTAACCTTTTCTCACATTTGTCTCTAGTTTAAACACTCAAACTTTCATAGATTTTCAACAAAATGTATTAATAGTGACGCGTGGGGGAGACACGGCTCCGGGAGCCCCGCCAAACGCGCGAGGAGCACTGCCACGTCCCGGGACGAGACACGCACCTACCCCTTGGAGAAGTGCGCGACAGGTGCTGCTCTGTCACGGATTTGTCCACGATGAGGGGTTTATCGTGGACAAATCCGTGACAGAGCAGCACGTGTCGCGTCGCTGAAAGTTTGAGTGTTTAAACTAGAGACAAATATGAGAAAATGCAGCGCGAGGCCGCGTGTACACCGGGGCTGTGAGCACGAGATAGAACTGCGGCGCCCGGACCGCGTGCTCTCAACCCAAGCCACAAACCGAACGGAGTGATTTAATCCTGGTTCAGACCTGGTCTAGTCCCGGTTTAGTCCAGGTCTAGACCTGGTTTAGTTCTGGTTTAGTCCAGGGCCAGTCCAGGTTTAGACCTGGTTTAGACCTGGTCTAGACCTGGTTTAGTTTTGGTCTAGACCTGGTTTAATCCACGTTTAGTCTAGTCTCTTAGCCAATCAGGATGCAGAACACATTGTTACACTATTAAAAAAAAAGTTACACTATAAAAAAAATGAAAAAAAAAAATTTGAAAAAAAAAATCCACGAAACAGCGAGGCCGCGAACAGTGAACCGCGATAGAGCGAGGGTTCACTGTATAGTTTTAACTTTGTATTTCAATAGAACGGTGACGTTGACTTTCCATCCCCAGAAAGTTACATACTATCACTTTCAAGGCGGCCACCAAGGTCAAAGCTTCACTAAAATAGACAGAAGGTGCACTGTGTAACTTTCTTTCAACATATCTATCTCACATTCATTCGATTAAAGTTGTTTTTATTGCTCAAAAACACGTTGAAAACATGCATTCTTACTGTGAACATGGTCACCTCTCTTTATCTCTGACCTGTAACTTAGCTTGGTGGTGTCACATGCTTGTTTTTATGGAAATGGCCAAGTCTGAAAACATATTGTGGCACATTCCAGGCAAAGCAGTAACATCCCCACGGACGCAAATATTGAGCACGCCCTCCACCAGAAAAGTTACACAGTGCAGCTTTAAAATAAGGAAATAAGCTCACAATGGAAAATACACTATCTGATGCTTTTAGGAGAATGCAAATAAAACAGTTTCTTCGCAGTGTTGTGATTCACAGATAAAACCATTGCAAAAAATACAAAAACATGTATTAGCTGTTTTCCCAATCTCTTCTCACACATGGGGTAATCCAGCCCCTCCTCCCCGTAAGTAAACTTCCCTTTAATCCCAATCCTTTAATTGTTGCTGTGGTCACGATGTATTTATTTGACGTCTGTGAATAATCTCTAAAATGTGGGCTGTTGTGTGTTCAGACGTGTAGACAATTTTGCGTCACAAAGTTGCATATTTAGAAAAGCAAACTGAACTGCAAGGACATAAAAATGTAACAATGGCATTAATGCATTATTATTATTATTATTATTATTATTATTATTATTAGTAGTAGTAGTAGTAGTAGTAGTAGTAGTAGTAGTAGTAGTAGTAGTAGTAGTAGTAGTAGTAGTACTAGTCCATTAAACATAATTCAAATTTGATTTCAAAAGTGCCTTGTGTAACTTTTCTGGTAAAAGGTTTGTCAAATGCTTTTCTCCGTGGAGATGTTTTTGTTTTGTCTTAAATGTCTCACAGTATGGCATTAAACCTTTCTATCTTCATGGAGACCAAACCAGACCAGACAAGTTACAGGTCAGATCTGTGGAAAAGCGACCCTGCTCACAGTCAGAATGCCTGTTTTTCTAGGTTTTTTTTGAGATATAAAACCACCTGTAATTGAATAAATATAAGGTAGAGCTGTTTAATGTCATACCGTGGAACATTCCAGGCAGAGCAATGACATCTCCATAGAAACAGGCAGAAAAGTTACATAATGCACCTTTATGGTAATGATTTCTGACACTAAAATGTGGTGTAGTTATTCTCAAAGAAATCCCTCTACAATATTTGGTCAGATCTAGGGATGCACTGATCGGATATTGGTGCCAATACTGAAAATGTTGCTGGATCAGCTTCTAAATATTGTTACAGTCGATATCCTGGTTGGACATACAAACTGATGTAATAAGACTATTTCCTTGTTGTAATGGAACTCAAACATTTGAACTTTTATTTATAAAACTTGTTCTAGAATTATAAAGAGATAAATAATAGAGTGGTTTAATGCAAACATTTTAAGACTAAAATGACGAGCTTCACTGCAGCAATTCCAGAGTTTTTGCAAATTTTTCTATGTAAAGTCAATTGGAGTCAGAAGTGCCCCCATGCTCACTTCCTATTTAGAATGCAGCGACTAGTGGGTTAGCTATGTGATCATTCCTCACTTTTTTGGTAATTTTTAATAGTTTTAACTCAATATTTTACAAAAGAAAAACTGAAATATATTGCATTAAAAAAAAAAAACATATCTCCTATTTCTTCTTGCTTGCTTCTTACTTGACTAAAAGGTGTGATTTATGTTTCAAACCGTATTTCCTCCAAACAAAACATGGTTAGAGCAGAAATAAAACTTCTCTTTTAGCCTTCTATCATGCATGGCCAGTGTTCCCCATTAAAAAAAATCCTTCCCCATTGTCTAAATACGACCTTGACTATAGTAGCAGAACAAAATTAGACTTTGTTGCTCATTGTATTATCTTAAAGGTCCCATGGCATGAAATTTTCACTTTCTGAGGTTTTTGAACGTTGATGTGAGCTTCCCTACCCTGTTTAGCCCCCCCCCCCCAATGGCTAACAGTTGCAAAATGTCTAAACTGAGCATTTGCGATCCTTTTCTGCGTTAGAAAAAAACACAGCTCAAACGGGCGATTCTGGACAAGGCACCTTATTGACGTCAGATCGAAAAAAGAAATGCAAATGCAGTTCCACTATCGTCTGGATCTCCACCCCCTGTCTCTGGAAATCACGCCCAGAGAGTTTGGACCGCGGAGGAGCTACGCAATGCGAAATGTGTTTTTTTATTTGCCTGGAGGCACGTGCGAGTGTTTCTAGGCTCGGAAGTCCTTTACCTGACCCTCTGGACCTCTGAAACAGCAGAGGTTTCATTTTATTTTCTGTGGAAATGTGTTTTTTTCACTGAAATGGCTCTCCTTTCTGTCTTCGTGCTTCAAACGCGGAAGTTGGGAGACAGCCACAGCGCAGCGCTCCAGCGGCTTAGAGGAGTGGGTGCGGGGGGGTGGGGGGTGGGGGGGGCACCCGCACCGCTCCTCTGCGCCAATCTGTGTCCTTCTCATTTGCATTCAAGCAAGAAGACCCAGAATGAGTTGTTCAGAGAGTGAATTTGTGACCATGTCTGTGTAAATGGGTCTTTCTCATGCACTGAATGTTGATTTTGAAGAAGGATTCATTTACTGTATTAGGGAACCATTAAGGCACCATATAAAAGCATCAAAAAGTACCATGTCATGGGACCTTTAAAAATGTATTCACTTACAAAAGAGACTACATTGCTGAAAAAAATGACTGGTTAAAGGTCCTATATCCAATCCAATCCAATCCATTTTATTTATATAGCACATTTCATAAACTAAAAGCGTTTCCAAAGTGCTGCACAGAAACATCATTTAAAATAAACAAATAATCACAGAAACAAGTGTGCATACAAATAAATATACCATAAAATAATAAAAACAATATAGAATAAATAAAAAATAAAATAAAACTGTTATATTGTTGTTACCTTCAAAAACATACCTGGAGTTTTGTTTCATTCACGCATGTTTGAGTAACCCTTTATTATTTGTCTCCAAAGTTTACATCTCCAAAGGTCAAAATGCTCTGTCCCACCTTGTGATGTCATGAAGCAGTCATTTTAAAGTTATCAGCTCCTTTTTTACCTTTTGTTTCATCAAGATTGGAAATTCCAGGACTGAAATCACCCAAATGATTCTAGTGAAAGCGTATGGAGTTTGAGAGAGGAACTCAGGGTTTGTGCGTTAAACATGTGTGAACGAAACAAAACACAACTCCAGGTCGTTTGTATGAGAAAACAGTCTAGCATAACTCAGAAAATAGTGTAATATGGACCCTTTAATACTCCACAAATGTGAATGAGTTACATTATTAAAATAAAACCAGATCTATGGGGGGAAAAACGCAAACTGAGTCGTATTTGTGTAACAGTAAGTATCTACTGGGTGTATGTCAGTTGTGTTTTTGTGTTTCGTGTGAAGAGTCAAAGATTATCAGACTTTAGTGACGTTCTTATCCCTAGGACCAGGCCTGAGTCTGTAACAGATTCCTCCAAAACTGATAAAAACACAACTGATTTCCAGTGGCGGAACGTGACAAAGTACAAAAGTAAAAGTACGAAACTTAAGTACAAATTTGACATTTCTGGACTTTTCTTAAGTCAGTTTTACAGTAGATACTTTTTACTTTTCACTACATTTGAGAGCATTTATCTCGACTTTCTAGTCCACTACATTTTTGAACAGGACTGAAAAGTAAAAAGCACTTTTCTCCACTGCAAATTGGCCAAGATTTTAAAACTTATATCAGGTTAATCATCTTCTTTTCAGTTTTATCATCTACTTACTAGTTCTGAGACTGCTTAATTCTAGTCTAGAGGGAGTTTATTTTAAGATAGCTTGTCAAGTAAAATTATCTTTCTGCAAGGACAGATAATTTCACTACTTTTAAGTAAATTTCTGACAGATTTAAGTGTTTATATCTTAAATTTTGGACAAGCTTTTTGCAGTGTTTAAGGTTTGAGACCTGCTGAAATGGCTGAGACTTTATTTTTTTGTACATTTAATTTGAGTTAATGTCCCAAATTTGAGCAAACCAAATACACAAAAGCATCAAAATCACTCAATTTCATTCATTTAATTGTTCTAAAATTCTCCGCAAAACAGTTTTACTTTTTACTCTTAAAGTCAATTTTTAAGCAGGTCCTTAAGCAGATTTTTTATGTGATACTTTTATTTTGAACAACTTTTTACCTTTGTATCTGTACTTTTTCTTAAGTAACAGTGAGTACTTCATCCACCACTGCAGATTTCACACAACAGCGGTGAGAGCTGGAGTTGTTCTCATTAGCAAGTACTCAGTGTTGTTTCCAGTATGTTGTAATTATATACTGCAATAAGCTCAAAGTCAAGAAACGCTGGATTAACATCTGCCTATTATTATGGGACTATCGTAACGAGAAAATCACAAAACACCGGTGGAAGAAGTTCTCAATTTTGTTAAGTAAACGTACAGATATGGGAGCAAAAAAACGCTCAAGTAAAAGTATCACATGAAAAAAACTATCTATTCTAAGTTATAAAGTAGCTGTTTAAAAATGTACTTAAAGAGTAAAAAGTAAAAACATTCTGTGCATATTTTGAGGTCTAGTGATTTTGATAAAGATTTGAATTGAATTTTGCTCAACAGAAACAATTTAACTGTATTTTTGTGTTTGCTCCAATTACAAATGTGTTCAAAATAAAACCTCAGTCTTTTCAGGTCTCAAACTACTGTGTAAAAAAAAAAACTTTTACTTTTCCAGTCCAGTCCAAAAAATGTAGTAGTAGAAAATACAGATACCTGCTCTCAGATGTAGTGAAGTGAAAGTAAAAAGTATCCACAAATTTACTTAAATACTTTACTACTTTTACATTCCAGTATTATAAAACTCAGATTGACAAGTGAGAGAAAACAATAGTAAAGTCAAGATTTTGTACAATTTGTGAGAAAATTTTACAATTTGTGAGAAAATTAGAGCTCTTTAATTCCCATTCCCAACAAGAGCTGAGTCCAACTTTCCATTTTTGTACATTTCAAGATACAGAAAAAATATATTCATAATAGTAAAAATATAGAGAATGCAGCAATTTTATAACAAAAAAGCAATGTGAATGTGAGTAAGCTACAGTGCCGTGAAAAAGTATTTGCCCCCTTCCTGATTTCTGTGTTTTTTGCATATTTATCACTCAAAACATTGTCAGATCATCAAACCAATTTTAATATCACACAGAAACAACCCAAGGAAAGACAAAATTCAGTTTTTGAATGATGATTCCATTTATTAGTGCACAAAAAAAATCTAAACCTATCTGGCCCTATGTGAAAAAGTAATTGCCCCCCCTTGTTAAATCACAAACTAACTGTGACTAACCACAGTTTTGAGAAAACTTAGTTCAGTTCTACATGCCACACCCACACCTGATTGTCACCACCTGTGTTGAATCAAGAAATCACTTAAATAGTTCCTGTCAAACAAAGTGAAGTTGGCTACAACATCTCAAGAACAAACACATCATGCCACGATCCAAAGAAATTCAAGAACAAATGAGAAAAAAAGTGATAGAAGTCTATAATTCAGGAAAAGGTTACAAAGCCATTCCCAAAGCTCTGGGGCTCCAGCGAACCACTGTCAGAGCCATTATTCAAAAATGGAGGAAACTGGGAACAGTTGCAACCCTTCCCAGGAGTGGTCGACCAACTAAGATTACTCCAAGAGTGCGACGACGGCTCATTCAGGAAGTCACAAAAGAACCTAGACGCACATCGAAAGAACTACAGGCCTCGTTGGCCTCAGTTAAGGTCAGTGTTCATGACTCCACCATTAGAAAAACACTGGCCAAAAATGGCATCCATGGAAGAGTTCCCAGGAGAAAACCACTGCTTTCACAAAAGAACACAAAGGCTCGTCTCACCTTTGCCAAAAAGCACCTTGATGACCCTCAAGACTTTTGGAGAAACATTTTGTGGACCGATGAGTCTAAAATTGAACTTTTTGGAAGGTCTGCAGCCCGTTTCATCTGGCGTAAAAATGGCACAGCATTTGATAAAAAGAACATGGTGCCCACAGTAAAGCATGGTGGTGGCAGTGTGATGGTCTGGGCCTGCTTTGCTGCCTCAGGACCAGGACAACTTGCTGTGATTGACGGAAAAATGAATTCTGCTGTTTACCAGAAGATCCTGAAGGAGAATGTCCGGCCATCAGTTCGTGCCCTCAAACTCAAGCGCTCTTGGATCATGCAACAGGACAATGATCCAAAACACACCAGCAAGTCCACCTCTGAATGGCTCAAAGAAAACAAAATTAAGGTTTTGGAGTGGCCAAGTCAAAGTCCGGATTTAAATCCGATTGAGATGCTGTGGTGTGACCTTAAACGGGCAGTTCATACAAGAAAACCCTCCAATATGGCAGAATTGAAACAATTCTGCATAGAAGAGTGGGCCAAAATCCCTCCCCAGCGGTGTGAAAGACTCATCACCAATTATCGCAAACGTTTGGTTACAGTTATTGCTGTCAAAGGAGGCTCAACTGGCTATTAGATTAAGGGGGCAATTACTTTTTCACATAGGGCCAGATAGGTTTAGATTTTTTTTGTGCACTAATAAATGGAATCATCATTCAAAAACTGAATTTTGTCTTTCCTTGGGTTGTTTCTGTGTGATATTAAAATTGGTTTGATGATCTGACAATGTTTTGAGTGATAAATATGCAAAAAACACAGAAATCAGGAAGGGGGCAAATACTTTTTCACGGCACTGTATGTTGACCAGACCAGTTTTAAGAATTTAAGTACATTTTACTCACAAAGATCACACAATTTAAGTAAAAAAAAGTGGCTACAATTGCAATATAGATTATTTTAGCTTAGATATTTTTAGTTTTTAAAGGTGTAACTTGTAACTTTTTGGTTGGGGGTCCATCACCTGCTTGTTTCTATGGCTATGTCACTGTTCTACTTGAAATAGTCCAAAATTATAGGTGGTTTTGAAGCTTAAAAATACCTAGAAAAACAGGTATTCTGACTGTGAGTGGGGTCGCCTCTCCACAGATCTGACCTGTCACTTGGTCGGGTTTGGTCTCCATGAAGATAGAAAGGTTTAATACCGTACTGTGGAACATTCCAGACAAAGCAAAACATCCCCCCTGAAGAAAAAAAAAGCACCTGACGGACCCTCGACCACAAAAGTTACACAATGCACCTTTAAAAAGCCCAAGAGCAAAACTGTCAAAGTCCAAACCGTTTTACAGTTATATTCTCAAACTTTTGTTACTTAAGTTAAACATTATTTACCTCTGCTTTGATCCTGCGCTTGTCATGGTCCGGCAGCAGCACTAGAATCCTCATATTTCTACTCGAGCATGTACAAGTGTCCCTACCTGCTACTCCAAATACTTAAAAGTTAAAAAAATAAAAATATAAAAACGCTTCTGTCTGCTCTTCCACAGACTGGGTCGGATCTGTGGCTATATCGAGTCCATACTAATTCAAATATCTCTTAGTAGTCTTCTATCTGCTGCACAGACCGGCCCTGTGTGCTCCGGCTGTAGCTGAATCAATGAGGAAGGCTCGGAGTGAACGGGGAAGTGCCGGACTCAGATCCTCCTCCTGTGCTGCTGCCTGTGTGGGCGGGTATTCGAGGCACTGTGAGGACTGAAAAGTGCTTAGCCTACACGTTCAGTTCAGGGGCATTCTGGGTTTGTGGGGCACAAAATCAGGGCTCCAGCGAGGTAAAGTTAAGGTTAGTAAATAATTATGGTTATGGGAAAGGTCAGTCTCTGTGAAATGAAAAGTTTGTGTTCCTATAAAGAATGGAAACCTAACAAGTGTGTGTGTGTGTGTGTGTGTGTGTGTGTGCATCTATGTGTGTGCGTGTGTGTGTGTGTGTATGTGTGGTGTGTGTGTGTGTGCGTGTGTGTTTGTGCATGCGTCTGGGTGTGTATGCGTATGTGTGTGCAGGTGTATCTGTATGATATGCGTGTATGCGTGTGTCGTATCTGTTTCTGATACGTGTGTGTTTTATTTATTTTATTTTAAAAAGTGTATATATATGTGTGTGTGTGTGTCCGTGCGTGTGTGTGTGTTTGTGTATATGGTGTGTGTGTGTGGGGTAAATATGTGTGTGTGTGTGTGTGTGTGGGGGGGTAAATATGTGTGTGTGTGTGTGTGTGTATATGGTGTGTGTGTGGAGGTGTATATATGTGTGTGTGTTATGTGTGTGTTATGTGTGTGTACGTGTGTGTGTGTGTGTGTATATATGGTGTGTGTGGGGGGGATATGTGTGTGTGTGTGTGTTATGTGTGTGTGTGTGTATATGGTGTGTGTGTGTGGGGGTATATATGTGTGTGTGTGTTATGTATGTGTTATGTGTGTGTACGTGTGTGTGTGTGTGTGTGTGTGTGTATATGGTGTGTGTGTGTGTTTTTTATGGTATATGTATGTGTATATAGTGTGTGTGTATATGGTGTGTGTGTGTGGGGGTATATATGTGTGTGTGTATATGGTGTGTGTGTGTGTATATGTTGTCTGTGTGTGTATATGGTGTGTGTGTGTGTATGGTATGTGTGTGTGTGTATATGGTGTGTGTGTGCACATGTGTGTATATGGTGTGTGTGTGTGTGTGTGTGTGTGTATATATGGAGTGTGTGTGGGGCGGTATATATGTGTGTGTGTTATGTGTGTGTGTATATGGTGTCTGTGTGTGTATATGGTGGTTGTGTGTGTGTGTGTGTGTGTATGGTATGTGTGTGTGTGTGTATATGGTGTGTGCGCACGCGTGTGTGCATGGTATGTGTGTGTGTATATGGTGTGTGTGTGTACGTGTGTGCATGGTATGTGTGTGTGTATATGGTGTGTGTGTGTACGTGTGTGTATATGGTGTGTGTGTGTGTGTGTATGGTATGTGTGTGTGTGTGTATATGCAGTGTGTGGGCGTGCGCGCGTGTGTGCATGGTATGTGTGTGTGTGTGTGTGTGTGTATATATGGTGTGTGCGTGTGTGTGTGTGTTTATTTACTCCATTACTTGAAAAACTAGTCACAACAAAAAATAATACAGGAAATAAAAACTGACCCTGCAGCATATCATTGCTCTGCCTGGAATGTTCCACAGTATGACTTTACATGTGTCCAATTACAGCTGGTTTTCCTGGTTTGGTCTCCATGAAGAGAGGAAGGTTTAATGCCATACTGTGAAACATTCCAGACAAAGCAATAACACCCTCCACCAGAAAAGTTACACAATGCCCCTTTAAATGATCTGTTTTATTGTTATGTCCTTGTTATTTAAAGGAGAGTTGAGCAAGAGATCTCACTGGAGTTCACTTTTGAGTTTAGTAATTAACGCTGAAATGTTGAGAAAAAGTCAAAATGGCAAAATAGAGAAGAAATCACAAACACTGTGACTGTTCCTCTTTTTGGCCTGTTTCACAAAATATGTTGAACTAACCAAGTGCTGTAAAAGGAAGAGACATTTAAGTACATCATTTAAAGTCATTCATTTAAAAAGGTATTCTGCACACTTTAATTAAATTTAAAGATGCAATGGAACCTGCTTGTTGCTATGGAGATGTCATTGCTCTGCCCGAAATGTTCCACAGTAAGACATTAAACAGCTCTACTTTACATTTCTTAAATTACAGGTGGATTTATGGCTCAAAAATACCTAGAAAAACACTGTGAGCGGGGGCGCCTCTCCACAGATCTGACAATAACATCTCTGAGCCAAATGTTCTTCATACCGTGAGCAGGTCTAATCAAATAACAGGTTTGCATGATACAAAAAATATAGTAATGATATTTATTAAATTGTTGTAATTAATAAACATATTAAAGGTGCATTGTGTCACTTTTCTGGTGGAGGGACAATCAAACGCTAATCTCCATGGAGATGTTATTGTTTTATCTGGAATGTCCCGGTATGATTAAACATCTGTGCAAGACGCAAGATGTCCTTTGCTCAGTAACATGGGTTTTATTATTGTGCGTGGGCTTGCCTTTCCACAGATTTGACATGTAACATGGCCCTGTGCCGTCACCTGCTATCCCCATAGAGAAGTGTAATGTCATACTGTGGAACATTCCAGGCAACATGGAAAGAAGCAGGTGACGGATCTTCCACCAAAAGTTACACAGTGTACACAGTTAAGTCAAACGTAAATTCATACGTTGGTAAATCAAACGGGGAGCTCAGTACGATTCTCTTTACTTTCTGTGACAAACTCAGCAGCTTTTGGAAACATATTCAATATTTTTAATAGTGCTGTCATTTAAAAAAATTATCTAATTAATTATAGGATTTGTAATTAATTAATCTAATGAATAGCATTTTAAGAGTGTGAGAGGGAGAGATTGAGAGAGGGAGATCGAGCGAACCCACTTTGCGATTGAGTTTGTCAGTTTTTCGGTGGTCGCTTTGCTCATTCGTTTCCCAAATTCTGCGAGCGTGGTTTGGTGGTTTGGTGAAGTGCGCACTATCACCGGTAACGATGGAACTTGTCCGGGCGTGTTTAACGTTCAAATGATCCGTCAGGCTGGAGCAGCTTCGGTGATCAGAAAATTCTTTTTGACAAAAGCTACAAGTCACGGCGTTCTTGTTGATAGTCCCGTCTTCGTTCTTTTTATAAATAAACTTGCCGGTCAAAGCCCCAAGCAGCAATTTGCTCGCCGCACGCCAAATTTAAAATGCACGCATTGAATCGCCACTCATAATTAATTGCGTTTTTATAACACGTTAATTTAATAATCTAATTAACGCGTTAAACTGACAGCCCTAATTTTTAACATAGTGATAGTGTGCAGATTTACCGTTGTGGCGAGCTGAAGTCCCGGGTCAAACAGGGTCAAATACTCGTCGTTCAGACTGGACTCCAGACTCATGACGTCTTCAAGCACCGCCTCCTCCATCTGGAATCAACCAATCACAGACTTAGAACGTAGAACCCAAACACTGACTTAGAACTTAGAACGTAGACTTTTTATGTCTTAAAATTGAGATTTTAAAAAACACTTTCCAAAGTGAAGAATTTTAAAAATGCAGTATGTCTCCCCGACACGTGAAGTGACAAGTTGTTGCTCTCTGTTCTGTTTGTTCGCACAGAGTTGGGGAAAAAGGACTTTTGTCTTCTCTGCCCCCTTAACATGGTACAAGCTGCAAAAGGACTGGAAATTAACGGAACTTATCTCATTGAATGGCTTTAAATCCAGACTGAGAGCACTTGACACAGCCTCCATAAACTGTTTTAACTAATGTTTTAACTAATTTATATGTCATTTTAATTGTGTTGTAACTGTCTTTTTTGTTGCCTCTTCTCCAGGACTCCCTTGAAAAAGAGGTTTTTAATCTCAGTGGGATTTCCGTGATAAAATAATGTTTTTTAAAATAATATTGTCATATTCATTTTCAGTGTGTCCATGACAACACAGCCTCATCAGCTGCTGCGTTTCCATGGTAGCGGCTACAACAAAGATGGCGGCTGTTAACCCGGTTGTATGTACACTATGTTGGTCTTATAACTTGTTAAAGGTGCACTGTGTAAGGGGTACGTCACCTGCTTGTTTCTAATGTCATTATTTTGCCTGGAATGTTCCACAGTATGACATTAAACAGCTCTACATTACATCTATTCAATTACAGGTGGTTTTATAGCTCAAAAATACCAACAAAAACAGGCATTTTGACTGTGAGCGGAAACATTCCAGACAAAGCAATAACATCTTTACAGAAAAAAGCATTTGACGGACTCTCCACCAGATAAAAACATTATACTCAAAGAGCCTGTGTTCTTGGACAATCAGAGCCCGACTCTGACAGGGAAGCTCCAGCTCTGACTCAGATCCTCCTTAAACGATGAGTCGACACAAACAGAAATGTCCCTGAATCTGCAGAATGTGACAACGGCAACAGGAACCAGCAGGAACTGACTAGACTGAAACTGGGACTAAAGACAGTTGAAGCAGTTATATAGAAACAGTTTAAGGTCCTGTATTACGCAAAATGGACTCTTGTGAGCTTTAAGCCATGTTATAACATCCTCAAAAACATGCCTGGAGTTGTGTTTTGTTTCATTCACACGTATGAGTAATCGTTTATTATTAGTCTGTCTACATGTCCAAAGCTCAAAATGCTCTGTTCCACCTTGTGATGTCATGAAGCTGTAGTTCTCAAGTTAACAGCTACTTTTTACCTTTACTGATTCTAGAGAAGGTGTATGGGTTTAAAAACACAGAGGAGCACTGACATCACAAGGTGGAACAGTGTGGAACAGGAAGCACTCAGACAAAATATGCAGGATTTGTTTGTTAAACGTGTGAATGAAACAAAACACAAGTCCTGATGTGTTTGTGATGAGGAAACAACTTTATAACATAGTTCAGAAAATCGTGTAATATGGGCCCTTTAACAAGATGCAAATTTAAAGGTTCACTATGTAACTTTGCTTTTGAGGGGCTTCCACCTGCTTCACTACATGCAGATGTTATTGCTTTGCTTGGAATGTTCCAAAGTATGGCATTAAACATTTGATATTTTATATTTATACATTTAGGTGTTATTCTTGCCAAAAATACTTACTGTCGACAGATCCAACCAGGAACTTGTGTGTGGTGCCGTCATTTGATAATTTCCATGGAGATAGTTTAATTAATTAATTGAAATGGAACATCCCAGGCAAAGCAGTAACATCTCCATGGAGACAAGCAGCTAAAATACTAGTATACAGCTCTGGAAAAAATAAGAGACCACTGCAAAATTTGCAGTTTTTCTGATTTTACTACTTATAGGTATGTGTTTGGGACATTTTTGTTTGAGTCTGTAAACTACTGACAACATTTCCCCCAAATTCCAAATAAAATATTATCGTTTAGAGCATTTATTTGCAGAAAATGACAAATGGTCAAAATAACAAAAAAGATACATGTTTTCAGACCTCAAATAATGCAAAGAAACAAGATCAAATTTATTTTAAAACAACATAATACAAATGTTTACACTTAAGAAGAGTTCAGAAATCAATATTTGGTGCAATAACCCTTATTTTTAATCACAGCTTTCATGCGTTTTGGCATGCTCTCCACAAGTCTTTCACATTGTTCTTGGGTGACTTTATTCCACTCCTGGTGCAAGAACTGAAGTAGCTCAGCTTTGTGTTTGTGTTGGAATTCAACAGACGCTGGAATGGAATGGCTGTAATACATGTAGAGATGCTGATTTCAGAAAAAAATGCAGTGGTCTCTTATTTTTTCCATAGCTGTAGATCAGTTGGAATATGTTATATTCATAGACACGTGAAAACAAACCACTATATAAAGCTGCATTGTTAGTTTTTTTATTTGTTTTTATTTTAACAGATTTTTTGTTTGTTTGTTTGTTTGTTTGTTTGTTTGTTTATTTATTAATGTATTTGTGTATGTATTTTTTGGTTAGCCCTGATAGTGTATGTGGACTGTACCTCTTGTTTCTGGCTGAGTGGGACCGGTCTGGTCTTGTGGGCGGAGTCTCTCCTGGGGGCGGGACTTGTCTGCCTCTTTGCCGCGTCGTGATTGGCTGCTGTGCTCTGGGCGGTGGACAGGTATTGTTTGACCTGCTGTCTTTGAGCCTGCTGGATGTGGTACCGGGTCGGGTTCTCCAGACCAGTCTGCACCTGACAAAAACAGAAATAAGAAAATCAGATTCTGCGTTGCTCATTCAGCCTTTCATGCAGCTTTCAGCACTCTTGCACTTTACAAACTGCACCTTCACTTATTGCACCTTACATACTGCACAGTTCATCCTACCTTGAACTTTCCTTCTTGTTGGAAGAGTATATGTTTACCTGTATCTCTTATGTCTATTTGCTACTTTATTTACTACTGTGTGTTTGTGTGTGTGTGTGTGTTTGTGTGTGTGTGTTTGTGTGTGTTTGTGTGTGTGTGTGTGTGCTGTTGGTTTTTAGGCTACGTTTACACATAGCCGGGTATGTTGAGAAATGAGTATTTGTCTCCCTCCATTTTCCAAAATGAGGCCCCGTTTACATGCACACTGGTATTTTTAAAAATGGAGACATTTCCCTTCATTTGTACCCATCTTTTACACACAAACCGCAAATTCGCCTCTGAAAACTAAGGAGAACGCTCTGCAAGCCAATCAGAATCAGCTGCCTAAAACTCTGTTTCCCTCAGTTTAAACACAAACGCGAAACTGGAGTTTTCCAAAATCTCCACTTTTGCCGGACTTTTTAGAAAGAATTGTTTTCAGAGGAAAAATCTCAGTTTGTGTGTAGATGAAAGGCACAAACGAAGGGAAATGTCTCCGTTTTTACAGATACCCGGGTATGTGTAAACAGGCCCTTAGTTTAAATTGCACATTTGGTGTCTGGTGAAATGCAATTTCAGTCCTCTGTGTAATGTCTGTTATATAGTGAATTGACAATAAAGTACACTTTGACTTTGGCTTTTGACTAAACTGGTACAACTTTATAATAACTGCACTTCCATTTGCCTTAAAGGTCCCATGGCATGAAATTTTCACTTTCTGAGGTTTTTGAACGTTTATGTGAGCTCCCCTACCCTGTTTAGAGCCCCCCCCCCCCATGGCTAAAAGTTGCGAAATGTGTAAACTGAGCATTTACGATCCTTTTCTGCGTTTGAAAAAAGACAGCTCAAACGGGCGATTCTGGACAAGGAAACTATATGACGTCACACTGAAGAAAAAATGCAAATGCAGTTCCATCCCCCCCCCGTCTGGATATCTACCCACCGTCACGGCCAGAATTTGGACTGCGAATGAGCTACGCAATGCGAAATGCGTTTTTTTATTTGCCTGGAGGCACGTGAGAATGTTTCCAGGCTCGGATGTCCTTAATCCGAGCCTCTGGACCTCTGAAACAGCAGTGGTTTAATTTTATTTTCTGAGAAAATGTGTTTTTTTCATTGAAACGCCTCTCCTTTCTTCCTTCGCGCATAAAACGCGGAAGTGGAGCCAGCACACCAGTGCACCGCTAAACGAGGAAAGAGTGGACAGTTTGGCCCCCCCACCCGCTGCTCTGGCCTGTCTCTGTCCTTCTCATTTGCATTCAAGTAACAATGCCCATAATGAGTTGTTCAGAGACATATTTTTTGACTCTGCCTGTGTTCATGGGTCTTTCTCATGCACTGAGTGTTGATTTTGAAGAAGGATTCATTTACAGTATTAGGGAACCATTAAGGAGCCATATAAAAGCATCAAGAAGTACCATGTCATGGGACCTTTAATAAAGTGTGAACAAAGATTCTGATCTATTTTCTGATCTCTGTTATAATATTTCCTCATCACAAACATACTTGGAGTTGTGTTTTTTTTTCATTCTCACATGTTTAACACACAAACCACTCAAACTGTAAACACTCTGATCCACCTTGTGATGTCACATGGTAATACAGGAAATGCTCAGCTGCATTTTAAACTGCACACAACTTCACTAGAATCATTTGGATACTGAATAAAAAAGGGAAACAGTAGCCATGTAAACTGCGTCATGATACCACAGGGTGGAACAGAGCATTTTGAAACTTTGGAGATATAGGCTGCGTCCCATTTCTCTGTCGTACCCCTTCGTCTTACCCCTACCCCTTGGTTTTGTGCGTTCATGTGAGGGCAAGGGGTGTCCCGATTCTAATTTTGATCAAGGGCTAGGGCCACGACCGAGGGCTACATACCCCTTGAAACGAAGTAAGCTCTCGACCAGACTTGAAACAAAGGGGTACGCCTACAAGCTCAGGCAGGTTTTGGGATCAGGATGGCAGCGTCACATCGACCAGCCAACGAGTCTCATAAATGTATTTTCAGCAGTTGTAGTTATCGATTAACAGTTTAGCAGGTTTACAATTATGACGCTTATGTTCTACGTTAACTTTTGTTGCGGTTTTAATTGTAGTGATGTCTCTTTAGCCGACGTTATCGTTTTCATCGAAATTTCATGTATAAACAAGCTAGTTTTTTTGTCGAGCTGAGGTACCTGATAATCTTTGACATTTGTTTACGTTTGTTTGCGTCAGTTGTTGTCACCTCTGTAGACGTAGCAGCTCAGGTAGAGGCAAGGGATGATGACGCAAACGGTAATCGAGTAGGATCCCATTTTTTAGGGGAACATTCGTACCCCGGGCCCTCTCAGCTCGGTATCGAGGGGCAAGACAAAGACGTAGATAAAGGGTTAGGGGTAAGACAGAGAAATGGGACGCAACTGTAGACAGACAAGTAATGTGTGAATGAAACAAAACACAAACACCAGGTATGTTTTTGATAAACTCACAATTTTGTTAAGGCTAATTAAAATGTACATAATACATAATAAAGTGTAACCTATAATCTTGAACTTTCAATAATTTCTTTAAGGGTAGGTTTTTATAACATTTGAAACCTGTATTTTATTTTATTTTTCACAGTAATGTAAAATAAATGAGAAACATGTATGTTGTTAAAAGACACAAGAACAAGTTTAACTTTATGATGATGGATACCTTGAGGACCTCCAGAGGGACCTGTGCTGGTGCCCCTGAGCCCGAGGACAGTGAGACCTGGATTGGCTCGGAGGTCTGGGTGGGGCCCTTCTGTTTCTGGAGCTCCTTCTGCTGCTGCTCCAAAGCCTGCTGCCTCATCAGGTCCTGGCGAAGAAGAACTCTGAGGAGAACAGGAAAAAATAAACAAAAAGCACTGTCCATCAGAACAGTGAATAAGATGTTAAACCATATTTTACCTGGAGGACATGGCTGAGGGCAGAGAAGAAGACAGAGACGAACCAACTCCAGAGGAACTGTGGGAGAAAGATGAGTAAATTACAGTGTGATACTAATTTCACACTAATGTACAGCACAAAGTAAAGATATTTCAATTAAAGCTCCAGTATGTAACTTTATAGCCAAAAAATAGACAATATAAAAGCATGTTTTTCATTACAGATGTGTTCATTCCACTCAAAAACAGAAAAACATGCATCCTTGCTCTGAGCGGGTCCACAAACCTGACTCATATTTGGCCTGGAGGAGAGCTCATTTCCATGAAAATGTTGTCTTTTGACTGCAATATTCTGGAATATGGCATAAAAAGTATTTATCTCTTACGTGGCATGTTATCAATTGGATTTAAAGTTATATACTATTACTTTAATACCGATAAAAACTTATTACAATATTACATTTTTTTCAGTTTTAAGAAAACAACTGAGTAAACTGAGTACAAAATTTGATTATTATTTTTTGTGACATCGCCTCGCCCTATCAGAAGGAGCTTGGACGGCCCCTCTGATTATACAAAATATTGATTGTTTCTATCTGTGAGGACTGTCGAAGTGAATGTAGTGAGTGTGAAAACACAATCAGCGCTGATACAGACACTTCACAGACACTTTACTACGTCAAAGTCTCACTGAGGAACACTGACCAGACCCCAGAGGTCAGAGGTCACTGGGGAGAACTGTCTGTCCTGGTTCAGACCTGGTTTAGTCCTGCTTTATATTTGGTTTAGTCCTGGTTTAGTCCTGGTTCAGTCAAGTTTCAGTCCTGGTTTAGTCCTGGTTTCATCCTGGATTAACCTGGTTTAGTCCTGGTTCAGTCCTGGTTTAGTCCTGGTTTAGACTTGGTTTAGTCCTGGTTTAGACTTGGTTTAGTCCTGGTTTAATCCTGGTTTAATCCTGGTTTATTCCTGGTTCAGTTCGGGATTAGTCCATGTTTATTCCTGATTCAGTCCTGGTTTAGTCCTGGTTCAGTCCTGGTTTAGTCCTGGTTTAGACTTGGTTTAGTCCTGGTTCAGTCCTGGTTTAGTCCTGGTTTAGTCCTGGTTTAGACTTGGTTTAGTCCTGGTTTAATCCTGGTTTAATCCTGGTTTATTCCTGGTTCAGTTCGGGATTAGTCCATGTTTATTCCTGATTCAGTCCTGGTTTAGTCCTGGTTTAGTCCTGGTTCAGTCCTGGTTCAGTCCTAGTTTAGACTTGGTTCAGTCCTGATTCAGTCCTGGTTCAGTCCCGTTTCAGTCCCGGTTTATACGTGGTTTATTCCTGGTTCAGTTCTGGTTCAGTCCTGGTTGATTCCTGGTTGATTCCTGGTTTATTCCTGGTTTATTCCTGGTTTATTCCTGGTTTAGTCTTGGTTTAGTGCTGGTTCAGTCCTGGTTTAGTCCTGGTTCAGTCCTGGTTTAGTCCTGGTTTAGTCCTGGTTCAGTCCTGGTTTATTCCTGGTTCAGTCCTGGTTTAGTCCTGGTTGATTCCTGGTTTAGTCCTGGTTCAGTCCTGGTTTAGTCCTGGTTTATTCCTGGTTTATTCCTGGTTTATTCCTGGTTTATTCCTGGTTTAGTCCTGGTTTAGTCCTGGTTCAGTCCTGGTTCAGTCCTGGTTTAGTCCTGGTTTAGTCCTGGTTCAGTCCTGGTTTATTCCTGGTTCAGTTCTGGTTTAGTCCTGGCTTATTCCTGCTTCAGTCCTGGTTCAGTCCTGGTTTAGTCCTGGTTCAGTCCTGGTTTATTCCTGGTTTATTCCTGGTTTATTCCTGGTTTAGTCTTGGTTTAGTCCTGGTTCAGTCCTGGTTTAGTCCTGGTTCAGTCCTGGTTTAGTCCTGGTTTAGTCCTGGTTCAGTCCTGGTTTATTCCTGGTTCAGTCCTGGTTTAGTCCTGGTTGATTCCTGGTTTAGTCCTGGTTTATTCCTGGTTTATTCCTGGTTTATTCCTGGTTTAGTCCTGGTTTAGTCCTGGTTCAGTCCTGGTTCAGTCCTGGTTTAGTCCTGGTTTAGTCCTGGTTCAGTCCTGGTTTATTCCTGGTTCAGTTCTGGTTTAGTCCTGGCTTATTCCTGCTTCAGTCCTGGTTCAGTCCTGGTTTAGTCCTGGTTGATTCCTGGTTTATTCCTGGTTTATTCCTGGTTTAGTCCTGGTTCAGTCCTGGTTTAGTCCTGGTTCAGTCCTGGTTCAGTCCTGGTTTAGTCCTGGTTTAGTCCTGGTTTATTCCTGGTTTAGTCCTGGTTGATTCCTGGTTTATTCTTGGTTTAGTCTTGGTTTAGTCCTGGTTCAGTCCTGGTTTAGTCCTGGTTCAGTCCTGGTTTAGTCTTGGTTTAGTCCTGGTTCAGTCCTGGTTTAGTCCTGGTTTAGTCCTGGTTCAGTCCTGGTTTAGTCTTGGTTCAGTCCTGGTTCAGTCCTGGTTCAGTCCTGGTTTAGTCCTGGTTTAGTCCTGGTTTAGTCCTGGTTGATTCCTGGTTGATTCCTGGTTTAGTCTTGGTTCAGTCCTGGTTTAGTCCTGGTTGATTCCTGGTTTATTCCTGGTTTATTCCTGGTTTAGTCCTGGTTCAGTTCTGGTTTAGTCCTGGTTCAGTCCTGGTTTAGTCCTGGTTCAGTCCTGGTTCAGTCCTGGTTTAGACCTGGTTTAGTCCTCGTTCAGTCCTGGTTTAGTCCTGGTTTATTCCTGGTTTAGTCTTGGTTTAGTCCTGGTTCAGTCCTGGTTTAGTCCTGGTTCAGTCCTGGTTCAGTCCTGGTTCAGTCCTGGTTTAGTCCTGGTTCAGTCCTGGTTTAGTCCTGGTTCAGTCCTGGTTCAGTCCTGGTTTAGTCCTGGTTTAGTCCTGGTTTAGTCCTGGTTCAGTCCTGGTTCAGTCCTGGTTTAGTCTTGGTTCAGTCCTGGTTTAGTCCTGGTTGATTCCTGGTTTATTCCTGGTTTATTCCTGGTTTAGTCCTGGTTCAGTCCTGGTTTAGTCCTGGTTCAGTCCTGGTTTAGTCCTGGTTCAGTCCTGGTTCAGTCCTGGTTCAGTCCTGGTTTAGACCTGGTTTAGTCCTGGTTCAGTCCTGGTTTAGTCCTGGTTTATTCCTGGTTTAGTCTTGGTTTAGTCCTGGTTCAGTCCTGGTTTAGTCCTGGTTCAGTCCTGGTTCAGTCCTGGTTCAGTCCTGGTTTAGTCCTGGTTCAGTCCTGGTTTAGTCCTGGTTCAGTCCTGGTTCAGTCCTGGTTTAGTCCTGGTTTAGTCCTGGTTCAGTCCTGGTTTACCTGATGCTAATTGGTTGGCTCTTGATTTGGTAGAAGGCGTCTGTGTCTGAAGGGAGGAGACTGTCCACCTCGATGTCGGCCACGATCCCAGACTCCACTCTGGAAAAATCAGAGTAACACGTCAGAGAAATGTCCCTCCTCATTTGTCTTACGTATCACTCACTTATTCATTAGTTAATGTTTATATTTGATAACATTTACTTTTTATATCAAGTAACTAAATGATCCCACTGAATTTAACTTTTCACAAAATTCAATAACCAAAAAGATTGGTATCAAAACCAGAGCCTACAAAATATAGTGCTAACTCAGGCTGTATGAAAACATTTTTTCAACCATTTTAAATTTTATATTGTAAAATGTACAAATATGATATGTACAAAGATGTTTTTTCAATGGCATTTATTAGAACATAACTTTGCTGCCCTCTGCTGGCTTCTTCAACTGTTGCGTCAATATGAGAAGTAATATTCTAATAAACTATCTGGGGGGAAATTCACAAAATAAAAATGTCAGAAATAAATTAATTAATTAATGTTATGTAAAATGTTATAATGTAATATTTTTCCAAGTTGTCATTTGCAAAACAAAGCATAATAGTGACCTTTTTTGAGGGTAAACCTTGACTGTCCCAAGCCCCTGAATTAGCTGTACTATATATACGTTATTATATAATATTATCAGTGTTGTGTCGAATCCCAGCTCTGATTTCTCCTGACACTTGTATTTCGTGCTGTGGAGCTGTGAGCCTGAGGACCACAGCTGAACACTCGTCTGCACAAACAGGAAGTGGGCTGGGGCTTTTCTGCTGACTCACTGTAAGCTGGGCTCAAATAAAGTCTGTGCACTTTACACTGACACTGACACTTCCCTAAAAATCTGGACAATGTTCTCCCAACTACGGCTGGAGGAGGGCGGGGTCTGAATTCACATCTGGAGACAGTTACCTGACACAGCACAAAATGAAATGTACCAGAATAATTGGGCAAATGTACAGAAAAGGGTTCAACGTACTGGATTAAATTTAGGTATTGACGCTTATGGGCCTTGGTTTATTCCTGGTTCAGTTCTGGTTTAGTCCGGGTTTAGTCCTGGTTTAGTCCTGGTTTAATCCTGGTTAATACCTGGTTTATTCCTGGTTTATTTCTAGTTTAGTTCTGGTTTAATCCTGGTTTATTCCTGGTTTAGCCCTGGTTCAGTCCAGGTTCAGTCCTGGTTCAGTCCCGGTTCAGTCCCGGTTTATTCCTGGTTCAGTTCTGGTTTAGTCCCGGTTTAGTCCAGGTTTAGTCCTGGTTCAGTTCTGGTTTAGTCCTTGTTTAGTCCAGGTTTAGTCCTGGTTCAGTTCTGGTTTAGTCCTTGTTTAGTCCTGGTTTAGTCCTGTTTCAGTTCTGGTTTAGTCCTGGTTTAGTCCTGGTTCAGTCCAGGTTCAGTCCTGGTTCAGTCCCGGTTCAGTCCCGGTTTATACCTGGTTTATTCCTGGTTCAGTTCTGGTTTAGTCCTTGTTTAGTTCTGGTTTAGTCCTGGTTCAGTTCTGGTTTAGTCCTTGTTTAGCCCTGCTTTAGTCCTGGTTTAGTCCTGGTTTATTCCTGTTTCAGTCCTGGTTTAGACCTGGTTTAGTCCTGGTTCAGTTCTGGTTTAGTCCTGGTTTAGTCCTGGTTCAGTTCTGGTTTAGTCCTTGTTTAGTCCTGCTTTAGTCCTGGTTTAGTCCTGGTTTATTCCTGTTTCAGTTCTGTTTTAGTCCTGGTTTAGCCCTGGTTTAATCCTGGTTTATTCCTGGTTCAGTTCTAGTTTAGTCCTTGTTTAGTCCTGCTTTAGTCCTGGTTCAGTTCTGGTTTAGTCCTGGGCCTTTCTGGATGGAGTTACACGTATAAACTGATTAAACAAATTATCATTTTTATTTATTTATATATAGACCAATTTAGACCCAGACTAAACCAGACGTCTGAAGCTCTCTCAGTGCATAAACAAATACACTTCCAGATGAAAACATTCCAAAAAGAAAGAAAAAACTGTGGACTTGTGTGAGCTTGTATTGTGTTTTTGAAAACCAGAGGGGTTCTGTTTTCATTTACATGGCCACTGTGTAAAAAAGTACTCTATTACAGCTATAATCACACACAATTATATTCTAGACCTTACAAAAATCATTTTTTTCTCATGTAGTAAAGCAAAATTGGTTGGGCAGAAGTACATATATATGGTAAAGCATTTTATTGTCCATGAACCAGGAAGTATTGCTGGTGAGTTTTTAGCATGCTAGTTGTTGTTAGTATTACCGTGACAACATTGTAATGAATAATTAGGATGCTAGGAATACGTTAAGAAAGTGACTGCTGTAATCTGTTTCAAATCAACTAGATATTCTTTTCGTGTTTTTAAGACAGTAAAAGTCAGATACAGCATCGTCAAGTAGTATGGTACATTTTACTACCCATTGCATTTGACCCATATTTCAACCCGTATCCAAATATTACTGCCGTTTGAGCCAGGTCTGAGCCAGGATCCATGTCAACGGTACTTATTGATTGTTTAGCCATATACAGTTGAACCCCTGACCTTTTCGCTATGAGGTAACAGAGTAAATCACCATGAGATAAGTCCAGTTTATCTCTCCGCTCCAGCTATGAGTCACTTTAAAGTACTGGGGATTAGTGTTAGTGACTCACAAAACAGATTGAGAGACTTAAGAAAAACAAACTCAGCAGATTTTTTAGCTGTTAACCTGGATATTTGCAAAAACAAGAGTCCAAGGGTTAGAAAGTTGCCATCATCTACAGTATGTACAGTATGATTATAGCCTTACAAAAAACAACTGTATTAAATCTAAATGAATCAGTAGCGATAGCCTTAGGTTTATTTACTCTTTCACTCATTTAAATAAGACTACTGTGATTAATTAAAGGTCCAATATCATGCTGTTTTTAAAAAAAAATCAATGTTATAATGTTGTTTTCTCATCACAAACATACTTGGAATTGTGTTTTGGCTCATTCACACATGTTTAACACACAAACCCTGCATATTTAGGCCGAGTTCCTCTCTTAAACTGAAAATACTCTGTGCTCCACTGTGTTTTTAAACTCCATACACCTTCACTAGATTCATTTGGATCATTTCAGCCATGGAATTGCCCATCTCTACTGAAATAAAGATGAAAAATAGCTGCATTTTGAGCTCTGGAGATGTAAACAGAGTAATACTAAAGAGTACCTTGCCTATGTATGAATGTGATATTGGTGGTGAGAGATTGGTGATGAAGTGGAAAGGCAATTGGCGTAGAATGGCAGCCAAGTCTTACAACAGCACGCCTCAGGGCAGCTGTGGCTCCTGGAGTATGTATCTTTAGTAACCAAATGCGTAAAAAGGAAAGCCTAAAGCGCACAGAGGGGATTAAAATAGCAAATAAACTTTTATTATTGTGTTATAACAGTGAATTATGTGTAAATATGGCTTTTTTGTGTGCATAAAACAACACAGAAGTCTCGATAAGAGAAGTGAAAGGAGAAAAAGACGTTCAAAACATAAAGAGACTTAATGTTATAAGCGCAACAATTTACGCACAGTGAAACCCAGCTGGATCAAATCAAAGACTTCTTAAAAAAAACACAACTGTTGATGATCTGAACGTATAGCTGTAGATTTAGTAGCTTTGTGGAAGTTCCGAGACCCACCGGACGAGATTGAGAGACTCTGCCGAATCCAGGATGACAAACACGGTCTGGGGCTGGAGCACGCCGGCGTCTGAGACCTCCGGCTCGGCTCCGGCTCGGCTCCTCTGCGCCTCCTCGCTCAGGAGTTGGTTCGCGTCAGTCGTGGACATCTCTCCGCGGCTTTAATCCACAAAAAACGAGAAGAAAATACGAAGACTTCCCCAAAAAAAGGACCAAAACGAGCCGGATTCGCTCACTGCATGGTAATAAGGCGCGTAAAGGCGCACGGAGCAGAGGAAGAGCTGTTCTGGTCTCTTTTTGCACCTGGATCAGAATGAACGGAACTACTGTGTGATTATAGACCTCTGCATGCGCATGACCAGACCAGGAAGATGCGAGCCACCAGTGTTTAAAGGGTCCATACACTATTCTCTCATCTGTGTTATAATGTTGTTTCCTCATCACAAACAGACCCGGAGTTGTGTTTTGTTCCATTCATGTTTAACACACAAACCCTGCATGTTAACCCTGCATAACTCACAAACCCTGCATGTTCTTCTCTCAGGCAGAAAACACTTCCACCTTGTGATGTCATGTGGTAATACAGGAAGTGTGTTTTTAAAGTCCATACAGCTGTTAACCTGAATATTTGCCAAAACAACAGTCCAAGAGTTCGAAAGCTGCCGTCATCTACAGTATGTACATAACTGATATCACTGGTCTACAAGCAAAATGCTTCTGAAACAAAAGTAGTGACATTTTTCTTGGTTTAGGTCACTAATAAAGGAAAAAGTAAGTCAGAAGTGCTGATTGGCTGTAGTTTCCAAGATATAGGATTGGGTCAAAATAGGAAATTTATGCAAAATAAGGCAAAAATTGTAGTATATCAGAAGGTACAGTGTGTCTACAAGCACCAGTTCTATCTGAAAGCCTGTCTGCACATTCACATACATTCATTTTAATATGTCTATAGATTTAACATATATTTGATTTCACATAAGAGAGATGCCTCGAAATTGTGTGCACCTGATGTCTTAAGATATTTCTTGTTTATTTTTTGACGGATAAAGACGTTTTTTCAAAATATAAATATTATTTTTAAGCAAAAATGCCTAAATCTATTGAGATGTGATTTTGATGTAAAACAATATCATTAAATATCTTGAATACATTAGCTAACCAGCACAGTTATCAATTGATTTTCAGTTCATCTTATCAATATAAATGAGATTTAGCCACTTTTATCTCGGAAGCAGATCGAGTCCAAAAATTTGTAGACCAGTGTTACACCTTTACAAAAAACAACTGTATTAAATTTAAATGAATCAGTAGCGATAGCCTTATAGGTTTATTTACTCTTTCACTCATTTAAATAAGACTAAAGCAATTGATTAAAGGTCCAATATTACACTGTTTTTTTGTGTTATAATGTTGTTTTCTCATCAAAAACATACTTGGAATGGTGTTTAACACACAAGCCCTACGTATTTAGGCTGAATTCTTCTCTCAAACTGAAAATACTCTGTGCTCCACAGTGTTTTTAAACTCCATACACCTTGACTAGATTAATTTGGCTCTAAATCCATGACTAAGAGCACTTGAGACAGCCTCCATAAATTGCATCTGTTTTAACTAATTTATATGTCATTTTAATTGTGTTGTAATTGTCTTTTTTTGCTGCCTCTTATCCAGGGCTCCCTGAAAAAGAGGTTTTTAATCTCAATGGGATTTCCCTGGTTAAATAAAGTTATAATAAAAAATTTCAGCCCGGAATTTCAGCCCGGAATTGCCAATCTTTACTGAACTAAAAGTGAAGAGTATACGTGTAAAGTGTAGCTGTTAACTTCAGAACTACAGTTTCATGACATCACAAGGTGGAGTAGAGCATTTTGAGCTTTGTAGATGTAAACAGAGTAATAATAAAGGGTTACTAGAACATGTGTGAATGAAACAAAAGCTTCAGACATGATTTTGATGAGTTAAAGATCCCATGACATGGTCTTCTTGATGCTTTTATATGGCTCCTTAATGGTTCCCCAATACTGTAAATGAATCCTTCTTCAAAATCAACACTCAGTGCATGAGAAACAGAGATAAGATGAGAAAGAGTCATAAATATCTCTCTCAAACTCTTTATTCTGGGCGTTGTTGCTTGAATGCAAATGAGGAGAAAAGAGCTGGCCTATAGTAGAGGGTGGGGGCGTGGCCAAACTCTCCGCTCTCCCTCAGAGGTCTCAGCTGATCCATTTCCGTGTTTTTGCACGGGGGGAGAGATTTGAAGCGTTCCATTGAAAAATAAACACATTTCCACAGAAAATAAAATTAAACCACTGCTGTTCAAAGGTCCAGAGGCTCAGATAAAGGACTTCCGAGCCTAGAAACACTCGGACGTGCCTCCAGGCAAATAAAAAAACGCATTTCGCATTGCCTAGCGCATTCACAGTCCAAACTCTCTGGGCGTGATTTACAGAGACGCTGAGTTCAGACAGACGGGGGTGGAACTGCATTTGCATTTCTTTTTTCGATCTGACATCAATATCTCCCGCGTGAAATCACGGCAATATTGCTAGTGGTTGTTTACGTCCCCCCATCACCGAACAGCGCTGATAGGAGGGAGGCACTGTATGAGTTGTATAACTCTATTAGCGAGCAACAGACTGCTCACCCGGACGGATTTTTTATCCTTGCCGGGGATTTCAATCATGCAGACCTCAAAACTGTCATGCCACAAATGCATCAGCATGTTGATTTCCCAACCAGGGGAAACAACATTTTGGACATGGTTTACACTACACACAAGGGAGCATACAAGGCTTACCCCTCCCCCACATAGGCCTCTCTGACCACATCTCTGTTGTGCTCAGACCGGCATACAGACCCCGTGTAAGGGTCTCTAGGCCGGCTCTGAAGCAGATCCAGGTGTGGCCAGAGGGGGCCTCGTCTGCACTACAGCACTGCCTCGGTACAACAGACTGGGCAGTGTTCAAACAGGCCGCCACATACAACAATCACACTGACATTGAGGAGTACGCAGACACTGTGACCTCCTACATCACCAAATGCATTGGTGATGTCACACACACAAAAACCATCACCACCAGGGCTAACCAGAAGCCATGGCTGACAGGGGAGGTTCACAGGCTGTTGAGAGCCAGGAACGCTGCCTTCAGAGCTGGGGATGTCCCCCATCTGAGGGCAGCAAGAGCCAACCTGTCCCGTGGAATCAGGAAAGCCAAACACAAATACACACAGAAAATAACCGGACACTTTAGAGATAGCAGGGACACACGGAGTCTGTGGCAGGGCATCCAGAACATCACGGATTACAAACCCTTGCCACAGACCTGTGACAATAATATCACCCTGCTCAATGACCTCAACAGCTTCTTTGCACGGTTTGAGGCAGGAAATGACACCCGGCCCCAAAAAACTCCACCACCTCCCCACGACCAGCCCCTGTGTGTGTCTGCAGCCAGCGTGAAGAGGACACTCTCCAGGATCAACACCCGCAAGGCTGCAGGCCCGGACAACATTCCTGGTCGTGTGTTGAAAGACTGTGCAGAGGAGCTCAAGGATGTCTTCACAGACATCTTTAATGCTTCTCTGAGCCAGGCTGTGGTTCCCTCCTGCTTCAAAACCACTACCATCGTTCCCGTGCCAAAGAAGCCCACTCCGGCCACTTTTAATGACTATCGCCCTGTTGCACTGACCCCCATCATCATGAAGTGCTTTGAACGGCTAGTCATGGCACACATCAAATCCATCCTCCCCCCCACCCTAGACCCATACCAGTTTGCATACCGGGCCAACCGCTCTACCGAGGATGCAATCTGTTCTGCACTTCACCCGGCTCTCACCCACCTAGACAATAAAGACTCATACGTGAGAATGCTGTTCATAGATTTCAGTTCAGCATTCAACACTATAATCCCACAGCAGCTCATTATCAAACTAGACCACCTGGGGCTTCAGACCTCACTCTGTAATTGGCTGCTGGACTTCCTCAGTGAGAGGCCACAGGCAGTGCGGGTCGGCAGAAACACCTCAAGCTGCATTAGACTGAGCACAGGAGCCCCCCAGGGCTGTGTGCTCAGTCCGATGCTCTTCACTCTGCTGACCCACGACTGCTCACCGGCGTTCAGCACCAATCACATAGTGAAGTTTGCGGACGATACGACTGTGGTGGGTCTCATCTCTAATAACGATGAGACAAACTACAGGAGTGAGGTGAGCCTTCTGACCCAGTGGTGCAGCAATAACAATCTCCTTCTTAATGTTGAAAAGACCAAGGAGATTGTTATTGACTTCCGGAGAGGCCCCACCCAGCACCCCCCACTGTCCATCAATGGTGCTGCTGTAGAGAGGGTGAGCAGCACCAAATTCCTGGGGGTGCACATCAGTGAGGACCTCTCCTGGACAGTGAATACTGTATCACTGGCAAAGAGGGCTCAGAAGCGCCTCTATTTCCTCCGCAAACTGAGGAGAGCTGGAGCCCCTCCACCCATTATGACCACCTTCTACCGAGGCACCATTGAGAGCGTCCTGACCAGCTGCATCACTGTGTGGTACGGGAGCTGCACTGAACAGAACAGGAAAGCTCTGCAGCGCATAGTGAATGCAGCTGGGAGGATCGCTGGTGTCTCTCTCCCCTCCCTCCTAGACATTTTTAACACCCGGCTCACCCGCAGAGCGTCCAACATTGTGGGTGACCCGAGCCACCCCGCACATAGCCTGTTCAGCCTCCTGCCCTCGGGGAGAAGGTACCGGAGTCTCCGGGCCCACTCCACCAGGCTTTCAAACAGCTTCATCCACCAGGCTGTCAGGAGGCTGAACTCACACCCGAACTCACACCCGAACTCCCACCTTACCCATCTCCCACCCCCACCCCCCATATTGGCATAACCTGTATTCCATAAAAGACATATCACTCTAGACACTTTAAAAAACTGCTGCTAAGGACTACTGTTGCACTGTTGCACATTTACATTTACTACTGGATTTTACTCCTGTTGCACTGTTGTTTACTACTGTTATTGCACATTTACATTACTACTGGAATTTTTAGTACTGTTGTTTACTCCTGTTATTGAATTTTACCCCCGTTGCACTGTTGTTTACTACTGTTATTGCACATTGACTACTGGAATTTTAGTACTGTTGTTTACTCCTGTTACTGCACTAGAATTACTACTGTTGCACATTTATTTTTATTTTATCTTAATGCACATTCTACTGCACATGACCAAGTCACTGCTGTATCTTCCATTGCACATTTTGATGCACACTGCACACTTTGGAAATCTGTATATAGTATAGTTTATTTATTATGTTGCACTGTTTTAAGATTTTAGATCGTAGACTTTAGTTTTAACTTTAGATCTCTGTCTTAGATAGTTTTTTGTTGTGTTTTGTCTTCATATTGTATTTTGTACACTGTCTTTTTGCACTACCTGGCCAGAGAGAAACAAAATTTCGATTCACTGTATGTTGAACACATATGGCAGAATTGACAATAAAGCTGACTTTGAACTTTTGAACTTGAATAAGGTGCTTTGTTCAGAATCGCCCGTTTGAGCTCCGATTTTTTGTAACGCAGAAAAGGATCGCAAATGCTCAGTTTAGACATTTCACAACTTTTAACCATGGGGGGGGGGGGCTAAACAGGGTAGGGGAGCTCACATTAACGTTCAAAAACCTCAGAAAGTGAAAATTTCATGCCATGGGACCTTTAACATTTTAACATGACTTGAAGCACACAAGAGTCAATTTTGGATAGGACCTTTAAAGACCCTGCATGTAAGTCAAATAAATAAGTTTAATAATTAGACATACATTGAATGCTAATATAAATTCCCCAATAGCCCCCTTACAACACACTGAGTAGGCTACAATCATGTACAATCAGATACGACCAAGCAAATTCAAGATTAATTCAACTGTAATAAAATGTAAAATTATTGATTTGGGTTTTTAATGTAGGTGTACAGTTAGTCCGGTCAGTAATAAGAATCTGATTTGGAGCAGAGGTCAGACTAACACATCTAATCCAACGCAACACTGGCACCACAGGATAGTTCTCTTTGACACTACCCTCTTACTATTTGTGACGCTTATTTTGAATTTACTAGGCCTATTAAGATTTATATTTCTACTCTATGCCAGGCATGTCCAAACTAAGGCCCGTGGGTCAAACGTGGCCCTCAGGCTTTCAGGTGAATTGGCCCAAATTACCTTGAGCAGAACTTTTGACTGCAAGTTTTTTGAAAATCTACCTTGATAAGACAATATTTAATATTTATTGTGTGTTTTTGAGTATCTTAGCATGAATAAAAGACTGATAGCTCATTCTAACGTGTTAAACAAGCGTATATTTCAATTATTGACTGTACGGCGCACCAGAGCCCTCGATCGGCCCTCTGCTTCGTCTGTGTTGTATTATATTATTTTGAGATGTGTAAGCTTCTGTGTAAGCTTCTTGTAGATCAATAAAGTTTGCTTTCTCATCTTTTAAGCACGGTCAAATGTAAGATTATTTTTCTCCTACAAACATACCATGATCAATACAGTCAGTTCTATAATACATAATATATAATACACAATAATAATAGTGGACAATGACAAAGCAGAAATCCCAGAGTCTGATTGAAGCTCCCTCTACTGACTTTACAGCACCAGCGAGGGCGGGATTTACAAGCTATGGACTGATGCTCCTTTGCACCAATCAGCGTCTGCTCCTTCGCCACTCAGCCAATCAGAGCAGGGCCGGCTTCTGTTCCGTCCAATCAGCGCGCTCTGTTCTTAAAAGACTCCACCGTGACGTTTTTGATTGTGTTTTTTTTTCTTTTACGGGAAAGCGAAAGCGTGCCGGGGAAATCCAGTGTGACGTCGTGGTGATAGAAGCATGGGGTGAGCAGGGAGTGACAGTCACATCCAATCAGAGCACAGAAAAGCTTTGTTTTGATGTGAGGTTCTGAACGTTGAGCTGTTTCAGGGTCTTACATCATCTGTGAGTGAGACCACTGTGTTTGTACAGAAATTGATACAACTGAAATGTGACAATCAAGACATACAGCTCTGGAAAAAAAAAAAAAAGAGACCACTGCATTTTTTTTCTGAAATCAGCATCTCTACATGTATTACAGCCATTCCATTCCAGCGTCTGTTGAATTCCAACACAAACACAAAGCTGAGCTACTCTAGTTCTTAGACTTAGACTTAGACAAACTTTATTGATCCACAAGGGAAATTGTTTTGGGTACGGTAGCTCACTCATCAAATATAATATACAATATAAAACAGAGGGTAAAAGAACAAAAAGAAAAATAGATGGAATAGCAGCATATACATAAAATAATGGTAATAAATATATATGTACAATCAGATTTAAGTAGAAAAGTAGTAGTCAAATACAAAATACAGTATCAAATATGATATTCTTGCACCAGGAGTGGAATAAAGTCACCCAAGAACAATGTGAAAGACTTGTGGAGAGCATGCCAAGACGCATGAAAGCTGTGATTAAAAATAAGGGTTATTGCACCAAATATTGATTTCTGAACTCTTCTTAAGTGTAAACATTAGTATTATGTTGTTTTAAAATGAATTTGATCTTGTTTCTTTGCATTGTTTGAGGTCTGAAAACATGTATCTTTTTTGTTATTTTGACCATTTGTCATTTTCTGCAAATAAATGCTCTAAATGATAATATTTTTATTTGGAATTTGGGGGAAATTTTGTCAGTAGTTTATAGACTCAAACAAAAATGTTCCTTTTGCCCAAACACATACCTATAAGTAGTAAAATCAGAAAAATTCATAATTTTGCAGTGGTCTCTTATTTTTTTCCAAAGCTGTAAATGATAAAGATACAGCTAATAGACAGCTAATATTCAAGCACTGAGTTATGCCCATACCTCATGCAGTAGTGGAACGTAATGAAGTAAAATGTACTTAAATATCATTTTTAGGTATCTGTACTTAGGTAAATTTTACATGGTGTTACTTTTACTTCACTACTTCTGAGAACATGACTGAAAAGTAAAAGTATTTTTTATTGTTGTTTGAGACCTGCTGAGGGGTTTTTAACATGTTCTTAATTTGAGGAAACAAAAATGTACAAATAAAAACAGGGGAAATCTATATAAAAATCACTACTTTGAAGCTTTATTATCTCTGCAAAATGCTTTAACTTTTTACCAATTTTTAAACAGGTAATTTAATATTTATATTTAAGTAAAAGTATCACATGAAAAAAACCTACGCAAGTATTTTCTTGCTCTGGAATCTGTAACAAAAGTGAGTACTCCACCACTGACCTCATGTAGCCTAAGTAACAATATAAAAACAATTTACAGTGAAAGCAACCTGTAGACTACACTACTACACTGTAACATTTCTAGTGGAGGATCCGCCACCTGCTTATCACCGTGGAAATGTTATTGCCTCATCTAGTATATTCCACAGTATAGATTAAGCTTACTTTTGAGCAATAGAAACACACATAATTAATAAATGCTGGATGGAAATGTTTAATGTCATACCACAGAACAGTTCAGGCAAAGCAATAACATCTCCTAGGAGACCAGTAGGTAGCTGACCCTCCACCAAATAAGTTACACAGTGTAAGAATGACCCCAGTTATCAGACAGGACCCGTGCGGTTTGTAAAAAATGCTCTAAAAATCTTTATTGTTGCAGAGAATATTCACAAACAGCTGAATCATTCAACAAACAAGATTGACAAACCGGACTGCTCCGTTAAGTCCCACAAACAAACGGACCAATAATCAGAGCGCTCAGATCATTCAAGTGGACCAATGGCAGAATTCGAAACGGAGTAACATAAACCACAGATAAACATAAACCATTTGGCTTTTCTTTGAGACGTTTATATATATAAAAAAAAAAAAGAGTGAATAAAGAGAAACAGCTACGGAAAGAATTCATTTACACAGAGCTGGTCCAAGTCCCACCCCTTAACCTTTGACTTTTCTACAAACTACATTTAACTCAAAAACATTAATTATTTTCAATGGATGACAAAATACTGCCACTGACTCCTCCCCTTTTCTTTTTTCGACATTCGGTTCCTGACAAACAGCAAGAAGAAATAAAGGAAAAAAAAAATAACATGAGAAACGTTCGGTTGATCGATTAATGTACAAATATATTTTACAAGTCTCTGTCTTTCAGTTTTGAAGATTGTGGATGGGTCTTGTGGAAAAAGGTACCACTCGCCCAAGCCGCACTTCCTTTAAGGGCATAATAGGGCAGAGCTTAAGAAGAGCTGTCCAATCACAGGCTTCAGAGCAAAGCGACTTCTCATTGGTCGGCTCTGAACTTCTTCGATCCGGCAGGTTTACTGCAGGAGAAATGAGGTACAAAAAGGTAAGATTCGATGCAAATTTGATGATTCAATTAGCAAAACAATTACAGACTAAACAGCAATTGAAAATACATCTAAAAAGCCAATTTAAACATGAAAAAAAACAGCCAAAGTGAAACTTACAAATCAGGTGACACTCCGGGTCTTTTCATAGCAGGCTTGGCGTCTTTAGTATCTGTATTAAAAAAAAGACAAAAGGTTGATTTCTTTCCACAATCAGAAACTTGTGAAACCTCATAAAAAAGGTTTCAGAGCTTTATAGACAAGCAGCCTGCAGGGCTAATTTAATCATTTGTGTATATATATTTTTTCTTTTCTTCCTGGCAACTACCAAATGTACTAGCTTACAAACTACATACCTATTAGAACAAGATCGATTTAAAAAGAATAAAAAGGTATGCATTTTAAGCTAAATAAATGATTGCAGATGATTTGCCTTACCTTGTAACCACCGCACTTGCGTGGCGGGTCCATAGCCCTTCTGATTTCTGGCTGCAATCCTGAAGATGATGGCAGGTTTGGTGGTGTAGTCGATGTGGGCATTGGACAGACTGGAGGACTGGACCAGGCAGGATGGACTGGGGCCACAGTAGACCCTCATGAAGGCTAACTGCCCCTGGGATCCCGAGGAGCCCGCAGAGGTCTGTGAGGACTGGATGGCCAAATAAACCGAATACTCTGTGATCCGCCCAGAGGTGACTGCAGGAGGCTCCCAGGTGAGCTGTGCCCCGTCTGGGCTCTGGACACAGGGGAGAATAAGGTTATATTTTACCGCACCCGTGACCCGATGTTTGGATTCCCAAATAATATTATTGATACGATGAATATTTGTTCTCTCGCTCTCACCTTGCTGATCTTAATGGCACAGGGAGCCCCGGGGAACCCTGGTAAACAGGTTTTAAACGCAGATACTTCAGAAAAGGCCCCTCTTCCGCAGATGTTGATGCCTGCCACTCTGAACTTGTAGGCCGTTCCTGGCTGCAGCTCCACTTTCCTCATCTGAGAATAATCCGGAACCGCACCAGAGTCGTCCTGTGACAATCAATAAAATAAATTATGGATTACATTTAGAAAGCAAATATTCTGACTACAACAGTTGATTTTTCCATTCATTTCAAAGTACAGCTACAGTGTTCTTACGTCGATGTAGTTGTCATCGTAGGGGACGTAGTAATGAGACACCACCATGTTGGTGACCTTCACGATGCCCACGTCATACCACTGAGATTCTTTGGGGACTTGCTTCACTGCGGCTGGTTTCTGAAAACAGATCGCAAAGAGTCATTAAAGTCATAATAATACAGCCTAGGAAAATAGTTTCAATCTAAATTTACATTTGTCAAATGTTGGTTCCCTCACCTGAGCAGTATTAGAAATGCCGTTAGCCACCTCTGTTAGCGTAGCAGCAGCCTGAATCTTGTTGGGGCTGGCACTCAGAGGGGGCGGGGCAAATGTACTGGCCAATCGGGCAACAGCGCTCGTTACCGCGGACGATGCCAGCTCATGGCCATTACTTTCTGCTGCTGGATCATTCAGGCTATCAGCTGGAGCCAGGCCCTCTGAGGGAGATGAGGAGAGGAGCGTGAACAACAGAAATGACAACATGTCCCATGAGACAGACTTGTATCACAGCACAGTGTTGCGCTATTGCTGCAGTAAAAATATTGCCTATTATTATTTGGGCCACTTCAGCAGGAAGCAGGACACCACTGAAAGTATGGTAATTTATTTGAATGCTTTGATGTTGAACACTAATATTTGAGAATGACTTTGACTAGAGCTTAGATACTGTACCTCTTCTCTCGTTGCTCACCTGTGGGCATGGCGTGCTGTGCCTGCTCTGCCATCGGCTCTGGCTCTGATTTGGGCACCACCTGCTGAGCCTCCTGGAGCTGCTGCTGCTGTTGGACCAGCGCAGCCAGCTCCTGCTGGGTTAAAACGATTGGAATGGTCTGGTCTCCACCTTCTGCATCGCCTGAAGAACATAACACACAATGAGCCAAAAATAGATTAATCCCACAGACTTTCTACATGTCATGTTGGTAGAAGGGAACAAGGGCTTGGTTTAAGTTTACTTGTAATTCTAGTAATGTTGAGAATTTATAAGAGTCCATTTGTAAGAGCTTGATGACACCCAAGGACAGCTGTTGTAGAATGTGGATGTTGTGAATTGTGTGTGAGATTTAATGGGAGCTGCAGAGGGAGAACTAGGCCAGTCATGATAATTACTATATTGACTATCATTCAATACATGATACGAGATGGAAAATCACTTTTAGAAGTCACTATTTATCATGGTACCTTCTCTTTGTACTAGTGGGAATAGTATACACACAGAAATAGACTTGGTTATTTTTCTGTACTTCAGCAAGATTTGAGCTGTAGAGTTGAATCATGAATTTCTATGACTCATAGATACAAACTAACTACTTAAGTGTTGCATTTATTGCAGCTAACATTTTTTTTAACAATACTGTACATGAAGAATACCTTTTTGGGAATAATTCTGTTTTATACTTATTGTTTATTGTCTGTATTTACTTCAGCAATAGATCTCACTTTAAAATCTGTTGTGATCGGCTTCACAACTTCTCCAGATAAAATCAACCATGAGGCAAAGACTGCATTCGAGTAGAAAATAGACAAGAAACCTGCTGACCTAACTGCCCTGCTGCCTGGAGGACGGCATGTATCGTGGCTTGCTGGGCCTCGTCGGTTGCTGTGGTCAGTTGGTCTGGGGTCAGTCCAGTCACCATGAGAGTCGTAGCTCCCGACTCGTCCCCTTCTGATGACATGAGCTCCTGAGGCAGGCCGCTGTCTGCAGTCTCCATCTGAAAACAAAAAACACAGATTTTGAACATAAGACTTCAGTCACTGGTCCAAATGTAAGACTCAACTCAGCTTCGTTGAATTGTGCTTTGTTTATGGTGAAAGAAAATAAAGTTGATCAGTGGATTATTGTTTTGTTTTTTTTTTTATACCTGTGGGGCATCTCCTGCTCCTCCCATATGGACCTGTAACACTGTGGCTCCAGATGACATCACGTCCTCCGGTTGTTCAGTCTGCATTGGCTCTTCTCCCTCAGCTCCACTGACCACAGCGACGGCTTCAGAAGACTCTGCCCTCTCTTCTCCAACCAATGACGAGATCTCCTAAAGAACCACAACATGTTTAGGTTTTAGTCCATTCAGTTTGATTTCCAATTTGTAGAATTACAAATCTCACAATTCATGTAACTCTTTTAAAGGGATAGTTCAGGTTTTTTTTATGTGAATCTGTATGGCATCCCCTTCAGCAGACTTATCCCTGACAGTGTCCTGTGAGCAGAGTTTCTGCCTGGTTCTGGAGCTGACGAAAGTAGTGTAAACATCGTCACTTACAAGTGAACTGGCTGATGATAATAATAATAATAATAATAATAATAATAATAATAATAATAATAATAATAATAATAATAATAATAATAATAATAATAATAATAATAATAATAATAATAATAATAATAATAATAATAATAATAATAACAACAACAACAATAATAATAATAGCGCAGTGATACGACTCGAGAGAAAATAGCACCAAGCGATTATGGCTTCTGACTTTTTCGTGTGCAACTGTTTTGTGACGCAAATATGTCACTTTTAGGACAAATATTGTTTTGAGAAGAAAAACAAGCTTTATTAACTGTCCTGGCTAACTTGCCGGACCTTCTTTCTTCAGCTCCAGAACCGGGCAGAAACTCTGCCCTACAGCTCTGCCCAACTATGCCATACAGATTCACATAAAAAAAACAACAACTCTTTAAGTACAGAGAAGCAGCGAAAATCTATCTGGATCTGTAATGTTCCAATGCTGCTGATGACCTGGTGCAGTGGCAACAATCTGGAGACAGTGATGATGGTGAACTGCTGAACAAGCGTCACCGCCCCTTGCACCGCTTTTCTGCCCATACTGTACATTCTGTAATTGCATATCAAAGTCTATTTTATAACTTACTTTAATGCATTCCTGTATTTTATACATTTATTAAATATTTCATACTTTATATTATTCTTTGTTTAATGCTGCACCATAACACTGAAAGAAGTTCCTCGTTTGTGAATTTTGTTCTCTGACAATTGCAATACAACGGATTCAGATTTTTCCACACTATATCATTAACACTTACTGGAATGGAAGGGCCTGGAGTAGGTGTGGCCTGTGTCACTGTGGTCACAGCCCTGCTCTGAGTGGCTGTGGTGACAGAGGAGGCGGAGTCTGAGGGTTCAATAGTTTCTCCCTGTGACTCTCCACTCTGCTGAGCTGCAAAAGTGATCAACACAATTATATTAGCTATTACACACATTACATTAATCTCTAACATTATAAATTCAGATTTACCTGTGGCTGTAGTTGCTGTATTGGTGGTTCCTGTTTCATGAGTTTCACATGGAGGATTTGAACAGACCTGGAAGAAAACAATGCTTAATAAAATCTTAAAACAATTGCTCAATAACCACTCAGTTTTTTTTTTTTTTTTAAATAATGTAAAGACGTTTTTTTGATAATACTAACCTGTCTAATTCCCCCTGCGCCTGCTGTAGTTGCCGTGTTGGTGGTTCCAGTTTCATGAGTCTCACACGGAGGATTGGAACAGACCTGGAAAAAGGATGAACAAGATTCATTTTCCGTTCAATCATAGCACTCACTGAAGCTAGACTTCTTGTGTGTAGCCCTGCCCTTCAGTGCCAATCTATGACCATCAACAGGTCCTTTTGCACATAACCACTGTAGAAACCAAGTCCCACTATTGTATTCCTATGCCCAAGTCCAACCCAGCCCCACTGTGGCACACCCCATTTACAGTCCAATAGCAACCCTAAGAAGGCAGCACTAAACCGTTGCGAGATGTCAATTCTATATTTACATCTGAAACAAGGTACTGATTGGATTGGTCAGGCTGCTAAAATGTACCTGCCAAAAATCACCCATTAACTGCAGCTAGTCCCCTTTCTAGTTCCCCAGTAAGTAAAATGAAATTCCCTTCAGCAGTTAGCTCATGTGCAAATGTTTTAGTCAAAGCTGGCTCCCTGACATGTGTGTGATTATACCTGTCGGAGACCACCTGCTCCGGCTGTGGTGGTGGTGTTTGTCGTGCCAGTTTCATGGGTCTCACAGGGAGGATTAGAGCAGATCTACGAAAAGAGAATACATGCTCTTAAATCTGGACAAAGACAACAGGAAAAGAGAAACAAATGAGCAGATAACATCTGTCCCACCTGTCGCAGTCCTCCTGCTCCTGCTGTAGTAGTGGTGTTGGTTGTCCCCGTTTCATGCGTCTCACACGGAGGATTGGAGCAGACTGTGGCTCCATTCGCTGGCGGGTTAGAGGTGACCTTAACAAGAGAAAATTAGTCAGTTAAAAGATTTAACTTATTTACAGTAGATTAAATGGACTCTTACAAATGTGACTAGATTGTTTTATTGTATTAATTTCTGCTGCAGCTCCCCATTAAACATGTTTATACATCAAAAATAAATGTCAGAAGATGTGGGAGAAAGTTACTGCTCAATAATATTTTGTATATTTTTACATTTTCTGCTGTGGAATGGTTTACAGTGCATGAAAGCATGATCCCAGAAACATCTTGTGTCTTAACCCTAACCTTAACCCTTTTTACCTGTGTGTTCTGTCCCATGCTGGAGGCAGCCACAGTGGCAGTGTTGGTAGTCCCGGTCTCATGAGTTTCACAGGGAGGATTGGAGCAGACTCTCTCTGTACCTCCCATCGACGCTGTGGCCACAGTGGCTGTGTTGGTGGTCCCTGTGTCATGGGTCTCACACGGGGGGTTAGAGCAGATCAATGTCACTGAAAAATAATAAAATAGTAAAGCAAAGAGTCTTCTTTCTGCTCTGATCCATCAAGACCCATTACCTATAGTACATCCTCCACATGCATACCAGCAAAGTCTTCTTTCACAAAGTCCATCCATCTCTTTATTGATCACACTAAAACTTGTTTTCTATAGATTACCTGTGTTGGAGCCCTCATCTCCCTCAGCTGTAGTAGTAACTGTGGAGCTGGTGGTGGTACTTCCAGGTTCCTCAGAAGTGGGGGAGGCCATGATGGACACAGGCAGGTCCTGGACCAAGGGCTGAGCCTCAGCTCCACTGGGGGTTGTGATCAGGGTAACCTGGAAAAACCGTTTGTGTTAGTGGACTTAAAACAATTTGACTAAACCTAACCACCACACAGGTGATGATGCTCGTACGCTTTGCTTAACATTTATGCCAATGCGTATTTTAAACAAGTTTAAAGATTAAAGATGGAGCTGGTACCTGTTTGGTTGCCCCAGCTGTGGTTGCGGTTGTAACCTGGCCAGCCAATGTGGCGATGGTTGCTAAGGTGGTGATAGGAGTGGCGAGAGAGGCGTTGGCCCCAGCAACAGTTCCCCCGGCAACAGTGGAGACTGTTCCAGTGACAGTTCCTAGGCTTGACACACCTAAAGACACAAGAGTTATTTAGAACAAAAAAGACAATAACTTTGTTGCTGTGGAGTCGATCTTAAAAGGTATAGTGCCCATGTTAACTCTATCAGCCTGTTCACCTTCAGCGGATGTCTACACCGAAGATTACAAGTGAACAGGCTGATAGAGTTAACATGGGCGTAGTGATACGAGTGGAGACAATACTCGAATGCGAAATACGCTGCTGGATGTTTCGTGGACAACTGTTTGGGACGCAAATATACTGTATCACCTTTCTAACAAAGGTTTTGTTTTGAGAAGAAAAACAAGCTTTATTTCATGTTCCAGGGAAGTTACCGGACCTATTTATGTGGGCTCCAGAAAGCGAGCTGAACCGGGATCAGCTGAGACTGTCAGAGGTAAGCTGGCGTCAACACACGTAACTTTTAGAAGGAAACCCATACAGTTTGACATTTAAAAAAAAAACACACTATCCCCTTAATTCTCTCACTCAGGACAGTAGAAAATAAAATACTTCCCTTTCCTCCAAAAATAAAGAGACAGAAAAAGTCGTATTACCTGTGGTGCCCTTGACTACGAGGGTGGTGACAGTGGGTTTTGATCCTGGAGACACCAGTCTGACTCCACTCATGGGGACAGTCCTGAGGATGGTTCCAGGGGTCCCCGGGGCCCCCTTCAAAACCACCTGTGCTCAAAGACACACATATGTAAATATGCATAATGGATCTATGCATTTCCCTGCTTTTAAAAGACATTATGCAAAATCCACTATTAAGTTTTTTCTGGCATTTATGTGATAGGAGATATAATATAATAATTTATATAATTAACTCATTGAGTGCCGGTGACGAGTTTTCTCGTCATGTTGAAACCGAACGTTGAGTGCCGTGACGAATATATTCGTCAAGGACGTTTTTCAGCGGGGATCGCTAGAATACGACCTGGAGCAACTTTGAAGGTGTAATTCACGTCTCCCAACCTGTAGGTAGCGATCTTGTATCATTATTTGCCGATCGGAGACACGGAAGAGAGGAGGAGTGTAGTTTGTGTACTGTGTATTGGCGAAAGGAGCAAGATGGCGAGGCGAGGGGAATCCGGAAAAGCAGAGGACTGTTGATCAGCGCCTATGGAGCGATCTGATCGCTCTTGGGACCCAAGATCCCGGATCAGAGGATCGCAGAGACAAGCTGGATCAAGCAGCAAGGTCGGAGCAGAGATCTGCTGTGCCCGAGGCAGGGGGCGTGTCATGTGTGCGCTGCGCGGAGCAGGAACTCTGATCAGAACTACGACAGCGCCAAGGAAGAAGTTTACTGACTTGGAGCAGTAGATCCTGGTCTCCAGAGAGGCATGAGATGAGAAGAATTAAGTTTACATGATGCTGCTGTGTGGTAATTGTAATGAATGAAGCTATACATGTATGTGTGTGCGTGCGTGCGTACGCGCGCGTAGCTGTGTGTGTGTGTGTGTAAAGGTTTATGCATGGGCTTGTGTGTATATACATACATATATATATATATATGTGTGTGTGTGTGTGTATATATTAGTTTTATTATGGATCTGTACTCTGAGCCTCAATATTGTTGTGAAGTGACAAAGTTCTATTTCATAGGAAAAGATTATTATATCCTGAAAACATCTCTTGGCACAATTGATTTGAAGGAATTTTCAATTCACAGAGCCTTGTATTCTTATATTTGTAAATAAAAAATATACTTTGTCATCAAAAATCTCTTTCTCTGTTGTTTTAGATGTTTGAGGTGTCACTAAATCCATAAATATTGACGTCAAAAATCACCGATCTGCTCGAAATGACTTTGTACAAAATGCTCGTTTTCTCCACTTTGTGGTTAAAAAAAAAATGTTTTTGCTGAAACTTCCCTATGTTCTACTATCAATTACTTGAGAAACGAAAAGGTTAGAAACATATTTTTTTTTCTAGGTTAAAGAAGAGAGTCAACACTTTATTTTGATGTGTGCCATGTTTATATAGTCAAAGAACTCAGTATTCTGTGGGTCTTGGAAGATCAGTAAAAATACACTAAAACCTCCGGCACTCTGGGGGATAGAATTCTGAAAACAGGCCAACACTCAATGAGTTAATTATAATATGGTAAAAAAAAAACACAACATTTCTTCAGCAAGCAAAGTTTTCTAGAGATAACTGTAGCAGAGATATGCTAAAAAATGCCTTAAATCTCTTTTGCTGTTGGACCACACAACGATGACACTGCATAAAACATGATTACACAGTTCTTGTAACCACTTCATAGTAAAATAAGTTTGGAGATGAGTTTCAAACCAAATAATATGGTGAAATAAGAATTGGCCCTACATATAAACAGCGCTTATTAACCAAGGGTTTCTCTTGGCTGTAGATAATCGGTATTGCCATCGATCTTTAGAGGGTATAGGGGAGTACTGTACCTGTGTGAGCCCTTGCTGGCCTCCTGCTGAGATCTTGGGGACTGCAGTGATGATTTTTTGAGCTGTTCCTGAAGCCACTCCTTTATTTGTGAGGATGGTGATTGGACTGTTTCCACCTGGACATCCAAAATAAAATGTCTACATTAAGTTGAACTGATAAATGATGGGTTCAAAGCATAGTCTTGGCTCCATTTTTTTTTAAACATCCATCAAAAAATACATTTAATCACACAAAAAGTCGATACATAAGCAGATTTAGGCTTAGTGTGTGTATATGTACCAGCGGCTCCCTGCAGGGCAGACATAGGGATGGTCTTGATGATGGTCGTCCCTGGTTTAGCTCCGGTTGGCGACACTCCCAGAATGGTGGGTTTGTTTCCGGCAGCTCCAGACTGTGTGGTGCTCAGTATTGTCGTCTGTTTACCATCTGCGGAGGTCACCAGTTTCAGGATTGTACCAGGAGGAAGGCCACCTTTAGTCTGAGTGCAAAGGGAATAGGGTGTGTTAATAGAGGTTAATGTATGTAAACATAGGTCAGCAGCTCCAGTTCTATCTGGATGGAAACAGTTTCACTATGCAAGACATATAATTACACCTTATTTTTCACCAGTCTCTTATATATATTTTTGCTACTTTAAAAAAAATTATTACTACTATTCATATTTTTGCTCTTTGTTATTGTAATATATTGTGACGTGTGAGCTACTGTGACCAAATAATTTGTCCTGTGGATCAGTAAAGTTTATCTAAGGCTATATTTACCTGTAGAATCTGTGTGACAGGACTTCCTGCCTGTCCAGTCACTGCTCCACTCTGCACTGGTTTGGTCTGAACCACTGACACCACTTTACCAAGATTTCCCAGATTTCCCAGCTACAAAAAAGTCAGATATTAGCATAATATCTAAATATAGACATTTATAACTATAATTTATAATGTTTTATGTACTCACCAGAGTGCCCCCAGAGCCCACACTCAGAGGACTGTTCACCAGTGTGATGGTCTTAGTGACTCCTCCCACCACCGTCGTCACCACCTGAGCCTGTTGGGACACTGTAACCGTGCCAGACTTATGCACAGTGATGATTGGCCGATTGGGTGTCCCAGGGGCTGAAACAACAGATGCCCCACCAACCTGCGCAGCGGCAGTTTTCAACATCCGAGTGGCTGGGTTACTCACCTAAATGACACAAAAATCATGGCCTAGTTAAAGACTCTTTGTGGTAAACTAATATGTAAAATATGTAAAATATGGGCTAATTATTAATCTGGCCACAATGTTAAGTCATCCATATGTTGCACATTGATACTGCTGCCTGTATCACTGAGTATTTAATAATGAATTATCCATTGATTCACAGCCTTTCTGCTGTTAGATTGGAATGGGAGATTGATACTTTACTGATCCTGAAACAGTTTGATCTAGAGTTCAGAGTGAAGTTAACTCCTTACCACTTTGACAGGCAGAGTGGTGGATCCAGGGCTCACAGCCACAGTCTTGACAATAGTGGCTCCTGTCGGCACATTTAACACTGTCCCAGATGAAGGAGGGATCTTCTGAGTGGCTGCTGCAGCTGCAGCCAGAGCCGCCATCCCGGACATCTGAGGGTTAGTGCCAATCGGCTGATATCGAAACAGAAATATATGAACATGACGCAAAACTCATCTTGAAGGCAAGTCTTTCTGTTAATTACCGTTCCTTGTTGCGTGGTCTGAGCAGGGACCACCATGCGAACTCCAGCAGGAAGAGTTGTCACGGCAACAGGGGATTTGGGGGCGGCCTGTCGGACTGTTACAATGGAGGCTCCTGTGGCCCCTCCGGGAGATGCTGCCACTTTCAGGACAGCTAAAGAAATAATACATTGTGGATTAACTCTGTAAATTGTGTTACGTTAAAGTTATTTTACCTACTTCAGTGGTGTACCTGGTTTATTAGCTGTGGTCAGTGCACTTCCAGTTGCGGCTGCAGGGACCAGTGTAATAGCAGTGGGTGGTGTAGCTGGAGTGGGTGTTGTTGGTGAAGGCGTTGCCATGGGTACAGGGTTGGAGGCAGGACTTGGGGCGGGGCTTGTAGGTGTGGTCTGTGGCAGGTCATACTTCTGCAGCTGAAGAACATATGTATCTGCAGTTTGACAGGGGCCCCAGCTCACCTCCAGAGACGAGGTGTTAGCTCGGACCAGCTGTACACGGGACGGCGCACACGGACGCTCTGGAATGAAAGGGCACATCCGTTGTTACATATTACCAATAGATTTGCATGTTCTACAATCAGGAGTAAATAATAAGATCGATTACATTGAAAACCACACATTTATTCAGTTCATACCAAACTGGTGTATATAGTTTTCACAGTGAATAAAGGCCCAAAATGTCCAGGTGTGAGACACTCAAAATAAAATCTTAAATCATAAAATCCCATGGTGTCCCCTGCTCACCAGTCTCCAGGTACCACAGGTCTTTGCAGCAGACCTGGTTGTTCCAGGCCTTTCTGTATCCGTCTCTGCCGCTCCAAATGAACAGACGAGAGTTTATGGCCACGCTGCAGTGACCTGCTCTGGCCCGGGGGATGTTTTCCTCTTGTGAGTCCATCACCACAGTCTCCCAGTTCATCGTTTCTATGGAGACAGATAAAATTATAATTAAGATATGACATGAATAACTTCCAGTAGGCAGTAGAGCCTTGGATTTCAATGCCAATATACAATGAGAAAACGTTGAAACATTTCAGACCCTTTCGACAATGAGATGGTACATATTTCAAGGGGCATTCCAATAACATTACATTCAAATTTCACAGTTTAGTGGGTTGTGCTTTTGGAACGTAAACAGATGGTAGTTTATATAATCACTAATTATTACAAACACAGTTTTAAGACACCATTAACTAACTATACATCACTAAACTACTTTTGTACCTAAATTGAGACAGGCCAGTGTGTTGGTGCACTTCCATTCCTTCTCATGTGTGGCCACTTTGACATCCTCCATCACCAGAGGGACCCAGCCTCCGAATACGTACATCCTAGGAAACAACATTATTGATCAAACGGTTAGTGCTATCAAGATTTCAGGCCCTCTATGCATACTAAACACTTACAATAATATCCTATAAAAACAATTAAGTGAAAGTAATTTACTTGTTGTTGATGATGGTGGCAGAGTGCAGGCTGCGAGGAAGAGGGGCTGTTCCTCCAATGGATGGTTTGTTCCATGTCAAAGAGTCTACACAAAATAATAATAATTAAAAAAAAAAAAAAACATTTTATACAAAATCACAAAGATGTCCACAAAGGTCTAGGTTGAGGTTCAAGTATTGCACAGAAGGTCAATGGACCATAAAACTGAACATGCATGCAATACCCCCAGCCCCCACCAGAGTGATCACTGCAAAGTAACGATCTATAAGACATTAGTGCAAGGGTGGGCAATTATTTTTTCTACAGGGCTACGTGAGAAACAAAATATTGTGGAGGGCCAGACCAAAATGCTTAACTCAGTTTTGCATAATATTAGTATAGAATTTCTTTATACAACACAGTAAATAGCATTGTTTTTATGCAGCGTAAGACTGATAAGAGTTTATGTTATGACTAAGCAATGAAAAAGTGAGGTTGCCTTACAAAAAATGCCATTAAAAAAAAAATCACCTCTAAAATACAAGCAATGCAGCTTTAGTCCATGCATGCGGTAAAATTATAAAATATGCTTATTTTGTGATTCCAAATCACTTTAAATGGGCCGATCAGAGTCAGCCAAAGGGCCGTATGAGGCCCAGGAGCTGGACAATGCCCAGGGGGTGCTGCAATTTCAAATCCTGTGTGTGTAACCTGTACATATGGTTTTTGACAATAAAGCTGACTTTGAACTTTTAAGTACAGGGGGTCCTCGGGTTACGACGTTGATCCGTTCTTAAAGGGATATGCCACCCCCAGGTCAAACTTGGGCATCTCCCCACAGTCCAGAGACTAAAATAAGTGGTGGAAAGCGTTTTTCTAGTGACCCAGCCATTGTCCAGGTCTGTCAGCACTGACCGCCGCGGTATCTGCAGCTACTCCGCATTAGACTGGAGTCTAACGTCGCCAGAGAAAGATTTCGGCCAAAAGGAATCAATTTGCTCTATGCGTTTCCCAATTACTTTCTGTGTAGTGCGCATTCATATCGAGAAATAAATGTGCAAATCAACACGGAGAGCTTGACTTGGTCATTTTGGGTGGGAACTATTTTTCAGTGCGGAAAAAGACAGACGAAGCACACACCACGCTGCGTAACAGGGGAACTGTTCCTGGTGCGTAACTGGGATTCCCCTGTCAGCGTGGTGTGTGCTTCGGCTGTCTTTTTCCGCTTTCCCCCACTTATTTTAGTCTCTGGACTGTGGGGAGATGCCCAAGTTTGACCTGGGGGTGGCATATCCCTTTAAGACGCGTCGTAACCCGAATTTCGTCGTAAGTCGGATTTTGACTTTGATCTTCCAACCAAAGCACCAATAACCTTTCCATCTCAATAATTAGACCACTACGCTGCTTGGTTATCACTGTCGCTTTCATAGGAGCAGATCAGAGCCCACATCAGGTATTTCCGCCCACATTGGGCACGCACACCAGGCCGTCTTCTTCGCCCTACAACAACAAAGCGTATTCTTCCGCCATGCGCTGTTCGCGTTTGTTTACGTCGCTTACCACGCTAAACCGCCTAAGACAGAATGACGCGTAATTTTTATTTTTTTTTATGGGGGCGCGTTCGTAACCACGAAACGTCGTAAGTCGAGACCGTCGTAGCCCGAGGACCCCCTGAATCCATCTATATCGTCCACCTTCATACATGGACAACATATATTTAACTTGTAATTATACTGTTATTGGATCTGATGAGATAAGCAGCCTAGTATACATCTGATCATCTCACCTATATCAAGCACCCAGAGGTCTCCAAGTCTGCAGCCACTCATGCCTCCATAGATAATGAGCCTGTTCCCAGTTTTTCCACTGGTGACCACCGCGGTATGGCTTTCTCTGGGTGGAGGGGGCCGACCTGAGGTGGCAGGAATATCCCAGCCCACAACACTGGAACCGGGCCGTAACTCCAGACAGTAAAGGTCATTCAGGTATCTATGGATAAATAAGAGATAAAAAGGCGTAAGAATCCAGGAAATATTGTGATAATGTGCAATACAAACTTCTCCAATACTTTTGTTGTTTATACACCAGACCCGCACAGTCTGTATCAAAACAAAGATGGCTGCTTACAAGTAAAAAAGAAAAGGGACATCCCGATTACTGATGAATAAATTGGGGAAGCATGAAGCTGTTCATCCAAGGCAACAGGTTTGATCTCATTTTAAATTATGACCAATGAGTTCCTCGGGTTACCCAAGCAGAAATAAACTTATTGCACTCCATCTTGCCCTCCAGAGCTTGAAAATACTGCCTGCTTCTTTTTTAGTGCTGCATGTCATTCTTCATGAAGATTGTTGACTATTTGTAGTCCTGCAATCTTCATAAAACTTGATTTGACAATTTCAGAGACAAATCTTAAATTCCCTTTTAGTTAATCAGAGTAAGAACAGTAGCAACACTGGGCCTAAGTTTTGTTGCACTTTAAAAGACCCTGTGGGAACTCTGTCTGATTCTCAAAGCAGCAAAATGTGGTCTTAAGTTGCGCCTAATTCACCAACATCCAGACACGAACACCATGGCAATTTACAGAAGAAGAAACCAGCCAATGTGGGCTCGGCATCATGAATGAGGTCAGACTGCAGGTTCAAAATGTCCAAACACACATGATCACAGACACACTAGGTGGGTGTATATTTAACCCACCAAATTATTAGAAATAATTGCGTTTTCTGTGAGTAGTAATAAATGGTGGGGCTGGGAAGGAGCGCCATGAGTGTGCTCTGGTCATGGGGGGGTGGTGGGGGTACGGGGTGTTGAGTCCAGCGCGATGACCTGGCGCAGGGCTGTAACAGTGGCCCATATGGCGACCTCTGGGGCTGGAACAGACTGAAGCTGTTACACCAAAGAGATCTGCACCAAAAAACTCAAACATTATTGTATAACATAGCATTGTTTAATTATAAACCATTTTTGAAAATACAACTTACAATCATGTAGGATTTTTTTGTTACAGTATTATAGCAATAATGAGCGCTTCATGTATTAGGCCCATTTTTAGCTCATACAGTCTAGACTACTTTTCATTGTCAATATACAAGAAGATACAGGCCCAGTACCGTCACTACACATATTTTAAGTTGTGTATTGAAGGTAATATCAAAGCTATTGTGTACAATTTAGTTTAAAAAGCCCAAGACCTGTTGCACTGACCTGGGTATGTTGTTCTTGGGATCCTCGCTGTCATTGGCCAGTCCTCCAAATAAGTAACAACGAGAGCCTATCAGAGAAAAGCTGTGTCCAAGGCGGGGGCATGGGGGCGGGCCGCCATTCTTAGGAGCTTTGGCTTTCAGACGTTTCCACTCCCAACGACTTGCCTAAAAAAAGAGAAAATAAACAAATCACTTAATGTTTATAGTGATTCCTTCTCATTATAGGATAGATTTTGGTTTGTCGGTTTGCACATGAGATTTTGAAACTTGGCTTGTCACAGTTTTCTATTGAGTTTTCTATTGTAATTTAACTTGACAAACTCTTTTACTCATGTAATTATCAATTAACAACTGTCCTGAAAGTGACATGGACACAGATTCTTAACAATAGGGCAGGTGCCCAAGATAAACATGGAAAATGAGGAAAGAGAAAAGTGAGTTATTACATCAAGGGAAAATATAATAAAATGACATTTTCTTAGCAACTCTTCATTTCCATTACATAAATAGACAAAACAGATTTTGGCCAAAGAAGGATCTCATGTTTTGATGTACACAACCAGGTATGTCAAAATGATCCACAATCGCAGCCAAAAGAAACATGCTAAATATTTGTCAGATTAAAGTTCAGATAAACATAAAGCAATCAGTGAGAGAGTTGGCCAATATAGCATGCATCCAAATAAAGCCGTCCTTTCACTGCAATGGGAAATGCAGATTCAAACAAAGACCTCTCAAAATTCAATAAAACTTCACGGCCGGCTACAACTAATGTTTATTTTGTATCTGAATGTTATTTTCCTCAAAATGTATGTACAACTGGAAAACATCTTCATGGTGTACTTATTTTCTCAAAAAAAAACAACAAAAAAAACAAAAAACAAAACAACAACACACCTTTTACATATTTCCTATGTCATTTTGATGTAGTTACTGCAATGTTCAAAATTATTTCAATAATCAAAACAGTTGTGATTAACCACTTTAATTGGCGCTCCTCACCTGCAGCTCATAGAGGTCGTTGCTGTACTTGCCGTACTCCACCATTCCCCCAAACACCAGCAGCCTTGTGCCATCACACACAAAACCGTACGCAGCACATCCAGGAGGAATGTCTCCTCTGACGGCTGGGATGAACCACTGGTTTGTAGCTGAGGCAAGAGACAAATGAGTCATTACATTGAGGATAAAAATTGAAATTTTGTGAAAACAGCGTTATGCTAAGTGCATGGGCTTTACGAAACTTTATGAAAGACTAAAAAGCTTCAAATCTTTACCTCCACCTTGTAACATATACATAATCTAGGTTGTCTTCAATTAGTGCAGCATACTAGTATTTGTGCATATGTGAATGTATATAATACGGGGAGAATCTCGTTGTGTTATTACAAATGAATGTGCTGCATTCTCAAGTTATCCGAAATTAAAATTTATTGTATGTAAAATTGTAATATTTAAGTAATTTTAAATCTTAAAATATGTAATAAGATGGTGGCTGGAGTAACAAATCACGTTTTGACGCTGTGTTAAAAGTGAGGTTTGTTTGTGTTGAAAGGAAAAGGGGCGTGCCTCAGTGACGTACACTTTGTTTTTAGTAAAATCGCGCCATTTCTCCGTACGCCGCTGCCAAAGCCACAGCGCCTGGGCTATAGCAGTTAGCTGTGGGTGTAGTGGCTAATTTAGCACAAACTCAAATTTCCCCTCGTTTTACAACAAAATGTCAGCGTTCGAGTGCAGCCGTTGAAACATATGCACTCACACATCAGACACAAAGGCATTGTTATTAATTAGACTTCCACATATTGAACATTTGCAATAAAACAGCTGCCAGCTAGAGCCCTTAGGCGGTTAGCTTTACACGCCTGTGCGCTCCTTTTGCGCATCACATAATTTATGAATTGCACAGTAATTGTACCTGTATTATAGACGTGCAGCTCGTCAACGATGCCCTCGTTGCCTCCTCCAAACACCACCATCAGCTCCTTTATGGCCACAGCCCGATGTCCGTGTCGGGGCCGTGGCACCGGACCGCTCCAGCCCAAAACCCGCTTCCACCGCGGCTGCAGCACCGCGGGCTCAGAGGCCATGCTGCAGCTGTTTCGATCGGCTCCTGGGAGTCTTTCACGAAGGAGAGAAATCCAAGTTTAGTCCAAGGTTGGATGGAAATGATAAAAATCCACCTCGAATCACTGACAGCAGGTCGGGGATAGCGTTAGCCTGTTGATTTTAAGGCTAGGCGGCTAATCAGATGCAAATGAGCTTCCTTTACAGTATGATAATGCGTGTTCCTGGTCCGGTTATCACAATTAACACAGCCAAATCTGATTGCCAAAATGAAAATAACTGTAGCTACAATGAAAACCGTTAAAATTGAGCAGGTGAAGGGTTAGCTTTAGCTCGTTAGCTGATTCAAGCAATTTGAATGAGCCGCTAACGGTTGCCAACATGTACTAACTGTCCATGTACGAAGTCAGAGAATAATCCGAGCCTTTGTCAAAGTTGATTTTATATTTGCAAAAGTCCACAAGAATGTCCAGTAATGAAAAGGTTACGAAAAACTAAAATAAACACTGATTTAGCCGTTAGCTTAGCACACTCTGCAGGGACGTTCCCAGGAAGCCGCCATTTTAGCTCAGTGAACGCTCTGCAGAATCGGTAAAATCCAAATCAGAAACTTCAAATCCATACGAACAAAAGTGCGTTTTAGCTGCGAAGCACTGGTCGCACAGCTCTTCTGTGCATCAAAGCAAGAGAGCGGCACCGAGGCTGGAAGCCGGGGTTAAATGTGCAGAGCGGTCGGTCTGTGCGCCGGTATGGAAGCCGCCATCTTGCTGCTAACAGCAACGGAACACAACGGGCGCCTCGAGCCGAGCTAATGCTAATGCTAATAGCGCTAATGCTAACAGTTGAGCGCCCAGACACACAGCAAACATTTTACTCCAACTCAAACATTTTACTAGAACTCGTACAACATTTGTCCAAATATCGCATAATCGTTGTTTAAACTTGTTAAATGCTACGTGCTTGTTTTTTGTGCAAAAGGAGATCTAAGAAATGACATCTATTACTGAATAACTGTCTCATTTAGTTTGCAGTGGCATTTATAAGTGTGAAGTGATGCCACATATGTCCCTTGGTGTTCAGGCTTCTCAAAGTGAAGCTGAGTGAAAGAAGTCAAATCACACCTGGGGCCAATCAAACAGCAGCCAATGAATATTACAGCATGGGCCTTTATTTCCCCACAGTCACTCTGAAAACAGGTTGGTACAGCGCATGGTTAGGGCAACATCATACAAACAACTTTTGACCTTTTTATTACACAGGTTCACCAGAGTTATGTAAATTGCCGCTTAAGAGTGGAAACCCGTGTCCGGCTATCTTACACTATTGTGTTGATTCAGGTTTATGCTCCAAAGTTAGATTGAAATTCATATTATCGCAATTATTATTTTTGCTATGACTAAAGTTACAGATAACCCCTTGGGATTTATGATCACGCTGCTTGGCAGACAAAATGACGCAGAAAGTGTTAATAATGGCTTATGCATTCATTTTTCGTTTTTCAGACCAAAAACCCATGCGTTCTGTTTGTGTCAGATCATCGCTTCTGTTGAGACATCCGCCCCTTCTCTTTGGCTAATCAAGTTAGCAATACTTTAAGCAAACAAGCTTTAGCCCAACTTTAAACGTGTTGCACTGTGCCAAAGTACAAAATACATGAACAAAATCGAGGATTAGTCGATTACGCAGTCATAATATTCGACTTCAGTGCTGAACGTAAAATGAAAAAGAAAACATTTGCTTTTGTTGACAGATTCCCCTCGGACCCTCCTTTACCAGACAAACATGGCGGCGCCGACCGTTAGCTGCTAGAATAAGCGGAAAAGGTGCGAGTTGCGCGTTTTTCTCAATGCAATACTTACTTTTGAACTTCCAAATTTATGCGTTAAAGTCAGATAAGTCTGGCTTGTCTGGTAAAGCTACCACCACACGAGTAAAGGGTTTTAAAATCCAAATTATCAAATAAATGTATCCTTTCATGCCGCTGAGGAAGACGCCATTTTGTGTCTAACTTCTCCGAAGTGCTGCAAAACAGCGCCTCCGGAGGGAGAATAGTGAATATACACAGTAATCGTTTAAAAAACATTAATAAAATACAAATACTTAAAAAATAAAACTAAACATTATATGGTTTAGACGGATGAGGGACAAAAAACTAAACATTATGTGGTTTAGACGGATGAGGGACAGATTGTGGTTACTAGTTATTCCCAAACAAAACTTTAAAAATGTTCCAGTGTGCCATTAAACTTAAATGCAAGATGTCTTAATTTTTAATTGCATTATTAAATTACAGATTTACTGCTTAAAATGACATTGGAACATGCACTCTCACTGAGAGGGAGTTGACCCCCTGTTGGATCCTGTAACTTGGCCTGGTGGCATCACCTGCTTATTTTCTTGGATATAGATCAATTTGATGCCATACTCTCCATGGAGAAGAGCAGGTGGCAGATCCTCGTCCAGAAAGAGACAGAGAGAATGTGTTGTATTTTTACAGAAATGCGTTTAAATTGTCTGATCACTGTATGCTGAAGATCATGTGTTAAATTAATAACTGCTAGTGGCCAATAGTTAACTGAAAATATACACACAAATCATGGATTTAAAAAAAAAAAAAAAATCTTGATAGCCAGTTTCAGGGTAGCCAATATTGGGCTATCTGACACTAGACAAAAAAATATGGAAAAATTACAGTCTTTATTGCTGTTCATCAAAAATATGATTATTTTGGACCCATTTTTCACATAAAATACAAGTACAAACACTTAGTTGGGTACATAACGTGTCACAAAAATCAATTCCATAGAATTGTAAAGGCACTGATTGGACCAACCTAACTAAATAAATAAGCAACTAAGACTGAAAACGATAAAACTACCTCCCTATATGCAGAACACGCATGCTCCCTAAATGTACCTACAGATTTAACTTGTGCGAATGCCTCAAGGAGTCTAGAGAGGGAGGAGCTGGAGGTGAGCTTTTCTATTCATAACTTAGTAACTTTGTTTCTGTTGTCTAGCTTGTTTTCCTTAAGTGCTGCATTCTTAAACTTGGAATCATTTTTTATTTTTATTTTCATTTTTTTCAATTGAAGCTCACAGGTGGAAATGCTCATCATACCCTCACACTGGCACAATTTAACATGTGATAAATGGATACAGAGGGGAATGTGTGCAACTCGTAGAGTCTTATTTATTGTTCATGCAGCCTTAACTCCAGCTTCACAGCTCCACATAACCAGATTTACTCTTGGCTTATTCCATGTTGCCTATGTCATAATTGGGTACATAATCACATTCCCGGTATTGATACAGTAGGTCTTTGGTCTCCAACACTACACCAAACCAACATGACCCATACTGTACTGCCCTTTAGAGGAGAGGTCCCTAGAGAGCCACACAGTTTAGTAATGTAAACTATTTCATCACACAAGTTCAAGGTGGATTCAAGGCAGCTCTGTTCAAGTGTTTGTGGCAGAGATGTGCATATTATTGTCTTTTGGATTGAAGATATTCCAGTTCATCGCTCTCCTCTGGCAACCTCGACTCTGGAGTCCTCACCAAATCTACAAATAATAAAATTGGATTCAATTTTAGTTGTGATAACACTCAAAGACCATGATGCACAAAAGATGAAAAATGCTCAAAACACAAAATATCTGCACCTTTCTATTTTCAATAGCATTGTGATGCAATAATGTTAAACTCAATATATTATGATTTACTATGGGATACTTGCTGTTTTTGAAAGAAATATCCAAACTTGTGGTCTATAAATGTTGAACCTTATCCGTGTTTTGTTGAGAGTTTGATCCACAAAGTATTATGACTTGAAACTGACAAAAAAATTACATCTTTGGGGTTGAAAAATAGCACTACATTCTAGAGCTGGGCAATATGGCCTAAAAATAAAATCTCTGATTTTTTTTTGATTTTTTTTATCAGATTTCCAATTTTCATTGATTTTTCTCTGCCCTACTGAAAAACAAATAACAGATGACAAATGGCTCAAAACAATGCAACATTCTTTTATAAAACAAATACATTACACCTAGCATTAATTAAGCTGTTATTGTTTAAAAAATATATATATCACAGTTATATAAATATCTTTCTTTTATAAAGAAGCATTTTATGGAGCTAAATTATTCCCTGATTGTGGGAAAGATGGACTGGAGTGGGTAGTGTTGTGTTTTAGTTTTTCCTCGCTGAAAACGCGTGGTGCCTTTATAAACTGAGCCACACAGACCGATTTTCTGGGCACAAAAAAAAAATAAATCAGCGTGAGAAATGCCATGTGTGTCACACTCTCAATGCGTGAGACTTGAGAGCCCTGCACATACTTCAGGTCCAAAACTTTCACCATGTTAATGAATCCGGGCTTTTCCACAGTGTGTGTGTATATATATATATGGGTTTTTGGTAAAACATACAACAGCGTGTGTGACTGCCTTCCGTCGTGGGCTGTGCTTATCATATTACAAATAGTTCGAAAATATCTTAGGGACTGGACGGTGGTTATTTTCATTCCGTTCGGACCTGCACTTCTCCCATTCCGCTGCGTGCAACAGCTTTCGGCGCTAGGATAACGTGCTGCAACAGCTTTTGAACAGACCTTACAGCGAGCACTCATTTGTTCTAAGTCCGACGCAAGAAAACCAAACCAGTTCCATATAACAGATGTAGCGACACCTTTGTTTGGTACAAGCTCCGACTTTCCCTCACTCGCTAGCCGTGCTAGCTCGTACAATGTTTGGGTATGCCCCGCTAACTTACTAATTTTCATAAAAACACATCGTCCTGAACTGGAAAGTCAAATTAATCGATTTAATCGATAAATCGTGCAGGTCTACTACATTCTGAGGCTAGTGTGAATTTTTGCAACCTCACTTTTTCCTAAAATTTTAAGTGGGGAGAATAATGGTTTGTTTCCTTCCAAGCACATATTTTTGTTATGAAACTTTTTAGAGCATTCCTACACTTTAGCATGAGGTACCAATATTTCTTGAGGTCACTAGTATAAAATATCAGATCCAGCCATAATTCATTATGAAATATTCTTACAGAGATCCTCAGAGAGCAGTTCAGGTGTCCGAATCAGGCCCTGGTTGTACTGAGCGGTCTTCTCCAGCAGTCGCTGTTTACTGGGATTCAGCACAACTGGGACACACAGAGACACGAGGTTAGTGACAGATCTGGGGCACTTAAACTTTAGACTGACTCCTCCATTGAAGGACTTCATAAAGCCTAAGACTGAGTGGGAGGGCATCAGGGCCACAGCTCGAGGAGACTGTGAGGTACCACACAGATGCACCACAGTCGGTCAAACTGTGTTCTCTTCCAAAGGGATTCATTATTGGAACAGTCTCCCACTGACAATAAGAGAAAGTCCAACACTGTCGACTTTCACACTGCACCTTAAACAGTGGATGAAGGAAAACCAAGTCTGTGAACACATTAATCTGGCCTTTTGCTGTTCTTTGTTATGTCTCTTTGTAACCATTTTGTATTTTATAATTGTTTTGTGTGTCACCTGCCTGGGGACAATAGATGGAAACTAGCATCTTTCCAATAATCTGTCATATTTAAACTGTAATTATAGATGCTCATTAATATGCACTGTCACTAACAAATGAATAAATAAAAATAAAAATACTTAATTTCACTCATTTATTTGTTTACCTGAGAGCGACTGCAATGATCCAGCTGGAGAGTTGCCTTCTGGAAATGCTGCTGCCTCGTTCACCATTGATCCCATAACTTCAGAAGAAAAGTTGTACTGATCCTCTGTGGGCACCGAGGGCTGGGTAAAGCGACTCAGGTCAGACTTGGGCTGGCTTGGGCCTAAACCGTTGGACTTGATTTCGTACTGTGAATACCCTCTGCTCTCATCGGTCTCACAGGGCCCGTCAAACGATGAGCACAGCGGGGGAGGCGAGGAGGAGCGGTGAGGGTGGGGCTCTGTGGGGATCACTGTAGTGGTGTGGAGAGTCTGTGGTGGGGACAGAGAGCTTGGTTTGGGGCAGCAAGGGTGCTCTGATGGGCCTGCGTTACTGAGGGACAGAGCAGAGAAGCAGGAATCCAGTGAGCGGGGGGGTCCTGGGGCAAGGGGCAATGTGGCAGACGGGTGCAGGACGGAGGGGAGAGATAACCGGGATGTGGAGGATGGTTTCAGAGAAGTATGGAGGTCGTGTAGAGCCTTATAAACCTGAGAGAGGAAAATACATGAGATCTAAAACAGCATTAAGGTGCAAGATGTTTAGTAATGTTAATGAGGCCATATTACACTATTTTCTGATCTATGTTATAATGTAATTTTCTCATCACAAACATAACTGGAGTTGTGTTTTGTTTCATTCTCACTTTTTTAAACACACAAATCTTTGGAGATGTAGACAAACGGCTAATAAAGGATTACTTAAACATGTGTGAATGAAACAAAACACAACTCCGAGTATGTTTTTGAGGAGGCAGCAATGTTCCAACATGCCTTAAAGCTCATAAGAGTCACTTTTGGGTAATATAGGACCTTTAATAAGCTATAATTAGGATAACTTAAATAGACATTATTTCTATTATTTATCATTATCATTTTTTGGCCCAACTTAAAAGGGGAGTGGCAAAAGCTCTCAAAATGATTATGTATCTCTATGCATCTGACCCAAACTGGACTCACAACTATTCATCCAGAAAAAGTAGTTGTAAACACTGTATTTATATAAAGACCAAATCTTCAGCTAACTCACTCAGTAACTTCTCTTTTCTGCTGTTGTCCCATAGAAATTCTTACAATTTAAATAAAATAATTAATCAACTAATGCAAATTTTGGTAATCTAAAACACCATCAACCGATTCAATGACTAAACTACTAAAGCCATCATAATAACAGACCTGTGTCATGGACGGCCTCCTCTTTGTCCATTTGTCCAAACAACTGCGAGCCAAAGAGACGACCTGCATAAAGCCACTGGGCTCAGGAGGGCCACCTACAAGCAGATCAAATGTTGACAATAACACAAAAACTGTGTAACACATTCAACTTTAAAGGTGTGCTATGTAGCTTTTTGGCTGGGAGTCCAACTTTAAAAACACAACACTGACGTGAGATGAGGTGCAAGTCCAAATGTCTCCTCCACTCTGCTTCACTATCCTTAATGTCATTCACCAACTCCTTCTAAAAAACAAATAAAATACATGTTATATTCACAGTTAACAATAAGGATATGCCACTACTGAACCATTGTTAAAGGTCCTATATTACACAAAACTGACTCTTGAGATGTGTCATGTTAGAATGTTACTACAAAAACATACCCGGAGTTGTGTTTTGTTTCATTCACAAGTTTGGTTAAGCCTTTATTATTAGTCTGTCTACATCTCCAAAGCTCAAAATGCTCTGTTCTACCTTGTGATGTCATGTACTGATCATTTTCAAGTTATTAGCCACCTTTTACCTTTAGTTCAGGAGAGTTTGAAAACTCTGAAATCATCCAAATGATTCTAGTGGAGCGCCTACGGTATTACCAAGGTGGAACAGTGCGTTTTCAGTTTGAGAGGATAAATAAAGCTTAAACATGAGGGGTTTGTGTGTTAAACATGTTTGAATAAAACAAAACACAACTACAGGTATGTTTTTGATAAGGAAACAGCATTATAACAGACCAGAAAATGGCGTAATATGAGACCTTTAATGTTAGAGAAATTTAAGTTGCATTTTGCCTAGATGTCAATATTGTTTATGTCAAGTTTAAGGTGATTTAATACATAATTTAAAAAACTGACAACTGAAAATATTTTAGTCTTAAAGATACTACAGCTAACAAAGAAAAAAGTAAATGTATATATTAAATGTAAATGTAAATATTTATTAGTAGAGTTATTAAAATGTTTCTTCTTTGCTCCATAATTGCTTCATATATTTGATGTATTTCATATTTCATATTTAGTGGAGTTGAATGCTATGAGTGACATCATACTCACTGAGTACACTTCTTTATACAGTCTATGGTCCAAACTTTTGACTGGTAGTGTATTTGCTACTGATATCTAAAGAGTGAAATGTTACCAGGTAGATGTCTTGTCCTGTTTTCTTATCCTTCTTTAGGGCTCTGCGGCCTGTTAAAATCTCCAACAAAACCTAAAAATACATGAACACATTAGAATCTGCACCTCTCACCTCATAAACTACATTTCTCATAAGGCCTCACCACTCCAAAACCATACACGTCCACTGCAGTCTTCAGTTTACCGTCTCGTATGTACTCTACAGGCAGATAGGCCAAAGTCCCTGTCACAGTCTGAGTTTTACCAATGGAAGAGGTGTGACCCGAAGAATCGCGAGATGAGAACCGTGCCAAACCAAAATCTGCCAACTTTGCCTCAAAGTGGTGGTCCAGCAGAATGTTAGAGCTTTAGAACACAATAATGAAGATGTTAGTGTGATGTTGTTGTGCTTGGTTATCAAACGTTTTGTGTAGTGTGGGTTACCTCTTGACATCTCCATGCACTAGTGGTGTCTGGCCCTCTGGAGGACAGTGGAGGTACTGCAGGGCAGTAGCTGCTCCTTTAACGATGGAAACTCTTTGACACCAAGACAGACCCACACCATCCTAAGTAAGAATTTTTGTATTATTAATATTATTTATTTATGTAAAAAGACACCATGTACAGTTAGAACATAAATGTTGCCATTTGAATCATTGTACCAGAGTAAAGCCTTCGGCTAATTTACATCTGCAGTCCCCTGGCAGGGAAAAGAACAACCCACATCTGAACGGAGATTAATGGTTACAGTTATAGCATATTCCACTGTGTAGTGAACTTCACTGAGAAAGCTGACTGACCAAAGGTGGAGTACGGAAAGGTAAAGTACAGTCATGCAGAGAGGCTATTCTTGTGGATCATAGAGATCATGGAGTTTGTAGCACAATAGCTCACAAAGTCCTTCAAACAGACAGGAGATAAACCATTTTTGAATCTTTTAAAACCAGATCTAGTTTGGAAAAAAGGCTCAAAACATTATATTTTGCCAAGATGTTACAGTGATGGTGCATTATGACGATGCAATAGGACAAGTGGGAAAAATAAGGCCGTGCATAACTTTGGAAAATAACACAGCTTTTGTTTTGCGAATGTTTAGGCAAACACAGGATCGCTCAAGCCATTCGTCCACTTCTCCCACAGCTTTGGAGAGTTTTTCAACTGTCGGATGACTAGTTTTTGCATGGGTGTACAGTAGGGTGTCATCAGCGTAAAGTTGTCATTGTACACCCTGGCAGTGCTGTCGAAGTTTGATATAGAGACTGAATAGCAAGGAGCCTAACACAGACCCCTGGGGGAATCAGTAGGTTGCAGTCACATCCTACTGGACAAATATGAAGACACCCATAATAATTAAACATAATGTATACTAAACAACAGCCTTTTTACCACACATTGCTGTAAAAACTAAAAGTGACTGGTGAAGGAGCCATTCAACTTCAGTTAATGGTTTGTACCCTATGGATAGTGTGGCTTACAGAGTGTAGTTGGTCATCCAGAGATCTGTTCTCCATGAAGCTGTAGATGAGACACAACGTCCCTCCTCCATCACTGTAGCCCAAAAGGTCAACAATATTCGGGTGTCGGAACCTGAAAAAAATAAAATAAAGTCCCTGGAGATGTGAGACAGTCCTCAAAGTTAAAGCAGAGGACTTTCAGTCATGTTTAGCTGTGCATATGACTGCTAGTCATATAAAATCACCTTATGAGCCACTTTACACATTTGTTCTTCATGGTGTTTAAATTTAAGTAATTACTGAATGTGCATTAGCTTGTGTGTATATATATATATATATATATATATATATATTAGGGATGTCAACAATTAATTGATTAACGATTAATTGTTGATTAAGACGTTAGTCGAACAAAATGCATTAATTGTAATTAATCGCTAATCGCGGACACGCGCACCCGCGTGGTCATGAAACAAGGCAACCGCACACCGCGCTGCACTCGACTCACAGCCAGCCGCAGGCACCAACGGCACTGCTCAGCAGCCCCGGGTGTACGCGCGAGGAGAGATCGAACCATGGCGCCCAGGAATGCGCCGCAACGTGCCGCTGCTGGTCCCGCGCGGCTGGCCCGCGGCTCGGGCCCCGAGTCCCGCGCGGCTGGCCCGGGCCCGGGCCCCGAGCCACAAACCAGCCGCACGAAACCAGCAGCGGCACGCAGCGGCCCAATCCTGGTTCAGTCCAGGTACAGACCCGGTCGAGTCCCAGTCCAGTCCAGGTCCAGACTTGGTCCAAACCTGGTTTAGTTCTGGTCTAGACCTGGTCCAGTGCATGTTTAGTCCTGGTCTAGTCTCTTAGCCAATCAGGACAGAACACAATGTTACACTATAAAAAAAAACAAAAAAAAAACGCAATAGAGCGAGGGATTACTGTATTTTGTTATTCAGCATCAATACATTTGTCTGCTTTTTACTAAGGAATAATTAATTGAGGAATATACAATAGGCTATAATAATACTATGATATATTTTTGACTCAGTGTTATGTATACTATAGCTTATATTCTTAAAGACCCTATTGAAACACTAAAATTCAGGTGAAAAACGCCGCTTATCAGTTAATCGTTAATCGATCAATAAGGTCAATCAACTATCAATTAATGAATTAATCGATAATTTGCATCCCTTATATATATATATATATATATATAATTTATTATCTACCCTTTTACATCAGAACTACTTTAATGTAAGTCTCTAATATGTCACCATTCGTACATGGTCTCAGTTAACAGTAAAAACAACCAAAAGTGACTCACTTTGAGAGTTTCTCCACTTCCGTCTGAAAGCTGTCTCGGAGCCGACTCCAGTCCAGTGGACACTCCTGAAATATAAACAGGTATTTAAACTGTAAATAAATGTCAAAAACACTTTTTGACATTTCCAATGCGTTGCAGAACTTTTTCCTGATGTTTACAGCAACGCCACCTCCCATTGGGCACCGCAGTTTTCCAGCATGGAAGTCAGAGGACAGTTTCTCATTTTCTACCAATATTCGATTTAAAATGTCCAAATTACAACATAATGATCCACGGGATTGAAACTGTATGGCAGACACAAGCATAATACATCTTCTTTAAGTACTACAGGGCAAAAGGAGAAATTCAATTTGTCAACTGGACAAAGTTTATTTGGTCGAATACGTTTCACAGCTCATCCAAGCTACTTCTTCATTTCTGGCTATAGTGGACACTGTTTATAACTAGCTGCATGGAGGAGCTAACTACAATGAAATTACTATGAAACTATGTTTTCACACCTGACCTGGCTAACCCTATTGTTTTCTTTGTTTGTTTAGGTTTGAGGATAGAGTTATAGATGGGAGACAAATGATGTCTGAGACCTCTATTTCTGTTCAAGGAAGGGTTCTCTTTCTTGACAAAAATAGCCTCTTGAACTCCCCTCTCAAACCGGTTATTTTCTCTGGCTAAGATCTTACACACATCTCACACATCTTAAGTACTACAGGTCAGTGGTTAGTTTAGAAGAGCAAATGGTCCACACCACAGCAAAAATCATTTATAATATACGTATATTTAAGGTGTTCTATTCACCCACTAACCATACAGTTACTAACTTGGCGACTCTCCAGATGGAAGTTTCGTACCTGCTTGAATTTTTTGACAGCACAGTCTGTGTTTCGCAGCCTGGCTCTGAAGACCTCTCCGAAGCCCCCTTCCCCGACCTTCAGAGAGGCACAGAACCCACAAGTCCCAGCATGCACCTCTTCATAGGCCCAGGACATGACTCCCGATGTGTAGAGTCCAAGAGAGGCTGCTGCTGCTGAGTCCGACAGTGGCTGAGGAGAAAATGGGTCTGGGTAAGTCCTGGTTTAAGTTAAGTACTAATCTACTCAGTCTCTTGAATATTTTCTGAATAGTTTTAAAGGGACAGTGTGTAAGATTTTTACCCGTTAATTACCGAAATTGAAGATACCCATTCAAAAAATACATTGTTTTCCAAGCCTTTTCACTTCCATCATGAAATTAAATTATTCTTTTGGACTTAGATAAAGTCACATAAAAGGGGGATCTTCCCCATGCAGAGGCAGCCATTTTGAATACGAGAGCCGCAGAAGGACATTTGGGCTCCGCCTTTGCCTTCAGCAAGGCTTGTGGTTTTGGGTAAACAACGACAAGCATGCTGCGGGATCACACGTCGTAATGGATCTAACACGTGTTTTGGACTAAATTGTTTTACTGGATTTTATTCGCTGGATCCTTACGGACAGATTGAGACCAAGCTTATGGTGAAATACTGAGTTTGACCTGTCCAGAGCCTTCAAAGGTAAGCTAAGTAACAAACCTTGTTTTGTGCTTTTCCGTATAAAAGCCCCATGTGCTCGGGGAGTGATTGTTGTGCCGGGAAATGAATTGCATAGTCAAAAAGAGGAGACTGTAAGGTTTCATTTAATGTGTAGATTGTCATGGTACACGATCGGGAATGTGTGCTTTCATGCGAAAAGAAAAGAAAAACAGTGAACGGGACCGCGTTTTATTTACACCGTAGTTGTCGGCGCAGGTACGCGAGCTGTCCGCGTTACGGCGCGCCCGGGTGACCTTCGAGGTCTGCCGTAGCCAAAAGAGGAAGTGCAATAGCTACCATCCCACCTATGCGCCACAAATCCTACACACTGGACCTTTAAGTCTCTGTCTGCTATGAAGATTATTCATGTACATTATCCATTACCTAAAAATCATGCTTTATGACGTTAAAATTTGTATTGAGTGTTGAACATTTCATTTGGTATCGAAATTGTGTTTTTATTATTTTTTATTGTCTTTTTAATATATAGAGTGACTGTTGGGAAATAACATTTGATATAGAAGTTAATGTACTTCATTTAATTTGAAGGACAAAAAACATTAAATAATGCACAAGATCTGTTATTTTTAAAGGATAGACGCAATTAAAAATACTTCATCATATCGCATTGCAAAGTGCAATGCAGGAAACACAAACATTCAAAACATTTCATATTGTCACCTCTAGACTTACAGTAAAAAGAGTAACCAAAACTTTTACTCAAGTAAGAGTTCTGTTGCTACAATATAAATATTACTCTAGCTGCTAAAGTTACTCATAAATGTAACTGAGTACCCATCTCTGGACATTAAGTAAAAATGCACTGTTTTTATTATTTATTTTATCAGGAAGTCCCAATGAGATTGCATCTCATTTTCAAGGGCGTCCAGAGTACACAGTTACAAACATAACATTTACAATTAATGAAATACATAACAAAATGTATATTTAAATATTTGTTGAACCTGTAGTCCACAAAACATTCAAAACACTCTGTTCCACCTTGTGATGTCAAATAGTGGTAGTTTTCATGTTAATACGTTTTACCTTTAGTTCAGGAGAGTTTGGCAGTTCCAGTCACTTGTTTGTTTAGTCCTCCATGTACTAAAACGTTTAGCAGTTCTATTTAAAATGTGGCTATGAGCGGAGTTCAGGGGCCCAGTTCCACTAAACACAATGATGCATGAGTTTGGTTCTAGATGAAGCTGAGTGCATGATGGCAGACCTGTGCACTGAGCGTTTGTGAATAGATTTGCTATCTTGGTGGTGCCTCATGGGTGGAGGAGTGGCGCTCACCTGTGGCAGTGTCTCCACTGAAGACAGCTCAGATTGCTCAAAGGATCTGAGTTTTGGAGGCTCAGGTTTTGGTAACAGCATGGCCATCTCTGATTGGCTGAAGGGACATGTGGGCTGGATGGAGGGAACGGTGGGCAGGGCTTCGTAAGGAGGAATGAATCCTGGAGCAAACACTGAAGGAAGAGGATGTACCACAGGAGCAGGAGGAGGCACTGACGACGCCCCTGGAAACAGACATATTTATATAAAATCCTTTTAAGTACTTTAAAGGCACATTTAAATCAAATCATAAATTTGATGCATTCTTTGAACAGGACACATGAATTTGACTTAGAATCAGACTTGTGATTAAACGAACTGAAATGAATGAAATACATGAACATATGTTGTGCAAAACATTTTATCTTTGATCAATGAATTCTTCTGATTCTACAGTATCAGACTCGGAATTTACACCAGGAGTGTAAGCGACACGTAACGTAGGCACGTACGTACGTAACGTAGACTTTTAAAAGCTTCAGTTTACACCAGAGGCAGCAGAGCTACTCCTGTGATGCCATCCTCTGTGTATTCTCACGTTTAAAAATTCACATTTAATCTGCGGCGCTTGCATTAATTAAGCTACTTAATTAAGCTCCTCACCATTTAAGTTTGTTTGTCTGCACCACACGTGCTTTCCTTCAGAAGTTGTTCTTGTAAAGTTGCTGTTTGATGCCGTAAAGTGCTTTATATTTATCCTCTATGGCTGTAAACATTCACAAGCCATTCACCTGGATGTGTCACACTGCGTTTACATGACTGTAGTAATTTTAGAGAAAGTAACGTTTGAAAGGGCATCGAAAGTTTACTTTGGCACCAGGTGTTTATTTCCTGTGTTGCCCCTGCTAAAAAGCCTGGAGACGCTCCACTGACGCTGAACTCCAACCTAATTTGAGTGGATGTGTGTATGATACTGCTGGTGTCTGACCTGTCTGAACTGTCTGACCAGTTAAAATGGAAAAGCGAAACCTGTCCGTATGCTGTGCTGCTGCGCTTATGCGCTGTTACTGATCTGGTGTAAAATGGGGGTAATACTCTCACTGTAAACCAGATTTTACCTGGTCCGGAACACCAAACCTCTTTTCAGTGACAGAAAACTTAGCAAAAACTAAACCTGAAATTTCTCCAAACTTAAACTAAACTGGCTTCTATCCACAGACCTCAGATATCAACCAAACATAACAAAGAGGATATGGGATATTTGTTCTCTGCATTTGACCCATCCCTCAACCAGTGCCGTAAATATTATAAGGGCTAAAATGAGTTAATCGAATACACTTTTAACATTGTCAGATAACAAATGATTGACACACTACTAAAGTGCTTTGGTAACATACCAGCCACATTCACTGGCTCCATATATGTAAATAAACTCAACAAAAATATAAACGCAACACTTTTGTTTTTGCTCCCTTTTTTCCTGAGATGGACCCAAAGATCCAAAATTCACTCCAGATACACAACACTACCATTTCTCTCAAACATTGTTCACAAATCTGTCCAAATGTGTGACAGCGAGCACCTCTGCCCCGCCGAGACAATCCACCCCACCTCACAGGTGCGCCACATCAAGATGCCGATCCGACATCATGACCAGTGCACAGGTGCACCCCAGACTGCCCACAATAAAAGGCCACCCCGAAATGTGCTTTTTTTTTTTGCTTTATTGGGGGTCTGGGGACTCAGAACCAGTCAGTATCTGGTGTGACCACCATTTGCCTCATGCAGTGCAACACATCTTCTTCGCATAGAGTTTATCAGATTGTCAATTGTGGCCTATGGAATGCAGGTTATTTCTGGAACCTAACCCCCGCGATAAACGGGGGATTACTGTATATCTACTGTATATTTAGATTTGAGTAGTTTTGATATTGGTTCAGTTTCAAGACATTTCTCACTGGTTATTAGAAATACAAGATAATGTATCCATTAAATGAACAAATCTTAACTAGTCAAAACTAGTGTAATTTTTAAAACATTTTTTTGGGGTATTGAAGCTTGATTTGACCTGTCGAACAGTTTTGTCTTGTTTTGTTTCGTTCAGAGGAAGACAATTTTCACACCCCCACCGAGAAATCTATACTTCACCAACTTCTTCTACTCTTACTATTACTGCTATTATTTTTGCTATATTTCACACTCAACATGAATGAAACTCATTTATTATTGTATAGTAACAAATATAACCTTAGACAGCCAAAAACAGCCTAATAATTCACAAGTTAATGGAATGGAATGGAATGCTTTTTTTTTCCACTAACATTATTATTATTATTATTAATTTATTTTTTTGGGGGGGTGCTTTACCTAAACGTGTCAATCTTTCACACGACACTCATTTGTTAAGAGTAAGAGGAAGTCACAGGAGGCAACTTTCACACTTTCACTGAAATAGCAGATATATTAGCAGGATCAAAACCAGAGTGATACGGATGAAGAGCTGAGGCTGTTCCTATTCTCGAGTAATAGCAGCAGCAGTAGTAGTAGCAGTAGTAGTAGTAGTAGTTGTTGCAGAAGTAGTAGTAGTGTAATAACAAAATACATTTTAACTGTAATAATTATCTGGCCCCAGTTTCAGTCAGTATTTTTCCACTGAAACTGGCATTCCTCTCTCAGGTGCATGCTCCCCTCCTCCCCTCCTCCCCTCATTATTTACGTCCTGATGACCTGTGCTCATACCTCTGTACCTGCCTGTATAAAAACACAGTGTGGGCCTGCACCCATTCTCTCTCTCACTCGTAAGCATTACTGAAAGCAGGAGGAGAAGTAGCAGTAATAGTAGTAGAAGTAGTAGCAGCAGCCACAGTTGTAGCAGTGATAGTCATAGGCACCGATCCCGTGGATGCCTAGGGGCCAGATCTTAAGATTGACTACATTTTTGAGGGTGAGCGGCTACAATGAGTGCTTAGTGTCTCTCTTTCTCTTTCTCTCCGTGCAGTCAGTCATTTCACTCTCTGTGGGTCTGCTCTGAGGACTGGGGCAACTGTGTTTCTGGTTAAATCCTCAATTGTGCGCAAAACAGGGATAAAAAAAAAGTAGTAGTAGTAGCAGTAGTAGTAGTAGAAACAGAAATAGTAGTAGTAGTAGTAGGAGAAACAGAAGTAGTAGCAGTAGTAGTAGTAGAAACAGAAGTAGTAGTAGTAGTAGTCGCAGCAGTAGTAGTAATACCAGTAGTAGCAGTCATAGTAGTAATAGAAGCAGCAGTAGTAGTAGTAGTAGTAGTAGTAACAACGGTAGTAGCAGTAGTAGCAGTAACAGCATTAGCAGTAGTAGCAGAAACAGCAGTAGTAGTAGTAATACCAGTAGTAGCAGTAGTAGTAGTAGTAGTAGTAGTAGTAGTAGTAGTAGTAGTAGTAGTAGTAGTAGTAGAAACAGCAGTAGTAGCAGTAGCAGTAGTAGTAGTAGAAACAGAAGTAGTAGCAGTAGTAGTAGTAGTAGTCGCAGCAGTAGTAGTAGTAACAACGGTAGTAGCAGTAACAGCATTTGCAGTAGTAGTAGAAACAACAGTAGTAGTAGTAATACCAGTAGTAGCAGTAGTATTAGTAGAAGCAGCAGCAGTAGCAGTAGCAGTAGTACTAGTAGTAGTAACAACAGTAGTAGCAGTAACAGCATTAGCAGTAGTACCAGTAGAAACAGCAACAGTAGTAGTAACACCAGTAGTAGCAGTAGTAGTAGTCATAGTAGTAGTAACAACAGTAACAGCAGTAGTAGCAGTAACAGCATTAGCAGTAGTAGAAACAACAGTACTAGTAGTAAAGACCAGTAGTAACAGTACTAGTAGTCATAGTAGTATTAGAAGCAGCAGTAGTAGTAGTAGTAACAACAGTAGTAGCAGTAGTAGTAGTCGTGGTAGTAGTAGAAGCAGCAGTAGTAGCAGTAGTAATAGCAGTAGTAGTAGTAGTAACAACAGTAGTAGCAGTAGCAGTAGTAGTAACAGTAGTAGTAGTAGTAACAACAGTAGTAGCAGTAGCAGTAGTAGTAACAGTAGTAGTAGTAACAACAGTAGTAGCAGTAGTAGTAACAGTAGTAGTAGTAACAACAGTAGTAGCAGTAGCAGTAGTAGTAACAGTAGTAGTAGTAACAACAGTAGTAGCAGTAGCAGTAGTAGTAACAGTAGTAGTAGTAACAACAGTAGTAGCAGTAGCAGTAGTAGTAACAGTAGTAGTAGTAACAACAGTAGTAGCAGTAGCAGTAGTAGTAACAGTAGTAGTAGTAACAACAGTAGTAGCAGTCGTATAACTCACAGTTGTTGATAATGTCCCAGGGCCTTAGTAGCTCCAGTCTCTGTAGCAGGTCCAGTAGTTGTCCCACAGATCCGTTCCTGGTCTGCCATTGTAACATCAGCCAATGAGTGCGCTGCTCCTTCTTCTCCGCCAATCGCATGGCGGTCTGGTCCTGAAGAACCTCTGATGCTAAAACCAAAAACAGAGAGAAAATGTCCAACTTAAGCCTTACATTTTTCTGAGTGGTTACGACAGAGTTTTAAAATGTTTATTATATCTAATTTATTCCATAAATGCCATTCTTAATCTGGTTTAGTTTTGGTTTTATTTCAGTTTTAGTCATACTTTCTAGTCCTGGTTTTCTTGAAAATACAGCACACAGAAAATTCAGTAGACATTCATTCTTGTTAGACTTAGACAAACTTTATTGATCCACAAGGGAAATTATTTGAACACAGTAGCTCACTCATCACAATATAATTTAATAAAAAAGAGTCAAAAATAAACAGTACTAATACATTCTAAATAAGTAGCAAAAAAGATAGCAAGAGACAGGTGTCAATTAAGCCATAATTATATAATAAATGATAAAAGGAGAAATTCAATTTATCAACTGGACAAAGTTTATTTGGTCGAAATATATAATAAATGTATAAAATGTTACACTGGTGTGCACGGATTAGATCAGGATTTAACTGTAGCTTCTTACAGTCAACTTAAGAAAACAGAATTACCAGCCAGGATTGTATTAATAGAAATCATTAACATTTTTGCCACCTATTTGCCTTCTTCAATGTGTGTGAATGTGATTATGAAAACAGGTGTAATAAAAATAAATGAATAAAAAGTTTAAATAAGGCATTCTTTCTGTGAGCGGTCTTGCCACCCCAATGATCTGGTCTGGAGGTGCCAGCTACTTTTTTCTATGGAGATGGATACATTTAACCCCATAATGCGGAACATTCTAGGCAAAGCAATAAGATCTCCCTTTAAACAACAAGGTTTATCTTCCACTATAAAGTTTAGTTAGTGTGGCATTTATTTTGTAATAATGGATAAACCGGCGGCACTGTTACTTCTGGATTTTTATGTAAGATCAATGTCATATTCATATCAGGATGACTTTATTATCTGCTAAAGGGGAAATTAGATGTAACTCATAAACCAGGGTGAAAGTGGATCATTTTCATTTAAACCCAGAGCCCAAACAGGATAGAACTGTCTATATTATTTCCAAATCAGAAAATGACTAAAAACACCGTTAAGACAATAAGAATCAAAACTTTAGGATAATTTACGTTTGTTATTCCGCATATTTGTGGACTCACCAAAGTTAGTCCACTCCCGGTCTGACAGCACATCCATGACCCGACAGAACTCAAAATGTACCGGGGACGGCACCTTGTACAGCGGCAGAGCTCTGAGGTCCGCCCGGGCTGCGGCCATGGCAATGTCCGCGGACCTCCGGAGCTCACGTAGCGGGCAGACAGCAGCTGATATGGGGATAAAAGGAGACCAGTCCTGAGTTCGGTTCTACGGTACCATCCAGGAGCTCCAGTACCCACCCAATCACGGACAAAACACCAGAGAAAACACTCGTGTCAAACTTTACTTCCGCCGCCCACGGGTGACAAAACTTATGTGAGATGAAACGTGCTTCCGGTGATTTTTCTACAGAATAAAAGTGGAAATCATTTCTGTAACTGAAAACAGAAAGAAGAAAATCCTCAACAAGAAGTGGAATATAACGACGTAAAAGTGGTAAACTGAAGGAAAACATTTAGACATGTGTATTTTTTACTTTTACTTCAGTACATTTAAGAGCTACGGAAGAGCTCTTGAACAGATTTTGTTTTTATTCTGAAAAGAAAAGCTCAGAATTTCTGAGATTAAAATAAGAATTTCTGAGAAAAAAGTCAGAAATTTTGAGAAAAAAAAGTCAATCTCTGAGAAAAAAAAGTCTAAATTTTGAGGGGAAAAAAAGTCAATCTCTGAGAAAAAAAGGCAAAATTCCTGACTTTTTGCTCAGAAATTCTGAGATTTATTCTCTGAATAATTAAAAAAAAAATCTGATCATGTGGTCCTAATCCTACGACGGCGCATTATTATTTTTTTCTTCATGTGGCCCTTATACGCCGTCGTATAATCCTTTTCCGTAGAAAGCAACTATCTATAAACAAAACAAACAAAGCAAACCAAACAAAATAAAAAAAAACTAGAAGAAAGCTAGAGAAAAGACAATTTCTATTGAAAAACATTCAGCACAATTCTATACCAAAACCACGACACTGAAGCTTTATTAGATCTAAAAGTCTGCATGAAATACTATTTCATATACTATTTACTTTTGAAGTGCATTTTTAACAGGTAGTCTACCTTAATACTTTTACATAAGTACATTTTTGTGATACTTTACTTGAGTATTTCTTTTGCTGTTTTCTGTAATACTTTTACTTAAGTAACAAAATTGTCTGTCTGTTTGTCTGTCTACATCTCCAAAGCCCAAAATGCTCTGTTCCTCCTGTCAGCAGTAGTTTTCAAGTTAACAGCTCCTTTTACATTTTTGTTTAATAGAGATTGCCAATTCCAGGGCTGATATTAGGCTAGTCAAATTCATTTAGAATTATTGTAGTGAAGGTGTATGGAGTTTAAAAACACAGTGAAACACTTCCTGTACTTCCGGAACACAGTGTTTTCAGTTTGAGAGAAGTGTGCTAAACATGTGAATAAAACAAAACAAAACACCACTCCAGATGTGTTTGTAATGAGGAAACAACATTACAGACCGATCAGAAAACAGCGTAATCTGAGCCTTTTAATACAGTTTCACGGACGTGCTTCATTCATAAACATTACATAAGAGGAATATTACCAACATGCACACTGGCCAACACAACTACAGGGAAATGAAAGTGAAAAGGACTAATCTGAGCTGCTTTAGGCTATTTGGGTTTATAAAAATCCATGTGTGATTCTGTGGCAGGAGAAGTTTTACCAAAAAAAAAAAAAAAATCCAAGTTCTTTTTTGTCTTTGTTGTTCATTTGTCTGTGTTATTGTCTAAGGAATTTCTCAAAGATAGTAGAGTTTTGGTTTTTTTTCTTTCTTACTCAAGTCAGGTCAAAATCTCATATCTAAATGTCAGAGCTGAGACAAGTTTCACTGTGGCTTACCTTATATTTCTTTTCTTCTTCTCTTTACATGTTAATGTCTGTCTGTACTGCCTTGTTTGTGTGTTTTTCTTGTTTATAATTTACATTTTTTGTAATTATTTCTCAATATTACAATACAAACAGGACAGAACATGTATTTATTTATTTTTCACTGCTTATTCACTGCTTCACTCTCCAACTTCCTACTTTATGTAGTTTTTTTCCCCATGTATGTCCATATTATACCACTTTGGGGCTTTGATGAGTAAAGAGGTAGTAGACATGTTGTAGAAGCCATTGTTAAAACATTGTTTTGCAATGACACAAACACATTCAGTGACGTGGGTTTGAGGGGTTTGACTCACACTATATGCAGAAGTGGATCCATCCACGTCCCTCATTCAGACTGGAGGAACCACATAATCTGCATGTACGCAAGCAAAAATACAACATTTTATACTTTTTACTTTTACTCCACTACCTTTGAGAACGTGTATCTGTAGTTTCTACTCCACCACATTTTAGATTTGGACTGAAAAGTATAAAGTACTTTGAAATGGCTGAGACTTTTCTAGCACATTTAATTTGAGTTAAGATCCCAACAATGAGCAAACCAAATACACAAAAACAGCCAGAGAAATTAAGGAAGCAATTGGATCACTTAAAATCAGCTAAATTCTTTATCAAAATCGCTAAAGTTCATCCTTTAATTGTTCTAAAAATCTCTGCAACTTACTTTTGCTTTTTACTCTTTCAGTACATTTTTAAACAAGTACTTTTACTAGATTTCTTTCATGAGATACTTACAAAACTGAGTACTTCATCTACTGAGTAAATACTGTGGGCTACATTACTGCTATTGTCAAGTGAAAAAACAACAACTAAACAATTACAGTTACAATTGATGATTAAGTGATGCTACTATACACTAATTATTTTCCTTTTTAATTCATTTTGTGTAATTTATTATCTTATTTGCATTTTCACAGTCCCCCCCTCAATCCTCTCCTCTCTCCTACAGTATTAGATTGTTTTAGTCTATTATTGATACTTTGCAGCTAACCGAAACCACTACTCTGTCTGAAGCTCTATTACTCAAATTAGATTTAATCTGAGCTTTATTTTAACACAATCTCAGCAGAAAGAGATAACATGGTTGGAGCTACAGCAGGTCTTAAAACTTTTTTTTTTTTGTCAGTTTGCTAATGTGTGCATTATGTCACCATGGTAACTGCTACATATATCTCTGATGGAAGGTATAGAGCACCCCCAGCACAATGTCCCTGTAACAGATCATCACCGCTTACAACCAGAACATCCACATTCCAAACCAGTATATACCTCCTTGGTTACATCATTACATATTTTAGCACATTTTAATTTGAACAAGTTCCTTTTTGTCTGACGCATGTTTCTTTGGCAATGTCACTTTTCATCATCTGTTACTCATAACCACAATAATCTGATTGCAGTTTTAAATTAAAAGCATTCATATTTTTTTTATTATTACTTTGTTTGGAGAGAAAGTACTCGTGGCTATGGTTTTATCATAGATTTACATCAGTCAAGTGGACATTTGTAAAGAAAATATGAAACAAATTACAGAGGAGTGGTTGGCTACCTGGCGCACACTGAGCAGTTTTTTAAACTTTTGGTTTTTTGACCTCAGTTTTTACCATCATATCATGGGATTTTAACCAACTAAAAAGAACAGCATGTGCAGCTCAAAGAACATAAGTAAGGGACTGTTGTATTGTGTGAAATTAACTATTTGTTTCTCCTGCAAGAGACTAGCTATGGAGCTGACTATGAACATTTGAGATGCTACAGGCTTATTACACCATATTTGGCAGTAAATGTGACAGAGGAAATACATTAAGAGAATGAACCATTTTGTCAACAACCAAAAGACCAGAGCGGAGGAAGAGGCCTTTTCTGTTGTGTTCAACTGGTTCAACCTGGAGGCTGCTGTGATGCTGCTCCAGGTTGACCAGTCCTCCTGTTAAACTGCACTGAGGCCTTTGAGTGAGACACAAAGGCCACTGAGGAGAAGCACAGTGGAAATGTTGCAGCAAAACTGCAACAGTTTGCTGCAGCTAAAATTGAATTTCCATCAAGATTAATAAAGTATCCCTTTCTCCGTTGAACAAAGGAGAATCATAAACTCAACTCGTTATAAATCAAATCATCTGCTTTGTCATAAGCTACTCAAAAATGAACATTATTTTTGGACTGTATAAATAATTGAGAAAATGAAGGTGTTATATAGTTCAAATGCTGAAATGGGTGTCCAACCTGTCATGTACAGACTTCTGTGGCAGAATTTGTCTTTTCAAGGTCAATGCTGATGGATTGTCCAAGTTTATGGTTAATATCAAAATGGTGCTATCAAAATTAATGTAAACTGGCAAAAGTACAATGTCTTTTCTCACGGTCTCTCCTTGGCTCCCCTTTTTCCTCATCACTTGAGGAAAAAATATAGGCTACATGAAATTTAGTTTTTCACATCAGCTTTACAAACTGATGCCATTTCAACCCTAAATTTGATAGTTTAGCTTATGGTTCAATGTGAAATTCACACTGAACCATAAGCTAAAATGCAGTAGGCCTATAATGGACACAGTTTATACGATAAGTTCCAAATGTGTGGATTTTCTGTTTGGATATTTCCTTCTAAACAGTAAGCTGCCTCTAAATGAAATTATGACTTAATCAAATTGTAGCATGTAGTTTATTTATTTATTTACTCTTGTCAGCTGTCACACCCAATGTCAATTTTCATCATTTTAGAATCACCCTTTTCCCAAAGCTCACTTTAAAACACACAATACTAGAGTTCAATAACATGTCTGCTCCTCATTAACTGATGAGATCAATGTCAGATGGACAAAATTAGTCATAACTGAATATCTCTGAGTGAGAGTGCAATAAGTGAAAAGGAAGTGAGAGACACAAGTCAAAACAAACAAAAGGAAAGGTCTGTCAGAACTGTATGATCAAAGCTTCCTGTGCAAAATTATTTCAAAATACAGGGAGGCGATTGCCTATTGCCAAGAACTAGCGTGAGACTCAGGCTACAGCTGGCAAGAATGGTCCTCTGCTTCCTCCTGCTGGTTTAAATACAGCACAATGAACTCAGTGAACTTACAAAAAGAAACTGCAGTCTGGATATTTTATTTTCATCCATTTATTCATTCACAGAAAACAACAAAGAGGCACTCAAAGCACTGTTTGTATTAGACAGGAAAAATGCACACCAGGCCACTTTAATTTACTTATAAACTGTAATTTATCCAATTCTGAAGACCCACAATGTCAGTACAGTGTTGTAATATCAGACGTAACCTACAACCTTCCTCAATGCAAGAGTTAAGGAATTGAGGGGTGACTACAGAAACAACCTAAAAATTGCCTATTTTAGATACAGCTTAGTAACTCTTGACCAAAATCATGCCATGGCCAAGATAGGCCACGTATCTTATAATAACCTCATGCAATAGCCCATATAGGCATATAATGACAATATAATAACCCAATAGCCTAGTTTAACCAAATGAATACGTTGAATATTTTTGATTGTCAGACTCAGATACCTGAGACTGGCCTCTTATGATCATCATAGGGGCCCACTCTCGGTCACTGATTTTAGGTTTGCCTTCCTGACAGATGAGGCCAGGTCTCGCGAAAACACACTCTGCACATACAAGAGTTACGGTCATATTATGTGATCTCGCGATGCTTGAGTTGGAAATGGAGTTTAAGGGGGCGGGGTGCAGCAGAAAGGAGCTGAGATGTTTGGCTTTTTTATACAAAATTATTTATTTAAATAAAAATGGCCGCCGTGGATAGCGGAGAGGACAGAATGTAAGTGTTTCCGTGTCTTTTATGCCAATTTTGGTCCCGTTGCTTCTTGCTGCGCACCTCTGCGTATCATGCGTTTTATTCCAGTTAAAGTGCGTTGGTTTTTGGCCCAGCCCGTCTCAGCAGAGCGGGGTTAGCGCCAATACGTCACCAACTTCGGCTCTGTCCGTACTTTAGCGCTGGTGCTGTGGCCGGAGTGGGGCGGACCAGAGCCGAGGCTGCAGCCTGCTGTAAGTGCGCCCTGCCCGGCCCTGACCTCCGCAGAGCCCCCGGGGAGAAGCTCCGCGGCTCCGGGGCCGTACTGTGCCCGAAAGCAGCAGCAGGCCGACCAGTGCTCGATCCGCCCCTCGCTATGACTCTGATAACGGAGGTTTAGCTCATTTAGACTGTAATGATATACAAGTGTCACTCAAACACTGGCTCCGGGGTCTAAACAGGGCACCCAACAGTGCCCGGAGCGCACCCAGGACGCAGTGGGTCCAATGGGAGAGTGTCACCAACGTGATGTAGCACTATTATTATTATTATTATTATTATTATTTAGCCACCAGGCAGTGACTACCCTGTTTTAAGTCAGCAGTCAAAACTAAGCGGGCTAAATGTACCTAGAAGCACACACACTCACTACTGTCAATGACAATGTAGGCTACAAACTATTGCAGGCTGTTTTGTTTGTATTTCCCTTAGGCTACATGTCCATTTTACTTTCATTTGCTTGTAGAGTTTTGACTGAACACTGTAGTTCTACTATGTCATCTCATAATTAAGGGTTTTACGTCAAAACGTCAATCCATCAGTCTATAAGGGGATGCCCAACTCTGCATCCTCCTTCAACACATGTCCACATGTCCTATGTGGTCTTCTTTCACCATCATTCTTCTATTCATGCCCAAACTACAAAGCCATTTTTATGTAAACATGTATCTGTCACATTAACAATACATATTTTTGTAAAGTTTTTTGCATTTCACCATTGAACGTGAACAAAAAATGACTTCCATTGATGAACACATAGACAAAGACCTATAATAGGCCTTCTATGACCTTTGTTTATAGATTTATTCAGAAACATAAATCTAGGTTGGCTTTGCTACCCCAAAAGACAGTTAATTGATTATTAATAGATTATTTTATTAGCTGTGTTATAGCCTTAGTCTTTTATCCTGTCTTTTGTTGTGCTCTTGTTAAACTTCCTGTTTGAAAGTCTAGTGTTGATGTGTGAAGTCAAACGGAACTAGACCAAACAGGTGCAGGCAGCCTTCTCTGTTCTTACTGTGTGTCTGAAATCTGATCAGAACTGCAAAGCATAAAGCAAGACTTCTTTAAAACTAACATTACAATGCATACCTTTTTAAATATCATTTTTCATTTCAAATTTCACTTCAGTTCAAGTGTATTAAATGTAATAAATACAAATGAACCAACCATACAAAATATAATTAATATTAATAATAAATGCATATCACATGTTTGTATTGATACTTTGCAGTGTCATCACGCTGGGGTGTGTGTACATGTATCGCTAATAGTGGAATGTTTAGAAGTTACCATGGTGACACAATGCACACATTAGTAAACAAAAAAGTTTTAAAATAATCTGAAACTCAAGAAAAAAAACCTAAATGGATTCAAACGTTCATGGTCCTGTATGAGTATGAGTGTGACTAAATTAAAAAACTGTTAACGCTAGCTATTTGAGAGGGATTTGTTTAACAGCACAAATGATCACACCTGTTGCAGTTTCAGCTAAATCAGCTTTTATTTATTTTTAAAGCTAAATTCAGCTTTATGGCCAGGCTGTGTTAAAATAAAGCTCAGATTAAAGTCTAACCTCAGACAGAGCATGCCTACAGTTAGCATCACACCCCCAATGTTGAATCTTGAGGACATTAGCTTCAAAGTATCAATAGAAATGTATGTTTTTATTCCAATTTATATCCTTATTCCAGGGAGGAGGGTTCAGAAGCAGAGGAGACACCAGAGCCTTCGCCTCCTCCCAAAGAGAAACAAAGGTCCCACAGTAAAAGCAAGAAGAACCGAAAAGAACGGCAGGCGACTGGACATGAAGCTCTGCCTACATCCTCCAGTGAAACGACATCTACTGCAACTTCTGTTACCATGGCGACTGCAACGACAGCAGAGACACAGGCCCAAGAGGTCAGAAGGGGTTGGGGTTGCCGTTTTATATTGGACATTTCACAAATAATTGGCCAAATCATCATTCATATTCTGCTAATTTTCTACTAATTTCTGGTTGTTTTGGGAGGAGATGACGTTGTAAATACAGAAAATTACACTTGTGTAGGGTATTCATTGTTAAAGGGATATGCCACCCCCAGGTCAAACTTGGGCATCTCCCCACAGTCCAAAGACTAAAATAAGTGATGGAAAGCGTTTTCCTGGTCACCCAGCCATTGTCCGAGTCTGTCAGCACTGACCGCCGCGCGCAGCTGCAGCTACTCCGCGTTAGACTGGAGTCTAACGTCGCCAGAGAAAGATTTCGGCCAAAAGGAATTAATTTGCTCGATGCGTTTCCCAATTACTTTCTGTGTAGTGCGCATTCATATCGAGTGCAAATAAATGTGCAAATCAACACGGAGAGCTTGACTTGGTCATTTTGGGGTGGGAACTATTTTACAGTGCGGAAAAACACAGCCGAAGCACACAGGGGAATCCATGTTACGCACCACGTTGGGAGTTCCCCTGTTACGCAGCGTGGTGTGTGCTTCGGCTCTGTTTTTCCGCACTGAAAAATAGTTCCCACCCAAAATGACCAAGTCAAGCTCTCCGTGTTGATTTGCACATTTATTTGCACTCGATATGAATGTGCACTACACAGAAAGTAATTGGGAAACGCATCGAGCAAATTAATTCCTTTTGGCCGAAATCTTTCTCTGGCGACGTTAGACTCCAGTCTAACACGGAGTAGCTGCAGCTGCGCGCGGCGGTCAGTGCTGACAGACTCAGACAATGGCTGGGTGACCAGGAAAACGCTTTCCATCACTTATTTTAGTCTCTGGACTGTGGGGAGATGCCCAAGTTTGACCTGGGGGTGGCATATCCCTTTAACACATAACATATTAAGATCGCTTTGGTTACCTTTTATTGTTTTGAAAAATGCTATATGCACCGAAAACAACATATTCAAATTGTTGGTTTCCGTTTTGTTTTTGACACCCTTTCCCCTTGTGCACCAGAATAAATAACTTCCCCCTTCAGAGCGCCACTCATGAAACTATTGCATTGGTCCCGGGAGAGATCGCAAAATTACTCAAACATGCATGACTTATAAAACCACTTCAGGCATGTTTTTGGACAAGTTTTTAATGACATGGTAGAATGCTCTTTCTTAACAGTCCATTTTGCATTATACCATTCTTTAATAATAATTTCAAATATTTCCACTATAAGAGCTAGTTTAAAATATATTCATCATCACTCATACAATAAAAACACACTGTTTCCTAATTGCTGGGTTTAATATGACATCACAATATAGTTTTTTGTTGTAATATTGCAAGATTTAGAACACACGACCTTTTTTCGGTCCGTTCGATCCGGGTTCGATCCCCGGGTTGCCCGGGCCTTTCTGTGTGGAGTTTGCATGTTCTCCCCATGTCTGGGTGGGTTTCCTCTGGGCACTCCGGTTTCCCCCATCAACCCAAAACATGCTCCAGGTAAATCCTCCAGCTTAGGTCCTGACCAAGCCTAGCAATAAGATCATGGAGATGGGTCCCCGGGCGCCTGAAAGATAAGCTGCCCACTGCCCCTTAATAAGGATGGGTCAAATGCAAATAATTTCCCTGCGGGGATAAATAAAGGATTTCTTCTTTTTCTTCTTCTTTTCTTACCTGTTTTTTCTTCAGGACACGGAGGAGGGCCCCTCAACATTAGAGGCCGGCCCCAGCTCCGCTTCTCCCCGTCAGCGGCGCTCCGTTATCAGGGACCGCGGGCCTCTGTATGACGACCCCACGCTTCCAGAAGGATGGACCCGCAAACTCAAACAGAGGAAGTCCGGGCGCTCTGCAGGGAAGTTTGATGTCTACCTGATCAAGTAAGAAAGAGTAGTTGTAACCACAGTGATGGAACATAATGAAGTAAAATTAGTAAAGTACTGTGCTTAAAGGTGCACTGTGTAACTTTTTGTTAGAAATTCTGCCACCTGCTTTTCTCCATGGAGATGTTGCTGTTTTGCCTTGATTATGCCACAGTATGGAAATAAACTTGGTATCACAATAGAGACAGGTTATGAAAAAGCAAGCCTGCATATGGTAAGAATTCATGTTTTTTATAGTATTCTTGAGCTGTAAAACACCTGTAATTGCAAGGGAGATATGTTTAATGCCCTACTGTGGAACATTCCAGACAAAGAAGCAGCATCTCCATGGAGACAAGCAGGACCCTCCATCAGAAAATTTATACAGTGTACTTTTAAGTACAATTTTTAGGTATCTAGATACTTTTTACTTTTACTTCACTTCATTTTTTAATAGGACTGAAAAGTAAAAGTATTTTTTGTATTATAGTTGGAGACCTGCTGAAAAGGTTGAGAGTTTATTTTTAACACATTCATAATTTAAGCAAACAAAAATATAACAACAATTCTACCTGGACGACTAAGGGACTGTTCATGCATAACAACAAACAAATAGAAACATCTGTTTGTGTTTAATAAAATTCAGCATGAATCTTTATCAAAATCAGTATGTACATTTGAATATTTACTAAATCTCAAAATCTGCTTGAAATACTTTTACTTTTTAGTCTTTCAAACAGGTACTTTAATACTTTTACTTAAGTAGTTTTTTTCATGTGATACGTTTACTTGCGTTTTATTTGCTCAGGTATCTGAACTTTTACTTAAGTAACAAAACTGAGTACTTCTTCCACCACTGCATATCAGCCATTTATGAACTGCATTGAATTAAAGGGATATGCCACCCCCAGGTCAAACTTGGGCATCTCCCCACAGTCCAGAGACTAAAATAAGTGGTGGAAAGCGTTAGACTGGAGTCTAACGTTGCCAGAGAGCTCAAGTTAAGCTCTCCGTGTTGATTTGCACATTTATTTGCACTCGATATGAATGCGCACTACACAGAAAGTAATTGGGAAAAGCATCGAGCAAATTAATTCCTTTTGGCCGAAATCTTTCTCTGGCGACGTTAGACTCCAGTCTAACGCGGAGTAGCTTCAGATACCGTGGCGGTCAGTGCTGACAGACTCGGACAATGGCTGGGTCACCAGAAAAACGCTTTCCACCACTTATTTTAGTCTCTGGACTGTGGGGAGATGCCCAAGTTTGACCTGGGGGTGGCATATCCCTTTAAAGGTCCCATGGCATGAAATTTTCACTTTCTGAGGTTTTTGAACGTTAATGTGAGCTCCCCTACCCTGTTTAGCCCCCCCATGGCTAAAAGTTGCGAAATGTGTAAACTGAGCATTTGCGATCCTTTTCCGCGTTTGAAAAAAAGACAGCCCAAACGGGCGATTCTGAACAAGGGAAATTTCTGACATCACACTCAGGGAAAGGTTTCCACCCCCCGTCTGGATGTCTACCCACCGTCTCTGGAAATCACATCCAGAGAATTTGGACCGCAAACGAGCTACGCAATGCGAGATGCGTTTTTTTATTTGCCTGGAGACATGTGAGAATGTTTCCAGGCTCGGATGTCCTTTATCTGAGCCTCTGAACCTCTGAAACATTATTTTCTGTGGAAATAGTGTTTTTTAAAATGGAAATCTTCTCATATCTTCCTCCGCGCTTAAAGTGGTGCCAGCGCACACCGTACCGCTAAAGAGGAAAAACGGAGCATTTGGCCCCACCCCCACCCGCTGCACTGGCCTGTCTCTGTCCTCCTCATTTACATTCAAACAACAACGCCCAGAATAAAGCGTTTCAGAGAGATATTTAGCCTCATGAAGACAGTCAGAGTCACATCTCATGCACTCAGGCTTGATTTTGAAGAAGGATTCATTTACAATATTAGGGAACCATTAAGGCACCATATAAAAGCATCAAGAAGTACCATGTCATTAGAGGTAAGATCTTAAGCCCGAGCCCGAGCCCGACCTGACCCGACCCGAATTTCGGGTCGGGTTCGGGCCTAAAATGTCAATCATTGCTTCGGGTCGGGCTCGGGCTCGGGCCGGGCTTCTCTCTCGCTGACTTTTTTTAAAAATAAATATATGTTTATAAAAATGTATAATAAAACGATGTGTGGATACTAAACTAAGGAATACTTGTTTTAAAATAAATAATTTGGATAAAACAGAGAAGGCGCTGTAAGGTAATTGCTATTTAACTATTAAACAGGAGCCGCTCTTAATAATCTTCCCCTCCGCAAGTCCGCATCTATTTTGACCTGGTATCCCCAATATGGAGGAGCAAGAAGTTAAGGATAAACTAAAGACAGGAGAACTGAAAAGACAAACACGCACCGGTAAGAGTGAGGTGTGGAAAAGCTTCAAATTGATTGTTGAAAATGCTACAGAAACTTGCGTTGGCTTCGCTGAATGTAGTCAATGTGGCGCTTTGCTTTCATACGAGAGCAAAAAGACTGGCACCTCCACGTTCCCTCTAAGCTGCGCGCCTGTGCAGTTGCGCACTGCTCACACATTCTCAGTGCACAAGAAAACCTATGCAGCGCAGGGATGAAAGAGTTCCGCTTTTTTTTCAGCCGCGGGGTCATCTGAATACGGGGGAATCGTCCAGTATTCAGAAACAAAAGTATGTGTCTCGTATTAAACTTCTACCGGTGTAAGCCACGAGCACGCGCAGCTCTTTCTGCGTGTAGCGGGGGTGCATGTCGGATGTCGCGCACAGGGTTCCAAGGAGCGCTCAGGGAGTTAGTGTGTTTGCTCAGACACATAAAACATTAGGGGGAACATTGACCTTGACGCTGAGCAGGCATTTAAACAGCTGTACTAGCAAAATTGATGATCGTCAAACATCTATATTATCATTTGTTTCAAAAAAACGCCCCTCACAAATAAAATATGAAATTTCGGGTTTGCTTCGGGCTCGGGCCTGCAAATCAAGTTAATTGGTCGGGCTCGGGCCGGGTCGGGCTTTAATACCCGCGGGCCGAGTCGGGTCGGGCTGGATTTTTTAGGCCCGATCTTACCTCTACATGTCATGGGATCTTTAAGTCATTATGTATTACTAATATTTTTTTTTTCTCTTATTCAACAGTGCAGAGGGAAAGGCGTTCCGATCAAAAGTGGAACTTATGGCCTACTTCCAAAAAGTGGGAGATACAACTACAGACCCCAATGACTTTGACTTCACGGTAACAGGACGAGGAAGTCCATCACGGAGAGAAAAGCGGCCTCCGAAGAAACCTAAAGCAGTCAAACCAACTGGGAGAGGCAGAGGCAGGCCTAAAGGTACCCAACTCAGTCACTGTAAAGAAGGATTTTTGTATTTCAATTAATCACCACTATGAATGACAATGATAATGATGAGAGTAACTGTAATGAGACCTTTAGTCTAATTGTGAATGATTTATGTATTTACTTCAATACATATTGACAAACAATAAATCTGTATGATATGCCAGAGTTAGCCAAGAGGCGAGTTTACATCTGTAGTCCTTTGTAGGTGTATAGAAGGCTCCCTGGAAAGAGGGATCACAGTTAATTACAACATAGGGAAACATTTCACAACTTAAAATTAGGTTACTTTAAAAAATTAGACATGCAGTACAGACAGTGACACAGTTGTTAAAACTGGGTAAGGCAGTCCAGATAGAGCACCACAGTTAAACACAGGCAGCAACATAAAGCAGAGTTTAAGAGGCAGTGTTTAAGAAGCAATATTAAAGGTCCCATGGCATGAAATTTTCACTTTCTGAGGTTTTTGAACATTAATGTGAGCTCCTCTACCCTGTTTAGGCCCCCCCCATGGCTAAAAGTTGCGAAATGTCTAAACTGAGCATTTGCGGTCCTTTTCTGCGTTTGAAAAAAACACAGCTCAAACGGGCGATTCTGAACAAGGCAACTATGTTACATCACATCGAAAAATGCAGCTCCACCACCCGTCTGGATGTCTACCCACCGTCTCTGTAAATTACACCCAGAGAGTTTGGACCGCGAATGAGCTACGCAATGCGAAATGCGTTTTTTTTTTATTTGCCTGGAGGCACGTGCGAGTGTTTCTAGGCTCGGAAGTCCTTTATCTGAGCCTCTGGACATCTGAAACAGCAGTGGTTTAATTTTGTTTTCATTGAAACGCCTCTCCTTTCTTCCTTCGCGCTTATACACACGGAAGTGGGGCCAGCACACAGCACACCGCTAAAACAAGGACCCCCCCCCCCCACCTGCTCCTCTAACCTATCTCTGTCCTTCTCATTTGCATTCAAGCAACAAGGCCCAGAATGAGTTGTTCAGAGAGAGATTTTCTGACTGACTGTGTACATGTGTCTTTCTCATGCACTGAGTCTTGATTTTGGAGCAGGATTCATTTACAGTATTAGGGAACCATTAAGGCACCATATAAAAGCATCAAGAAGTACCATGTCATGGGACCTTTAAAGTGACAGAAAACACCAAAACATGCATCACTTACACTTTAGTAAAACAGTTAGAATAATTGTTGTTTTAATGTGTTCATTGTCTAGGAAGTGGGAAAATGCGCCAGGCCACAGAAGGTGTGGCTATGAAGCGTGTGGTGGAGAAAACTCCGGGCAAACTCTTGGTGAAGATGCCATTTGGAAAAGACCCAGCCACACCAAGTACTTCTGCTGCAGCAAAGGTGAGAATAGTCAGTCAAATTTGGCATGATTAAGTAGACGTTTATGACAAATAAGTCTACCATAAAGGTCCTATATTTCGTAAAATTGGCTCTTGTGAGCTTTAAGCCATGCTTACTTTCTGAGAAACATAATTGGAGTTGTGTTTTGTTTCATTCACAGATGTTTGCGTAATCCTTTATTATTAGTCTGTCTAGCTCAAAATTCTCTGTTCCACCTTGTGATGTCATGTAGTGATAGTTTTCAAGGTTACAGCTACCTTTTACCTTTTGTTCAGTAGAGATTGGCAAGTCCAGTGCTGAAATCATATTGGCATATTGCTTCAACTTATATTGGACAACAGCTTCAAAGTTCAACAAACATACAGTCTACAACTTCCCAGTCAAATTTAGTTACGCAAACAACTAAAGCAAATCCACAAAGTTAATCACTGGACCCAACCTGCTTATGCAACTTCTCCATCTTCTTCAGTCGAGAACCTCAAATAAAACCAGATGCCCTGTCTAGTTCACTCTCTCCCTCACCCCAGAATAGGATTGCATTATCTCATCAATGCCCAGTTAAGTTAACAGCCGTTTTGTTCAGTAATTATCTAAATGATTCTAGTGAAGGTTAAACATGTGTGAAAGAAACAAAACACAACTCCAGGTTGTTTGTGATGAGTAAACATCATTATAACATAGATCAGAAAACAGTGAATAGACACTTTAACCTCACAATCCTTTCTGTTCCTCCTCCGCTCCAGGTGACACATTCCACCGTAGCACCTGCTAAAAAACGTCCTGGTAGAAAGCGAAAGGCGGAACAGGATCTCCCTACTCCTCAGACAGCTCCTAAAAAACGAGGGAGAAAACCAGCCTCTACGTTAGCCACAGTAGCTTCAACCTCTGTCTCTTCTGGACCTGCCCCCAGCACTTCCTCATCCTCTGCTGGAAGCTACACCACAGCTGCCATCTTGGCTGCTGAGGCCAAACGCAAAGCAGCTAAAGAGTCTTCCACGAAACCTGCCGTCCAAGAAACTGCGCTGCCAATCAAAAAACGCAAAACCAGAGAAACTGTGGAGGAACTGGAGAGCGTATCTATGCTGGACACTAGTACAGAGAGCGAGAAGAAGCCTGCTATGCCTGCAGCCGGTAGTACGGAAGAGGAAGGTACATCGTCAGTCCAGTCTTCTGAGCAGAGCCAATCACAAAAACAGTCATTGAGTTCAGAGACAAGTCACTCCCATAGACATAAACCCCATAAGTGCAGAAAACGAAAGGATAAAAGTGAAACAGAGGATGAGGGAAGAAAGAGAAAACATGAACAAGAAAGTAGCAGTAGCATTAGCAGTAGCATTAAAAAAACAAAACGGCACAAACATAAAGAAAGGACCCCACACAAGCATCATCACCACCACCATCATCATCATCACCACCACCACCATCACAAACATAAACAAGAGTCTACAACACCAGAGCAAGCTACAGCTCCTGCTACTAAAGAAACCGTGCCCAGTCTTTTAGTCAAATCTGAAACTTCCAAAGTTGAAGCAAAAACACCAACTCAATCAAAACCAGAACCACAGCACCGTCAAGTGATGCCATTGACACAGTCACAGCCAAAACCCAAACAAGAACAAGAATCCTCTACTTCTAGTCAGGAAAAACAGCAATCCAAAACTCAGTCTCGAGCACAGTCTAAATATCCCAAATCACGGTCTCCTTCTCCACGACATCAAGGTCTAAGCCAGTCAAATGTAGAGTCTTCCCAGTCAAGTTTGCAAGCAAGAAAAAAATCACCAACCCTACTGACAATGCAGTCCGAAACTGCCCTTCAATTGCAAGAACAGTCAAAAGACCATTTGTCAGCTCCTAAGCAAGCAAAAACAACTGAGCACTCTCAAAATCTCCAAGTGCAGTCTAGTTCTCTGTCCCCTCCTAGTAAGAAAAATGAGTCTCAAAGATCAAACCAAGTCCAAGTTACCATATCGTCGTCACTTCCAATAAAGCATGTTTCAACCCAAGCGAAACAACAAAGTTCAACCACATCTCAAGTCTCGTCAGCTCAGTCACAGCCTCAAAGTCCATTTCCGTCTTCTCTTGGAAAACTTGTCCAAATGCAAACAAGTCATCAAGTTCAGTCTTCTGATCAAACTCCACCATCTTCCTCCAAACCTGTTCAAATCCAAGCGAAATCTGAACCTCAAAACTCCTCACAACCTCAACTTCAGCAAGAAAGTCCTAGACCCCAATCCACACCTTCTAAGCCTAATACAACACAGTCAAGAGAGCAGTCAAGTCAACCCACTGGACCGCTTACTCAATCTAGTGTCTGTCCAAGTAGCCAAAAATCTGGTTTAACTGAGTCAGGACAGCAACTACAGCATCACAGCTCAACTCAAGTTCAGTCTACAACCTCACAGTCAATTTCTACCAAGCAAACGACTCAAGCAAGGCCAGAATGTCAGTCTACTGGTCAACCTCCAACGCAGTCTGTCTATCCAAGTAGCCAGTCACCATCTGGTAGACAGAGTTTAGCTCATATTGGACAACAGCTTCAAAGTTCTACAAATGTTCAGTCTACAACTTCCCAATCAATTTCAGTTAAGCAAACAACTCAAGCAAAGCTTCAAAGTCAATCAACGGGTCATACAACAACCCAAACAGCTTATCCAACTTCTCCATCTGCCTCCAGTCGACAACCTCAAATGCCAGATGCCCTGTCTAGTTCGCCCTCTCCGTCACCCCAGAGTAGGCATGCATTATCTCATCAACGTCCACCACAGCATATCCATTCTCAAAGTTTCAGTCACTTGCAAGTCCATTCTGCCCATTTGACCGCTAGTAAACAAATCCAAACGCAAGCAAGACTGCAGCCTCAAAGTTCTACTCAAGTGCAGTATCCAACATCGGTTAAAAATTTCTCAATGCAGTCTCAAGTTCCTGCCCAAACGCATGCTCAGTCAATGCATCCAGGTTCTTCTTGTAAGCATGTATCTCATCTACAGAGGCCTCAAACTCAAGTCCAATCCAAGACGCCAATCAATCAGTCACCTCCTACCAAGCATGCCTCAATCCAGCCTAAAGTCCAATCTCAATATCCGAGCTCTACGCAAATTCACACTATGCATGCAAGTTCACAATCTCCACTAAGCAGGCATATTCCCATACAACCAAGACCATCCTCCCAGTCACAAAGTTCAAGTCATGTACAAATCTCCAGCCAAAAACTGCACTCTGCTAGCGCTCAGTTTCATTCTCAAATGCATTCACAAGCATCTTCTTTGTTGCATGTTTCATCTTCTCAGACCAGGCTTGCAACATCTCCAAGTCAATCCACTGGAGTATCACAAAGTTCAGTTCAGCAAAGGTCCATTTCTCAATTGCAAAATCAACTCAAGTCGCCGGTAGTACAGTCTCAAGTCCAAAGTAGACCAACCTCACAATCGCAAATTCTACCAAGGCCGTTGAATCAGCTGGACAGATCTCAAAATCAGTCCCAGATTCAACACAGGCCAGCAACGCAGCCAATGACTCAACAAGCATCATCGGAATTACAAGTTAGGTCTAATCAGGCACAAATTCAAGGGAGAATTCCAACTCAAATACCAGGAGCAATAGGTCAGACTCTCCCGCAAGTTCAGCCAAGACATTCTTCCTCGCAGCAAGCTAAGCAATCTTTCCAGTTTCAACAACCTCGGATGCCTTCACAAAATCCGCAATTGGACTTACAATCTAGACAGCAAACTCAGTCCCAAACAAGGGCAAGTTCTCAATCACAGCTTCAACATTCCCAGCAACCTTCCAGATGTGCTACGACATCTGTACAACAATCCCAAATTAAGACTCATAGCCACTTACAGTCACAAGTGAGAATACCGTCACAGTTGCCGGCACAATTGTCGAGAATGCCAACGGAAATTCACCAAGCTCAAACCCAAACCATGGCTAGGACTTCAGCCCAAACTCTGCCACAAGAATCGCATTCTCGGACTCTAGTACCCACCCAGTCCTCAACAAATTTTCAACAACAAATGATATCACAGAGCAGGATTTCAACATCTCAGTCCCAATATATGACTGCACAAATGCCCTTTCAGAGAGCAACACAAGCCCAAACTCAAATCACAAGGTCTCCCATACAACAGCTAGCGCCACACAGACCATCGCGAAACATCGAGAGATCGAATTTGGTTCAAGTGCAGACAAACCCAAGTGATCAACCACAAGATCTGAGCACCACACGGCCCCGAAATCGAGACGAAAGTGTGAAGTTGGAAAGCAGAGAGAGTTTAGGGGGTGAAAGAGGCGCGAATAATACTTCTAGCAACAGGATACGAGCAGAACCGGAAGCAGCCGGGGAGGGCAGGGAGCTCAAAGACATTGTGGCCCAATCGGGAGTGCCTTGCCCCAGCCGCGACGAGACTGTGGAGACCCGGACTGCAGTTAGTGAAAGGGTCAGCTGATCATACATGACATAAGATGATTACTGCAAAAAAGGAACATCTTCTATACGCGAATGACTTGAATTTGAGTAGTTTTGACTTATATCTATGTATTTACTTAGACTTGAATACAGAACATTATAGCAGGAATAGAACCTTGTAAATTTAACTATAGTTGCCCCGGTATTAGGGATGCACCGATCCAGCTTTTTTCAATTCGGATACCGATAATGATACTAGGGCTTTAAGCATCTGCCAGTATTACGCGATACGAGTGTGGGGATTGAAAATTGAACTTTTTTTCTCTCAAAACACAGTAACTGAATTTGATCAAATTGTTATGTAACTTATTTATGCTTCAAGTAATAACAGAACAGCGTTGTATAAATTAAAGTTGAAACATTATCAGATGTCCTGGGCCTATATTAGTCAATAAATAGTCTTATTACATCCAGTTAAAGGCACAACCAGGATATCGGCTGAATCGTTATCATGGAACGGATACCTGATCCAGCAAATTTCCCTGGATCAGCACCGATATTCAATACTGGTATCAATAATAGTGCATCTCTACCCGGTATATTTAGTGGAGTAAGACCATTTCACATGAGGTAAGAAAGTTTTACCCCACTTTATTTTATGAAATGTTGTTCATGTCAGATAATCTAGGCCACAGCTACTCAGATCAAGTCATTTTTGCTAATACAGAGATTCATTTTTGCAGTGTGGGACTAATCTGCAATCGTCAAGAGAAGGTTTACTGTTTTTACACTGTTTATGGAATGTAAGGATTCATTGCACAAAGTTAGGTGATCTGTCATTGCTTCTTTGCCAGTGTTTGAATCAAAAAAGACTTAAATTCAAATATGGAAGAGCTCTCGACAATGAAGATGTGGAAGAGGTGGAATTTTTTAAGGAAAACTGAACTTTTAGAAAACGTAAAAAAATATGTATATATACTCATAAGGCAGCTGTTATGTCCCGCTAGTCTCTGTGGGGATGGGGGGATAGTAGTAAAAACAACGCTCAACAATACTCTGCTTCCGGATATTAACATAACATTTTTTTTTGTACTACTTTGATCACTTTTACATCTTTAAAGCAGAACTCGGTTACATCTTTACCGTGAATAATGAAGTCCAGGTGTCTCATGAGTTCGTTAAAATTCATGAGATAATAACATGATAATGACATGAGACTCCTTTCGGTTTATCAGTGTTTTTTTGTTTTTGTTTTTCTATAATTTGGCTGCTCTAAAAACACAAAAAACGAAAAACAAGCTTGCTAATGAGAGAGACATAAAGGTGCATTGTGTCACTTGATTGTTTGTTTTTTGGAGATGTCATTGCTCTGCCTTGAATGTTTCACAGTATGACATTAAATAGCTTTGCCTTACATTTATTCAATTACAGTGGTTTTATAGCTCAAAAATACCTAGAAAAACAGACATTCTGACTGTGAGCGGGGTCGCCTCTCCGCAAATCTGACCTGTAACTTGGTCTGGTTTGGATTTCATGAAGATAGAAAGGTTTAATGGAGAATAGCAGGTGATGGACTCTACACCAAGAAAAGTTACACAATGCACCTTTAGTCACAAAAAAAAGGGGGGGAGCTACAGGACACAGCAACTCATTCACTGTCACACTGCCAACTATTTGAGGCATAGAAAGTTAGAGTTCTGCTTTAAGGATGTATTGACGGGCGGTCTCTTACTGTCTGTGATGCTAGTTAGGCCCGAGCGCTAAAGCGTAGGGCCTTTTGTTACTGTTCTGCAGTGCGAAGCACTGCAGAACCAGCGTGCGCAAAACAAAGCGCGAAGCGCTTTGTTTTGCGCACGCAGCAGAGCGCGAAGCGCTCTCCCCTTTTTAAACACCTAGCACTCATGTCAACGACTGGTGCCCGCTGACATGGCACGGTGGCATCGCCCGTGGCCGCGATAGCGGCCAAATTGTAATTGTTCACCCCAAAACATTCTCGGCCCACCAACGTGCGCAAAACAAAGCGCGAAGCGCTCTCCCCTTTTTAAACACCTAGCACTCATGTCAACGACTGGTGCCCGCTGACCTGGCACAGTGGCACCGCCCGTGCCGGCAAAATTGTAATTGTTTTGTGGGCACACATGACATCGTGCACGCAGTGCACGATGTCATGTGTGCCCACAAAACCAGAGCGCGAAGCGCTCTCCCTTTTCCAAACACTCAATGCCACACTATAGTGACACTCATAGCATCCAATAGCACAGACTGGCACTGCCCATTGCCGCGAAAGCGGCATAATTGTAATCGTTAACCATCGTAAACGCCAAAAATGTGTATTGGGCAAGTGAGTAATCGATGAGGTCAATGACGAGCGCAACGCGCTCGTCATTGACAATGGACCCCACGGGTGCGTTACTGGACACGAGCCCTTTCCATTGATATATATATTGCCACCATAGGTGGCACCATATTGTTATTGTTCTGGTTTTTCTTATTCTTATTATTATTATTATTATTATTATTATTATTTTTACGACCACTTTTTTCAAGGTTCGGGTACTTCCCACCGACGAAAACTCACGAAATTTTGCACAAAATTCAAGAACGCCAAAAAAGGAATTTACAAATAATCTGTATTAAAAAATCTTAAAAAATGGCTCGACAGCGCCCCCTAGAAAATCAAAATACATTGCGCCAATGGCTATACCCGAAAAATGAACTTTGTCGTAGACAAATGAAATTCGGGTGGTGGATAGGTCATGTCGTTACAAACCAAAAAATATATTATGCCGTTGCTAGGCGACCAACAGGAAGTCGGCCATATTGGAACGAGCACGTGACCCGGCGCCGAAGGCGGAGTTTCCCTGTCCTCGTATTTTCACGAACTCCTCCTAGGGTTTTTGACCCAGACTCACCAGAATCGTGCTGTATCATCTAGACAAGTGGGACATTAAAAGTTGTTAAAAGCGTTCTAAAAGAGTGAACGGTGTTTCCGTGACAACGCCACAAATTTCGTGTTCGTTTTTGCGGCTCGCCATCAAACTTCGACGAGCGATAATTCGCGCATACTTTGGCCGATTTCACTCAAACTTTAAGCGTTGGTGGACACCCCGGCCCTGAACAGATTGATATAAGAAAATCTGAAATGGGTGCTATAGCGCCACCTAGGGAGATTGCATGGAAGCACAAAATTTTACTTTGTCGTAGACATACCAAATTTGGTACACATATTCGTGATGGGGTCTCGATCAAAAAACTCAATGACGCCAACACGCCATGTCCCATCGTGTTGCCATGGCAACAGGACAAACATCCGTCCTCGCCAATGGGACGCCAGGCAAAAACTTTGTCGTAGCCAAACCAAATTTGGTACACAGATGCATCATAGGAATAGGAACAAAAAAGTATATTACGCGGTTGCTAGGCGACCAACAGGAAGTCGGCCATTTTGGACCGAGCACGTGACCTGGGACCGAGGGCGCATTTTCCTGTCCTCGTATTTTAACGAACTCCTCCTAAGGTTTTTGACCCAGACTGACCAGAATCGTGCTGTATCATCTAGACAAGTGGGACATTAAAAGTTGTTAAAAGTGTTCTAAAAGAGTGAACGGTGTTTCCGTGACAACGCCACAAATTTCAGGTTCGTTTTTGTGGCTCGCCATCAAATTCGACGAGCGATAATTCACACATACTTTGGCCAATTTCACTCAAACTTTAATTGTTGGTGGACACCCCGGCCCTGAACAGATTGATATGAGAAAATCTGAAATGGGTGCTATAGCGCCACCTAGGGAGATTGCATGGAAGCGCAAAATTTTACTTTGTCGTAGACATACCAAATTTGGTACACATATTCATGACGGGGTCTTGATCAAAAAACTCAATGACACCAACACGCCATGTCCCATCGTGTTGCCATGGCAACAGGCCAAACATCTGTCGTCACCAATGGGACGCCAGGCAAAAACTTTGTCATAGCCAAACCAAATTTGGTACACAGATGCATCATGGGAATAGGAACAAAAAAGTATATTAAGCAGTTGCTAGGCGACCAACCAGCCATATTGGATAGACCATGTGACCTGGTGGCAAATGCGTCATTTCTTGTCAAATTTCGACAAGTGTTAATTCACGCATACTTTGGCTGATTTCACTCAAACTTCAATCATTGGTGGACACCCCGGCCCTGACCAGATTGATATAAGAAAATCGGAAATGGACACTATAGCGCCCCCTAGGGAGATTACATGGAAGTGTAAAATTTGACTTTGTCGTAGACGTACCAAATTTGGTACACACATTTGTGATAGGGTCTCGATAAAAAAACTCAATGACGCCCCCACGCCATGTCCCATCGTGTTGCCATGGCAACAGGCCAAACATCTGTACTCGCCATTAGGATGCCCGGCAAAAACTTTGATGTAGCCACACCTAATTTTGTAAATAGATGCATCATGGGAATAGGAACAAAAAAAGTATATTACGCGGTTGCTAGGCGACCAATAGGAAGTCGGCCATTTTGGACCGAGCACGTGACCTGGGACTGAGGGCGCATTTTCCTGTCCTCGTATTTTAACGAACTCCTCCTAGGGTTTTTGACCCAGACTCACCAGAATCGTGCTGTATCATCTAGACAAGTGGGACATTAAAAGTTGTTAAAAGCGTTCTAAAAGAGTGAACGGTGTTTCCGTGACAACGCCACAAATTTCGTGTTCGTTTTTGCGGCTCGCCATCAAATTTCGATGAGCGATATTTCGAGCATACTTTGGCCGATTTCACTCAAACTTTAATCGTTGGTGGACACCCCGGCCCTGAACAGATTGTTATAATAAAATCTGAAATGGGTGCTATAGCGCCACCTAGGGAGATTGCATGGAAGTGCAAAATTTTACTTTGTCATAGACATACCAAATTTGGTACACACATTCGTGACAAAGTCTCGATCAAAAAACTCAATGACGCCAACACGCCATGTCCCATCGTGTTGCCATGGCAACAGGCCAAACATCTGTCGTCACCAATGAGACACCAGGCAAAAACTTTGTCGTAGCCAAACCAAATTTGGTACACAGATGCATCATGGGCAGAGGAACAAAAAAGTATATTACGCCATTGCTAGGCGACCAACCAGCCTTATAGGACAGACCATGTGACCTGGTGGCAAAGGCGTCATTTCATGTCAAACTTCGACGAATGATAATGCACTCATACTTTGGCCGATTCACTCAAACTTTAATCGTTGGTGGACACCCCGGCCCTGAACAGATTGTTATAATAAAATCTGAAATAGGTGCTATAGCGCCACCTAGGGAGATTGTGTGGAACAGAAAAATTTTACTTTGTCGTAGACATACCAAATTTGGTACACACATTCATGACAGGGTCTCAATCAAAAAACTCAAAGACGCCCCTACACCATCTCCCATCGTGTTGCCATGGCAACAGGCCAGACATCTGTCCTCGCCAATGGGACGCCAGGCAAAAACTTTGTCATAGTCAAACCAAATTTGGTACACAGATGCATCATGGGAAGAGGAACAAAAAAGTACATTACGCCATTGCTAGGCGACCAACCAGCCTTATAGGACAGACCATGTGACCTGGTGGTGACGGCACTACTTCCTGTCAAACTTGGACGAGTGATAATGTGCTAATAGTTTGGCCGATTTCACTCAAACTTTACTCGTTGGTGTACACCCTGGCCCTGAACAGATTGACATTTAAAAAATCTGAAATGGCCGTAATAGCGCCCCCTAGGGTAATTGCATGGAAAAGAAACATTTTACTTTGCCGTAGACACACCAAATTGGGAATAGGAATAAAAAAGTATATTACGTCGTTGCTAGGCAACCAGCCAGCCATATTGGATAGGCCATGTGACCTGGTGTCAAAGGCACCATTTTCTGTCCTCATATTTTTATTTATTCAATTGATTTTTTTTTTTATGTTTGCACCCAGCATTTAAAACAACAAAAATACACAAAAAAGAAAAAGAAAATAACAGAACAGTGCAGGAAAGGCTTATGATTGACCCTCCTCTTAAAATAATTTAAATTAAAAGGCAAAAAAAACAACCCCTCCCCACCTCAACCCCAGGCATTCAACACAAATGCATCCAGATAATGCACAAACTCACACATGCATCGAGCTAGAAAAAAGGGGAGGAAAATGGCGCGTTAGCGCCACCCCCCCAGCGAATGCAAGCGAGGGCCGATCATCGCCGCTTGCGGCTATATTTGTTATTGTAACTGTTGCACCTTCAATATGGCTTCTCTCTATAGTAATATTCAACTTTACTGAGCACCCCTGTTCACGGTTCGTGGGTATATGGGGCAGTTTGCACGTTTAACTGTGTAGTAACTGGGTTTAATTCTTCATTTCTCATTCTGATGGAAGCTCTAGTACTAGTATATGCATGCACCAGACCTTCAGTATAGCAAAGATCTGGTTCATGCATGGAGCTATGGAAAGCAGCTTGGTGAAATGGACTTCCAATAGATCAAGACATTCAGCACAATAATAATAAATAAAATTCTCATTGTAAAATTCATAGAAATTGTGAGTTTTGGTCAATTTAAAATCACGAATATTGGAAAGTATTTTTGCCAAGTTGCCTTTTTTTTTGCGTCCCAATTCCTCCTGCTTCATCATAGAAGCCAACCAAACTTCACATTTTGTAAACACCAGTTAGATTTTCCATTTCAGAAGCAGTGAGAGAGACACACACACACACACACTTAACTTCGTATTTCCACGTTGGGAGTGACAGTGTTGATTTGATTTTTTTTTCAGTTTCAAACATGTCACTGAAACGAGAACAAGGCTAATACCAATGAGTAACCTTTAGTTCACTTTTTAAAAATATAACTCCAGATTTTGAAGTTCCTATTGAGAAAAGTGCCACAGAAATGTTATTTAAATCCGTTTTATATCTTTTTATATTTATTTATTTAAGTGCCATTTTGAAAAGTGCTTTTAATCTGGTAGGAAATGGTTGTGGTAGAATATGCTGTAAAAGGACACAAAGGCATAAATTCTAAATGAAAATTCAATCCAATTTATTTCCAATTAAACACCCAAAACATACACTTTTATTTTTATTTTTGGCAATGATTTGACCTTTTATTCAAAGCCAGAGATTAGTGCCTGTTTCCATGATATAAAACACATGTATCTGAGGTTGAATGAGTTTAAATGAAAGCACTGAAGCACCTTCTGTAGCACTTTATGACTGATATAAGCTTGGGACCTCCAGAACTTTATATGAAAAATACTATTCGACCACAATCACCAATCAGTGAATGTTCAAACAAAAACAAAAAAACAAAAAAACAGTTTTGGCCTTCAGTTGTTGAGTTTCAAAATGAGTAATGCTGCTTTTAACAAATGTTGGAATTGTTTCATGTTTATTTACTCTTAACTTTGTGTAACTTTTCTGGTGGAAGGTCCTTCACCTGCTTGTTTTTATAGATACACTTCTCTGCCTCAAATGTTCCACAGTATGACATTAAACATTACATTTATTCAATTACAGTTGGTTTTATAGCTCAGAAATACCAAGTCTGACTGTGAGCGGGGTTCCCTCTCCACAGATCTGACCTGTAACTTGATCTGGTTTGGTCTCCATGAAGATAGAAAGGTTTAATACCATACTGTGAAACATTCCCATAACATCTCCATGAAGAAAAGCATTTGATGGACCCTCCACCAGAAAAGTTACACAATGTACCTTTAAGTATTCTATAGGAGGCTACGTCTATGAGGACAGATCTACAGTGATGGGAAGAACACTTTGAAAATGTATACAGAATATTGAATACATGCATTAAAATGTATTTCGTAACTTATTCTGATACATGGTCCAATCAGAGTACTGTATTCCGAATACTTTACATCGCGTTGTATTTAAATTTTAGAGTAAAGACGCAACATAGGATTAAAAACTGCTTTATATTTGTTTAGTTTTTCCTATCACTAACTGGAGATGGAAAAATCCCACATGCCTCACCACAAGAGCAGTGTTTTTTTCTATTTTTCTCTCAAATTCTGTGCATTTCAAAACCTAAATTACGTGATTAAACATCGCCATTCCTTTGATTTTAGAAAAACAACTGTCATTTCAATACCACCAAATTAAAAAGTAATTATACCGGAATGCAGTTCCTCAAAATCAGGGTTGTAGTACTAAATTTTGGACCCTGGGTACAAACTGTGATGGTGGGCCCGCACTACCTTTTGTCTAATGAAAAATACACATTAGACTTTGTGAAGGGCCCCTCCTAGCAATGGGCCCTGAGTAAACAGTCCACTTTCTGCCCTCAGTCCAATGCCCTGTTCCCAATTAGTATTCAGATGACATATTCTCGGTACATGTATTCATTTACTTCCCAACACTGCAGATCATCTAAAATTGTGGTCTAATATATGGAACTAAATGACACAAGGTCTTTTTTTTATTTATTTATTTTTATCAATGGAGCAGTGTTGTCAGCAGGTTACATACTTCTCTAAATCGTAACAGCTGCCACAACACTATTGTTAATCCATCAGTCCATGTACATGTCAGTGGAAGACCAAGTAAGCGAAATTGGCTTCCTTCCTTTATTATAATTTCTGTTCACCGAGCTTTTAGCTGTATATTCTCTGGATTGTGTCACAGTAAAGTGGTGAAGACATGGCATTTTTATCATTTTAGGAGGTCAATACAAAAATATAGTTCAAATTAATTGTGTACATCTATAAGACTATAAGGAGAGAGAAACATTTTGTTTTCATATTAATACCACAAATCGCTCAAAGCTCCCCCTTTTGCAGAAGAATAGGAGGATTTTTAGGGCGAGACTATGTACTGTGATAGCTCGAGGTTAAACTACAAAAATGTCTGTTCCAATAAATATGTTTATATATGATGACAAAACTGTCCGAATCCAAGTGAAGCGAATCTTAGGTCAGTATGATATCATTATTATATATATATATATATATATGACTTATGTATGTTTATCTTTAGCCCCCTTAAGATGACATGAGTGTACTAAAAGCTCTAGAAATGAATTCCTCTGTCAGTTTGATGATGAAAATATAATGTGTGTTAGGTGATCTCTATTGTAGTAAGAGGAAAAAACTCACAAATAAAATGCATGTGAAAATGTTGAAAATCTAAAGGAGTTCAGCACAATTTCGTTGCGGTCCAACAAAACCAAAATGTGTAAAATGGATTAAATCTGCTTGTAAAGGTTTTGTGTACTTTGGCTTCTGTCTCACTGTCTCTACATAGCCAATAATCTTTTATTTATGTAAGTTCTGACATTAGCACTTTAGCATTAAACAAACTGAATGTGTGTGACTCTGTGTCTGTTTTATTTAAGTCTTTTGGCTGAGCTGAGTTAAGGGTTTTTGTCTCGTTTCACCGCTCTGTCCAAATCCTGACCAAAACTCACACTCCTCTAGTGTTTCTGAATAGTTTAAATGTTATCATGCCAAGAACTCCAGGAGTTCTGTGTAGGCTATTGTTTTATAACGGGTCGTGTAAAAACGTTATAAAAACTGTCCACAAATATTAGATAGATGTAGGCCTGGGATAATTATGTTTAAAGTGGAACGTTGTTACATTTCATTACACACTGCAAAAAAGCTTGTTCAAAATTTAAGATATAAACACTTAAATCCATCAGAAAATGACTTAAAAGTAGTGAGATTATCTGTCCATGCAGCAAGACAATATTACTTGACAAGTTATCTGTTTTTTTTTAGAAATGGCATAGTGACGGTCGGAATTTTATCTTTTTTTTTTTTTTTTTGCTATAACCTGGCACATGCATCTTTCTTTTGTTTATTTCAAAGGTCAATGAAATGTTGTGCACTGTCCCTGTGCAAATAAATAAACCATCCCATACCAAATAAACTACGTCGGCACTAGAATTAAGCAGTTTCAGAACTAGTAAGTAGATAATAAATCTGAAAACAAGATGAATAACCTGAAAGAAGTTTTAAAATCTTGTCCAGATCAGAGAATTTGCAGTGCATCTATGCATGAAACTGAAACTGAAGAGAAGAAAGTGCTTTACAGATCACATTCCACACATGAGAGCAGCCTACAGTTGATATTTTAATGATCATTTTATCAATATTTAAACATCCACAAGCGTCACCTTTAGCTGACCCCTGTGTGACCTCTCCTTCGGTGATATGAAGCGCCCTGGTTGGATGAAACCCCTCAGTGACCCCAGATCGACCCAAGATGGCGCTGTGCCGTGTCCCCGTTCTCCCGGTACCAGCGCTGCTCCTCGCGCTCCTGCTCTCCGGTCAGTCCTCGTGCGCGGGGACACCGGACACCGCGCGCGGCAGAGCGGAGCTGCAGCGCGTGCGGAGCTACGCGGCCTCCTCGCGCTACGGACACTGCTGGACGCGCGCGCTGGAGCAGCTGGACACGCGCTGTAGGGACATGACGTCAGAGAGCCAGAGTCGCGTGGCGCTCAAGTTTACGCACTGTCACCTGCTCAGGTTTTTATACATTTTCTACATTAGTGTGCACTCTCACTGAAGGCAAGCTTTCGTGTCTTGCCAAAGGACACAATGGCAGCTGCAACGGTGAAGGTAAGCTTTGAACCTCCAGCCTGTGTGGTGGATACTGGGGCTAGCACCACACTCTGGGCCCCAGCTATCTTTTTGGGCCTGCACTACATCTTCTCTGTATGAAAAATGATATTGATATTATTATTATTATTAATAATAATAATACATTTTATTTATTAGGCGCCTTTCTGGACACTCAAGGTCGCCTTACAACAAGTGTAATATACATTATAGGCAGTTAAAAGCAACAGTTAAAATACAAACTGTTAAAAACGGTTAAACATTTAAATCAGGGGTCTTCAACGTTTTTCAGGCCAGGGACCCCCAAACAGATGGCAAACTGGGCCAGGGACCCCCTACTATATATACGGCATAGAATTGTGTTTTATATTAAATTGAGCTTAGTGTCATGTATAAACATTGCTACTCTGTTATGGTACATCCAATACAAGGAAATAATACACAGGTTAATACTGTATTTTACACTATAAAATATACAATTATATTATTTTAAAGTGAAATCAAAAGATTTTGTGACCCCCCCTGCAGTACCTCCGTGACCCCCCTAGGGGTCGCGACCCCCCTGTTGAAGACCTCTGATTTAAACAATAATTTTTTTTAAAACAGTAAAACATTTAAAGGAGAATTAACGTTTTTTACAATCTGAGCCTTATTTCGGTAATAAAACAAGTTGTTTTACTCGCCCATAGCACTTTGGTGTCATATGGAGCATTTCCGGAGATGTTTTAGATTAGCGATCTCCGTAACGTGAGTCCTCAGGGCAAATGTTTGCAGTCTCCAAATGACACAAACTTTAGCACTTTTCAAATCATAGAAGCTCGATGTCTTAGTCTACGCCTTCGTTTGAGTCAAAAGTGGCCTGTAATCTGAGATTTATCCATAGTTTTGAGTAGATGTGTGGAGTCACAGCTTATTTCACTCTCATCTCTCGGGACCGAAACATGAAACGCAATGCTGTAAATTATGGCTAAATCTCGGATTACAGGCCACTTTTGACTCAAAACGAAAGTGTAGACTAAGACATTGAGCTTCTATGATTTGAAAAGTGCTAAAGTTTGTTTTATTTGGAGACCGCAAATATATGCCCCGAGAACTCGCGTTACGGATATCGCTAAACTAAAACATCTCCGGTCCATATGACACCAAAGTGCTATGGGTGAGTAAAACAACTTGTTTTATTACCGAAATAAGGCTCAGATTGTAAAAAACGTTAATTCTCCTTTAAAACATTTAAATGGACAGTGCAGTTATGGTTGGAGTGAAAAGGTCAGTCTGAACAGATGAGTTTTGAGTTTGGTTTTGAGGTTTGGGAGTGTGTCAGTGTTGCGGAGGTCAGGAGGGAGAGGGTTCCAGAGCTGGGGAGTAGAGCGGCTGAACGCCCTGCTCCCCATAGTGACCAGACGGGCAGAGGGGACAGAGAGCTGGAGAGAGGAGGAGGAGCGCAGAGAGCGAGCAGGTGTGGCCATATGGAGGAGGTCTGCGAGATATGGAGGTGCAAGGTTGTGGAAGACTTTGAATGTGTGGAGCAAGATTTTGTATTGAATGCGGTGTGTGATGGGGAGCCAGTGGAGCTGTTGTAGGATGGGTGTTATGTGGTTGATGGAGGGTGTATGTGTGATAATGCGAGCGGCTGAATTCTGAACCAGTTGAAGTTTATGTAGCGTTTTTTGCGGGAGACCAAACAGAAGAGAGTTGCAATAATCCAGGCGGGAAGTGACGAGGCTGTGTATGAGTACGGCAGTGGACTGGGGAGTAAGGGAGGGCCAGAGACGATGTATGTTGCGGAGGTGGAAGTAGGCAGAGCAGGTGATGTTGTTTATGTGAGAGGTGAAGAAGAGGGTGCTATCCAGGATCACACCCAGACTCTTAACCTGAGGGGAGGGAGAGATGGAGGAGTCGTCGATGTGAATGGAGAAATGATTGATCTTGCTTACGGTTGATTTGGTGCCTGCAAGAAGAATGCACATTAGACTTTGTGAGGCCCTTGGGTAAATGAGTATCTTTTACCCAGTTCCATGACTTGGGTGTGTGTCTGGTTCCACCCATCCAGACCTTGTGTGGTTGAAATCCAGAAGGGGCCACAGTTCGTCACCTGCTCACATTCTGCCTTCCCCCTCTGACAAATAAACACAGCTGTTGTCATTTAAAACACAGCAATTAGCTGCTAATCTGATGCCATGTTTTCCAGCTCTGGTCGTGATTTCCCAGCCTGCCCTGAGGGGTCAGAGGTCAGCAGATGCACAGCTCACATGGATGTGGTAGCCTTCAACACATACACAGAGTTCTTCACCCACACACACACCATTTGCCACTTCCTTCAGTCTGAGGCCTGGCAGAACAAGGCAGAAAACACCATGCACAGGTAACTCATGTACTGCTACTGATGTAAGTAACCTCTGTGAGACAACTAGGTAAAAATACTAGTACTTTAAATTAAGGGCTCACATTACACAGTTTCTGACCTTTTGCTATAATGTTGTTTCTTCATCACACACATACCTCTGGAGTTGTTTTGTTTCACTCACACATGTTTAACACAAACATCCTGCATATTTAGGCGGAGTTCTTCTCTCAAACACAAACCACCTTGTGAGGACATGTGATAATACAGGAAGGGCCCCGCTGTGTTTTTAAACTCTAGACACTTTCACTAAAATAATTTTGATTTAATCATTTTTGGAATTGACTGTCTGTATTGAATCAATGATAAAAGGAGCTGTTAACTTGAAAACTAAAACAAAGAACAGACAATTTTAGGCTTTGGAGATGTAGACTGAATAAGAATAAATGAATATTCAAACACATGTGAATGAAACAAAACACAACTCCAGGTATGTTTTTGAGGAAGTAATAACATAACATCGGTAAACACTGACTAGAGTCAATATTGCATGATTATAGGACCTTTTAGAATAGACTTATTACAATCTATGTATCCAATATCTGCTTACAGTTGTAATGTACATTGACAAATCCAATACATGTTTATAATATTAAAATGTTCTATATTTCAGGTTGACAGAGAGTTCAGCAGGTGTAGCAGAGCAGCTGGAGTCCACCAGACAAATGACTGAGGACCTGATTGAAGCCCAGAGCGTGGCACTAAAGTCTCAACAGGAAATCCTGACCAACGGAGAGGAGCTGAGGGCTACGCTCAAAGATTCCACACAAGGTGAACCATTCAAACCAGAAAAACAGTGTTACTGTAGTTACTGCTTCTTTAGAGCAACTTGGGCTTCTTTTTTCTTTTTTTTTAATTAAAGCCATAATGATGTTAGATGTGCTATAAAAATATGTGTATCTCCCTCAGCCATAGACTTGGATTTAAATAAATGGAGATGGCTAACCCACTAGCCACCACGTTCCAAATAGGAAATGAGTATGAGCACACTCCCGGCTCCATCGTCTCTGGTTCCAATTGACTTTAGATTGGCTGTAGTGAGTGAGTGATCATCATTTTGGTCTTAAAATGTTTGTATTAACATACTCTACATGATCCTGGTATTTTTATTTTGCCTGTAAATAAATTCCTATTTCTAAAATGGAACTTTGCTCCAAATTTGCTTCTGTGACTGCTAGTCACAGAAGTGTGAGGTCACACTCCCTTAGTCCATTTCTTTATACAGTTTATGGTCTCTGCAGAACTTGCTTATTATACCTGCTCCAAGTCTGCATCTTCTATTCCCTACATTGTTTTTTCCTGTAGTTTTTGTTTGTTTTGACCTTTTGACCCCTCCGAAACCTCTGCCCTGTCCCCAGGTCTCCGCTCTGTGTTCTCAGAACTGTCTGCAGTCTCTCAGCAGCAGCAGCTTGCTCTCTCTGAGCTCTTTAATCGGGTCAGTTTTCTGCAGAGTTTCCTGATGCTAGAGGCCCACAGCATGAGCTCTTGTCTGTACAACGCAGCAGCGCTGGGGGCCGCCTTCCTCCTCACTGCCACCTCCCGCACCGCCAGGGCCAGGTACAAAACATGCCCCTGTGCCTAAAAGGTGCATTATGTAACTTTTTGTTTGGTTGGCCGTCTCCTGCTTGTTTCTATGGATATGCCGTTGATCTAACTTCCATTATTCAATGACAGGTGGTTTTATAGCTCAAAAATACCTAGAAAAACTGGCATTCTGATGATGGGGTTGCCATTCCACAGAGCTGACCTGTAACTTGGTCTGATTTAGTATCCATGAAGATGGAAGGGTATAATTCTATACTGTGAAACATTCCAGACAAAGCAATAACCTCTCCATGGAGAAAAGCATTTGATAGACCCACCAGAGAAAGTTAAAGGTGAAACATTCAAGCAGACCCCCAACCAAAATACATACCGCACCTTTTAACGTGTACTACTTTGGTATATTACACAGTTAAAGCATCCATATTCAAAACAATTCTCCTCTGTGCCATTTGTGTTCTTATTTCCTTGAGAGAAGCCAGAAGTAGAAGTAAAAAGTAGTAAAATTTTGTGTCTGAAAATTATAATCAGTTGAATAATGTATAAAAGTGAGTATATGAAGCTGTTTATTTGTTTTTTTACCCCAGACTGCTGCTGTTGGTTCTGGTGTGTTTGAACTTTTACCTGGAGAGAAAGATTTATGAGTTTGTGACCAGCTCTGATGTCCCAGAACACCAGCACATGGTAAGAGCACAAACAGCCACACACAATAGTAGAAAGTATACCAGTGGTTCCCAAAGTGAGGTTTGGGGACCTCTGGTGGGCCTCAGAAGCATTGCAGAGGCCCCAAGGGACGTCCACACAGCAAACAAGAGAGAGAATTGAATTTTAAATCAACTTTACATAAGATATTTTAGATTTCTTTTTTTATATTAGTATTAAGCCTACAGGAATGTTTTAAGATGTATGTTAAAGGAGAAATCATTAAAAAATTTATTTAAGTGTAAGATATTATTAGAGTGGCCCTGTGTGATGTTTGATCATCGATAGGGGGACCACGGCGCAGCAGATTTTAAAGGTCCCATGACATGGTACTTCTTGATGCTTTTGTATGGCTCCTTAATGGTTCCCTAATACTGTAAATGAATCCTTCTTCAAAATCAACACTCAGTGCATGAGAAACAGAGATAAGATGAGAGAGTAATTTTTCTCTCTGAACAGTCTATAATGGGAGTTGTTGCTTGAATGCAAATGAGGAGGACAGAGATGGCCTATAGTAGAGGGTGGGGGCGTCCGCTCTGATCCATTTCCGCGTTTTTGCGCGGAGAAGAGATGAGAAGCGTTCCATTGAAAAATAAACACATTTCCACAGAAAATAAAATTAAACCACTGCTGTTCAAAGGTCCAGAGGCTCAGAGTAAGGACTTCCGAGCCTAGAAACACTCGGATGTGCCTCCAGGCAAATTTCAAAAACGCATTTCGCATTGCCTAGCGCATTCGTGGTCCAAACTCTCTGGGCGTGATTTACAGAGACGCTGAGTAGACACAGGCGGGGGTGGAGCTGCATTTTTCGAGCTGACGTCAATAAGGTGCCTTGTTGAGAATCGCCCGTTTGAGCTGTGTTTTTTTCTAATGCAGAAAAGGATCGCAAATGCTCAGTTTAGACATTTCGCAACTTTTAGCCATGGGGGGGCCCTAAACAGGGTAGGGGAGCTCACATTAACGTTCAAAAACCTCTGAAAGTGAAAATTTCATGCCATGGGACCTTTAAGAATGGCTCGTATATACTATGACTCCACTTGTATTTCTTTTATATGATGATCATATGTTCAATTGTTTCATCCAAGAATGTTCCACTGTACCATTAAACTTAAGTGGGTGTTGCCATTAGGTAAGATCTGTGAGAGGTGACCTTGCTCACAATTACTACTGCTATTACTACAAGTACTACCACAACTACTACTAAAACTACGACTACTACTATTACTGCAACTACTACTAAAGCTATGGCTACTGCTGTGACTACTCTTACTGCAACTACTACTAAAGCTACGACTACTGCTACGACTACTACTGTTACTGCAACTACTACTAAAGCTACGACTACTGCTACGACTACTACTGTTACTGCAACTACTACTAAAGCTACAACTACTGCAACTGCTATGACTACTACTACTATTACTGCAAGTACTACTAAAGCTACAACTATTACTATTACTGCAATTACTGCTAAAGCTATGGCTACTGCTACTGCTATGACTACTATTATTACTACTATTCCTGCATCTTCTACTGCACTGACTAAAGTTTGATGCCATATTGAAGCAAATTTTAGACTTTTTGATCATGCAGAAAATATGGAATAATTCAAGCTGTTAAAATACAAATGATGTTGGCACTAAAAATGTTTTTCATAGCCTTTTATTTATAGCCTCTTCTGTCTCTTTCTTCAGGAGGTGGTGACTTCCTACATCAGTGTTCTCCGGCGCCTGGTCCTCTCCTCCTCTGTGTTGGTGTTAATGTTTGTGGTCCTGAGACATAAAGACCCGCTGCAGCAGAGTCTAATGGTTCTACAGCAGCTGCAGGAGACCCAGCGCAGCCTGCAGGTGGCGCTACAGCACGCAGGTACGACACAGCAACAGGTTGGCTAATTGTTGGTACTGTTATTGGCCATTAGGGAAGAATATACAGCTCTGGAAAAAAAAAACTGAGACCACTGCATTTTTTTTCTAAAATCAGCATCTCTACATGTATTACAGCCATTCCATTCCAGCGTCTGTTGAATTCCAACACAAACACAAAGCTGAGCTACTTTTCTTGCACCAGGAGTGGAATAAAGTCACCCAAGAACAATGTGACAGACTTGTGGAGAGCATGCCAAGACGCATGAAAGCTGTGATTAAAAATAAGGGTTATTGCACCAAATATTGATTTCTGAACTCTTCTTAAGTGTAAACATTAGTATTATGCTGTTTTAAAATGAATTTGATCTTGTTTCTTTGCATTGTTTGAGGTCTGAAAACATGTATCTTTTTTGTTATTTTGACCATTTGTAATTTTCTGCAAATAAATGCTCTAAACGATAATATTTTTATTTGGAATTTGGGGGAAATGTTGTCAGTAGTTTATAGACTCAAACAAAAATGTTCCTTTTGCCCAAACACATACCTATAAGTAGTAAAATCTGAAAAAAAGATAATTTTGCAGTGGTCTCTTTTTTTTCCAGAGCTGTATATAGGTGTTTTTTTTGTTTGTTTTTTTCCCTGGAATAATCCACAGTATAGCATTACAATACTGTAAATTATTTTGTCTATAATGTACAGTGCCTATTTATGTGTTTTATCTTTATGCTTCTCTTTTATTTTTATACTTCTGTAGCCAGGAGTCCATCAAAATTTTGTTATGCTTGCATAATGACAAAGCATCTTGAATCTTGAATTATACTTCCCTAGTATTTCCATGGACATTACCATGTATTTGTATTGTTCAAGTTTAATGCCATACCGTGGAACATTCCAGGCAAAGCATTAACAAACAGGTGGTGCACCATCCACCAGAAAAGTTACATAGTGCAATGTAAATAAATGCTTTACACGTCCTCAAATTTGTCAAATTTGTGTTGTAGTCTAATACCCTCTAGTGGACCATGGAAGTACAGCTGGTCAGTATGTGAATATTTTGATGATTTATTTTCTAGAGAATTTGGGAGAGAAGCAGAAGACATTTGAGGAACATGAACAGGAAGTAAAAATGTCATCTCAGAAACGGAGAGTTGAACAAGAAGAAAATGTTTTTAAGGTGACAACGAAACCTAATGTATTAATTCTTCCAAGTCTGTCAATAAAAACACTTGTATCTTATTTATTTATACATTCATTATTATTTTATATCTGTTTTGGTGAAGTCTGATAAGAGGAAAACAGAAGATGAGGATCCCATTGATCAATCAGACCTGTCTCAGCTCTTACAACTTGGTCAGTCTTTAAAAATGACAAGTGACAATTATGTATACGTTTATGGTTAATTCTGTATTTCCTGGATTTTGTCTGTCAGGTTGGAGTGCAGACAGCATCCTGAGCAGCACGGTTTGTTCCTCTGCAGCTGACGCTACAGTCCTGGCCTACAGCTCCCAGGATGCAACACTCCAGAACACTATTACCCATGACCTTCCAGTGCACACCACAGCTGTGAGTCCCAGCAGACGCCCGAGAAGGACCTCCACATCCAGACGAAGCTCCTCTGGGTCACCTCTGGTCTACAGCATCTTGGTGGAGGACAAGCAGGTAAGAGAAAACCACCTGTCTATCAAGGCGCAGCAGGGTATCAACAATCACAATGTAGGGGTGGGAGATGAGCCAAAAATAATTTATTAAAAATATATATATTTTTTTTAGAGCATAGATCGCCTCCTTTCAATATGATCACAATTCGATGAATTGGTATCTTTTTACTAAAGTCACCTGCTGCTTCTGAGCGTTCACACTTCGATATGATGGTTCAGTGGCGGTAGAAGTACTCAATTTTGTTAAATAAAAGTACAGATACTGGAGCAAAAAATTTAAAAGTTTTACTTAAAATCAAAGTCAACTTTTATTGTCAATTCTGCCGTACGTGTTTGACATACAGTGAATTGCAATTCCGTTTCTCCCTGGCCAAGCAGTGCAAAAACAGTGTACAAAATACAATATAAAGACAATACAAAAACTAAGGACAAAAATCTTAAGTAGTGCAAGAATAAATACCTATTTATCAATGACCATTTACAGATGTCCAAAAAGTATAAGTAAAAGTATTAAAGGTCCCATGGCATGAAATTTTCACTTTCTGAGGTTTTTGAACGTTAATGTGAGCTCCCCTACCCTGTTTAGGCCCCTTCCCATGGTTAAAAGTTGCGAAATGTCTAAACTGAGCATTTGCGATCCTTTTCTGCATTACAAAAAATCGGAGCTCAAACGGGCGAGTTTGAACAAGGCACCTTATTGACGTCAGATCGAAAAAAGAAATGCAAATGCAGTTCCACCCCCGTCTGTCTGTACTCAGCGTCTCTGTAAATCACGCCCAGAGAGTTTGGACTGCGAATGCGCTAGGCAATGCGAAATGCGTTTTTTTATTTGCCTGGAGACACGTCTGAGTGTTTCTAGGCTCGGAAGTCCTTTATCTGAGCCTCTGGACCTTTGAACAGCAGTGGTTTAATTTTATTTTATGTGGAAATGTGTTTATTTTTCAATGGAACGCTTCAAATCTCTCCCCCGTGCAAAAACAAGGAAATGGATCAGCTGAGAGCCGAGAGCGGAGAGTTTGGCCACGCCCCCACCCTCTACTATTGGCCAGCTCTTTTCTCCTCATTTGCATTCAAGCAACAACGCCCATTATGGAGTGTTCAGAGTGAGAAAAATTACTCTTTCTCATCTTATCTCTGTTTCTCATGCACTGACTGTTGATTTTGAAGAAGGATTCATTTACAGTATTAGGGAACCATTAAGGAGCCATATAAAAGCATCAAGAAGTACCATGTCATGGGATCTTTAATGTACCTAAACTACTGAAAAGAATGGGTCAAATGCAGAGAAATAATTTCCCTACAGGGATAAATTAAGGATATCAAAAATATCAAAAAAAAAAAAAAAAAATGTACGAAATAAAAGTAAAAGTATTTTGCGCACAGTTTCAAGGTAGTTTTCAAGTTGACCTTTTGTTCAGCACAGTCCGCAATTCCAGGGTTGAAATTATCCAAATGGAAGAACTCTAAATGTGCAGGATTTGTCTGTTTAAACGTGTGTGAATGAAACAAAATACAACTCCAGGTATGTTTTGGATGAGGAAACAACATTATAGCATAGATCAGAAAAAACGTAATATGCACCCTTTAAAGTGTCACTAGAAAAAGTTATAGCCTTATGCATTCTATAATATGACATAATCAATATATACAACATAATATATCAAAGGGAGGGCATCCAGTGTAAATGTCTAAGTTCCTGTTCTTTCCTCTTCTAGTCCCGCTACAATTTGAGAAGTCGTCGATCAGAGACGCCCAAATACTTCGATTGAAATAAGAAGTGTTTTTAATGTCAATTTTATATTGCACTAATTTAATAAAAATCATATTTATACTTTTTATACAATGTTCGCCTCACTAATTGTGTGTATTGCTTTTTTTTGGGAAAAGAGTTGTGGGTGACGTGTATATATTTGCTCTTATTTTAATTGGTGCTGACTATGATTAGACTGAATGTACAATGAGAGTAAATATATTGCGTTTTTAAATTTGTATATTTTAAAGGTTTATATTGTATTTTTAAAGGTATGTAACTTTTCTGGTGGGGGATCCATCACCCGCTTGTCTCTATGAAGATGCTTGCTTTGTCTAGAATGTTCCACAGTATGGCATTACACCTATCTCAATTGGGACCAGGCCAAGTTACAGGTCAGATCTGTGGAGAAGCAACCACACTCACAGTAAGAATGCATGTCTTTCATTGTATTTTTGAAATAAAAAGTATAGTATAACCCGTTTTTACTGTACACTGTGGAACATTCCAGGCAAAGCTTTAACATCTCCATGGAGACGTAGTGGGCCAGACATGTTACTGAGTGCATCTTTAATGGGATGATACAAGTTAAAATTGTGAAGAAAATGGTGAAATAAGTTGGAAAAAATAGGATTCTAAAAAGTATTCCCCTTTTTAAAATGATCAAAACTGGGTCAGCAATTAGATCATTTTAGAAACTCCTTTTATTTTTTTAAATGGATGTAAACAAAGGACAAAACCAGGTCCAAAAGTAGTCAGTTTTTGTTTTGTTTTTTTTATTTCAAGAGACAATAGAGAGCTATTATAGAAGGTGCATTATGTGTCAGAACAGAAATAATTGCATAATAAATTAGATTTACAGAAATAAATTAAATGCAATAACATCGGTCCTTGTGCCATTTGTTCTTTTACATTTCAATTAATGAAAAAAAAAAAACAATAAAATGGATAAACAATCTTATTACATTTTAGTGTCAAACCAAAATTTCCGCAGTTTCCAATATTCAAATCGAAGTTTATTACAAAAAAAAAACAAAAAAAAAAACAGTGTCACTGCTTATTTCACTGTTGTTTTTATTTATTTATTTGTTTATTTTTAAAACCCGTGTGCCCCGTGTCCAAAAGTAGTCTTAAAGGTGCACTGTGGAACTTTCCTGGTAGAGGTCCGTCACCTGCTTGTTTCTATGGATATGCCATTGCTCTGCCTGAAATGTTCCATAGTATGACATTAAATGTCTCTCTTACATTTATTAAATTATAAGTGGTTTTGTAGCTTAAATCTACAAAAAATTCATTCTGATTATGAGCGGGGTCGCCTCTCCACAGATCTGACCTGTCACTTGGTCTGGTTTGGTTTCCATGAAGATAAAAAGTTTAATGCCGTACTGTGAAACATTCCAGACAAAGCAATAACATCTCCATGGATTAAAACATTTGATGGACTCTCCACCAGAAAAGTTACACAATGCATCTTTTAACTAGAAAAAAAACTAAACTAGGAGTAACTTTTTTAACTTTATTATCCATTTCCTGTTTGATCCCTGAAGTCATTCCAGGTCTTTCACTGAAGCTGTTTGTTTTGGGGTTAAATTTAGAGGAATGAGGAGTGGGCGAATTTCTGGAATTTCTCTGTGGACCAGCAGTCGTTTTCCTTTCGTTTCAGATTTCACCAAAGAATCGTAAATGAGAAGCAGACGTGGAGCCGAGACAGAGGGAGGATCTAAGGAGTTAAGGGTTAGGAGACAGGAGGGAGGAAAGGAGAGAAGGAAAGGAGGGAGGAGCCAAGGAACCACTGAGCACAAAAGATTTAGAGACACGAGAGTGAGAGTGGCAGAAGCTAGACCTTCTACAAAACTACTTGAAAGGATCTTGAAAGGGAAAAACTATTACTGGGACATGCTTTTATTTTAAAAGTTGTAGCTCCGAATTGGAAGGAAGGAACTGCCAGCTCTTTGAAGAAGATCTTGAAGTGAGATATTTTTATTTCTGAGATGAAACGTGGAATTGATGTAGAGCAGAGATTTGAATATTGGCAGCGATTTTTGATGAGGACAGCGTTTGGAAACTTTTTGGAAATTGATATGGGATTAATTTTAACTGAAAACTGCAAGTATTTGTTTTGATGTCTGGAGAAGAGTCTACTGAAATATTTGATTTGGGGTTTGAAGTTTTAAAACGGTACATTTGGGACTAAAATGTTGATTTTTGGCATATTTTGAATTATTTAATATTTTAGGTTGAATGGGACAAAGTTCATTGTCAACAGCAGGAAATTTGGAAGTTTGGAGTTTGCATGGACCATCTAAAATTATTCAAGTCCTTCAAAGTTTTAAGTGGACATGGGTTTTGTAAAAATGTAATTAATATTAACATCTTTTTAATGCTCCCTATGGTAATTTTTTTTTTCCTTCGGTATGTGCAGATTTCTTTATTCTTCTAAACCACAGTCACATTCAATCTAAAAATACATCATATCTTTGATCCCAAATATTGCTACTAATTATAAAGCCATAACTGGAAAAGGGGTAACGGAATGGCCCATACGTAAAAACATCTGGGAGTAACTGAGGATACAAAATTCAAAGGGGTAAAACATTTGAGTCTGACTGAATGTTGTTGACTCAGCAAATTTAACCTTCTGCAAAAAGCTTTCAATTGGACTTTTTTTTTTTTTTTTTTTTTTGGATTATGTGAATGCAAATTTATGAACTCAAATGGAATAACTGGTCGTAAAAGATTTGTTTTACTGTGGAAGGAATTTTACTTCTGTTAAAATGCTCTGAGAACTTTTTGGAGTAACTTTTTTTGGACTTCGAACACCAACCAGAGAATGGATCATCAGCGTTTCCTGTCAAATCGTTGTCGGCCAGAGGAGTGAAGCATCATGGGAATTGCGGTCCTGTAGCTCAGTAGAATGAGGCTGAACAGACCGGGCTCTTCTGCGTCTCCTCAGTCCTTCTCCTGCCGCTTCGCCACCATGCGCTTCTCCTACCACCTGACTACGCCCACAGGTGAGTCCTACCGCCTGACCACGCCCATCAGGTGAGTCCTACCACCTGACCACGGCCCACAGGTGAATCCTACCACCTGACCACGGCCCACAGGTGAGTCCTACTACCTGACCACGCCCACCAGGTGAATCCTTTCATGTGACCTCGGCCACCAGGTGAGTCCTGCTACCTGACCACGCCCCACAGGTGAGTCCTACTACCTGACCACGGCCCACAGGTGAGTCCTGCTACCTGAGCACGGCCCACAGGTGAGTCCTACCACCTGAGCACGGCCCACAGGTGAGTCCTGCTACCTGACCACGGCCCACAGGTGAGTCCTACTACATGACTACGCCCACAAGGTGAGTCCTACCGCCTGACCACGCCCACAGGTGAGTCCTACCGCCTGACCACGCCCACCAGGTGAGCCCTACCGCCTGACCACGCCCCCACAGTCCCACACCTCTTGGTTATTGTCATATTGACTTAATAGCTAAAAGGTTCAGAGTTTAATTTCCAAACTGTGTGAGACCTTTATGTGAAGTTTGTTTGATTTTCTCTCCTTTTTTTTTTTTTTTTTCTTTTTCATGAATTTCAAATGTGCCCAGTAGTCTCTAAACCTTATTTACTCCTGACCAGGATCCTGGCTCAGATTTGGTGTACTGCTTTTGACAGGTCAAATCCCAAAGACTGGGTTTCAGTGCATGAGCTATGCTAGTATATCTGCTAAACTCAAAGTAAGACAACTAATGAGAATTGAAGAATAGTAGAAATTTCAAAGTAAGAAAAAAGTCCTTTCTACTCTTGGGGCTAGGTTTGGATTTCTAAATGCACTTTCTCCCTCATGTTTAAAGGGGCACTGTGCAACTTTCCTGGTAGAGGGTCCACCACTTTAACTCCATGGTGTTCTATAGTGTAGCATTAAATTTAACGATCTTCATAGAGACATGCAGGCCACATCACCAGGTCAAGTTACAGGTCAGATCTGTGGAGAAATTGACCTGCTCACAATAATAATGCATGTTTGTTTTTTCAGTAGTTTTGAGGAATAAAAGCAATAATAAAAGCAATAGACCCTCCACCAGCAGAAAAGTTACACAGTGCCCCTTTTAAATATGGTTATCTCGTCTATACGTGGAAACTTATCTCATTTGTTTAAGCTGAATAGTTAAATTGCCGTTCCTTCTTTTCCTCTTTGCACCTCTCTCCTTGTCCTAAAGCTTGTTTGTTGAATCCTGTAATAACTTCTAATAGTCTTTAGGTCACACCACTTCACTTCATTACACTGAATCCAATTATGACTTTGAGGAGGTCACATGACACGGTGGAGGGTCATGTGACCAGTGACCAGAGCTTCAGCGCTTCAGAGCTCGGTCTCATGATGCACAAACACCAGGATCAGGTCAAAGTAGAGTTTGTGTGAAGGTCAGGTTTGATAAATGAAGAGGTGATGGTACACTGCTGTTTTGTAGGATCTTCAGGAGAAAACGACTAATGAGACTTTTGTACAATACAGCGCTTTGTGGAAATGTTTATGACTGATCTTCAGGCTGATGTTCTGAACAAGCTGCTAATTAACAAGTGAAAGGTTACATCTATCATGGGTCAGGACTCACAGTGGCTTGTTTGTTAAGTTTTTTTTTTTTTTTTTACACTGTCCTGAAGGCTTACAGTTCTCACTACTGTCATTGGAGAGTAGTGTTGTGTCCTTGGGCAAGTCATCTGTGTGGACGTGAGGATGATGAAGTTTGAAAGGTGTGCAAAGTGGCAGCCACATCACATCAGTTAGCCCCAGGGCAGGTGCACTGCAAAAAAGCTTGGACAAATTTTAAAAGGTTAACACTTAAATCTATCGGAAAATGACTTAAAAGTAGTGAAATTATCTGTCCATGCAGCAAGATCATTTTACTTGACACGTTCTCTGAAAATAAACTCCCTCTAGACTAGAATGAAGCAGTCTAAGAATTAGTAAGTAGATAATAAATCTGAAAACAAGATGAATAACCTGATAAAAGTTTTAAATCTTGGCCAGATCAGAGAGATTTGCAGTGTGTGGCTCGAGAAGTAGCTGACATTTGACTGAGGGGAATGAATAATGGATTATGATCAGCCAATTGTTGTTTTTTTAGTAACTATTAAACTGATTAATCAGTATTAAAATGTCTTATATCACGCAAAATTGATTCTTGTGAGCTTTAAGTCAAAAACAGACCTGAGTTGTGTTTTGTTTCATTCACAAACATTTAACTATTTTTAGTCTGTCTACATCTTCAATGCTCAAAATGCTCTGTTCTGTTGAAGCTGTAGGTTTCAAGTTACACTGGTCTACAAATTTTTGGACTCGATCTGCTTCCGAGATAAAAGTGGCTAAATCTCATTTATATTGATAAGATGAACTGAAAATCAATTGATAACTGTGCTGGTTAGCTAATGTATTCAAGATATTTAATATTGTTTTACATCAAAATCACATCTGTTTATACAATAGATTTAGGCATTTTTGCTTAAAAATATTTATATTTTGAAAACACTTCTTTATCCGTCAAGAAATAAACAATAAATATCTTAAGACATCAGGTGCACACAATTTCGAGGCATCTCTTATGTGAAATAAAAAAAATGTTATGTTAAAACTGTAGACATATTAAAATGAATGTATGTGAATGTGCAGACAGACTTTCAGATAGAACTGGTTGCTTGTAGACACACTGTACCTTCTGATAAACTACAGTTTTTGCCTTATTTTGCATAAATTTCCCATTTTGACGCAATACTATATCTTGGAAACTATAGCCAATCAGCACTTCTGACTTACTTTTTCATTATTAGTGACGTAAACCAAGAAAAATGTCACTACTTTTGTTCCGGAAGCATTTTGCTTGTAGACCAGTGTTATCTTTAACCTTTTACCTTCCGTTTAAATTTTCCGGGAAGGTTTGTGATAAGGTAACAACATCATAACATAGAACAGAAAACGATGTAATATGGGCCCTTTATGGGAAAGTGAAAGACAATATTTGACATCATAATTCAAGATTCGTCTATGGTATTTGTAGAGCTAAGTGAGAACTTGATTGACAAAATGGCATCACAAGTGTTAATCTCAGATCAACAGTTATGAAGTAGTCCCTAATAGATATGATCACAAGCAGTATTTGTAAATTTTTTTCCTCTAGTATTTACTCTTCCTTTCCATATTAAAGTGTGGCATTCTCACATTGTACAATCTCAAAATTTGCATGTACTCGTTGCTGTGTTAGTAAGCTGTCCATCAATGCCTTGGCTATCGCGAGCGGATCCTCCCTCTCCCCAGACACTTCCCCCTCCTTCCCATGGTGCATCGCTGCATGTGAGGTGCAAATATCCAGAACAGATCGCGGTTTGGAGTTGACTGGAGAATGAAGCCGAGAGCCTGTGGTTTAATACAGTTCAGACCACAGACACAACGTGGCACTGACTCTCACTGCTCTGTCAAACACATGCACTTTATACGCACCAGATAAATGCTACACAAGTACTACTACTACAACTGCAGGTACTACTACTACAACTGCAAGTACTACTACTACTACAACAACAACTGCAAATACTATTACTACTACTACTGCTACAAGTGCTCTGTCAAACACATGCACTTTATATGCACCAGATAAATGCTACACAAGTACTACTACTACAACTGCAGGTACTACTACTACTACTACTACTACTACAACTGCAAATACTATTACTAATACTACTGCTACAAGTGCTCTGTCAAACACATGCACTTTATATGCACCAGATAAATACTACACAAGTACTACTGCTACTACTACAACTGCAGGTACTACTACTACTACTACTGCTACAAGTGCTCTGTCAAACACATGCACTTTATACGCACCAGATAAATACTACACAAATACTACTGCTACTACAACTGCAGGTACTACTGGTGCTTTGTGCTACAATTTTGTATGAAAAGCGCTTTATAAATATTGTTTGATTTGATACTGCTACAACTGCAAATACTATTACTACTACTACTACTGCTATAAGTGCTCTGTCAAACACATGCACTTTATACGCACCAGATAAATACTACACAAATACTACTACTACAACTGCAAATACTATTACTACTACTGCTCTGTCAAACACATGCACTTTATACGCACCAGATAAATACTACACAAATACTACTACTACTACAACTGCAGGTACTACGACTACAACTGCAAGTACTACTACAAGTGCTCTGTCAAACACATGCACTTTATATGCACCAGATAAATACTACATAAATACTACTACTACTGCAAGGACTACTACTATTATTGCAAATGTTCTGTCAAACAAATGCACTTTATACGTACCAGGTTAATGTTACATACAGTAAATACTACCATTACTACTACTGCAACTACTACTACAACTGCTCTGTCATACAAATACAATTTATACGCACAATCAGAATGATAAATACCATTACTACTACTACAACTGCAAGTACTACTACTACTACTACTACTACAACTGCAAGTGCTGGTACTGCCACTGAAATTACTACTACTACTACTACTACTACTACTACTACGATGACTACAAGTATACAGTGAGTTATGCTCTATGGGTTCAACAATACAATTCAAATATTACATTCTGTTTTGGTTAGCAACAGCATTACTCTCACTAACCACTGTGTCCACATGGATTTTATGCTCAACAGTTAATTATGGTTCTGATGCAATGTTAATATATTTATAGTTTTCATCATGCATCTGAGAGAACACTACTACACGGAGAAAATATTGAGGCAAATACACTTAAAGGGCCATATTACACTATTTTCTGATCTGTTATGTTTCCTTATCCAAAACATACCTGAAATTGTGTTTTGTTTCATTCAAACCTGCATATTTAGGCAGAATTCTTCCACCTGGTGATGTCGTGGTAATACAGGAAGTGCTCCATTGTGTTTTTTAACTCCACACACCTTCATTAGAATCATTTGGATAATTTCAGCCCTGGAACTGCCAATCTCTACTGAACAAAACGTAAAATGTAGCTGTTAACTTCTACCGCTTCATGGCATCACAAAGTTGGACAAAGCATTTTGAGCTTTGTTGATGTAGACCGGGGTGTCCAAACTTTTTTCATCAAGGGCCACATATCTAAACACAAACGAAGCAGAGGGCTGATCAAGGGCCAAAAACTGGTTCTCAGTACAGTCAATCATTGAAATATATGCATGTTTAGCACGTTAGAATGAGCCATGAGTCCTTTATTCATGCTAAGATCCTCAAAAACACACAATAAATATTAAATATTGTCTTATCAAGGTAGATTGTCAAAAAACTTGCAGTCAAAAGTTCTGTTCAAGGTAATTTGGCCCAATTCACCTGGAAGCCAGAGGGCCAAGAAAAATTTGTCTGAGGGCCGCATTTGGCCCACGGGCTATAGTTTGGACATGCCTGATGTAGACGGACATACTAAAAAGTTTCTCAAACCTGTGAATGAAACAAAACACAACTCCAGGTAACTTTTTGATGAGGTAACAACATAACATGTCGTAAAGCTCAATGGTTTTGTGTAATATGGGACCTTTAAACTTCCAACAATTCCCCAGTTAAATAAAGTTTGGTTAAACAAATGCACTTTATACGCACCAGATAAATGCTACATAAATACTGCTATTATTACTACTACTACTACTACTACTACAACTGCAGGTACTACTACTACTACTACAACTGCTCTGTCAAACACATGCACTTTATACGCACCAGATAAATACTACATGAATACTACTACTACAACTACAGGTGGTACTACTACGTTCTACTAATACTACTACTACTACAACTACAGTTACTACTACTTCTACTATTACTGCTACAAGTGCTCTGTCAAACACACGCACTTTATATGCACCAGATAAATACTACAGAAATGTGTTTTGTTTCATTCACACATGTTTAACACACAAACCCTGCATATTTAGGCGGAGTTCTTCCACCTTGTGATGTCATGTGGTAATACAGGAAGTTTGGTTTTAAATGCAGTCAGTGTTGAGTTTTTCTTCCAATGTCACAGAGGGAAAATAAATTATCTGTTGTATTTTGTTGAAGTGATATTTGACTGGAATGCGTGAAAAGTCCCTCAGTCGTCCAGGTAGAATCCATGATAACAGGAGAAGTTCAATTTGTCAACTGGACCAAGTTTGTTTGGTTGAAAACGTTTCGCCGCTCATCCGAGAGGCTTCGTCAGCTCTCAGAGCTGACGAAGCCTCTCGGATGAGCGGCGAAACGTTTTCAACCAAACAAACTTGGTCCAGTTGACAAATTGAACTTCTCCTGTTATCATTTGACTGGAATGTCTTAAAATGTTGCTGTTTTTGCTGCACAGTGGCATCCCGAAAGAGGAAGTGATGATATTGTTGTATAAATAGTATAGGCCAACTGTATGTGCTAGGTTTCCCACAATGCACTGCTCTGCCCTGTCCAGAGATATGAATGAAGAGCCTCTGTAAAAATAGACTCAGCTGCTTCACACTCGAGACAAAACACTCTCTACAGTAACATGGGACTAAACCGGGACTAAACCAGGACTGACCCAGGAATAAACCACACCAGGACTGAATCATACGAGGACTGAACCAGGATTAAACCACGCCAGGACTGAACCGCATGATGACTAAACTAGGACTAAACCACACCAGGACTGAACCAGGACTAAACGGGGACTAAACAGGGACTAAACTACACTAGGACTGAACCAGGACTAAACCACAGCAAGACTGAACCAGGACTAGACCGAGACTGAACCACACCAGGACTGAACTACACCATTACTGAACAAGGACCAAACCAGGATCAAACCAGGACTGAACCAGGTCCTAAAGCAAAATTGAACCAAGATTGACCAGGACTAAACCGGCTTTACACCATGACTAAACTGGGACTAAACCAGGACTAAACCAGAACTAAATCAGGACTAAACTGAGCCAAACCAGGACTTAACTGACCCGGGACTGAACCAGGTCTGAACCAGGACTGAACCAGGTCTGAACCAGGACTGAACCAGGTCTGAACCAGGACTGAACCAGGACTCCTTCAGCAATACACAACATCTACCCCCGGTTTTGTGGTTCAATTCCTGCTCTTTCAGTGACTATTGTTGTAGTTTCAATGGGCAGGACACAAGCAGCTGTCTTATTGGGGGTCACTCAGTTAAACAAAACAAAGCAATAACTTTATATTTATATGTATATGTATTTTTTCCATATTATCCAGGCCAGGTTTAGTCCCTGGACCAGACCAGAGGAAGTAGACTCATTCCATGTTTATCCAAAGGGGATGTCCAGCTGTCTTTATTCTTGTCACTGCAGACTGCTCTCATCTGTGTGGAATACAGAGGAGGGACCATGTCGTTGGTTTCATGATGTTAACCTCTCACCTCTGACCTTTAGGAGGGGCAGTGTCTCAGAGTGACCACAGAGTTCAAAGGGTCAAATGTTGTCCATGTCCATCACACAGCGCGTACTGATGCAGTGTGATCTGGTACTATGTGGGAGCGGAGGACAAAATTAAGGACTAAACCAGGACTGACCCCAGTTCTAAACCAAGACCAAACCAGGCTCTAAATACCTCATGGCCACGGCTAAATAAACCAAGTTAAAAGAAATAAAACTTTGTGTGGGCCTGTATAATAGCTTATCTAGTATCCACCAGTATGGTTTCTTGAACTTTTCTGCTATAGGTATTTTTGAAGTTCTCACTTTTATAAAGGTCTATCCAAAATAAGGACTAGACTCATGAGTCAGGACTGAACTAAACCCAGACTTAATCAACATAGACCAAGACGAGACCAGGACTAAATCCATGAAACAAGCGCTCCTTAATAGCAGAAGTATGAAGTCTAATATAAATAGAGGAAAAATCGATGGCTGAGTGCGTTGCCATGGAAACGCGCGGAGGAGACAGGCTCCGCCCACAGACACCGGCAGCAGCGGCAGCCGAGCCCCGCCGCTGAGCGCACTCCCCGGGCTTCAGCTCAGCCGTCCGTGCGCTGCTGCCTGTGCCCGGAGCCACCACCACCACCGTGCCCCTCCCCTGGACCACCGGACCATCACACCGGACCATCACACCGGGCCGAGTGCGTGCGCGCGGGTTGACCTGCTTTACCGTGTTCACTGCTGTGGAGCCGGGAGACCCGCTGTCTCCCCGCACCGACGCCTTCGTTCATGACCGGATTTGTGCTTTGCTGCGCGATGTACATGGACAGAAGCAGCCTGACCAGGGGTGAGTGAGTGCACGCGCGGACTGCACCACGTACACGCGCGCACACGTTAACATCCATGTTCTGTGGACCTAATGCATCTGCACCCCATTTGTCCAAACTGTGCGTAAACCTTCCATCCCCTGGATTTTGTCTCTGAGCTACCCCCATATTATTTTAAAGGGCAAACCACCTGGCACGCGCACTGTCACGCGCACACACCTCCACACGCACAGTGACGTGAGGATCCTGATATCCCACATCTGTAGCTCCAGCTCGCTCCAATCTAACCTTGGCGTGTCATGAGATTAAACGCGTGTATGTGACACGGAGCCGTGCACAAACACGCACAGACACTACCATTTTCCACTACATGCACGCGCACTTCTGCACCGCCGCTTCACGCGCACACGCACGCGCGTTGACACATATTTGCACAGGAGGCAGCGCGTGCTGCGGAGATGCAAGCCCAGTTTTAACTTGTAATACCGCTGCACTCACGGTTTTTTTCCTGTTAGGAAATGCCACACATCCCGCTCACGTGCACACGCATAATCCCGCATTTAACCCACTTCTATTCGCACACATGAAGTCAAACATCACTACAGTGTTCAGATCTGCGTAGAGCATATTCATGACTACACATGCCTGCGCTTTTACCCAAATATCAAAGCCTGTGCTGCACCAGTATAGATCCACTGATTTCCATATGTACAATTTTGGCTGAAACATCTGCCCCTCCTATGATTTATTTATTATTACATTATATTACATTACATTACAGGCTATAGCTTCACATTGAGCCCCACTGACATGTTGAATAGGCTAGAGCAATGAGAGCATGGGTATCTTGTATATGATTTTCCTCTGTGTGCTGAAGCAAATTCACCTTCATGCTTATTACAGGTAATGCTATATGGCCATTTACTGAACAGTGAACAGCCTACTACTGTGGCTGTGTGAAAATATTACTCTTTGAGAAACTTGGTGCACATAATTGGACACCATTTTGTCAAACATTGCCCTGTCATTTTGGAACATGGGGTACTGAGAAGGTAATGGAAATGGAGAGATAGTTTTGGTTATGGATTAGTCTGTACTCTTGTTGACTTCGGAAATGTGTCAAATGTATTGATTTATGTTAAATGCACACCCAAACCCAGCAGCATAATATCAGAATGACAGACTGTGAACTCCCCCTTCTCCATGAGAACAGTAGTGGGCGTGTGTTTGAAAATTATCAAAATGTGATTGATCATACAATGTGATCGGTCATATTTAAAGGTGCACTGTGTAACTTTTGTTACAAATGTTAGTCTCCATGGTGATATTATTGCTCTGTGGAGACCAAACCAGACCAAGTTACAGGTCAGATCTGTGAATGTCTGTTTTTCTAAGTATTTTTGAGCTATAAAGCCAGCTGTAGTTGAATAAATGTAAGCTGTTTAATGTCATATTGTGGAACTTTCCAGGCAGAGCAATGACATATCCATAGAAACAAGCACCACTCACCACTCACCACTCCTTCATAGGTTTAAAGGGCTCGTATTATGCTATTTTCTGATCTGTGTTATAATCACAAATCACAAATCTACCTGGAGTTGTTTTTTTTTTTTCTTTCTTTCATTCACACATGTTCAACACACAAATCCTGCATATTTAGGCTGAGTTCTTCTATCACACAAACACTGAACAAAAGCTAAAAGGTAGCTGTAAACTTGAAAACTACCACTTCATGACATCACAAGGTGGAACAGAACATTTTGAGCTTTGGAGATGTAGACCGACTAATAATAAAAGTGTTACTCAAACATGTGAATGAAACAAAACACAACTCCAGGTATATTTTTGAGGAGGTAACAACATTATAACATGGCTTAAAACTCCACAAGAGTCAATTTAGTGTAATATAGGGCCTTTAAACATCTTGTAAATAACAAAAATATATATTCAAATGTGGACCGCAGTTTGGGTTGGAGATGTTGAAGTGCATTGGAAGTGTATTGATAGGGGCTATAAATACAAACGTCATACGAGTTAAGTGAAAGCGAATGGCAGGGCAGCGGCAGTCTTTTTAAAAAAACTATCTCCATTTCTTTTTATATCGAAGTTAGAAGTCTTTATATAGACTTAATTATATGTGGGAATCCTGCTCTCTTCTTGGGTAATCTGAGTATGTGGGTCTGAGCAAGAAATCAGGACTGCTGGATCTTTTTAAGTTCAACAAAAAAGGAAACAGAGAGAACGTGGAAACAGTGCTGGAATGAAACTCAAGGACAGCAGATCTTAAAGGTCCATTAGACAAAATTGCTGTGAGGTTTAAGCCATGTTATCTTATCAAAAACACACGTGGAGTTGGAGTTATGTTTTGTTTCATTCACACATGTTTGAGTAATCCTACATTATTAGTCTGTCTGCATTTCCCCAAACTCAAAATGCTTTGTTCCACCTTGTGATGTCATCTAGTGGTAGTTTTCAAGTTACCTTTAACCTTTTACCTTCTGTTTAGTAGAGATAATCAGGAAGCAACATTAAAACATATATCAGAAAACAGTGTAATATTATGGACCTTTTATGGGAAAGTGAAGGAGAATATTTTACATTATAATTCAAGATTTGTCTATTGTATTTGTAGAGTTAACAGCTCCTTTTACCTTTAGTTCAGTAGAGATTTGCAATTCCAGGGCTGAAATCATCCAAATGATTCTAGTGAAGGTGTATGGAGTTTAAAAATACAGTGGAGCACTTCATGGATGAGAGAAGAACTCAGCCTAAATTTGCAGGATTTGTGTATTAAACATGTGTGAATGAAACAAAACAACTTCAAATTATAACATGATATGGAGCCTTTAAGGTGATATTGGCGTAGAAACAGAATAGGCAGAATACATTACTATATGAGGATTCACTGTTCAATGGTGTTTCTTGAAGTTGGTAGTTTTCTAATTATGGTATGTGTGTTCCTTGTGGTGGTTTTGTGGCTTTTTAGTTCAAGGGTGTGTCTAATTTACCATCTGCTTTACATACAGTTCTGCTTGCCTTTGTGTCATTTGTTAAGAATGATGTAGTGATGATGTAGTTCACACACACACACACACACACCCTGAAATTGTCCTGAAGTTTGGAGAACCAGATTATTTGTCTTCAGTTATACCTGCAGCTGGCACGCCCCTTTTGAATTGCACTGGACTTTTGTTGAAATAACATATTTTAATAACACATTTTAATGCTTAATGCACACATTTTAATATTTCAATGCACATTACTGCACATTTCACTGCTGCATCATCTGTTGCACATTTTGATGCACACTGCACATTTTGGACATTTGTAAATGGGTATTTATTTATTCTTTGCACTGCTTTTAGATTTGGTCTTAGATAGTTTTTTGTATTGTTTTTATATTGCATTTTGTACACTGTCTTTTTTGCACTGCTTGGCCAGGGAGAAATGGAATTTTGATTCACTGTATGTCAAACACATATGGCAGAATTGACAATAAAGCTGACTTTGACTTGATACCGATTGGTAGACCATTGCTATTTATTGCTGTTTTTGTGGCGTGAAAATAAAAATTGAGTAGCTGTAACTAAATTCACTGTTTAAAGGTGTGCTGCATTTGCCTGGAAGAATCCATGACTCATCGCTGTACCAGCGAGTGAGTCTGGTAACGTTTGATCCACAGAATACGCTGCGGTTGCGCGTAGACAGACAGCTAAGTGAACCAATCAGAGATTGCGCCATCTTGATTCAAAACTGAGGCGGAACTTCCGCTGCCTAAGAGTGACTTTGCGGGCAAAGGCGGGTGCACTGACGTCACCATCTTTGAACGAATCAGAATCGCGGAGTCGGTTTGGAACCGGAGGAGCGAGAGTGGATGGAGAGTGTCCAAATGGTATCGCGGTGTATAGGAAATACAGAGAGATATCATTTGGCTGGCCAGGTAAGTGCTGCATAACATTTCTAGAAGAGGGTCCACCATCTGCTGTCTAGAATGTTCCACAGTATCGATTAAACCTGCAATGGAGACAAGCAGGTTACAGCACTACACTATGCTACATTACAATTCAGATCTGTGGAGAGTCGCCCCTATTTACAGAAGGAATTTATGTATTTTTGAGCAATACAATGACCCATAATGAGTAAATGGTAGTTGAATATGTTTAAATTCATACCATGGAATATTCCAGGCAAAGCAGTAACATCTTCATGGAGAAATGTCACGCAGTGCACCTTTAAGTTCATTACGCCTACAGTTTAAGATCAAGTTTTTTTTTATTTATTACAACTTTTCACTTGACCTAGACCTTGTTGAACTGTTTTCAGAATTGCGTTTGATTACACTGGTCTACACATTTTTGGACTCGATCTGCTTCTGAGATAAAAGTGGCTAAATCTCATTTATATTGATAAGATGAACTGAAAATCAATTGATAACTGTGCTGGTTCATGATATGTAATAATATAGTATAATAATTATGTAATAAGACATATTAAAATGAATGTACTGGAATGTGCAGACAGGCTTTCAGATAGAACTGGTGCTTGTAGACACATTTTGCCTTATTTTGCATACATTTCCTATTTTGACCCAATACTATATCTTTGGAACTATAGCCAGTCAGCACTTCTGACTTACTTTTTCTTTATTAGTGAGTCTACAAGCAAAATGCTTCAGGAACAAAAGTAATGATATTTTTCTTGGTTTAGGTCTATCCTCATGCAGACCAGCATGCTGTATATGTGTATATATGTGTATATGCGTCTTTTATAGCATAGTAGTTTTTATTAGTACACATTATTTATACTTTTATACTTGTGCTGTGTGCACCTTGAAGGGAGGCTTTAAATCTCATTGTATTGAGTATAATGACAATAAAGGCTTTCTATTCTATTCTGTTCTATTCTACAACCTTTTCCACGCTACCCAACACCGACCAACACGTGCCATAAAGCTCGTTCCTCCCAGGCCTGGACTGTAATTGGGCATACCGGGCATTTTCCCGGTGGGCTGACAGTCCTAGGGGCCGATGCCCTTATTTTATTTTATTTTTTTTACTTGGAGACCGGCCCACAATTTAGGACTGAACCAGGACTAAATCGGGGCTAAACAAGGACTACATCAGGTCTGAACCAGGACTAATCAGGTCTAAATCAGGACTAAACCAGGTCTGAACCAGGACTAAACCAGGACTAATCAGGTCTAAATCAGGTCTGAACCAGGACTAAACCAGGACTAATCAGGTCTAAATCAGGACTAAATCAGGTCTGAACCAGGACTAAACCAGGACTAATCAGGTCTAAATCAGGACTAAATCAGGTCTGAACCAGGACTAAACCAGGACTAATCAGATCTAAATCAGGACTAAATCAGGTCTGAACCAGGACTAAACCAGGACTAATCAGGTCTAAATCAGGACTAAATCAGGTCTGAACCAGGACTAAACCGGGACTAATCAGGTCTAAATCAGGACTAAATCAGGTCTGAACCAGGACTAAACCAGGACTAATCAGGTCTAAATCGGGACTAAATCAGGTCTGAACCAGGACTAAACCAGGACTAATCAGGTCTAAATCAGGACTAAATCAGGTCTGAACCAGGACTAAACCAGGACTAATTATAAGGGGCCGGTTTAAACCAAAAATGCCAGGGCCATTTTTTTGTCCCAGTCCAGACCTGGTTCCTCCCCATTGGTTCCTATTGTAAGTCTACCGCTTTTTATAATCCCCCCGCGCATCTGACTCGCGCGGTCGGATGTGGAGACAGTCGGTGCGGATGGAGCGCACGGGGGGTAGGGGGTGTGTGCTCGTAAACGCGGTGGGGGCTGGGAATCTGGGAACGGGATTCACCGAGCTGCGCGCTCCCGGCCACGCTCACACGCACGCGCACACACTGACCGACATCTCGCCGCAGTGGATGTGGATGTAGGCTCCAGCGGCTGGCCACATCTGCGCGTCCTTCTGCCACTTTTACGCACGAATAAAACGCACCAAAACAATAACATTTCCCAATAAAAAAACGCATGTCTTTAAGCGAAACTGACCACGCATTCGTTGTAACGCAGAAAATGAATAAAAAAAGAACCGGTGTCTGCAAAACTGAAAGAATTATGACCTAGATTCGTCGCGCTCACGTGAGTATATCGATCGACACGTTGGCAGGGGTTGTCGGATCGAAGTGGACGCGTTTAAGCGGTGAACTGAAACTGTAGCTGAAGCTGTAGCCGTGTTGTGTTGTCTTTAGGTGCAGAAGAGAGTGGGGTTTGTAAAAAGGTCGAATGTGCAGATGCGGACACACCCCCCTCATTCACGGGAACGCGCACACAGCAGCAGCAGCAGCAGCAGCAGGGGCTTTTTTTGGATTTGGGTGCATCTGAAAACTACAGGCTTCTACACAAATATAAAGATAGATAATAGATAGAAGTTAGGTGAAAATGACATTTAATCATGTTTTTATTAAATATATAACTGATGCACATTTTAAAATCTATACTTTTTTAGATTTTCTCCCCACCTGCTTGAATTGCTGCTTCTTTAATACAATAGCATTTTAATTAAAGGTGCACTGTGCAACTTTTCCAGTGTAGTTTTCACTACCTTCTTCTTGAATGTTCCACAGTACAGATTAAACCTATTAAACCTATCACGAGGGAGACAAGGAGACTATACTGCTACTACTACTACTGCTACTACTACTGCTGCTGCTGCTGCTACTACGACTGCTACTGCTGCTACTGCTACTACTACTACTACTGCTACTGCTACTACTACGACTACTACTGCTACTGCTGCTACTGCTACTACTACTGCTACTACTAATACTGCTGCTACTACTACTGCTGCTGCTACTGCTACTACGACTGCTACTGCTACTACTACTACGACTACTACTGCTACTGCTACTACTACTGCTACTACAACTGCTGCTACTACTACTACTACTACTACTACTACTACTACTACCAGGCATATACTACTACAAAAAAGACAGAAATACCACCACTACTGCAATATTACTAGACTACTATTATTGTGTTGTGTCGTCTTTAGGTGCAGAAGAGAGTGGGGTTTGTAAAAAGGTCGAATGTGCAGATGCGGACACACCCCCCTCATTCACGGGTACGCGCACACAGCAGCAGCAGCAGGGGCTTTTTTTGGATTTGGGTGCATCTAAAAACTACAGGCTTCTACACAAATATAAAGATGGATGATAGAAGTTAGGTGAAAATGACATTTAATCATGTTTTTATTAAATGTATAACTGCTGCTACTACTACTGCTACTACTACTACCACTACTACTAGGCATATACTACTACAAAAACGACAGAACTACCACCACTACTGCAACATTACTAGACTACTATTAAGAAAAAAAAGAAAAATTGTTCCAAGTTTCATTTATTGAAGCTCCTCCATGTCGGTATGTGTAGAGCCTTAACCTTTTCACTCTTGTTGATAATGAGTGTCTTGATGAAAGTAACTAATATTCAAAATAATACTTTTTATTTTAGATTTTCTCCCCACCTGCTTGATTCAGAGTCCCATCCATTTTAAGGAATCGCTTGCGTTCGTGCTGCATAAGCAGTTTCCCTCAACAGCTTAGCACAGCTGAAAATCTGTTTTGACTGAACTAAATAAAAGAAAATCTGGCAAACAAAATGATGAATTGTTGCTTCTCTCATAGACCATTACATTTGCATCTTAATTAAAGGTGCACTGCGCAACCTGTTCTACCTTCTTGTCTCCATGGAAATGTTATTGCTTTGTTTAAAATGTTCCACAGTACAGATTAAACCCATTTATCATGAGGGGGACAAGCAGGTTACAGCACTATGCTACATTACAGGTCAGATCTGCAGAGTGTCACCCCTATTCACAGAAGGAATCATTGTGTTTTTGAGCAATAGAAACACATGTAATGGATAAATGATCGATGGAGTCATACCATGGAACATTCCAGGCAAAGCAATAACATCTCCATGGAGACGAGCAAATAGCGGACCCTCCACCAGAAAAGTTATGCCATGCACCTTTAGGCTACAATTATATGATGGCGGTCTGAACAGAAGAAGCAAAAGTCGCGTTGCGTCTTCACTTTTTATTCCACGTTTAGACGAGCGTTTTCGGAAGTGAATCTGCGTGCATACGGTGACGCAAAAGTGTGTGGAATTCAATTGGGTATGCATGCCAGGCAGTGGTGAAAGTAAAGCGGTGCGCACCCGAACACAGCACCAGTATAAAATTCACAGCCGATACGCAGCACCGCTAAGAGAATATGGTTAATGGTGGCCAAAAGCCACATTTGAAAAAAAAAGTAAGGTGCGCTATTTAAGTAGAAAACACAAACAACCACACTATGCCATTCAAGAATAACTGAAAGCTACCCGAAACTCTCGTGCAGAGATATCTGCAGTCTGTTAAGCAAGGATTGTCAAAACTTATCTGACTGTAGCCGTGAAAGTCGCCTAAACCATTGTGAGGCGGTGCTGCGCACTGGTAGAAGATTTAAGGCCGGCGCGCTGCCTGCACCTGTAAGAGAGGGTTTATGCTGACTAAAAAAATATGAAATAATTAAATAACTTTTTTAATATACTTATCTATGAAAAAGGTGTAAAACGTTAAAAAAAAAAACAAAAAAAACCCAGGTAAAACGAGTGTTTTTTTTTTTTTTTTAAACGGTAAAGTGATGCACTGGACATTATAGCACCTGTAAGAAATGAAAACTACTTTCACCACTGATGCCAGGCGGCTAGGTGGTGCTGTGATACATTATCACTATGTCCGCGCACATGCGTAGAATCTTCCTGCTTCATGAAAAGCAAAACAAAACATGGCTACTGGTAGCAAAAAAAAACTTGTATGATCAGACGAAGAAGTTCAACTATTACTTCAGACCACGTTGGACTACAAAGCAACGAAGGTGCAACAAGCTGTGGACTGGGAGTCCTGCCAAACAAAGTACACTGATATATGGACCGATGTGACGTAAACGCGTATGCGACGTCAGCAGATTCGACCAGAGTTTTGTGTCTTGGGCAGTGTAGACAAAAACGCTACGGCGGAGTGTATTCAAATTTTCCACTATGGAGGGCAGTTTCAGTTTTTTGCGTTTTTAAGCCCCCAAAACGCTGTCACCGTCTAAACGAAAGGCACTATTTTGACGTTTTTACTCGTAAGTCAATCAATCAAACATTATTTATAAAGCGCTTTTCATACAAAATTGTAACACAAAGTGCCTTACAGTGATTAAGGATTAGAAGATTAGAAGATTGACTTTTAAGTGTTCTTGTGTAAACAGGCCCTTAATTTTTAATCATAAGCAGCATTTTTCTGTATTTTTCTTCTTTTTTTTTTTCCATAAAATTTGAACTCTTCCCCCACCTCAGTCCCATCTTATGACTCCAGAAAGTATGACATTACTGCAAAGTATACAAACAGTATTCTGACCAGCCACATGAGAACTGCTGCTACTTCATGCAGTTAATTGTATGTTTTGATAGTTTTTTATCTTACATGCTGAAAAATGATCTTTATAAATACTGTGAATTAAAACACAGCGACACTGTATGGCTCAGTGTTGTTTGTGTTGGACAGTAGCTCCTCTCCTCTCTGTGACAGGCAGGATTTTCCCCTCATATTTTACCCATAATCCTCTTTTCTCAGATGTGGGACAGGGCTCTGTTTCAGAGCTGCTTGTTTTCGAGGATCTGGATTTACTTCGAGGACACTTGAAATATTCATGCATTTGGGTTGTCTGACTTACAGAATCCTGCTGTTTTATGCGTGATGGTAGAAGTACTCCAAATATGTCACTTATTACTCTAGGAAAAAGTATTTATATTTTTTATGTTTGAAATTTGTTACATTTTGAACAGTATTTGGTTTAAAATGTCAAATGCTGTAATTGTAAATACTATAGTGGTGACAGGTAGATCGGTACCTTATAATCTGCACATTATTTACACATAATATATCTGTATTCTGCGTATATACTGTATTTCATTTTTAGATGAGTTCAAACCGCAGAGGAGTGAATTATGGCCACCTTTATACGACACAATCAAACACACACGTTGATTATTATTATTATTATTATTATTATTATTATTATTATATTAAGACACATTTAGTATTCTTCAACAGCTTATCATACTGCTGCTATTACTATTACTACTACTATTACTGCTGCTACCACTACTACTGCTGCTACTACTACTAATAGGCTACTGCTGCTACTACTACTTCTACTACTATTACTGCTACTACTACTACTGCTACGGCTACTGCTGCTGCTAATACTACTAAATCAAATCAAAACTTTATTTATAAAGCACTTTTCATACAAAAAAAAATTACACAAAGTGCTTACTACTACTACTATTACTGCTACTACTACTACGACTGCTACTCCTACTGTTACTGCTACTACTCCTACTATTACAGCTACTACTATTACCATTACTATTCCTACTTCCATGTCTACTACTTCTACTTCTACTACTTTTACTACTACTATTACTACAAAAGACAGAGTTGCTACTGCTACTACTACTACTACGACTACTTCTACTATTATTGCTACTACTACTACTACTGATACTGATACTACTACTGCTGCTACTTCTACTACTAATAATAATGCCACTACTAGTAGTACTAGGCCTATACTACTAAAAAAAAAAGAACTACCACCACTACTGCAACACTACTAGACTACTATTAAGAAAAAGAAAAAAGAAAGAAAGAGAAATTGTTCCAAGTTTCATTTATTGAAGCTCCTCCATGTCGGTATGTGTAGAGCCTTAACCTTTTGTTGATATACGAGTGTCTTGAAGTTGAGTAAGTAACTAATATTCAAAATAATAATACAAAATACAGTCATCAGATAGTCTGTTACTTTTGTCCCCACCACAGCAGGATGTGTCTCGTGTATTTGGTGTCTCTGAACTGTCTTGTGACTCAATAGACTCATTCAAGCGCATTATTCAACGGAAACGCAACACTTAAACAATTATTGGGAAAAATTATTCTTATTTCCTGAAGAAGATTGGCCTAATTCCAATGGACCACTCTATAATTTTGGGAAAGCGGCAGGACTAATATTACAGACACAAGGATCGTTATCTAACTATATATGGGCTCGACTACTGCTACTACCAATACTGCTGCTACTACTGTGTACTACTTACAACTACTACTATTGATGTATACCGATAATGTGGCTGCGGCTTCTACATACATCTGCTACTACTATTGCTTCTGTTACTACTACTACTACTACTGCTACTACTACTACAACTACTACTACTGCTACTACTACTACTACTACTACTACCACTACTACTACTGCTACTACTACTGCTACTACTGCAACAACTATTATTACTACTAGTGTTACTACTACTACTACTATTACTACTACTACTACTACTACTACTACCACTACTACTACTGCTACTACTACTGCTACTACTGCAACAACTATTATTACTACTAGTGTTACTACTACTACTACTATTACTACTACTACTACTACTACTACTACTACTACCACTACTACTACTGCTACTACTACTGCTACTACTGCAACAACTATTATTACTACTAGTGTTACTACTACTACTACTACTACTATTACTACTACTACCACTACTACTACTACTACTACCACTACTACTACTACTACTGCTACTACTACTGCTACTACTGCAACAACTATTATTACTACTAGTGTTACTACTACTACTACTACTATTATTACTACTACTACTACTACTACTACTACCACTACCAGTACTACTACTACCAGTACTACTACTACTACTACTACTACTACTACTACTGCTGCTACTACTGCAACAACTATTATTACTACTAGTGTTACTACTACTACTACTACTACTACTACCAGTACTACTACTACAACTACCAGTACTACTGTTACTGCAACAACTACTATTACTACTATTAGTGTTACTACTACAACTGCTATTACTACTACTAGTGTTACTACTACTACCGCCACAGGTACTACGGCTGCTATTGCTACTACTACTTCTGTTACTATTGCAGCTACTAATACTACTGCTACCAGCACTGCTAATACTACTATTACTACTACTACTACTATATTGATAACTACTGATGCTGGTGTTACTACTCCCGCTACTCCTACTTTTACTACCACTACCTACTACTACCAAAAACTACCACAAGTACCACTGCTACATGACTTCAACTACTACTTGTACTATACTAGCATTACAACTGCAACTGGTTGAATTTCACAAGTTGTGAATCTGCTCTTCTGGATTTTCCACACTTCATGAGCCTCCCCTGAACGCAGCGTCTGGTCCTCATTAAACTGCAGTGTTTTCCCATGACCTCCATCTGCCCCGACCACTTCCTCAAAAACAAAACTTTATTTATATCCTACGCAAACCCAGACCATGACTATAACTGGACTAGACTAAACCAGGACTTAACCAGGACTAACTGGAAGGAGGATTGTGTTATGATTTTTGGTGAGTGATGAAGTCCAGCTGAAGTCAAACTGGCTCCAGCTCCAGGCTCCAGCTGAGGATTCTGGGTAGTTTCCAAAATGGCGATTATATATAAAAATGTTGTGTTTGTGTAGTCAGATAGTGAGTCTTGCTCTCAAGTAGTTTTCTGACACATTATTTTTGCTTTTACTCCAGTAATATTTAGTTTAAAGGGCCCATATTACGCTATTTTCTGATCCGTTATGATGTTTCCTCATCAAAAACATTACTGGAGTTGTGTTTCGTTTCATTCACTGCGAATTTAGGCTGAGTTCTCAAACAGAAAACACTCTACTCCTCCTTATGGTGTCATGTGGTAATACAGGAATTGTGTTTTTAAACTCCATGCACCCAGTTTCAGATCTGGAATTGCTAATCTTTATGGATCAAAAGATAAAAAGTAGCTGTTTATCTTGAAAACTGGAACAGAGCGTTTTGAGAAGGAAAAAACAACAACATAAAGGACTGAAAAACCACAGATTTTTTAGAGAATCAACAATCGAAGCAAAAACTATTACCTATTACCTTTATCTTATTATCTTATTACTTATCTCAGGTTATATATTTGTTCTGAATGATACAAGAATTTTTTCGAGAGATGTTTTTTTGCGTTTGAAGGACACGTGCTACAGATTAGCTCTACGGTCCGACTCAAATAGAATGTAGAAGGGACTGGCAAGGAAAACCATGTATTTCTGTAAACTCTCTGGTCCAACTCAACCAAAATAACTCCTGCAGAGTTATGGACTGTGACGAGTTCATACAAAATCAAAAATGTTCTAGAAGCTGCCGTTACCGTCACCGAGATCAAAGGTGAAATGTGTGAGTTCAAAGGTGACCACAGGTGACTTTTATCTTTAGGAAAAATATTACTGATTTATAACCAAGAAATCAGGAATCAAACGGACTATGCTGGATTACCAAGCAAGGGCTATCCCAGGACTAAACCAGGTCTAAACCAGGTCTAAACCTGGTCTAAACCTGGTCTAAACCTGGTCTAAACCTGGGCTAAACCAGGACTAAACCAGGTCTAAACCAGGGCTAAACCAGGACTAAACCTGGGCTAAACCAGGACTAAACCAGGACTAAAACAGGTCTAAACCAGGTCTAAACCAGGTCTAAACCTGGGCTAAACCAGGACTAAACCAGGTCTAAACCAGGTCTAAACCTGGGCTAAACCAGGACTAAACCAGGTCTAAACCAGGTCTAAACCTGGGGCTAAACCAGGACTAAACCAGGTCTAGACCTGGGCTATCCCAGGACTAAGCCAGGGCTAAACCAGTTCTAAACCAGGTCTAAACCTGGGCTAAACCAGGACTAAACCAGGGCTAAGCCAGGGCCAACCCAAGACCAAATCGGGCCTAAACCAGGACTAAACCAGAGCTAAATTAGGACTAAGCCAGGTCTAAACCAGGACCAAACTACGACCAAATCAGGACCAAATCAGGACTAAACCAGGACTAAACCACAACTACACCATGGCAAAACCAGGGCCAAACCAAGACCAAACTGGGACTAAATCTGGACCAAACTAGAGCTAAATCAGGATCAAGCCAGGTCTAAACCAGGACCAAACCAAGACTAAACCAGGACCAAACCCGGACCAAACCAAGGCCAAACCAGGACCAAACCAGGGCCAAACCAGGGCCAAACCAGGGCCAAACCAGGACCAAACCAGGACTAATGACCTTCCAAGTGTGGAGTGAATGAACAATGAACTTTAAAGCGCTTTGGGTGTCATGAAAGGCGCTATATTAATGCTATGAATTACTATTATTATTATTATTATTATTATTATTATTAGTCTAGACCTTGAATATTAGCTCCTGACTTTCCCAGGCCTTATTTACATTAAGGTTGCTGTAAATCGATAAACTGGAGAACCCTGGTTCGATATTCGCTGAGTTGTGAAAAATCAATCAGTCTGAATTGGTCCAAAGCGTGACTCAGCACAAAATGGAATAATTAGAAATCTATTGACAATTAAACAAAACAACTGTAGTGATTTTAAAGGGCCTGTGCTACACTATTTTCTGATCTATGTTATAATATTTTCACATCAAAATCAGACCTGGAGTTATGTTTCCTTCACATGTTTAACACACAAACCCTCCATATTTAGGCTGAGTTCTTGTCTCATACAGAAAACATTCTGTTCCACCCAGTTTTCAAATTGCCACTCTCTACTGAACCAAAAGGTAAAAGGCAGCTGATAACTCTGCATGACATCACAAGGTGGAACAGAGCATTTTGAGCTTTGGGGATGTAGACAGACTAATAATAAAGGATTACTCAAACATGGGTGAATGAAACAAAACACAACTCTAGGTATGTTTTTGAGGAGGTAACAACATTATAACATTGTGTAATATAGGCTCTTTAAATGGACATTAGACTTATATAAACCTAGATCAAATAAAGGCTGCTCTACATTGTATTCTTATTAAAATCACCACACAAAGGATAGTATTTGTAGTAGTAGTGATAGCATATTGTGTGCTATTGCGCACATGGACTAGTCTTAATCATAAAATAAAATCTTCCACCAACTAATACTCAATTTGCCATGCATTGCAGTGTAACTATACAGAAAATTATGTTTAGAGTGTAAATCCTGTTGTAAATGCATTCTTAGTGCAAAAATAATTGAGCCATAAATACAGCAATTGCATCTAAACATGTTTTGCTTTTGTTTGATATTTTACTGGTTGTAGTAGTGGTAGTAGTGGTAGTATTATAGTTATTGTAGTAGTTTTTGTCGACTCCCTCAGCCGCAGAGTGGATCAGCTGATTTAAACCTGTCTCCGAATGTTCCCATATGGCTCATACATGACTGACCTCACATCTGCACACATCTGTGGATTCACAGGCTCGAGACCTGCTGCAGGGGATTGTGGGTAAATCGGAGAGTGCAGGGGTCAAAGTTTAATGAAGGTGACCTCAGGGTAAAGCTCTGTAACCAATCACAATTAGACACAGAGGGAAGAGGAGGGGTATAAGGATGGGATGCATTATGTCACTGGGAGGTTACATGTCAGAAAAGATTTGTTTTTTAAAGATTCAGATGAAGATTCAGAATTTAAACAGGGCTAAAATAAATAAATTAAGCCTTGAATATTGGAGGCAGGTTTGTCATATTCTTGTCTTCATGAAGATATTATTGCTTTGCCTGGAATGTTCCACAGTATGACATTAAATGTATCTGCATTTCATTATTCAGGATAACATACCCTGAAAAACATGCATTCTTCTCAGAACGTGGTCCACAGATCTGACCAGTAACGTGGTCTCAAGGCATCCTGTTTTGTTTCCTACTTTATCCATGGAGATAGACATGTATAATGTCATACTGTGGAACATTCCAGGAATCTCCATGGAGACAAGCAGTTGGCCAACCAGTCACTAGAAAAGTAGTAGAAAAGTAAGCAACTTTTTTTTTTTCATAAATGAGCAACTTATTCCCATCAAGTGTACTGTAAACAGAACTTGGTGACACATACAGTATCAGACAGTTAGATGTTGTCTTCATACAATTGTGAATCATTGTATTTATTTGAAACTTGAGGCATGAGTCACTGTATGACTATGATGAGAGGTGATAAGCTGGGTTCACCCTTTTTCACTTTGTGTTGCTCTAAAGCTGCTAATAGCCAGATATTTCTTTGTGATGTACCAAGAGCTTTGTGAGAGTCAGTGTTTATTTAGATTGATTCAAATGTACATTTTCAATACATTTTTCACCACCAAGATCTTATCTTTGGTCCTGCAGGTATAAAAAAATAGGTCATGGCAGAAAACCGATTGCCCAATGTTTAAAATCATTTCCACCTTCCTAATATTTATTTATTCATTCATTCACATTTGATAAATGTCTGTTACAGGTCCGTCCTCCTCCAGTCCCAGTGCGCTGAAGCCCGCCCCCCTCGACCCCTCCTCCTGCTCCCCATGTGGACTTCAGGGACCGCTGGATGCCCCGGACACGACGGCGTCTGGCTCTGGCCCCACCTCTCTGGATGAGACGGTGGGGCATGTGGACCCAGGGTTAGGGCCCGTGGATGGAGGTTTGTTGGTGAATGACACAGGACCTCCGGAGCTGCCAGGGGACGCTCTAACCCCCTCAACCAGGAAGAGACTGCCTCTGGGGCCTAAACCACAGAGTAAGAGTGACACATTTCTTCATCTGATTTAGACCTGGATTAAGTCCTGGTTCAGATGTAATATTGTCCTGGTTAAAGGTCCCATATTACAAAAACTGAGCCTGGAGTTAGAATGTTGTTACCTCACTAAAAACATACCTGAAGTTGTTTTGTTTCATTCACATTATGTTTGAGTTACCTTTTATTATTGACCTGTCTACATTTCCAAAGCTCAAAATGCTCTGTTCCTCCTTGTGATGTCATGTAGTGGTAGTTTTCAAGTCAGCAGCTTTGTTTTACCTTTAGTTCAGTAGAAAATGGCAATTCCAGGGCTGAAATGATCCAAATGATTCTAGTGAAGGTGTATGGAGTTGAACACAGTTTAGCACTTCCTATTTTATTCAAAGTGGAACAAAGTGTTTTCCGTTTCAGATCAGAACTCAACCTAAATATGTAGTAGTAGTAATATACAGTATAGTTTGTGTGAAGGAAAACACAACTCCAGGTATGTTTTTGACGAGGAAACATAACATAACATCAGAAAGTAGCGTGATATAAGCTCTTTAACATGCCTTTCTCTTCTATAGTTCCTCCAAAGCCACCTCACCTCCAGCAGGTGTCCACTCCCAGGCTCCGCCCCCGAGCACCAGAGAAGCCCCTCCCACCAGCGCCCTGCAGGCCCCTCCCCTCGGACCCCTGCAGCCTCAGGCCCCTTCCCCGAGACGCCACAGCCTCCCCCACCTCCGTACTGTCGCTCATCGAGAAGTTTGAACGGTGCGTATTTATTATTTTTAGTCATCTCCAAGCCACACTTAAAGGTACATTGTGTAACTTTTCTGCTTGTTTCTGTGGAAATAATGTAATTGATCTGCCTGAAACGTTCCACAGTATGACATTAAACAGCTCTACCTTACATTTATACAATTACAAGTGGTTTTATTTCTCAAAAATACCTAGAAAAACAGGCATTCTGTCTATGAGCGGGGTCGCCTCTCCACAGATCCTGACCTGTAACTTGGTCTGATTTGGTCTCCATGAAGATTGAAAGGTTTAATGCCATACTGTGAAAGATTCTGAACAAAGCAATAACATCTCCGTGGAGAAAAGCATTTGACGACCCTCCACCAGAGAAAGTTACACAATGCACATGCAACAAAAAATATTTACAATTTAAAGGTCCCATGACATGGTACTTCTTGATGCTTTTATATGGCTCCTTAATGGTTCCCTAATACTGTAAATGAATCCTTCTTCAAAATCAACACTCAGTGCATGAGAAACAGAGATAAGATGAGAAAGAGTAATTTTTCTCTCTCTGAACACTCCATAATGGGCGTTGTTGCTTGAATGCAAATGAGGAGAAAAGAGATGGCCTATAGTAGAGGGTGGGGGCGTGGCCAAACTCTCCGCTCTCGCTCTCAGCTCTCAGCTGATCCATTTCCGTGTTTTTGCACGGGGGGAGAGATTTGAAGCGTTCCATTGAAAAATAAACACATTTCCACAGAAAATAAAATCAAACCACTGCTGTTCAAAGGTCCAGAGGCTCAGATAAAGGACTTCCGAGCCTAGAAACACTCGGACGTGCCTCCAGGCAAATAAAAAAACGCATTTCGCATTGCCTAGCGCATTCGCAGTCCAAACTCTCTGGGCGTGATTTACAGAGACGCTGAGTACAGACAGACGGGGGTGGAACTGCATTTGCATTTCTTTTTTCGATCTGACGTCAATAAGGTGCCTTGTTCAAAATCGCCCGTTTGAGCTCCGATTTTTTGTAACGCAGAAAAGGATTGCAAATGCTCAGTTTAGACATTTCGCAACTTTTAACCATGGGGGGGGGGCTAAACAGGGTAGGGGAGCTCACATTAACGTTCAAAAACCTCAGAAAGTGAACATTTCATGCCATGGGACCTTTAACAAATAAACAAAACACAAAACATCAACTATTTTTCATACATTCATACAAACATTTTTAATTTTATGACTTGAAACTTAAAATTTTGCATATTCATTTAGGTTATGCCTTTATGTAATGGCAGCACATTAGCCTTAAAGGACCTATATTCCACCAAATTGATTTTTGTTGTTACAATGCTGTTACCTCCTCAAAAACATACCTGGAGCTGTGTTTTTGTTATTAGTCTGTTTACATTTCCAAAGCTCAAAATGCTGTGTTCCACCTTATGATGTCATGTAGTGGTACTTTTCAAGTCATCAGCTCCTTTTACCTTCAGTTCAGTAAAGATCAGCAATTCCAAGACTGAAATCATCCAAATGATTCCTGTATTACCACATGACCTCACATGAGAGAAGAACTCAGCCTAAATATGCAGGGTTTGTGTGTTTAACTTGGGGGGAAAAAAACACTAAAAACTAAAAAACACAACTCCAGGTTTGTTTGTGATGAGGAAACAACATTATAACATAGATCAGAAAATAGCGTAATATGGGCCCTTTAAATAATATCAAAGCCTCACTCCTAACCCCTGAATAAGTAGTTTATAAATTTGAATCATATTTAATAAACTTAACTTAAAATGTATTTGTTCATTGTGAATTAAACCTTCATGCTTTATTATAACAAATGAAGGTGTAGTTTTTAATAAAGTGTAACCTTTGTAACATATAAAGCTCTGGAAAAAAATAAGAGACCACTGCAAATTTATCAGTTTTCCTGATTTTACTACTTATAGGTATGTGTTTGGGCAAAAGGAACATTTTTGTTTGAGTCTATAAACTACTGACAACATTTCCCCCAAATTCCAAATAAAAATATTATTGTTTAGAGCATTTATTTGCAGAAAATAACAAATGGTCAAAATAACAAAAAAGATACATGTTTTCAGACCTCAAACAATGCAAAGAAACAAGATCAAATTCATTTTAAAACAACATAATACTAATGTTTACACTTAAAGGTACAGTGTGTAGGATTCGTGGCGCATTGGTGGATGGTGCTATTGCACTTCCTGTTTTAGCTACGGCAGACCTCGAGGGTCACCCGGGCGCGCCGTAACGCGGACAGCTTGCGTACCCGCACACGAACGCGTGAAGCGCACCCGGCACTGTGTGAGCCCTCGCCGACAACTACGGTATAAATAAAACGCGGTCCCGTTTACTGTTTTTTTTTCTTTTCGCATGAAAGCACACATTCCCGATCGTGTACCATGACAATCTACACATCAAATGAAACCTTACAGTCTCCTCTTTTTGACTATGCAATTCATTTCCCGGCACAACAATCACTCCCCGAGCACATGGGGCTTTTATATGGAAAAGCACAAAACGAGGTTTGTTACTTAGCTTACCTTTAAAGGCTCTGGACAGGTCAAACTCAGTATTTCACCATAAGCTTGGTCTCAATCTGTCCGTAAGGATCCAGCGAATAAAATTCAGTAAAACAATTTAGTCCAAAACACGTGTTAGATCCATTACGACGTGTGATCCAGAACATGCTTGTCGTTGTTTACCCAAAACCACGAGCCTTGCCGAAGGCGAAGGCGGAGCCCAAATGTCCTTCTGCGGCTCTCGTATTCAAAATGGCTGCCTCTGCATGGGGAAGATCCCCCTTTTATGCAGGTATATCTAAGTCCAACAGAATACTTTGATTTCATGATGGAAGTGAAAAGGCTTGGAAAACAATGTATTTTTGAATGGGTATCTTCAATTTCTGTAATTAACGGGTAAAAATCTTACACACTGTCCCTTTAAGAAGAGTTCAGAAATCAATATTTGGTGCAATAACCCTTATATTTAATCACAGCTTTCATGTGTCTTGGCATGGTCTCCACAAGTCTTTCACATTGTTCTTGGGCGACTTTATTCCACTCCTGGTGCAAGAACTGAAGTAGCTCAGCTTTGTGTTTGTGTTGGAATTCAACAGACGCTGGAATGGAATGGCTGTAATACATGTAGAGATGCTGATTTCAGAAAAAAATGCAGTGCTCTCTTATTTTTTTCCAGAGCTGTATATTTATTTATGTTTTATCCTGTTTTGTTTCCACAGTGAGCAGCTCATCATGGTCCCTGACATCACCGGCGGAGCCCTGTGTCCCCGCCTCCCCGTCAGTGACATCACGTGTCACCCATGTTCCTCTTCCTCCTCCACCTGCTCCTCTCCCTCTCCTCCTTCATCTCCAGTCCCACTTTTAGACCCAGACAACAAACTGCCTGAAACCAAAACAATAGAAGAAGAAAATCAACCAATCGATCAAGAGCAAAGTGCCAAAAACGATGACGATGAGGAGGACTTGGGGGCCTGTGCCGATGTCAACAAACGCTTGTCTTTAGAATCTGGGTACAGCGCGTCAGAAAAACACCTGGAGGACATAGTGGAGCTGAGAGACCCGCCCCCGCAGGTCATCGGCCAATCAGAGCTTCTGAACGAGCGCTTGTCCCTCCCCTCCTCGCAGACGGACGGAAAACTGGCCAATCGGGACAGCGGCATTGACAGCATCAGCTCCCCGTCTCACAGCGAGGAGCTCTGTTTCGCTGGTGTTGACGAAGGGGGTGTGGCTTATTCATGCAGCCCCGCCCACATCAGAGATGAAGGGGGCGTGGTCAGGAGGAGGCGGGATTTATCCGAGGAGGGGGATAGCGATCTGGAGGAAGAAACGGAGCTTACACTTGTGCTGCCCGCGACAAAGGCTGACAGACAGGATTCAGCTGAGGTGAGAGTACTATTATTACTACTATTACTATTATTATTACTACTACTCAGAGTTCAAAATCAGCTTTATTGTCAATTCTACCATATGTGTTCAACATACAGCGAATTGAAATTTCGTTTCTCTCTGGTCAAGCGGTGCAAAAAGACAGTGTATAAAATACAATATAAAGACAAAACAAAAACTTCTAAGTCAAAATCTAAAATCTAAACTACTACTACTGTTACTACTACCTTCTGTACTAGTACTACAACTATTACTGTGTACTGGCTCCTTTGGATTGGTTAGTTCCACAATTCTGTCTCAAAAGTGATGGCTACTTTAAAAATGTAGTAATTGATACCCCAAGGCTTTCAGTATATACAAAAATAAGAAGAAATACATGCTAATTTATTATATTTGCCTCCCAACTTTTTACTTCTTTAAAGATACATTATGTAGCTTCTCAGGTGGAGGGTCCGTTACTTGCTTGTGTCTATGGAGATGACCAGGGTTGGGAGGGTTACTTTAGAAGTGTATTCTGGTACTAGTTGCCCCTTAAAATATGTATTCAGTAACATAATCCAAGAACTATAATATTAAAATTAAAGCCGCAAGCGGCGTTGGTCGGGACCTCGCACCTGCGTTTGTTCGTCTTACTGAGACGCACAGCCATACCAAATTTCGTGTGCCTGGCACAATTATCTCACTTCCTGTTGGGCGTGGCCATGACATTGTAGATACCCTGTCAGGGTCTAACAGACCCTGTCAGACCCTGTCAGACTCTGTTAGACCCTGTCAGACCCTGCATGTGGCCTCCATGCTGAGGCCTACATGAACCTTCGATGCTTGTCCCCACATTGCTGCTTGCAGCTATATCAGACCAAAGGTACAAAGATCAATGTACCTTTGATCAGGGCGTTGCCTAGCAACAAATACCTCCCATTCATAACTCATCACTCCCATTCAATAAATACCTAACTTTATTGATCCGCCGTGTCGTCATATTACCGCCTATTTGAAAATCCTTCGCAATTTAACATCTCCAACGTCTTAAGATTATGTTCACCAAAATTTAAGCCTATCTGAGGTACGGTGTAGGAGAAGTGTTTCAAATTCCATACCTAACTTTATCGATCCGCCGTATCGTCATATTACCGCCTATTTGAAAATCCTTCGCAATTTAACATCTCCAACGTCTTAAGATTATGCTTACCAAAATTTATGCCCATCTGAGGTACGGTCTAGGAGACCCCCCACTGGGGGTCCCCCAGTGGGGGGTCTCCCAGGGACCCCCAGGTCCCCCAGGGACGAGACTTTGTGTGGTCGTACTGGCAGCACTTTGTGATGCCCGTGCAAAGTTTCGTTTGTTTTGAAGCATGGGAACATGCTCAAAATTGCCCCAGCGTGTATGAACAAGAATAATAATACGGAAACAAAGCAACAACAATAGGGACCTTCGTCCCCCTTCGGGCTCGGTCCCTAATAATGTAACTTGATTATTTTCCATTAGTTTTGGATGACTTTAACACCAAATATCCTATAACAACAAATAAATAAATAAAATTACTACTTACTTTTGTGCGTTATAAAAGAAACCGAGGAAAGCTAATTTGGGCAGTAGCTTATAGTCCTACAGTGAAAGTACACAAGTCTTGACTACATAGTACAGTTTTGTTTTTTTGGTTTTTTTGCCAAATATATTTTATTTTTCCATTTCAAGCACGAAAAAAAAAACAAAAAAACATCCACTCCCAAATCAAATTCAAACCTAAAAATAAGAACACAAATAAAAACAAAACAGAAAACAAAGCAGCCTCTCTCCATGTACAAAACTGTCCTCATCACATTAGGCATTTTCTGCAGGGGATTTACAAGTCAACAAGGCCGTCTTCTAGGTTTTGATCATTTACAAATTTTATAAATGGACCCCCAAATATTTTCGAATATATTTTGTTTTGCCTTTTGTATATATGTTATTCACTCCAGTGGCAGGTTAGACGGCATTTGCTTTAACCACTGAAAGGCACTTGGTCCGTTAACACTTTTCCAGGTGAGAGGAATGCATCTTTTAGCTATTAAGGTGCTGATATTAATAAAGGTACACCCATTTTTACTGAGGTTATGTTTTTTGGGGTAAAGAGCCAATAAAAATAATGAATGTTCCAGAATGATCTTTTTTTAAAATGATTTTCCATATATTATTTTTTATTTCTATCCAAAATGATTTTACTTGGTTGCATTCCCAAATACAGTGTATTAATGTCCCTTTTAGGTCGCACTTTATACATATGTCTGGTATATTTTTGTTATATTTATTTAATTTTACAGGTGTTATATTTGCATTAGACATTTGAAGTGTAATCCTTAAACGGGTCATTTTGTGAGTTTTTTTGCATAACATAGTACAGTTTATTAAGAAAAAAAATCCTCTTGTCTTCTTTAAAAAAACAAAACAAAAGTTGAAATTTCCACCGGCTAAATGCGTTCTTCTCAGTCGAAACCATGCCAGTTGCAAATTTGTTCCACAGTACTGCCAGACGACGTCAAGTGTCGCAGTGTGAGCGCATGTCTGTACGACAGTTTGTTCTGTTTTCCCTCTATCTCCATCTTTAAATGAAAAAATGAAATAACAAAATGCTTTCAAATTGTAATCCTGCTAAATAATCCCAATTTTCACTAAATGTGCCTGTAATCTGAGTACGTCTTCTTTCCTTGTAACTGTAGTTACTTTTTTTTTTTTTTGTATCCTTTTACGTAACGCCGTTCCATCTATTCCGTTACTCCTCGAGCCTGGAGATGACATATCCTTGCACTTACGAGTGTTTTATAGCTCAAAAACATTTTTTTTTCCATATGCAAACTTGCTTCTCTGCAGATCTGACCATTAACCGGCCTCACTTTTGATTACCAAGTTTATTTCTATACTGTAGAATAATCGAGTCAAAACAGTAATATCTCTATGGAAAAAACAGATGATGGATCGTGCACTGGAAAAGTTACACAGTGCACCTTTAACTTGGCTATCAAACTTAAATGTCTTTACCATTTTCACCACATATGGCTGATACACTGAGCTTTGTATAGTTTGGTTTTATTCAGTTTAATGAGGGAATTTGTGTTTTTCTCTGTAGAGCCGAACTGCCCCCGGCGGTCTCAGATCTGCCCCAGGGCCTCCTCTGTCTGATTATAATGAGGAGAGAGAATATTGAGCCACCCCCAGGCGCTCACATCCAAATGAACTGTACAGACAGACAGCAAATACTCCAAAAATGCAATTATTCCAAATTCTCTCATTGTCACAAAAGCAAGTACTCCTACTACTAATACTACTATTACTACTACGTCTACTGCTACTACTACTGCTACTACTGCTACTGCTACTACTCTTACTACTACTACTGCTACTTCTACTTCTACTACTGCTACTACTACCACTACTACTAATACTACTATTACTACTACTTCTACTGCTACTACTGGTCCTACTGCTGCTACTGCTACTACTACTACTACTACTACTATTACTACTGCTTCTGCTGCTGCTGCTGCTACTACTACTACTACTACTACTACTACGACTAGTACTGCTGCTGCTGCTACTACTACTACTTCTAGTAGTACTGCTGCTGCTTCTTCTACTACTACTACTACTACTACTACTATTACTACTATTGCTATTATTACTACTGCTTCTGCTGCTGCTACTACAACTGCTACTACTACTACTATTACAACTAGTACTGCTGCTGCTGCTACTACTACTACGACTTCTTCTAGTAGTACTGCTGCTGCTGCTTCTACTGCTGCTACTACTACTACTGCTACTGCTACTACTACTACTACTGCTACTACTACTACTACTACTGCTGCTACTACTACTACTAATATTGTTGCTACTTCTACTGTTACTGTTCTTGTTACTGTTCTTATTACGTGATGTGACAGTCATAATACTTCATAGGGAGTACTGTAGCCAGTGGTGGTGGTTCCAAAATGGATCCTAAAGTATGCAGTACTGTAGTATATCGTGTTTTAATACTTTCTGTCCTTCTTGTTTTCTTTTGTAGTTATCAGTTCATCAGAGAGTATTTAACATCGCCAATGAACTGCTGCACACCGAGATCGCCTATGTCTCCAAACTCTACCTCCTAGACCAGGTACTACTACTACTACAACTACTTATACTGCTACTAATAATTTTTCTACTACTACTGCTACTACTAAAACCACTATGGAAACAACAAGTACTACTTATACTACTACTACTGAAACTACCATTGAAGCTGCTACTACTACTGAATACTGCTATTAATACAGATTACTATAGATATTACTACTACTACTGCTACTGCTACTACTGCTACTGCTACTACTACTGCTACTACTGCTGCTGCTGCTGCTACTACTTCTATTACTACTACTGAAATAGCAACTACTATTACTGCTACTGCTGAAACTACTACTACTGCTGCTGCTGCTGAAATTACTACTACTATGACTACTACTACTACTGCTGAAACTACTACTCCTACTACTCCTACTACTACTGCTGAAACTACTACTACTGCCACTGCTGCTGCTGCTGAAACCACTGCTGCTGCTACTACTACTACTACTGCTGCTGCTGCTGAAACTACAAATACCACTATTAATATTACTACAAGGCTACTTATTACTACACATTTCTGCTACTGCAAACCTGAAGTGAATATGTCGTTCTCCCTTTAGGTGTTTTGTGCTCGTCTTATGGAGGAGTCCAGAGCTCGCTCCTCGTTCCCCTGTGACGTGGTCCAGGGGATCTTCTCAAACATCTGCTCCATCTACTGCTTCCACCAACAGTTCCTCCTGCCTGCGCTACAGAAACGCATGGAGGAGTGGTCAGTGATTCTGTCCTTTTCTTCTGAATTTCAAATGTTCAAGACGACAAGACAGTAAGAGTAGGTCAGCTGATTTATGAGGAATACTAGGGCTGCTTGATTATGGAAAAAATATTTAAAAAAGAAAGAAAGAAAGAAAAAGAAAGAAAGAAAAGGGAAAAAAGAAGGAATGATTGAAGGAGGGAAAGAAAGAAGGAAGGATGGAAAGAAGGAAGGAGGGAAAGAAGGAAGGATGGAAGGAAGGAACGAAGGAAGGATGGAAGGAGGGAAAGAAGGAAGGTTGGAAGGAGGGAAAGAAGGAAGGATGGAAGGAGGGAAACAAGGAAAGTTGGAAGGAAGGAAAGATGGAAAGTAGGAAGGAAGGAAAGAAGGAAGGATGGAAGGAGGGAAAGATGGAAGGAGGGAAAGAAGGAAAGATGGAAGGGAAAGAAGGAAGGATGGAAGGTGGGAGGGAAAGAAGGAAGGAGGGAAAGAAGGAAGGATGGAAGGAAGGAAAGAAAGGAGGGAAAGAAGGAAAAATGGAAGGAAGAAAAGAAGGAAGGAGGGAAAGAAGGAAAGAAGAAAAGGAAGGAATGGGAAAGAAAAAGGCAAAGAAAGAAAGAAAAGGAAAGAAATAATCATAATTAATATTTAAAACCATTATTTATGTACTGTCGAAATTTAACCTGAAGATAAACTTTTACATTTATAAATAGTCTTTTGTAATTTTGTAATAATGTTTTGTAATTGTTTTGAAAGTTTCTAGATTCCACCACTTTTGAGGGGTGCTAGGAGTATTAGTAGCTACAAGTACTTTTTTGTGACCTACCTGGCCTGATAAAGTAGTATTATATTATTTATTACTTACCTGGCCAGCCAAATGATATCTCTCTGTATTTGCTATACAGCGAGATACCATTTGGACACCCTCGCTCCACCCTCGCTCCCCCGGTTAACAACAGACTCCGCGATTCTGATTCGTTCAAAGATGGTGACGTCAGTGCACCCGCCTTTGCCCGCAACGTCACTCTTAGGCAGCGGAAGTTCCTCCTCAGTTTTGAATCAAGATGGCGCATCGGAGAACTGAACGTCCCTTCCATTCAGCTGTAAAATTGGTCTTAAATGACCTAAAACACATCGATTCCTTAAAACCACAGCAGCTGACAGCTCTAGAGGCCTTTCTTTTCTTTCTTTTCTTTTGTTTGATTGGTTCACGTCGCTGTCCGTTAACTGTTCTCTGATTGGTTCACTTAGCTGTCTGTCTACGCGCGACGGCAGCGCATTCTGGACCAAGCATTACCAGACTCGCCGCTGGTACAGCGATGAGTCATGGATTCTTCCAGGCAAATTGATTACTAGTATATATCTAAAACATACTGTATAATACAAACTCATTGCTTCACAGTGGCGCCCCCTTCAGGTCGCAGTGTGTTTCTGTAACCCACGATTTGCTCTTGACAGGGACTTGAATCCTCGAATCGGAGACATCCTGCAGAAACTGGCCCCGTTCTTAAAGATGTACGGAGAATATGTGAAGAACTTTGACCGAGCCATGGAGCTGGTCAACATCTGGATGGAGCGGTCAGCTGCGTTCAAGGCCATAATACAAGATATTCAGGTGGGTACATACTGTATACTTAATTCATATATTTTTATGTGAGAAATATTTTTGCAATCTAACAGTTTAGTCATGTAATTGCAAAAAAATGACATTTTATTAAATCAGATCCAGTTTTAAGGTCCTATAATACACAAAAGTGCCTCTTGTGAGCTTTAAGCCATATTAGAATGATGTTACCTCCTCAAAAACAGACCTGAAGTTGTGTTTTTTTGATTAAATTTGGATAATTACAGATCTGGAATTGCCAATTTCATCTGAAGTAAAGGTAAAATGTAGCTGTTAACTTGAAAAGTACCGCTTCATGACATCACAAGGTGGAACAGAGCATTTTGAGCTTTGGAGATGTAGGCTAATAAAGGATTACTCAAACATGTGTGAATAAAGCAAAACACAACTCCAGGCATGAGGAAGTAACAGCATTATAAAATGGACTCTTGTGAACTTACAAGAGTCCATTTTGTGTAATGTAAAACCTTTAAAAAGTCAAAGGTCTACGGAGGCCAACAGAGGCCATGTTCGTAATGATTATTTTCCACCTTAATAACAAGAAAATTAACTCGAGATCTCGAGAAAACGACACAGTTTGTGATCTCCAGAAAACAAAACTGTTATTTCGAGATCTCGAGAAAACACTGTATCTCCGTCGGTAAAGACGAAGCCGGGCCAGTCTTCTGCGGAGGTGCTCCAGGCTAATCTTGAAATTATCCCAAATTAAAAGACGTAATGCAGTCTCCCCCTGTGTCAACCCCTGATCAAAATATTGCCTTATCAGCTGATCGATTATTATTCCAGACATTCTAATGACCAAAAACGCGTCTATTCAGAATGAGAAATAGCCCCGAAGTCAGCCTGTCACAACGTGGCAGAAGACGTTTCAGTTGTTTCTCGAGATCAGGGAATAATTGTTTTGTTTTCTCGAGATCTCAAATTAATTATCTCATTATCTCTGGATACCAAGGAAGAAAAAATAGTGCTTATGAATATGGCTTCTGTCAACTTCCGTAAAAGTCTATAGTCAGTACAACAACACAATTTAGCTTCCATCTAATTTTGTTGAAATTGTGGTATTTCCATTCATCTTTTACTATAGTTAGGCCCAAAACCCACTAATAACTCAATATGATTATTATTATTTTTGTACAAATGCATTATTTTCTGTTGCAGAGGGAGGAGCGCTGTGGAAACCTGACTCTACAGCATCACATGTTGGAGCCCGTTCAGAGGATTCCCCGATACGAACTCCTGCTCAAAGACTATCTGCACAGACTGCCCCAGGACGCCCCCGACTACAGCGACGCACAGAGTAATAATAAATAATAAATGATCAACTTTATTTGTGTAGCACTTTTCTAAACAATCATTACAAAGTGCTTCACACAGAATTTGCTCAGTACAAACAAACAAATCAAAATTATACATTATTAAAAGCACATAGATAAATTAGCCAAATGTCTGCATATAGAAAAGTTTAGATCAGTGATTTAAAAGCACTTCTTGACCTGGTGTAATTCTAAAGGATGTACCATAAGGAGGGCAGTCGGACAGAAAAAGACGGAAGTAAAATCTTAAAATCACGGTTTACAATTATGATGCTTATGTTCTACGTTACTTTTAGTGAACTGTTGTTGCGGTTTTAACTGTAGTGATGTCTGTTTAGCCGACGTTATTGAGCCTAGGATTAGGGTTTTCTACGCGCTATGACCCTCAGTCACACACGTTTTAAACTTAGACGTACTCACTCAGTTCTTTTGAGTCTGGTTGTCTTCCTCCTTCGGTATCCCGTCAACCCTCAGACTCCAAGCGATGGTTGAGAGTCGGCCGGTAAAGGTTTCAGATGCAGTGGCCACTGTCTTTCCCGAATCTCAGACACCCCCTGGAGCCTTTAGGTGTCTTGGGATCCAGCTATTGAAGGACCATTTGATGGGTGCTGGTAAAAACCCAACATATTCTGTACACAGGAAAAGAAGACAAGACAGATTAGGTTTTTCACTTGCAAACGGAGAACAGTCAGAGAGAAGGCCCAGATCACATATGCTCTGGTCACAATCTACTCGGAGCTTTCTGGTTCTCTGTGCTCCCCGCTTGCTATTTATTCAATTTTTCACATCCCTAGGTACACGTGGTCAATCCTGCTCATAAGGGGTGGGGGAACATGTGGCAGGACAGCCGACAAAACATAATCATTAAAACCAAAACATAATCATAAAACCCAACACGCTTATAATCAGTGTTGGGCACGTTACTTTGAAAAAGTAATTAGTTACAGTTACTAGTTACTAACCCAAAAAAGTAACTGAGTTAGTAACTGAGTTACTACACTATAAAAGTAACTAGTTACATAGGAAAGTAACTAATGCGTTACTTTTTTTTTAGTTAAAAAATGTCAAATAATTTGGATTTTTTTTGACAGTGCATTATACAGCTTTTACTGCTTGGCTGGCGTGGCTCTGTCACCGTGGACTTAATTGCTAACGGCACTGAGCATGTGATTATCATCATGGGGCCTGCTTCTTCTGCCCCTTCCTCTCCTCCTCCTCTCCTCTTCCTCCTCCTTTCCTCTTCCTCCTTTCCTCCTCTCCTCCTACTCCTCTCTCCTCATTGTTAACGGCACCTAGCATGCGATTATCATCATGGGGTTTAACAGAAGCGTGCGCCGTCGAGAGATGCTTCATTAAATTCGAGTTGCTTACACTAGATGTGGACAAAGTCTTTGGTCTTTGACACAATGTGCACGTAACATGTACGTTTTTACCTTTTACCTCGACGAGGTTAAAATACTGCCTATACTTCTGTCTTTGACTCGGGACTCGCCATCTGACACGGGGTGTGTGGATTCTGTGTGTGCGCTACTACTGTGTGCTGGGATTGTGTGTAGAACCCGCCCACCGCCCACTGAGTGTCTCTGATTGGCTCAACATGAAATCTTACTCTGCTTTAGCCAATCATCATTACTTATCCCGCCCTTACCAAAGGGAGAAAAAAAAATCCCCTGTGCCTATGCGAGTCGCGCACATGATGCCAGTTTCAAAATGAGCAGGTTCAGTAACGCGGTAACGCGCCGTTTAGTAACGGTAATTGAGTTCCTTTATTTTAAAAGTAACGCATTACAGTATTAGTTACTGTCAACAGTAACGGCATTACAGTAACGCGTTATTAGTAACGCGTTACTGCACAACACTGCTTATAAGATAATTCCCAGATATGACATCTCTCACAGGGACAATGTCACTGTGACTTAGATACTGGAGGAGCCAAGCTGTCTGCTTACGTCTCCCCTCAGATTTCTGGCCTTTCTGCAACTCAAAACATATGATCACAAGTCACATACACACTTTTAAAACTTCAATTCTAAAAATTAAAGAATCACAAAAGTTAATAATATATAATTATTCCATCAGTTATCGTTTTCATCGAACTTTCATGTATAAATAAGCTAGTTTTTTTGTTGAGCTGAGGTACCCGATAATCCTTGGCATTTGTTTACGTTTGTTTGCGTCAGTTGTTGTCGCCTCTGTAGACGTAGCAGCTCAGGTAGAGGCAAGGGATGATGACGAAAAAGGTAATCGAGTGGTGTCCCATTTCTTAGGGGAACGTTCGTACCCCTGGCCCTCTCAGCTCGGTATCGAGGGGCAACACAAAGACGTAGATAAAGGGGTAGGGGAAGGGCAAGGAGTAAGACAGAGTAATGGGACGCAGCCTTAGACATGGACTTAGACAAATATTATTGATCCACAAGGGAAATTACTTGGACACAGTAGCTCACACTCTCAATATATTATAATAACAAAGAGTAAAACATAAAATGGTCAAAATGTCTAAATAAGTAACAATAAATAATAGCAAGAGACTGCTGTCACATAAAACATAATTCTTTTTAAGTGTATATGTATAAGTAAAGTAAAGTAAACAAACAAAAACTGAAATATAATAATATAAATACAGTATACAGTTACAGTTATAGAGGTCATAAAAAACAGTGCAAAGATGATTGATGATTGACAGAAACATAGGCTTATCTGTTACACAAAGGTGAGTTGTTGTACAGCTTTGTTATAATAATAATAATAATAAGAAGAAGTGACTATAATAACAAAGAGAAATAATAATAAATTCTAAGGTCGTGAGGAAAACAACAAAAAAATGATATGATGATTGACAGTACGTAGGGTTATTTGTAGAAAGGTATACAAACGAAAGTATGGAGGCAGGTGAAAAAAAGTTGATAAAACTGTTATACTTTTATGTCATATTAGGTCCTGAATTGTTTTTATTGTGTCATAATACTATACCTTTGGAGACAAGAAGACAAGTTACACTGTGTGCCTTTAACGTACACTATTTAGAAAATAATAAGACATTTTACATTTATTCTAGTTCACCATTTCATTTCTGTATCCTGTAAATAGTCAGTGCTTTTTCCTGCAAACTCACAAACTGTAACTTGACTTAAATGTGCATTGTGTAACTTTTCTGGTAGGTTTTCTGGTCCGTCAAATGCTTTTCTCTATGAAGATGTTATTGCTTTGTCTGGAATGTTTCACATTATGGCGTTAAAGCTTTCTATCATCATGGAGACCAAACCAGAACAGCTATAAAATCACCTGTAATTGAATAAATATAAGGTAGAGCTGTTTAATGTCATACTGTGGAACATTCCAGGCAGAGCACTGACATATCCATAGAAACAAGAAGGTGACGGACCTCCAACCAAAAAGTTACATAGTGCACCTTTACATTAGGTTCTGCATTGTTTTCATTGGGTCAAATAATTAACTATACCTTTTCTTATACACACAGCTCAGTTAAAATGCAGTAAAAACATTTATAACTTAACAAATGCACTGTAAGATTAATGCCATACTGTGGAACAATCAAGGAAAATCAATTACATCTCCATGGAGACAAGCAGGGAGTAGACCGCCACCAGAAAAGTTGCACTGTCCACCTTTAACATACACTATTTAGAAAATAAACTAAGACATATAACATTTACTTCAGTTCCACGTTTCATTTCTGTATCCTGTAGTCAGTGCTTCTTTCTGCGACCTCACAAACTGTAACTTGACTAAAATAAAACTATAATTAAAATTTTTAAAAGTTGTATTTATAAAACAAATCTAATATATTTCTGTTTTTGTGCAGAGTCTCTGGAGCTGATCGCCACTGCAGCAGAGCACTCCAACGCCGCCATCAAGAAAATGGTACGACCAGCACTTTCCCCATTATCCGTGTGTTTAAGCCCCACCCTCTGTGAACAAACTCCGCCCACTTCATAAACAAACCCCGCCTCTTTCACAGCGAGGCGTTCACTTTCCTCTGTAATTATGACACTGTAATTAAAGACAGGCCTCCAGTGCAGCAGCCACCATGAGACAGTTTACAACCCAATGTGGGAATGTACAGTACAGATTAAGAAAGTGCAGACAGGAATACTACTACTACAAATACTGGCTATGCTACTGTACTACTACTAATACTACTGCTATGTTAAAGAGAGGGTACTCGAGGTTAATTGACTTTTTGGACATTTCTACCATGTTATAATGTTGTTCCCTCATCAAAAACATGCCTAAAGAGGATGTTTGAGTAATTTAGTGATCTCTCCTGGGCCATATACAAAACCTCCATATGGTTAGCTTTAGCTCCCACAAGGCAGTAAAAATCTCCATAAATATACACACCAACCTGACAGAATGTAGTTTCATTAGTGGAACGCAAACTGATTACAATGTGAAGGCACTGAAAAGTAAAAAATTTGAAAAATGTAAAAAAGTTTAATGTTTTTGGCAAATATGAAGCGATAAAAGGTAGCATAGTGATCTAAATATGTTATGTGTCAGCAATTAAAGGAAAAGTAACTTCTTTTTTTTTTAACAATCTGAGCCTTCTTTCGGCAATAAAACAAGTAGTTTTACTCACCCATAGCAGTTTGGTGTCAATTAGAGTGGTATCGCAGAAGTTATGTTGGAGCCGTTCTGTTCTACTAATGATCCCGTATCCGTTAACATGGTGCTCATATCATATGCTCGGGGCATTACTTTGCGGTGTCCAAATAACACAAACTTTAGCACTTTTCAAATCACAGAAGATCACTGTGTCAGGGTAGACTTTTAGTGGATTCCAAAACGGCCTGAAACCCGATATCCAGCTATAGTTTCATTTGATGACATCATCAGAGAGGACAGTGCGCATGCGTGAACTCAGCTGTTTTGTAAACACCGCTAGTCCGAAAGAAGCTAACACCGCTCTGAACTTTACTTTTCTGTTGCGATATCGGGTTTCAGGACGTTTTGGAATCTACTAAAAGTCTACCCTGACACAGCGATCTTCTGTGATTTGAAAAGTGCTAAAGTTTGTGTTATTTGGACACCGCAAATCAGTGCCCCGAGCACTCACGCTAACGGATACGGGATCATTAGTAGAACAGAACGGCTCAACATAAGTTCTGCGATACTGCTCCAATTGACACCAAACTGCTATGGGTGAGTAAAACTACTTGTTTTATTGCCGAAAGAAGGCTCAGATTGTAAAAAAATGTTACTTTTCCTTTAATACCCCATAGAAATGTAATACTCCCTCTGTAAGCTTGTACTTGTACTGGGAAGTGCATTAACTACACCAACTGCTACTATTACTATCCATGGGATTCAGAACGATAAAAAAGAAGGACTGTTGCTGTCAGAAAAATCTCCTTATCTGAAAACACAAATGAACTCAGTGAAGCACAGCAAACACGTATTTAAATTTTACTTGCAAGGAGAGACGGACAACAAGCAGAAAGGTCAGACGCCTGTCTCCCCTGGGCTGTTCCTTCTTGCCTCTTTTATGGGTGTACACAAATATGTAAATTTCACATGAAAAAACAACATGACTTCTTTCCCAGAAACTCAAAACCTTGACATTTAATGTTGCAGATTACAATGCAACTTCTTTCTGACTCCCTTTCCCGGACACCATAGCCTTGAGACATAATATTGCACTTTAAGTTGATCAAAACACATGAAGCGATGATAACACATTTACGGTTATTCTAACAGTCGCCATAGCGATTAACAATTTAAAAACAAACATTATATATTTTAAAGGGGAAAAAGTCTTTAGAATGTCGCATATTGATGTTTTGCAGCTGATGTCATCAACAATACTTGGCGATGTGAAGCTAACTGAAAGCACTAATCTGTCTGAAGCTCTGTTACTCAAGTTGGACTTAATCTGAGTTTTATTTTAAAACAATCTGACCAGAAAGGACTGTTTCCCCCACATAATATTACAGTCACAAGCTAGTTAGTATTTGCCAACAGTTTTTCAGTTAGTCATTTTCACCTTTAGTTAAAAAGCAAACACCTAAACAGGACCATGAACGCTCGTATTGATCACAAGCTCCTGAAAATTAGTTTAGCATCTTAAAACTGTTTTGGTTATGTTTACTAATGTGTGTGCATTGTGTCACCATGGTAACTACCGAACATCCCGCCACTAGAGATGCATGTAGAATCCCCCAGAGTGATGTAAAGTGCAAAGTGCAAGTATCAGCTGAAACCCATGAATTCCTATTACTAATTACTAAATGTATTTGTAAATATCTGCTACTGTTCTATTCCACTACCATCGTGTTGTTTACTGTGGTAGATCTGGTTTAGCACTGATTTTCAACATAACCTTTTGTATTTTTATTTTTTTAATCATTCCAGGAGCGTATGAGGAAGTTACTAAAAGTGTATGAGTTACTGGGAGGAGAGGAGGACATTGTGAATCCAACAAATGAACTGATCAAAGAGGGACACATGCTGAAACTGTCCAACAAGAACGGGACCACACAGGACCGCTACCTCATACTGGTACACACTTCATTCTTCACCCTCTACATAATTATTTTTTGTGTGAGTTGATTATAATTTTGTATTATTGTCTTCAGTTCAATGACAGGCTGCTGTACTGCGTCCCAAAACTGCGTCTGATTGGTCAGAAATATGGAGTCCGAGCCAGGATCGATGTGGACGGGATGGAGGTGAGATAAGTTTATTCTACGAACATTCAGTAACTACGGTGACTAGACCTGAACTAGACCTGGACTAGACCTGGACTAGACATGGACTAGACCTGGGCTAGACCTGGACTAGACATGGACTAGACCTGGGCCAAACCTGGACTAGACCTGGGCTAGACCTGGGCTAGACCTGGGCTAGACCTGGGCTAGACCTGGACTAGACCTGGGCTAGACCTGGGCTAGACCTGGACTAGACCTCTTCTACAAGGATTCAGTAACTACAGTGACTAGACCTGGGCTAGACCTGGGCTAGACCTGGGCCAAACCTGGACTAGACCTGGGCTAGACCTGGGCTAGACCTGGACTAGACTTCTTCTACAAGGATTCAGTAACTACAGTGACTAGACCTGGGCTAGACCTGGGCTAGACCTGGGCCAAACCTGGACTAGACCTGGGCTAGACCTGGGCTAGACCTGGACTAGACCTCTTCTACAAGGATTCAGTAACTACAGTGACTAGACCTGGGCTAGACCTGGGCTAGACCTGGGCTAGACCTGGGCCAAACCTGGACTAGACCTGGGCCAAACCTGGACTAGACCTGGACTAGACATGGGCTAGACCTGGGCTAGACCTGGCCTAGACCTGAACTAGACCTCTTCTACAAGTATTCAGTAACTACGGTGACTAGACCTGGGCTAGACCTGAGCTAGACTTGGGCTAGACCTGGGCTAGACCTGGGCTAGACTTGGGCTAGACCTGGCCTAGACCTGGGCAAGACGTCTGCTACAAGCCTTCAGTAACTACAGTAACTAGACCTGGACTAGACCTAGCCCAAACCTGGACTAGACCTGGGCCAAACCTGGACTAGACCTGGGCCAAACCTGGACTAGACCTGGACTAGACATGGGCTAGACCTGGGCTAGACCTGGCCTAGACCTGAACTAGACCTCTTCTACAAGTATTCAGTAACTACGGTGACTAGACCTGGGCTAGACCTGAGCTAGACTTGGGCTAGACCTGGGCTAGACCTGGGCTAGACCTGGGCTAGACCTGGGCTAGACATGGGCTAGACCTGGGCTAGACCTGGCCTAGACCTGAACTAGACCTCTTCTACAAGTATTCAGTAACTACAGTAACTAGACCTGGACTAGACCTGAGCTAGGCCTCTTCTACAGCAGTAACTATGATGACAAGAACTGGACTATATCTAGATTGGACGTGGGCTAGGTCTCTTCTACAAGTATTCAGTAACTATATTAACTAGACCTGGGCTAGACCTGGGCTAGACCTGGGCTAGACCTGGGCTAGACCTCTTCTACAAGTATTCAGTAACTATACCTGAACTAGACCTGGACAAGACCAGGACTAAATCTCTTCTACATCAGAACTGCACTGGGCTGGGACTATGAGCATTCAGTAACTACGGTGACTAGACCTGAACTAGACCTGAACTAGACCTGAACTAGACCTGGACTAGACCTGGACTAGACCTGGGCTAGACCTGGGCTAGACCTGGACTAGACCTGGACTAGACCTGGACTAGACATGGACTAGAGCTGGGCCAAACCTGGACTAGACCTGGGCTAGACCTGGACTAGACCTGGACTAGACATGGACTAGACCTGGGCCAAACCTGGACTAGACCTGGGCTAGACCTGGGCTAGACCTGGACTAGACCTGGACTAGACATGGACTAGACCTGGGCCAAACCTGGACTAGACCTGGGCTAGACCTGGGCTAGACCTGGACTAGACCTCTTCTACAAGGATTCAGTAACTACAGTGACTAGACCTGGGCTAGACCTGGACTAGACCTGGGCTAAACCTGGACTAGACCTGGACTAGACCTGGGCCAAACCTGGACTAGACCTGGGCCAAACCTGGACTAGACCTGGACTAGACATGGGCTAGACCTGGCCTAGACCTGAACTAGACCTCTTCTACAAGTATTCAGTAACTATGGTGACTAGACCTGGGCTAGACCTGAGCTAGACCTGAGCTAGACTTAGGCTAGACCTGGGCTAGACTTGGGCTAGACCTGGCCTAGACCTGGGCTAGACGTCTACTACAAGCCTTCAGTAACTACAGTAACTAGACCTGGACTAGACCTGAGCTAGGCCTCTTCTACAGCAGTAACTATGATGACTAGAACTGGACTATATCTAGATTGGACTTCAGTAACTACAGTGCCGTGAAAAAGTATTTGCCCCCTTCCTGATTTCTGTGTTTTTTGCATATTTATCACTCAAAACATTGTCAGATCATCAAACCAATTTTAATATCACACAGAAACAACCCAAGGAAAGACAAAATTCAGTTTTTGAATGATGATTCCATTTATTAGTGCACAAAAAAAATCTAAACCTATCTGGCCCTATGTGAAAAAGTAATTGCCCCCTTAATCTAATAGCCAGTTGAGCCTCCTTTGACAGCAATAACTGTAACCAAACGTTTGCGATAATTGGTGATGAGTCTTTCACACCGCTGGGGAGGGATTTTGGCCCACTCTTCTATGCAGAATTGTTTCAATTCTGCCATATTGGAGGGTTTTCTTGTATGAACTGCCCGTTTAAGGTCACACCACAGCATCTCAATCGGATTTAAATCCGGACTTTGACTTGGCCACTCCAAAACCTTAATTTTGTTTTCTTTGAGCCATTCAGAGGTGGACTTGTTGGTGTGTTTTGGATCATTGTCCTGTTGCATGATCCAAGAGCGCTTGAGTTTGAGGGCACGAACTGATGGCCGGACATTCTCCTTCAGGATCTTCTGGTAAACAGCAGAATTCATTTTTCCGTCAATCACAGCAAGTTGTCCTGGTCCTGAGGCAGCAAAGCAGGCCCAGACCATCACACTGCCACCACCATGCTTTACTGTGGGCACCATGTTCTTTTTATCAAATGCTGTGCCATTTTTACGCCAGATGAAACGGGCTGCAGACCTTCCAAAAAGTTCAATTTTAGACTCATCGGTCCACAAAATGTTTCTCCAAAAGTCTTGAGGGTCATCAAGGTGCTTTTTGGCAAAGGTGAGACGAGCCTTTGTGTTCTTTTGTGAAAGCAGTGGTTTTCTCCTGGGAACTCTTCCATGGATGCCATTTTTGGCCAGTGTTTTTCTAATGGTGGAGTCATGAACACTGACCTTAACTGAGGCCAACGAGGCCTGTAGTTCTTTCGATGTGCGTCTAGGTTCTTTTGTGACTTCCTGAATGAGCCGTCGTCGCACTCTTGGAGTAATCTTAGTTGGTCGACCACTCCTGGGAAGGGTTGCAACTGTTCCCAGTTTCCTCCATTTTTGAATAATGGCTCTGACAGTGGTTCGCTGGAGCCCCAGAGCTTTGGGAATGGCTTTGTAACCTTTTCCTGAATTATAGACTTCTATCACTTTTTTTCTCATTTGTTCTTGAATTTCTTTGGATCGTGGCATGATGTGTTTGTTCTTGAGATGTTGTAGCCAACTTCACTTTGTTTGACAGGAACTATTTAAGTGATTTCTTGATTCAACACAGGTGGTGACAATCAGGTGTGGGTGTGGCATGTAGAACTGAACTAAGTTTTCTCAAAACTGTGGTTAGTCACAGTTAGTTTGTGATTTAACAAGGGGGGGCAATTACTTTTTCACATAGGGCCAGATAGGTTTAGATTTTTTTTGTGCACTAATAAATGGAATCATCATTCAAAAACTGAATTTTGTCTTTCCTTGGGTTGTTTCTGTGTGATATTAAAATTGGTTTGATGATCTGACAATGTTTTGAGTGATAAATATGCAAAAAACACAGAAATCAGGAAGGGGGCAAATACTTTTTCACGGCACTATATATTAACTAGACCTGGACTAGACCTGGGCTAGACCTGGGCTAGACCTCTTCTACAAGTATTCAGTAACTATACCTGAACTAGACCTGGACAAGACCAGGACTAAATCTCTTCTACATCAGAACTGCACTGGGCTGGGACTAATCTGAATGCTCCCAATGACTTCAGAAGGACTGTTTTTTTCTTTTCCTTAACCTCCATTCTCCTCGTTGTCTCCAGCTGAAGGAGGCCAGTAGCATGGCAGTTCCTCGGACGTTCCTCATATCAGGGAAGCAGAGATCTTTGGAGCTACAGGCCAGGTACAAAAATTATACTGTTATTTATTACAATTTCACCAATATACCCCTAAAGCATCAACTTAAACATTTAAAGTGGTCTATGTAACTGTACGGTGGAGGGTCTGCTACTTCCTTGTCTCCATGGAGATGTTAGGTCTTTGCCTGGGATGTTTCACAGTAGGGCTTTAGACATATGTCCCTTGTATTTGTTCAATCACAGGTGTTTTATAGCTCCAAAAAATCCTCTCCATAGATTTGACTGTTAACTGTTAATTACCAAGTTTATTCCATACTGTGGAATAATCAAGGCAAGATAGTAATATCTCCATGGAGACAAGCAGAAAAGTTACAGAGTGCATCTTTAAAGATCCCATGACATGGTACTTCTTGATGCTTTTATATGGCTCCTTAATGGTTCCCTAATACTGTAAATGAATCCTTCTTCAAAATCAACACTTAGTGCATGGGAAAGACACATGTACAGAGTCAGAGTCAAAAAATAACTCTCTGAACGACTCATTCTGGGCCTTGTTGCTTGAATGCAAATGAGAAGAAGACAGATTGGTAAGAGGAAAGGGGGGGGGGGGGGGGGCGGGCAAATGCGCCGCTGGTTCCTTGTTTTAGCGGTGCGCTGTGCCTGGCCCCACTTCCGCGTGTGTAAGCACGAAGGAGGAAAGGACAGCCTTTTCAATGAAAAAAAACACATTTGTACAGAAAATAAAATTAAACCACTGCTGTTTCAGAGGTCCAAAGGGTCAGGTAAAGGACTTCCAAGCCTAGAAACACTCGCATGTGCCTCCAGGCAAATTAAAAAACGCATTTCGCATTGCGTAGCTCCTCCGCGGTCCAAACTCTCTGGGCGTGATTTCCAGAGACGGGGTGGAGATCCAGACGATGGTGGAACTGCATTTGCATTTCTTTTTTCGATCTGACGTCAGTAAGGTGCCTTGTCCAGAATCGCCCATTTGAGCTGTGTTTTTTTCAAACGCAGAAAAGGATCGCAAATGCTCAGTTTAGACATTACGCAACTTTTAGCCATTGGGGGCCCTAAACAGGGTAGGGAAGCTCACATTAACGTTCAAAAACCTCAGAAAGTGAAAATTTCATGCCATGGGACCTTTAACATTATGATGTGCTGTTGTACAAAATAAAAAGGGATTCAAAACTATTGCTATGGCTGTGGGGGTAGAGGTAACTTGTTGTCTAGACTTTCTCAAACGCTATCTTAAAATCTAGACATCACCAGTCAGTCAGAACCATGTTTGAGACGGTCTGTTTGAGACAGTTGTGTTGTCAGTAAATAAACTCTGTGATCTTGTGATAAACGTGCTCAGACTGAACCCTGTCTGGTTTCAGGACAGAGGAGGAGAAAAGGGACTGGATACAGGTAACAACACACACTTTGAATATAAAGCTCTGAAAAAAATAAGAGGCCACTGCAAAATTATCAGTTTTTCTGATTTTACTACTTTACTACTTTTACTAGTATTTTACTATAAATTCAAAGTAAAATATTATTGTTTAGAGCATTTATTTGCAGAAAATGACAAAAATGGAAAAAGATACATTCATTCATACATAATCAGACCTCAAACAATGCAAAGAAACAAGATCAAATTAATGTTAAAACAACATAATACTAATGTTTACACTTAAGAAGAGTTCAGAAATCAATATTTGGTGCAATAAGCCTTATTTTTAATCACAGCTTTCATGCGTCTTGGCATGCTCTCCACAAGTCTTTCACATTGTTCTTGGGTGACTTTATTCCACTCCAGGTGCAAGAACTGAAGTAGCTCAGCTTTGTGTTTGTGTTGGAATTCAACAGACGCTGGAATGGAATGGCTGTAATACATGTAGAGATGCTGATTTCAGAAAAAAATGCAGTGGTCTCTTATTTTCTTCCACAGCTGTATATATAATAAAATGCTGCTTTATTTGTTAGTCAAATAAAGAGATAAAAAAATATGGAAAACTGGTATATACAAGTTAATTTACACTGTCAAAATCAGTTACAGTTTTAGTGTACTGTATATTGTGAGGTTTTGTGTTGAAGGCCTTTTGTGTACTAGTTATTTAAAGGTCCCATATTATGCTATAGTCTGATCTATGTTATAATGTCGTTTCCTTATCAAAAACAGACTTGTGTTTTTGTTGTGTTTTGTTTCATTCACACATGTTTAACACACAAATCCTGTATACTTATGCTGAGTTCTCTTAAACAGAAAACACTCTGTTCCACCTTATGATGCCATGAGCTAATACAGGAAGTGCTCCATTGTGTTTTTAAACTCCATACACCTTCACCAGAATTAGTTTGCCAGAATTCAGACCTGGAATAGCTCATCTCCACTGAACTAAAAGTGAAAAATATCTGTTAACTTGAAAACTACCGCTTCATGACATCACAAGGTGTAGATGCAGACAGCCCAATGTGAATGAAACAAAAACACAACTCCGGACATGTTTTTTAAGGAAGTAACAGCATTATAACATGGCTTAAAGCTCACAAGAGTAAATTTTGAGTAATATCGGACTTTTAAACTATAGGAGATTAGACCTAAATGTTATGATTATGTTTCAGGCGATCCAAGCGACGATCCAGAGACATGAGCAGACCATGGAGAACTATAGACTCACCTGCTCTCTGCGAGACGAGGACTCCACCCCTCCACATTCACCGGTAAAACACACACACTATGAAGATGATACAGTTTTTTTTTAATGAGAAATATTTACAAGGAAGGGGCAGCAGTAGCTCAGGTGGTAGAGTGTCCACTCATCCAGAGGTTGGCGGTTCGAATCCCGCTCTCGACAATGGGTTGAGTGGTCAGATCCATTGACCGGTGCGATCCCAGCTCCCAAGCTCCCACAGATGAGTGCTGCCGTTGTGTCCTTGGGCAAGACACTTAACCACACCTCGCCCCCAGTGTCCGTGCACACTGGAAGAGAGTCCCCATGACACAAAAATACATCAAGGCCGGTTGCTTTAAGCGACATGGGGCTGTCCTCCCATGGGGGCTGGTGCACTGTGATCTGGGCAGCGGATCTGGACCTTGCCCTCGCGACCCGAAAAAAAAAAATATATATATATATATATGGAGAAAGAGGAAGAAAATGAAAAAAAAAAAAATTACAACGAAAATCTACAAAGGTTAATGCTGATCATTATTATGAGTGAGTAGGAACGTGACCTTTTATATTACATCATAAACTTGCAAAGGATCAATATTAATTTGATTTCCTCCTCAATACCTCAATATTATAGATCTATGGAATGTCATCTAAAAACTTCAATTGGATTTCACTTTAACAAAAATTACAACCAAGAAATCATGCAAGGGACAAGAAAAATCTTCTGATACGTAGGTCTTCTCTCAACATTGGGGTTGTAGAGTCCAACCTCTTGTTTTATATTTGTCTGTGGTTCAACAGGTGCAATATTTATCTGTGTTTCCAGATTCTAGGCTTGTTAGAGGCTGAACAGTGTCCTGCTTTGACCCCTGAACTGTCTCACTGTTTGTGTTTATATTTACACCTTTGTCCATTATTCAGGGCCTTCACCAGTCTGAACAGGCTCTTTAAGTACCCATCTTCACTGTTTCTTTCTGTCTCATGTTTTTTGGCCATTTCTTTTATTCATTCATTCATTCATCATCAGCATCAACAGTGTGACAACAATACAAAAAAATTGAATTGAAAGGGAGCAGAAAGAAGAGTAATCTTGTGTTATCACCATTATTAATCAATTGTAAACAGAAAGCTTCATTTTTTATGCGCAACAATTAAATTTTCTTTTTCTTACATACACATTACACTGGATTTTACGTATTTTTTAAATGCCATCATTGTACTTGATTCTTTGATATCTTTGTCAAGATTGTTCCATAAATTAACTCCTTTCACAGCGATGCTTTGCTCCATAATCTTGGTTCTGAATCCGGGTTTTTTAAACATGTTGGTTCCTTTTTTTTGTATTGACTTGTTCACATCTCAAACAGTCTTTGAATATTCATAGTCATAGTTATAGTTAGCTTTATTGTCAAATTCTGCCACATTTACGTGACATACAGCGAAATCAAAATATCGTTCCCTCCGGCCAAACAAGTATTTACAGGTAATACATTGCACTTTGCTTTATACATGACATTGAGGAGACTTAATTCAACAATATCACACATTTTCAACACTTTAAGTTTAACAAATAATGGGTTGGATGACTCTCTGTAATGACTGTTGGTGATAATTCACAAAGCCCTTTTCTGTAAAATAAATAATGGCTGTAGTTAAAGGAAAATTAACGTTTTTTTACAATAAGAGCCTTCTTTCGGCAATAAAACAAGTAGTTTTACTCACCCATAGCACGTTGGTGTCAATTGGAGCAGTATCGCAGAACTTATGTTGAGCCGTTCTGTTCTACTAATGATCCCATATCCGTTAGCGTGAGTGCTCGGGGCATTACTTTGCGGTGTCCAAATAACACAAACTTTAGCACTTTTCAAATCACAGAAGATCGCTGTGTCAGGGTAGACTTTTAGTAGATTCCAAAACGTCCTGAAACCCGATATCCAGCTATAGTTTCATTTGATGACGTCATCAGAGAGGACAGTGCGCATGCGTGAACTCAGCTGTTTTGTAAACACCGCTAGTCCGAAAGAAGCTAACACCGCTCTGAACTTTACTTTTCTGTTGCGATATCGGGTTTCAGGACGTTTTGGAATCTACTAAAAGTCTACCCTGACACAGCGATCTTCTGTGATTTGAAAAGTGCTAAAGTTTGTGTTATTTGGACACCGCAAATCAGTGCCCCGAGCACTCACGCTAACGGATACGGGATCACTAGTAGAACAGAACGGCTCAGCATAAGTTCTGCGATACTGCTCCAATTGACACCAAACTGCTATGGGTGAGTAAAACTACTTGTTTTATTGCCGAAAGAAGGCTCAGATTGTAAAAAAAACGTTAATTTTCCTTTAAGTTTTACATGTTGACCCCCAAATTTCCACACAGTACATGAGATATAGTGCAATTATAGAGTTATACAAGGTTAATAATGATGCACTGTTTAGTGAGAGCTTTACTTTATGCAACACAGCAATTGCTTTGGATATTTTGCTCTTAAGCATTTCAGGAGTAAAAATATTGACAATAAAAAGTATAGTGTTATAGTGTCAAAACTGGAGCAGGTAAAATTCACCAAAATGCCATTATAGTGAGCGATGGAGTTCCATTGGGCCCAAAATTACTTTACGCCAATATTGTTTCCTCCTCATACACACACTTGGAGTTGTGTTTTGTTTCATTCACATGTTTAACGCACAAATCCTGTATATTCAGGCTGAGTTCTTCTCTCAAACAGAAAACTCTCTGCTCCACCTTGTGATGTCATGTGGTGATACTGTGTCCACTGTCTTTTTAAACTCCACATACGTTCACTAAAATGATTTCAGCCCTGGAATTGCAAATCTCTACGAAACTAAAACTAAAAGGTAGCTGTTAACTTGAAAACTACTACATGACATCACAAGGTGGAACAGGCCATTTTGAGGAGGTAACAGCATTATAACATGATGTAAAGCTAAAGAGTCAATTTAGTGTAATATAGGACCATTAACAACCCAAATGAACAGTGAAATTCCTCAAAATGAAGAGGATAAACAGAATCTGAAACCCCAGTGGTTTACGTCGTCTCAGAGTGTGGTGTTTTTGCAGAGCTGTGTGGAGCTGGGGAAACGAGCTCCCACTCCCATCAGAGAGAAGGAGGTGACTCTGTGCATGAAGTGTCAGGAACCGTTCAACTCCATCACCAAGAGACGCCACCACTGTAAAGCCTGTGGACATGTGAGTACTACTACTACTACTACTGCTACTACTACTACTACTACTACTACTGCTACTACTACTGCTACTACTTCTACTACTACTACTACTGCTACTACTGCTGCTACTACACTACTACTCCTACTCCTACTACTACTACTGCTACTACTACTGCTACTACTTCTACTACTACTGCTACTACTACTACTACTACTACTACTACTACTACTACTACTGCTACTACTGCTGCTACTACACTACTACTCCTACTCCTACTACTACTACTGCTACTACTACTACTGCTACTACTACTGCTACTACTACTACTACTACTACTGCTACTGCTACTGCTACTACTACTACTGCTGCGTGAAGAATCCCTCAGTCGTCCAGGTAGAATCCATGATAAAAGGAGAAATTCAATTCTTTGTCCAGTTGACAAATTGAATTTCTCCTTTTATCACTACTGCTGCTACTACTACTACTACTACTACTACTACTACTACTACTACTACTACTACTACTGCTACTACTACTACTACTACTACTGCTACTACTGCTACTACTACTACTGCTCCTACTACTACTACTACTACTACTGCTGCTACTACTGCTACTACTACTACTACAACTACTACTACTACTGCTACTACTACTACTGCTCCTACTACTACTACTACTACTACTACTGCTGCTACTACTGCTACTACTACTACTACTACTACTACTACTGCTACTACTGCTGCTACTACTGCTGCTACTACTACTACTACTGCTACTACTCCTCCTCCTACTACTACTACTACTGCTGCTACTGCTGCTGCTACTACTACTACTACTGCTGCTGCTACTACTACTACTACTACTACTACTACTACTACTACTACTACTACTACTACTGCTCCTACTACTACTCCTACTACTACTACTACTGCTACTACTGCTGCTACTACTACTACTACTCCTCCTCCTACTACTACTACTACTACTACTCCTACTACTCCTACTACTACTACTACTACTACTACTGCTATTACTGCTACTACACTACTACTACTACTACTACTGCTGCTACTACTACTTTTGCTACTGCCACTACTGCTGCTACCACTACCACAACTACCAGTACTACTACTATTACTACTGCTACTGCTCCTACTACTGCTATTACTATTTCTACTACTACTACTGCTATCTATACTGCACTGAAAATAAATGCTATACACATTTAATCGTAAATGAAATGATCAAATATCACATCATAAATGTTGGAATAATTTAGGGTATAGAATGTCTTCTGCAAACCCACAAAATATAGACTATAAAATACGATATGGAAAAAGCTCAGTGAAGTTTAAACCTCTAGATCTCTGAGAAGCCTTTTTTTGTCCAACCATAATCACAGTACTTGTTTCACACTTACAGACTTTATTATAGACTTTTATTATAGATTTTTATTACTATATTTTAGTTTATTTTAAGTTCCAAAATCATGTAGTCTTGCTAAATCACCCAAACACTTTATTTATGGGCCTGGTAGATGTAAATATGTTTTGTTTTGTGCATTAGGTGGTGTGTGGGAAATGCTCAGAGTTCAGAGCTCGTCTCTCCTACGACAACAACAGAACCAACCGTGTGTGTGTGGACTGTTACTGCACTCTGGTGGGCGTTTGTCCATCCGCCGCAGTGAGCACCAGCACCAGCAGGAGGCGCTCTATACTGGAGGTAAATAAGAGGCAAATAAGAGACCTCTATCCTCAGTTGATCCTCATGCTTTAAAGACTTGTTATGACTTCGATGTGAATAGTAAATAGTTTTAAAAGGTAAAAAAGTAAATAAAAAATAACACAGAAGCACAGATTCAATGAGCATTTGGAACTGAACCTAAGACTAAGGCTGCGTCCCATTTCTCTGTCTTACCCCTTCGTCTTACCCCTACCCCTTGGTTTTGCGCGTTCATGTGAGGGCAAGGAGTGTCCCGATTCTAATTTTGATCGACCTCGGGCTACATACCCCTTGAAACGAAGTAAGTTCTGGACCAGACTTGAAAGGAAGGGGTACGCCTACAAGCTCAGGCAGGTTTTGGGATCAGGATGGCAGCGTCACATCGACCAGCCAAGGAGTCTCATAAATGTATTTTCATCAGTTGTAATTATCGATGAACAGTTTAGCAGGTTTACAATTATGACGCTTATGTTCTACGTTACTTTAAGTGAACTGTTGTTTTAATTGTAGTGATGTCTGTTTAGCCGACGTTATCGTTTTCATCGAACTTTCAAGTATAAATAAGGTCGTTTTTTTGTCGAGCTGAGGTACCCGATAATCCTTGACATTTGTTTACGTTTGTTTGCGTCAATTGATGTCGCCTCTGTAGACATAGCAGCTCAGGTAGAGGCAAGGGATGATGACGCAAACAGTAATTGTGTGGTGTCCCATTTCTTAGGGGAACATTCGTACCCCGAGCCCTCTCAGCTCGGTATTGAGGGGCAAGACAAAGACGTAGATAAAGGGGAAGGGGTAAGACAGAGAAATGGGACGCAGCCTTAACCTGGACTAGACCAAGACTAAACCAGGAGTAGATCATGATGTCTAAATCAGGACTAGAACAGGGCCAAGCTGATTTTAGATCAGGACTAAACCAGGTCAAACAGGATCAAACCAGAACATGTGTACACAAATATTTGAACGTGTGTGTTCAGGGCTCTCAAGGCTCACGCATTGAGAGTGTAACACACGCAATTCGACGTATTCACACGCGCACACGCCACACATGGCATTTCTCACGCTGATTTGTGTTATTTTTTTTATTTTTTATTTTTTTGTGCACAGAAAATCGGTCTGTGTGGCTTAGTTTATGCAGGCTCCGCGCGTTTTCAGCGCCGCCCCCTCCCCCTGCTCCGGGGGAGCTCCGGGGGAGCAGGGGGAGGGGGGACCGCACGGTCGGGAGCAGACCGTGCGGTCCGAGCGGAGGCCGGAGCAGACACGCCGTCCCCCGGGCACGTCCTGAGCCTCAGTCCCGGTGCCACGTCTCCTCTGAGACGCACCGACTCCGGTCCCGGTGTCTCCGTCTGTGCGTAACGTGTCCTCCCCGACGGCTTACGCGCGGAATACACGCGGCCTAGAGCCGAACTGCCCGTGGTGAGACGCGGTGAGCCGCGGTGAGACGCGGGCCCGGTGCATTAACCAGATTCTTACATGAATCCGTTAAAAATGTCCCGCTCCCCCCCGCCCCGCTTCCCCCAGCCCCTCTCAGCGCGCACTGACAAAGTGCGGTGATGATGTTTATATAACTCTCATTAGTTGCTTTGTAGTTTAAGTTTGCTCTTTAGACAAACAGGGCTCTCAACATGCAATTCGACGTGTTCACACGCTCACACGGCATTTCTCACGCAATTCAAGCGCCCCCATCCCCCGGTCCTCGGAAATTGCAGTCACACGCACGACCCCGCTCAAAACTTGAGAGCCCTGTGTGTTTGTGTTAAAAGCAGTGGTGAAAGTAAAGCGGTGCGCCGGTATAAAATTCACAGCCGGTACGCAGCACCGCTAAGAAAATATGGTTAATGGTGGCCAAAACCCACATTTGAAATAAAAGTAAGGTGCGCTATTTAAGTAAAAAACACACACAACCACACTATGCCTTTCGAGAATAACTGAAAGCTACCGGCTGGTTAGCTCAATTTGTTACTGCCTGGTTAGCTCAACTGGTAAGTCATTGATTTTTTCCCCCTGGGGGTTGTGAGTTCGAATCCCCCCCAGCAAGAGAGGGTTTATGCTGAGTCAGCACTGTAGTTATATTTTAAGGCAGGGGTCTTCAACGTTTTTCAGGCCAGGGACCCCCAAACAGATGGCGAACTGGGCCAGGGACCCCCTACTATATATACGGCATAGAATTGTGTTTTATATTAAATTGAGCTTAGTGTCATGTATAAACATTGCTACTCTGTTATGGTACATCCAATACAAGGAAATAATACACAGGTTAATACTGTATTTTACACTATAAAATATAAAATTATATTATTTTGAAGTGAAACCAAAAGATTTCGCGACCCCCCTGCAGTACCTCCGCGACCCCCCTAGGGGTCACGACCCCCCTGTTGAAGACCTCTGTTTTAAGGTGTAAAACGTAAAAAATAAAAAAATTAAAAAAACCGGGTAAAACGAGTGTGTTTTTTTTTTTAACGGTAAAGTGATGCATTATAGCACCTGTAAGAAATGAAAACTACTTTCACCACTGGTTAAAAGCAAAGCAAAATTGGGACTAAACCTGGAACTAAACCTGGACTAGACCAAGACTAAACCAAGACTAGATTATGGTGACGTGTGAATAATGATTTGTGTGTGTTTGTGCGATACAGAAGCAGGCGTCCTTGGCTGCAGAGAACAGTGTGATGTGCAGCTTCCTCCACCTGATGGAGAAGAGCTCTGGGCGGGGGTGGCAGAAGGCCTGGTTTGTGATCCCAGAGAATGAACCACTGGTGCTCTACATCTACGGAGCTCCACAGGTAACGACTACTGTGCATGTAACTCACAATATAGATTTAATTAATTTATTTTATTCGTGGAGCATGTTTACAACAATTACAGCGGTCTAAAGTGTTGTACAAAACTTGTATACATTTTCAGTGAGGTAATTAAGGTAGGCCTAATTGCTCATAAGATAGACAAAGCAATAGATAAAGTATATAATATAAAATTAAAATAAGTAAAATCATAATAAATATTTTTTTACTGCAGCTGCACAATGTTTTTTCCTTTGTTTTGAAAAAAAAAACTTTGAATTGAAACTTTAAATAAGAGGCATTAAATCAATACCAAACACTGTCTTGATTCTAATCTAGATTTAAAAAAATAAAATAAAAAATTGTAAACTTTAAGCCATGTTGGATGTCAGGGTCTAACCAGCACTAGAACCAGAGCTGACGAAGCCTCTCGGATGAGCGGCGAAACAAACAAACTTTGTCCAGTTGACAAATTGAACTTCTCCTTTTATCTTTTAAGCCATGTTTTAATGCTGTTACCTCATCAAAAACAATTTTGGAGTGTTTTGTTTTATTCACACACATTTGAGTAATCCTGTATTATTAGTCTGTCTGTATCTTTAGAGCTCAAAATGCTCTGTTCCAACTCGTGATGTCAAGCAGGGGTAGTTTAAGTGAACAGCTGCCTGTAGCCTTTAATTCAGTAGAGATTGGCAATTCCAGAGCTGAAATTATCCAAATGATTCTAATGAAGGTGTATGGAGTTTAAAAACAGAGTGGAGCACTTCCTGTATTACCACATGGCATTACTGTTTATGGTGGAACAGAGTGTTTTCTGTTTCATCCTGAATATGCAGGGTTTGTGTGTTAAACATGTGTGAATGAAACAAAACACAACTCCAGGCATGTTTTGATAACATTATAACATACAGCTCTGGAAAAACATAAGAGACCACTGCAAAATTATCAGTTTTTCTGATTTTACTACTTATAGGTATGTGTTTGGGCAAAAGGAACATTTCTGTTTGAGTCTAAATAAAAAATAAAATATTACTGTTTAGAGCAGAGGTCTTCAACAGGGGGGTCGCGACCCCCCTAGGGGGGTCACGGAGGTACTGCAGGGGGGTCGCGAAATCTTTTGATTTCACTTTAAAATAATATAATTTTATATTTTATAGTGTAAAATACAGTATTAACCTGTGTATTATTTCCTTGTATTGGATGTACCATAACAGAGTAGCAATGTTTATACATGACACTAAGCTCAATTTAATATTAAACACAATTCTATGCCGTATATATAGTAGGGGGTCCCTGGCCCAGTTCGCCATCTGTTTGGGGGTCCCTGGCCTGAAAAACGTTGAAGACCCCTGGTTTAGAGCATTTATTTGCAGAAAATGACAAATGGTCAAAATAACAAAAAATGTTTTCAGACCTCAAACAATGCAAAGAAACAAGATCAAATTCATTTTAAAACAACATAATACTAATGTTTACACTTAAGAAGAGTTCACAAATCAATATTTGGTGCAATAAGCCTTATTTTTAATCACAGCTTTCATGCGTCTTGGCATGCTCTCCACAAGTCTTTCACATTGTTCTTGGGTGACTTTATTCCACTCCTGGTGCAAGAACTGAAGTAGCACAGCTTTGTGTTTGTGTTGGAATTCAACAGACGCTGGAATGGAATGGCTGTAATACATGTAGAGATGCTGATTTCAGAAAAAAATGCAGTGGTCTCTTATTTTTTTCCAGAGCTGTAGATCCGATAATAGCATACTGTAATATAAATCCTTTAGTTAGATAAAATAGTCGCATTCTGAATTCAAGCCATTTTAACTCATGTGATGAATTATTTATTCACAAAGCTCTAGTAAATGTAATTCAGTCACAATAAAAGTGGGTCATGTGGAGTTTGTGTTTATCTCCAGCCTTGTACTGCACGTGTGGAGCTCACTGTCCATTGGCTGTGTTTGAATGAGACTGAAGGCTGCAGTGTTTGATGATAAAAGCGTTTCTCTTTAATCAACCACTGAGTGATTGTGCAGCCGTCTCTGTCTCTAAGCAACAGACTCGGAGGTGAATCGAGGGACACTGGGTTTGTAGGAGGAAGAGCTGCTAAAATATGCAAACTCTGTACTATGCATTCAGGAACATTCAGGATTTTATTTAGAAACTTAGAAAATATAAAATGTACAATAATCTTAGTCTACAATCGACAATAATTAGTCTTCTTTACTCCTTTCCATAGACTGTTGATATAAATGGACATAACTAACCCGCTAGCTGCCACGTTCCAAATCGGAAGTGAGCATGGACGCCCTTCCGGCTCCACTGATTCTGGCTCCAGTTCACTTTACATTGAAAAACTGTCACTCCTCTCTCTGTAACTGCTGCAGTGAGCCTCGTCATTTTGGTCTATAAATGTTCGTATCAACCCGCTCTACATGATCTGGTGTTTCTATTTCGCTATTTTGTCCGTAAATGAATTCCTATTCCTACATAGGTCTGGCTCCAAATTCACTCCTATAACTGCTAGCCTCGTGAGCTTCATTTCATTTTTTATTTCGTTTATTTATTCATTTCGTGCAGGTCAACATAAGGAAATAAATACATGTAACCAATATACAGTCAGATACATTCATTTTTTTTGCTCGAAAAGGAGTGGGAAGAAGAAAACTTATTGAATCCCACCCCGTCTTCCAAAATATAACTTAAATTATTGATTTAGCTTCCTTTGACTGGAGCTTGCAGGTTGACATATGGTCTTTGAGTTCTCCCATCATCTTAAGACGTGCTCAGTTGGCTCAGATCTTGCCAACTATTCAGATTACTAACAGGTTTAACCCGTAACACACGGAATGTGGGTCAAATGCAAAGACAAATCTCTTTGCTGTTAATAAAGTGTATCTTAAAGGTGCACTATGTAACTTTTTGGTTGGGGGTCTGTCACCTGCTTGTGTCTATGGATATGCCACTGCTCTGCCTGGAATGTTCCACAGTATGACATTAAACAGCTCTACTTTAGGTTAATTAAATTACAGGTGATGTTATTGCCCCAGAATATTTGGAAAACAAAGCATTATGACTGTGAGTGGGGTTGCCTCTCCACAGATCTGACCTGTAACTTGGCTTGGTTTGGTCTCAGTGAAGATAAGTCTTAAAGGTCCCATGGCATGAAATTTTCACTTTCTGAGGTTTTCGAATGTTAATGTGAGCTCCCCTACCCTGTTTAGCCCCCCCATGGTTAAAAGTTGCGAAATGTCTAAACTGAGCATTTGCGATCCTTTTCTGGGTTACAAAAAATCGGAGCTCAAACGGGCGATTTTGAACAAGGCACCTTATTGACGCCAGATCGAAAAAAGAAATGCAAATGCAGTTCCACCCCCGTCTGTCTGTACTCAGCGTCTCTGTAAATCACGCCCAGAGAGTTTGGACTGCGAATGCGCTAGGCAATGCGAAATGCGTTTTTTTATTTGCCTGGAGGCACATCCGAGTGTTTCTAGGCTCAGAAGTCCTTTATCTGAGCCTCTGGACCTTTGAACAGCAGTGGTTTAATTTTATTTTCTGTGGAAATGAGTTTATTTTTCAATGGAACGCTTCAAATCTCTCCCCCCGTGCAAAAACACGGAAATGGATCAGCTGAGAGCTCAGAGCCGAGAGCGGAGAGTTTGGCCACGCCCCCACCCTCTACTATAGGCCAGCTCTTTTCTCCTCATCTCCCAAGCAACAACGCCCATTATGGAGTGTTCAGAGAGAGGAAAAAATACTCTTTCTCATCTTCTCTCTGTTTCTCATGCACTGAGTGTTGATTTTGAAGTAGGATTCATTTACAGTATTAGGGAACCATTAAGGAGCCATATAAAAGCATCAAGAAGTACCATGTCATGGGATCTTTAATGCCATACGGTGAAACATTCCAGATAAAGCATTTGACCCTCCATCATAAAAGTTTCACAATGTATATTTAACTTACAGCTCTGGAAAAAAATAAGAGACCACTGCAAAATTATCAGTTTTTCTGATTTTACTACTTATATATATTGGTATGTGTTTGGGCAAAAGGAACATTTTTGTTTGAGTCTATAAACTACTGACAACATTTCCCCCAAATTCCAAATAAAAATATTATCGTTTAGAGCATTTATTTGCAGAAAATTACAAATGGTCAAAATAACAAAAAAGATACATGTTTTCAGACCTCAAACAATGCAAAGAAACAAGATCAAGATCAAATTAATGTTAAAACAACATAATACTAATGTTTACACTTAAGAAGAGTTCAGAAATCAATATTTGGTGCAATAAGCGTTATTTTTAATCACAGCTTTCATGCGTCTTGGCATGCTCTCCACAAGTCTTTCACATTGTTCTTGGGTGACTTTATTCCACTCCTGGTGCAAGAACTGAAGTAGCTCAGCTTTGTGTTTGTGTTGGAATTCAACAGACGCTGGAATGGAATGGCTGTAATACATGTAGAGATGCTGATTTCAGAAAAAAAATGTTGAATCTTCATGTCTGACCAGTGACCAGGTGGAGCAGGCTGAGCTCGTCCTGTGATGTTGTGCCAGTGGACCAGCAGTAGCTCCTTGTTACAGTCAGGTGCTGTGAAGGCTCCTCCTCACAGAGCATCAGTTGGAGTAAAGATTCTTATGATTTACCAAAAAAATAAATAAAACATTGATCACCAAAAAAAAAAAAAGATTTGTATGATTTGCTGAATGCCCAAATTGTGTCCGTATTTGCTTTAGAGATGGACCACTCCAATACTGGTGTCTGATATCGCCAATACTGAAAATATTTGCTGGATCAGATATCAGTTCAGCATTTTCAGGACCAATTTTATATATACAGTCAGGTCCATAAATATTGGGAGATCAACACTATTTTCATCTTTTTGGCCCTGGACACCATCACAATGGATTTGAAATGACACAAACAAGATGTGCTTTAAGTGCAGACTTTCAGCTTTAATTTGAGGGTATTTGCATCCAAATCAGGTGAACGGTGTAAGAATTACAACAGTTTCTACATGTGCCTCCCACTTTTCAAGGGACCAAAAGTAATTGGACAAACTAAACAATCATAAATCAAACTGTCACTTTTTAATACTTGGTTGCAAATCCTTTGCAGTCAATGACAGCCTGAAGTCTGGAATGCATTGACATCACCAGACGCTGGGTTTCGTTCCTGGTGATGCTCTGCCAGGCCTCCACTGCAGCTGTCTTCAGTTCCTGCTTGTTCTTGGGGCATTTTCCCTTCAGTTTTCTCTTCAGCAAGTAAAATGTATGCTCAATTGGATTCAGGTCAGGTGACTGACTTGGCCATTCCATAACATTCCACTTCTTTGCCTTAAAAAACTCTTTGGTTGCCTTCGCAGTATGTTTCGGGTCATTGTCCATCTGCACTGTGAAGCGCCGTCCAATGAGTTTTGAAGCATTTGGCTGAATATGAGCAGATAATATTACCCGAAACACTTCAGAATTCATCCTACTGCTTTTGTCAGCAGTCACATCATCAATAAAAACAAGGGAACCAGTTCCATTGGCAGCCATACATGCCCACGCCATAACACTACCACCACCATGCTTCACTGATGAGGTGGTATGTTTTGGATCATGGGCAGTTCCCTTCTTTCTCCAAACTCTTCTCTTCCCATCATTCTGGTACAAGTTGATCTTTGTCTCATCTGTCCATAGGATGTTGTTCCAGAACTGTATCGGCTTTTTTAGATGTTTTTTGGCAAACTCTAATCTGGTCTTCCTGTTTTTGAGACTCACCAATGGTTTACTGTACATCTTGTGCTGAAGCCTCTGTATTCACTCTGGTGAAGTCTTCTCTTGATTGTTGACTTTGACACAGAGACGCCAACCTCCTGGAGAGTGTTCTTGATATGGCCAACTGTTGTGAAGGGGTTTCTTTTCACCAGGGAAAGAATTCTCCTGTCATCCACCACAGTCGTTTTCCGTGGTCTTCCGGGTCTTTTGGTATTGCTGAGCTCACCGGTGCGTTCTTGCTTTTTAAGAATATTCCATACAGTTGATTTGGCCACACCTAATGTTTTTGCTATCTTTCTGATGGGTTTGTTTTGCCTTTTCAGCCTAATGATGGCTTGCGTCACTGATAGTGACAGCTCTTTGGACCTCATATTGAGAGTTGACAGCAATTCGATTCCAAATGCAAAGTTCGAATGAACTTTTGTCTGCTTATAAATGAGATAATGAGGGAATCACACACACCTGGCCATGGAACACACCTGGCCATGGAACACACCTGGCCATGGAACAGCTGAGCAGCCAATTGTCCAATTACTTTTGGTCCCTTAAAAAGTGGGAGGCACATGTAGAAACTGTTGTAATTCTTACACTGTTCACCTGATTTGGATGCAAATACCCTCAAATTAAAGCTGAAAGTCTGCACTTAAAGCACATCTTGTTTGTGTCATTTCAAATCCATTGTGGTGGTGTCCAGGGCCAAAAAGATGAAAATACTGTTGATGTCCCAATATTTATGGACCTGACTGTATATATCAATGTATATATCAATGATTTTTCAGAAATGTATCCAAATGTCAATGTCCAGCTGTATGCTGATGATGCTGTAATCTTTACACATGTCAGAACTGTACAAGAAGCTTCAGAAAAGTTAACATCAGCCATGACTCCTGTCCAGAAGTGGGTCAAGAACTCATGCCTACAACTCAATATAAAGAAAACTGTCTGCATGATGTTCAGTAAAAAAAACAACTGTATATCCACTGTCTTTCTGGACGAGGTGGAACTCAGCCTCGTCAAAGAGTTTAAATACCTGGACTGACGTTGGACCCGACATTGACATTTAAGAAACACATTAAGCGCCTCACAGAAACTGTTAATTTTAACTTGGTGAATTTTAGACAAGTAAGATCCTTTATGACTCTATATGCAGCACAAATGTTTTTACACTCCATGATTCTGTCTCATATAGAGATCTGCATAACCACATGGGCACTTGCTGCTGGCACAACACTCAAACCAGTTGATCACTTTTTTAAAAAGCTGTGAAAATATGAAACAAGAAACCATCCTCAGTTCACCACTGCACAATTTTAGACAAGTACGACTTGCTTAATTTAATAATTTTGTTAATTTTAAATATGGTTGTTTTATATATAAAGTTTTACATGGACTTGCTCCTCCTCCGCTGCAGGATTTTATTAAAACAAAGACTGTCAGTGGGATGGGAACAAGGGCCATGGCACAGGGGAACTGTGAGGTCCCACACAGACGCACTACGTTTGGACAAACTGTGCTCTCAGTCAGAGGCTCTAAGTTCTGGAATTCTCTTCCATCATCAATAAGAGAGACTCCAACACTGGACACTTTCAAATCATACTTGAAACAGTGGCTAATGTTTTAATGTTGCTTTTATTGTCAGTTGTCATTGTTTTTATTGTTTCTTGCTGTGGTGTCACCTACCCAGGGACGACAGATGGAAATTAGCATTTTTGTAACCTGGCATATTTACACTGCAATGTTGCAGATGTTCATTAATTTGCACTGTCCCTATTAAATAAAGAATACAAATTTTAAAAACGATATCATGATTGGACATACAAACTGACGTAATAAGACAATTTACTGCTTGTAATTGGCCCAAAAAGTCTCATAATGTTTGGACTTTTATTTTTTGAAGGAAAATAATAGCTACATACATTTCATTTGTTTTAAAGGTGCATTGTGCAACTTTTTGGTTGGGAGTCCATCACCAGCTTGTTTCTATGGATATGTAATTTCTCCACCTAAAATGTTCCACAGTATGACATTAAACAGCTCTCTCTTACATTTATTCAATTACAGGTGTTTTTATATCTTAAAAATACCTTGAAAAACAAACATTCTGACTATGAGTGGGATTGCCTTTCCTCAGACCTGACCTGTAAATTGGTCTGGTTTGGTCTCCATGAATATATAAAGGTTTAATGCCATACTGTGAAACATTCCAGACATGGAGAAAAGCCTTTGATCAAACCCCTCACCACAAAAGCTACAGAATGCACCTTTAAGAGACCAAGTAGAGTGAAGCAAGAAGGAACTCATGTAAACAGACCTTTTTTTTTCTTTTCTTTTTTTATGTGACATCTATCACTTCTCCTCCAGGATGTCAAAGCCCAGCGCAGCCTGCCTCTGATCGGGTTCGAGGTCTCTCTCCCAGAAGCATGTGACCGCCTGGATAGACGCTTTGCCTTCAAGATCTCCCAGAGCCACCTCACCCTGTACTTCAGCGCCGACGGGGAGGAGCTACAGCGCAGATGGATGGACGTCTTATCGCGCGCCGGCCGTGGGGAGGAGCTACAAGTGCACCAGCCAATCGCAGAGAGCCTGGAGGAGGAAGGGGAGGAGTCAGCTCTGCCCGATGGAGACAATACGTGACTCTGATTGGACAAGAAGTTACGAAATTAGTAACAGAAAAGGCAATCTTTGCTGTGCGTATAACCGTTGGGGTTTTACTTGCATGATTTACACAATATACAGCCCGATGTCACTAAAGTGCACAGGGCTTAAAATATCCTTCCATTTTCAAATATTTACAAAACCGTCCAATGACGAGTCTGATGGAAAAAGGGACTCTAAATACTCCGTTTCCCATGAGCCTTTGCATCATTACAGACGTGACCTTTGCCCCAGTAGTGACAGATTTTGTAATATAGTCAAAATGTTTCCAAACTACACGTCACTGTGCCGTAATCGCCCAGCAACTGATGCTTGGAGCGCTCTGATTGGCTGTAAGGTTTTACACAGAGTAAAATGTTTATTTATTATGACAAAACAGTTATAGGGTGCTTCAAAATAAAAGCACAAATATAAAAAGCCAAATAGATTTATTGTTAGAATATTCACATGAGATGAGATTTTAACCCGAACCAGAACTGCTGCTGTTTCTGAAAAGGAATGAAGATATGTGAGATTTTTTTTATCATTTGAAATCATTTGAAAAAGAAAAAGATTTTCAAAAGAAGAAAAAGACTTATTGTGCACTTGAGAAAACCAAACTAGTTTCACATGTGTTTGTGGTCCTCTTCCTGCTGTGGCGGCACATGTCACAGAAAAACTACATTTCCCAGAAGTCCCCTTGTTATTCTACTGCTGCTGTGAACTTTAAATCAATCTGAAACCTGTTCCCCATAGTCTGTCAGTTACATTGATCAGTCAAAATTAGTTTCACCAATTTTGCCCTTTCGCCCTTTCTTCACAACAGTTTACAACAACACGCTCCCCAGTTATACAGAAAGTGCTTCCGTACACATGGTTCCTTCAGCACAGGGTCTCTGATGAAGAGAAAATGAAATGTTTACGACATATTTATATAAGACAAAACAAAACACTGCACAGCTGCCTCCGCTCTTCACTCTGTCCTCAGTCGTTCTGCCCTGGGACAGACTGATGGAGACATGGCAGCCAGCAGCCTCGTTGTCCTCACACATGTAGTGACAGATCCACTGTTTTCAGAACAAAAATAAACAATCCTATTCAGCTAATTTGGATTTACTCAATTTAACTGACAAACTGTTGAATCAGAAAATGCCAGGTTTCAGCTGAGCGTTCTTCTCCTAAATGGCAGAAGAGTTTTTGGAAGAGGATCGACTTTGAATGAACATTTGGACAAATCAAAGACTTTTTTTAAAACACGTCTCTCCACTATCTTCTCTGTCCTCCTTTTGGAAGTGTTTTTCAAGTGAAATCTTGGTATTATTCTTATTGTGGAAGGTGTTTTTGATTCTGGGTTGTTGTTAGTGTTTTCTGCTTGATGCAAGAAGAAGAAACTTAGACTTTTGTAAATAGAATAATTTATTCTGCTGTGGCCGCCTGCTCGGTCATGTGACTGTGTAAAGAAAAGGCTGTTCCTACACTTCCCACGCTTCCTGGGTCTGCACACGCTCAGTCCACGCACAGGCGGCCATTTTGGCTCCAACTGGGTCAGAGGAGCAACAGGAACCAGACTAAATTAATGGGGTATGCTCTTCTGTGTTTTACCCATGGACTGTATATGTAAATGGACATGGCTAACCTGCTAGCCGTCACATTCCAAATAGGAAGTGATCATGGGGGCGCTTCCGGCTCCATCGACCCCTGGTCCAATTGACTTTACAAAATTGTCACTCTTCTCTCTGTATCTGCCGCAGTGAGTCTTGTCATTTTGGTCTTAAAAACCCGTTCTACACGACCTGGTGTTTTGATTTCACCATTTTGTACGTAAATAAGTTCCTATTGCTAATGGAACTTGGCTCCAAATTGACTCCTATAACTGCTAGCCTCCGGAGCTTAAAGTTATGGGTGATGTCACGCTGCCTTATTCCACTTCTTTATACAGTCTATGGTTTTACCCCCCAAAGTCAAAGACTAAAAAGGTGAATTTGGTGCAGTGTGCGATTCTTTTAGTTCCTTAATGGTAGAAAAGTTCTGCACAAGTGTAAACCACAGAAGTACGAAGTTATTATATTATTATAGATCGATGGTGCAAACGCTTCACCTCAACAACACAGTAAAAAGTCTATTAGCAGTGGTGGAAGAAGTACTCAGTTTTGTCACTCAAGTACTACTTAAGTACAGCTACTGGAGCAAAAAATACTCAAAAGTATCACATGAAAAATCTACTCGTAAAAGTGTTTTAAAATGTATTTTGCGCCGATTTTGATTTAATATACCTTCAAATGTAGCGGTTTTCTGTTCAACAGAAACAAGTGAATCAATTGTTTTTTGTAGCTGTTTTTATTTGTGTATTTTTGTTTGCTCAAACTATGAACGTATTATGATAAAAGGAGAAATTCAATTTGTCAACTGGACAAAGTTTGTTTTGTCGAAAACGTTTCGCCGCTCATCCGAGAGGCTTCGTCAGCTCTTGTTCTAGTGCTGGTTAGACCCTGTTTATATCTAGCTGCAGGGAGGAGCTACCTACACTGAAAAAGCTCTGAAACTATCCCAGCTACTCTGTCTCTTTTGTTTTACGAATTCCTCTGGCGTCTAGTATTAGCATATCTATTAGCCCTAGGAGGCGCTCACTACACTGAAATAGCTCTGAAACTATCAACTAATCTGTCTCTTTGTATTTCAAATTTCTCTGGCGTCCATTTTTCGTCTCCCTATTCAAGACAAACGACCCTCTCCACCCCTCCGCAATGGCTTGTCTGTCCTAATGTTTCTTTGTTTTTGACTTGGTTTGAGAATCGAATTATAGATGGGAGACAAGTTGTGTCTAACTCCCCCATTTCTGTTTAACGACGGATTCTCTTTTTTGACAAAAATAGACTCTTTAATAGCCTCCTAGGGCTTATAGATATGCTAATACTAGACGCCAGAGGAATTCGTAAAACAAAAGAGACAGAGTAGCTGGGACAGTTTCAGAGCTTTTTTCAGTGTAGTGAGCTCCTCCCTGCAGCTAGATATAAACAGGGTCTAACCAGCACTAGAACCAGAGCTGACGAAGCCTCTCGGATGAGCGGCGAAACGTTTTCGACCAAACAAACTTTGTCCAGTTGACAAATTGAATTTCTCCTTTTATCATGGATTCTACCTGGACGACTGAGGGATTCTTCACGTATGAACGTATTAAATAAAACCTCGGCCCTTTCAGGAGACCTCAAAAAATAGTAAAAAAAATACTTCTACTTTTCAGTCCTGTTCAGTAGAAAGTACAGATACGTGCTCTCAATGTAGTGAAGCAAAAGTAAAAAGTATCCACTGTAAAATCTAAGTGAAGTACTGATATCTAAAACTTATACTTCAGTACAGTATGCGTATAAGTACAGTATTTTACTACTTTTACCTTGTTCCACCACTGTTGATTGAGACTTGAGTTCATAATTTGCAGGGTGACATGCCTCTCCTCTCCTGTGCGCGTGACGGGTACTCGGTGTGTGACTCTCGGTGTGTTCTTAGCGTGTTTATGGCGTGTTTTCTTCATGTTTAAGCCAGTCTTGTCTTGATGGAAGGAAATGGCCAGTAACTCACCTCTCCAGCGCCATCTGCACATGCTTACACTCAGACTTTCAAAGCTGTTCATTGATGCAATTTTAACGATTTCCAACTAGTTTTCCAGCTACTGTGTCCTAAACAGCTTATAAAGGTTCCGTCTGTTGGAAGATTTCAATATTTCAAACTTATTTATATGTGTAACAACATTGAGTCGTTTCAGTTGTGCACTTTTACTTGTGCCAAACATAACGTAAACTAGATGGTAAATATAGGATTGTAAAAAATGTATATTCCAAAACGTATTTTATCTCTCAAACATGAGTTTTAACTATTGCCATGCCCTTTTGATAAAGTTTTACATGAAAAGAATACCTCAAATTATGTGTAAACAGTGATCTTTGCAGCCGATGTCATCAGCATTCTCTGGGGGTGTGACGCTAACTGAAAGCACTGCTCTGTTTGAAGCTCCATTACTCACTTTAGACTTAAATCTGAGCTTTGTTTTAACACAATCTGGCCAGAAAGAGCTGACGGATTAGTTGATTTGTGCTTTTAAACAATTCTCTCACGTAAAACTACAGTCACAAGCTAGCGAGCGTTAGCCTACAGTTTTTCAGCTCACTTTTTTGTTGAAAATCAAACTCCTAAACGGGATCATAAACGCTCGTATTGATCACAGGCTCCTCAAAATACACAACATCCATTTTGTCTTTCTTAAAAACTTTTTTGCCAGTATTTGCTAATGTGTGCATTGTGTCTCCATGGTAACATTCGACCATTAGAGATACATGTAGAACACCCCCAGCGTGATGTTACTGCAAAGTATCTGATATGAAGAGCCAATTGTTATTATATCTGCAAAACTCCTTTAACAAAATGCAACGATTTGACCGTGACTAGTATTACTGAAATGCTTCTTTATACAGATTTCTCTATAAAGTTTAATGGTGCACTGTGTAACTTTTCTAGTGGAGGGCTTGTCACCTGCTTCTCTCCATGGAGACATTGCCTGGAATGTTCCACAGTTTGGCATTACTCTTATTTATCTCTACATAGATACCAGGTGACACTACAGTTACAGTTACAATTAAAACCCATGTTATTGAGTAAATGCAATATAGATACGTTTAAGGCCATACCGGGACATTCCAGACAAAACAATAACATCTCCGTGGAGACAAGAAGAACCAGGAAAGTTACAGAGTGCAGCTTTAACACTTACATTATGGTGCTATGGCAGTCATCTTGTTATTCCTTTCCTTCATTCATTCACTTAAACATTCAAAATGTCTCTGCAACTTATATTTGGGGAACAATTTAAATACACAAAGAGCTATACATTCTGGTGCTAGGAGATGAGATAGATAATAGCACAATTTAGCCACAACTTTCTTTTGTAATAGACCCAAAAGATGTTACATTTTTACAATCAAATCTCTGCATAAAACCATTCATATTTTTGCCTTATATTCAGTGTTGTGCCAAAACCACAAAACCTGTATTTGTATTTGTTTTTTTTGTTTTTTTCATGTTACCCCTTTATGTTATTGTACACATCTTTGAGTTCTTCCATTGGTGTGTTCTTGGAGGCAGTTTTAATTTTCAATCAGTGGTGGCTGGAATTGATACTTAAAGTTGCATTGAGTAACTTTCTAGTGGATGATTGGTAACTATAGCTGGTCTTCGTGGAGATTTTAGTCCTTTGACTCACCAGGGTACGTTACAGGTCAGATCTGTGGCGAGCCAACCCTGCTCACGGTGAGAATGCCTGATATTCAAGGTAATTTTGAGCCATAAAACGCATCTAATTAAATAAATGTAAGAGAGATCATTTTAACATCATACTGTGAAACAATCCAGGCCAAGCAATAACATCTCCATGGAAACAACAAGGTTACACAGTGCACCTTTAAAGCATTTTATATCCAAAAATGTGGAAATAAGCCTAAATATTCAAGAAATAATCTGTATTTGAGGAGAGCTTTTATTGTGAAAATCTTGTGTCGTTCTTGAGCCCAAGGTTGTTCCCATGCACAGTCCTCTCCACGTGTCCCTGACTACTCACTTCTTTTTCATTCGAAACCCCTGTCGCTATAGCAACCACCGCTGTCTCCATGACAACCTCCTCACATCGAAGGCTTCGGTAAGCATGGCGACCGTCTCCAGCAAGCACCACTTCCTGTTTCTATGTGTCTCCAGTGAACAGCCTCAGCACTTCCTCCTCATTGACTGTACATATTATTATTATTATTATTATTAAGGAGTATTATGAATGATTATTGGTGGATTTTTTTTTTTTTCTTTTTGGTTACCGCAGGTTTCGGTTAGTGGCCGGCCACTGCCTTCCTCCTGTTACTGTCTCTTACCCACAATGCACCTCTGTATGAAAATAGAGTGACAAATGTTTATGAGGTACAAGTCAATAAAGCATCAAAATGATTCAACTGCTTGTTTTTTTATTTTATGTAAGTACCTGGCTTATAGTAATTCTCTATTTTTATACCATATAACTTTGTAGTCCTTGTTTACACCTGGTTTTGGTTCAAGTTTACACTCGATTTTGCCCCAGATTAGTTTAAATTCTGATTTAATCTTCTAAATTTTAATTTTTGTTAATTTAGAAAGACATTTACAGGTGCGCTGTGTAACTTTTCTGGTGGAGAGTCCATCAGCTACTACTCTCCAGGGAGATGTTGTCTGGAATGTTCCACAGTATAGCACACTTACAGTATTTATCTCTACAGACACAGCAGGTGATGCCATGGGGCAAAGTTACATGTCAGATTTGTGGAAAGGCAAGCCCACTCACAGTAAGAATGCATGTTTTAGGTCAATAAAAAAAAAAAAAACATGTTGCAGGATGGATACATTTAATGCCATACCCTGCCATACATTCCAGACAAAGAAATAACATCTCCATGGAGAACAGATTTGACCGACCCTCCACCAGAAAAGTTACACAATGCACCTTTAAATTATGGTCAAATCATTTTCAGTTTTCATACATTTATTTTAAATCTTAGTCTGCAAAAATGTGATACCATAGCACTGGCGAAACTGGTCAAAAATATTTAAATTTGCAACATAATTTATACATTTGGGCATTATAGATTCTAGACCTGGTTTAGAACTTGAACTAGAGCTGCTCATCATATTTACAGCTCTGGAAAAAAAAAAAAAAAGAGAGAGACCACTGCAAAATTATCAGTTTTTCTGATTTTACTACTTATATGTATGTGTTTGGGCAAAAAGAACATTTTTGTTTGAGTCTTTAAACTACTGACAACATTTCCCCCAAATTCCAAATAAAAATATTATCGTTTAGAGCATTTATTTGCAGAAAATGACAAATGGTCAAAATAACAAAAAAGATCCATGTTTTCAGACCTCAAACAATGCAAAGAAACAAGATCAAATTCATTTTAAAACAACATAATACTAATGTTTACACTTAAGAAGAGTTCAGAAATCAATATTTGGTGCAATAACCCTTATTTTTAATCACAGCTTTCATGCGTCTTGACATGTTCTCCACAAGTCTTTCACATTGTTCTTGGGTGACTTTATTCCACTCCAGGTGCAGGAACTGAAGTAGCTCAGCTTTGTGTTTGTGTTGGAATTCAACAGACGCTGGAATGGAATGGCTGTAATACATGTAGAGATGCTGATTTCAGAAAAAAAAAATACAGTGGTCTCTTTTTTTTCCAGAGCTGTAGTTTTTGTTTTAACTTTATAATGCCACAAAAGTTTCAGAAAAATCATGTAAATAATATTAAATTTAAGTAGATCGTTGTAAAAACTGTAATACCCAAGAAGCGTCACTAGATGGCGCCTCTCGTATTGTAATTACACAGTAGCCGCGGCTCTATTTGCAAGTTCACCGATTTCTGCGCAAAAACAGAGCAGCAGAAGAGTGACTAGTGCAGGCTAAACTCCCGCACTCCTAACACGGCGGACTCTGCAGGTTCTGAACGCGTCAACAACATTTATTTAACATTTATTTTCACGCTTCTTCCTACCGGCTTCGTTTGCGCCATTTGTGCGGTTTGTGAGAGCAGATGCGCGCACAGCGAGAGACCGCGTTTATCACCAAGCAACAACTCACATTCATGCAGTGATGACAAGAAGATCTAATCTAACAGATTTATTTTTTTTTACCAATTCTTCGTCAAAAATTTACAAAACTTTGAACTTTTGTTGAAATTATGATTATCTATTTTAACAATATGCAATTTATGTTCTATGGACCATGTGCTCTCTGTGTCCTTAATAGACTTAGACTTAGACAAACTTTATTGATCCACAAGGGAAATTGTTTTGGGTACAGTAGCTCACTCATCAAATATAATATATAACAGAGGGTAACAAAAAAATAGAAGGAATAGAAACCAAAGAGCAATAGACCAGTGTCAGATGAGACATAATTATAAAAAATAAACATAATTATAATAATGTATATCTACAAAGCAGAATTAATAGATATAATAATATAATAATAGATTAATAGATATAATAGGGGGCGGCAGTAGCTCAGTTGGTAGAGCATATGCCTCGTGATCCAGGGCTTGGTGGTTGTCCCAGCTCCCACAGATGAGCGCTGCCGTTGTGTCCTTGAGCAAGACACTCAACCCCACCTCGCCCCCAGTGTCTGTGGACACTGGTAGCCCCCATGGCAGAAGTACATCAAGGCCTGTTGTGACGTGAGCCGTCCTCCTGTGGACCCACCACCCGCAGAAGGATTCATGGGGGCTGGTGCATTGTGTTCTGGGCAGCAGAACACTGCTTGGACTGCTGCCTCCGCGACCCAGAAAATGGAAAAGTGGAAGAAAATGAATGAATTAATGTATTTATTATTTATTTATTTAACCTTTATTTATCCAGGTAAACTGTTTGAGAACCACTTCTCATTTACAAACATGACCTGGCCAAGAAAATAAAATGAATAGATATAATAATAAAAAAAATTAAAGATGTGCTGTAACTTTTCTGGTGGAGGGTCCATCATTAGCTATAGTTTATTTTTGCCTAGAATGCACCACAGTATAGCATTGAACATATAGCTATCTCTATCGACTAAGACTAAGTTACAGGTAAGATCTGTGGAGAGGCGAGTTCATACATATAAATGCATGCCTTTTTTGCAGTAGGCTATTTTTGAACAAGATTAGTTTAAAGTCTGATTTAATCTCCTAAATTTGAATTTTCATTCATTTAAGAAAGACATTTAAAGGCGCACTGTGTAACTTTTCCATCAATCAATCAATCAATCAAACATTATTTATAAAGCGCTTTTCATACAAAATTGTAACACAAAGCGCCTTACAGTGATTAAGGATTAGAAGATTAGAAGATTGACTTTTTTATTGATGTCACACAGGAGAAATCGTTTTCTGCCTTTGACCCGAGGACCATCCCCATCTACTCTCCAGGGAGATGTTGTCTGGAATGTTCCACAGTATGGCACACTTACAGTATTTATCTCTACAGACACAGAAGGTGATGCCACGGGGCAAAGTTACATGTCAGATTTGTGGAAAGGCAAGCCCACTCACAGAAAGAATGCATGTTTTAGGTCAATAAAAAAAAACAAAACAAAAAAAGTTACAAAATGGATACATATTAGATTAGATTAAACGTTATTGTCATTACACATGTATAAATTAGGGACGTCAACAATTAATCGACTTATGATTAATTGCCGATTAAGACGTTGGTCGAACAAAATGCATTAATTGTAATTAATCGCTAATCACGGACACGCGCACCCGCGTGGTCACGAAACAAGGCAACCGTGCACCGCGCTCACTCAACGGCATGGGCTGCTGAGCACGAGATCGAACCACAGCGCCCGGAATGCGTAGTCTCAGCCCGAGCCACAAACCAGCCGCACGAAACCAGCAGCGGCACGTGGTGGTTTAATCCTGGTTTAGTCCAGGTCTAGACCTGGTCCAGTCCTGGTTTAGTTCTGGTCTAGACCTGGTTTAGTCCACGTTTAGTTCTGGTCTAGTCTCTAATCCAATCAGGACGCAGAACACAATGTTACACTATTTAAAAAAAAGTTACACTATTTTTAAAAAAATTGAAAAAATAAATAAATAAAAAATCAGCGAACCGCGATAGAGCGAGGGATTACTGTATTTTGTTATTCAGCATCAATACATTTGTCTGCTTTTTACTAAGGAATAATTAATTGAGGAATATACAATATAATAATACTATGATATATTTTTGACTCAGTGTTATGTTACTATAGCTTATATTCTTAAAGACCCTATTGAAACACTAAAATTCAGGTGAAAAACGCCGCTTATCAGTTAATCGTTAATCGATCGATAAGGTCAATCAACTATAGATTAATGAATTAATGGATAATTTGCATCCCTAGTATAAGTAGTAGTAGTAGTAGTAGTAGTAGTAGTAATTTATTTCGAGCATATGATACTTGTAGTGCACAGAAAATGTACAGTGTCATACAATTTAAATAAACAACAAAAAAGAACAGAAAAAAGAAAGAATATATAGACACAAATACGTATTTTTTTTTGCATATATGTACATGCCCGAAAAGGAGTGGGTAGAAGTAAAACTTATTAAATCCCACCCCTTCTCCCAAAGTTAGTATTGATCCTTATTTTTGTGTTTTTACCGGTGTTAACCGGTGACAGTGGTTGGCTGCCAATACTTGAATACTTGTACAGTGTAAAGCAATTACAATAAGACAGGAAAAAAATACCAAAACTCCAAAACGGCCTGAAACCCGATATGGCAACAGAAAAGTAAAGTTCAGAGCGGTGTTAGCTTCTTTCGGACTAGCGGTGTTTACAAAACAGCTGAGTTCACGCATGCGCACTGTCCTCTCTGATGACGTCATCAAATGAAACTATAGCTGGATATCGGGTTTCAGGCCGTTTTGGAATCCACTAAAAGTCTACCCTGACACAGCGATCTTCTGTGATTTGAAAAGTGCTAAAGTTTGTGTTATTTGGAGAGCGCAAAGTAATGCCCCAAGCATATGATACGAGCACCATGTTAACGGATACGGGATCATTAGTAGAACAGAACGGCAACATAACTTTTGCGATACCACTCCAATTGACACCAAACTGCTATGGGTGAGTAAAACTACTTGTTTTATTGCCGAAAGAAGGCTCAGATTGTAAAAAAAAAACGTTACTTTTCCTTTAAGTATTATTTAGAGTATTATCCAGAATATTTATCCTTCATCCCCACCGCTATCAGACTGTACAACTCCACCATATAGTCTAAACGTGCAATTTTTTCTACATTCTCATATTTACCCAATATTTTATTATTACCGGTATTATTACTTATCTAGTCTGCATGCACTTTTTTGTTCTAACTTTCTTTTGCACTGAACTTCCTGGAGCTGATGTGGCAAGTGAACTTCTCCTGTGTGAGATCAATAAAGTCTTATCTTATCTTTAGAGTATTATCCAATAGGCCTACTATGGCAACGTCTCTAAAAAATATCAAAATACTGCCTAAGCTGGTCGGTTTATTGCACATGGTAAATTAATTCATCCTGGTTTTGATGATTCAAGTTTTTATTCAAATGAATGGAGGATGAAAACAAAGCTGTTGAATGTATGCTCGCCCCCGCGGCTGGATACTGCGCGCTCCCGTGGTGCTGATGAGGCGGATGAATGAGGTGCACGCGACCACAACAACAAACACGCGCGAGGACAATCAGGGCTGCACGCGGGGCTGGGGCGCGTGGCTCGGTTCGGGTTCGGGCGGATCATGTGACCAGAGGGGACCAGGTGCAGAAGACCGAGCCGAGGGAGGAGCGCTGGCCGAGGTAGGAGCAGCTTTTCTCGGTCAAACGGGGATGCAACACGCGGCAATCCCCGGTGCGCGCCTGAGCTCGTTAGATAAAATGCTACTTAAAGGTTTTGTCACTTGTCTTGGTCATATATTCGTGTTATATTTGTGCCAAACTGTTTTCCCCAATTCTTCGAAATCTACACAATAATTCGTCGTACAAAAATAAAATATAAAAGTTAATAATTCAGAGCAAATGTTATTTTTTTGTGAGATGAACTTGATCCGTGCGAGTTGTCCGCGTTTTAGGGCGTGTTATTGACAAAACATGCCTCTGTGTGGTATGTTACTAGGGAAAACTGCTTTTTCTTTCTGGTGGATGCATCTTTAAAAATCAGCTGACAGTGTGTGAATTGCACAATGCACAAAATTGACAGTTTAACTAGATGAATTCATGACAACATTTTGCCATTAACCAGCCTACTTTTCTCTTTAAAGTGCGTTTCTCCACTTGATATCTGTCAGATAACATTTTTTTCTGTTTAGTTATGTTTATTTTCTGTTTATGTCTTTTATTTTAGCTATCCCTCGTTGCTTCCTTATGATTTTCAGTGTTTTTTCAGTGTTTTTGTTCACTGATTGGAATTTTAAGTATGTTGCGTCAGGCGTTCAGCTGCCCAAACCCATCACACTTTCAACCAGGTTTCCTCTTCTTGTATGAAGAATTGAACGTACCAGCTGTGAAATATGAAAACTTTATCTTCTATCAAAGCAGTGGGTGTTTTTCCCCTTTTTTTTCTCTCCATCTCTTGAGCGTGTGTGCTTTTTTCTCATTTCTATAGACTTATCATTGTGTAACATTTTCACTTTGTTTGCCCACTGTCTGATTCTACAACCATTTTATTCATTTAAAGGCGCAGTACGTAACTTTCCTTTTCCTGTTGGACTGTCTGCTACCTGCTTGTCTCCACGGTTACGTTATCGCTTTTCTGGAATGTTTCACAAAATGGCATCTTGAAAAACATGCATTCTTATACCGTGCGTGAGCTCACCACTCCGCAGATCCGACCTATAACTTGGCATATAACTGCATCATCTTGTCTACAGCTAGTTTTCACGGAGATACATTATTTTAACGCTATACTGTGGGACTTTTCAGACAATGCCATGCCGTAACATCTCCAGGGAGACGAGTGTAGGGCACGCTCCACCTGAGAAGTTACACAGTGAAACTTTAATATCCATACAAGTTCAGTCATTTAGAAAATGCATTGTTCAGAATTCCAGGCGGTGTGACGGTTATGACCACTTCTCCTTACCGCACGTTGTACGACAGGTCACATATAGATTAACCTTGAAAGATATTGATTTTTTGATTAAGTTGTCAGGTTCATCAGCCATCCATTAAAGGTCCAATATTACGCAAAATTGATTCTTGTGAGCTTTAAGAAATGTTATAATGCTGTTACCTCATCAAAAACAGACCTGGAGTTGGGTTTTGTTTCATTCACACATGTTTGAGTAACGCTTTATTATTAGTCTGTCTGCATCTCCAAACCTCCTTGTGATGTCATGAGGTGGTAGTTTTCAAGTTAACAGCTACCTATTACCTTTAGTTCAATAAAGTTCGACAATTCCAGGTCTGAAATCATCCACAAGATTGTAGCGATAGTGCACGGGGTTTAAAGGTCCCATGACATGAAACTTTCACTTTCTGAGGTTTTTGAACGTTAATGTGAGCTCCCCTACCCTGTTTAGGGCCCCCCCATGGCTAAAAGTTGCAAAATGTCTAAACTGAGCATTTGCGATCCTTTTCTGTGTTAGAAAAAAACACAGCTCAAACGGGCGATTCTGAACAAGGCACCTTATTGACGTCAGATCGAAAAATGCAGTTCCACCCCCGTCTGTCTGAACTCAGCGTCTCTGTAAATCACGCCCAGAGAGTTTGGACTGTGAATGCGCTAGGCAATGCGAAATGCGTTTTTTTATTTGCCTGGAGGCACGTCCGAGTGTTTCTAGGCTCGGAAGTCCTTTATCTGAGCCTCTGGACCTTTGAACAGCAGTGGTTTAATTTTATTTTCTGTGGAAATGTGTTTATTTTTCAATGGAACGCTTCTCATCTCTTCTCCACGCAAAAACACGGAAATGGGTCAGAGCGCAGCTGAGAGCTGAGAGCGGGGAGTTTGGCCACGCCCCCACCCTCTACTATAGGCCATCTCTGTCCTCCTCATTTGCATTCAAGCAACAACGCCCATAATGGAGTGTTCAGAGAGAGAAAAATTACTCTTTCTCATCTTATCTCTGTTTCTCATGCACTGAGTGTTGATTTTGAAGAAGGATTCATTTACAGTATTAGAGAACCATTAAGGAGCCATATAAAAGCATCAAGAAGTACCATGTCATGGGATCTTTAAAAACACATTGGAGCACTTCCTGTATCACCACATGATGAGTGTTTTCAGTTTGAGAAGAATTCAGCCTAAATGTGCAGGATTTGTGTGTTAAAAATGTGTGAATGAAACAAAACACAACTCCAGGTCTGTTTGTGATGAAGAAATGACAACACAGATTAGAAAATAACCTTGAAATATATTGATTTTTTGATTAAGTTGTCAGGTTAATCGGACATCCCTTGAATAACAAATACAGCTCTGGAAAAAAATAAGAGACCACTGCATTTTTTTCTGAAATCAGCATCTCTACATGTACAGCCATTCCATTCCAGCGTCTGTTGAATTCCAACACAAACACAAAGCTGAGCTACTTCAGTTCTTGCACCAGGAGTGGAATAAAGTCACCCAAGAACAATGTGAAAGACTTGTGGAGAGCATGCCAAGACGCATGAAAGCTGTGATTAAAAATAAGGGTTATTGCACCAAATATTGATTTCTGAACTCTTCTTAAGTGTAAACATTAGTATTATGTTGTTTTAAAATGAATTTGATCTTGTTTCTTTGCATTGTTTGAGGTCTGAAAACATGTATCTTTTTTTTGTTATTTTGACCATTTGTCATTTTCTGCAAATAAATGCTCTAAACTAGGGATGCAAATTATCGGTTAATTCATTAACTGATAGTTGATTGACCTTATCGGTCGATTAATGATTAACTGATAAGCGGCGTTTTTCACCTGAATTTTAGTGTTTCAATAGGGTCTTTAAGAATATAAGCTATAGTAACATAACACTGAGTCAAAAATATATCATAGTATTATTATATTGTATATTCCTCAATTAATTATTCCTTAGTAAAAAGCAGACAAATGTATTGATGCTGAATAACAAAATACAGTAATCCCTCGCTCTATCCAATTTTTTTTTTTATAGTGTAAAATTTTTTTTATAGAGTAACATTGTGTTCTGTCCTGATTGGCTAAGAGACTAGACCAGGACTGAACGTGGACTGGACCAGGTCTGAACCAGGTCTGGACCTGGACTGGACCGGGACTGGACCGGGACTCGACCGGGTCTAGACCTGGACTAGACCAGGATTAAACCACAGGGGCGCGTGCTGGTTTTGCCGCGCCCCGTGCTCCGAGCCGCAGGCCAGCCGCGCGGGGCTCGGGGCGCGGGCTGCGGCGAAACCGGCAGCAGCGGCACGCATTCCGGGTTAGATCTCGCCTCGCGCGTACACCCGGGGCTGCTAAGCAGTGCCGTTGGCGCCTGCGGTCGGCTGTGAGTCGATCTTGGCGCAGCGCGGTTGCCTTGTTTCATGACCACGCGGGTGCGCATGTCCGCGTGTCCGCGGTTAGCGGTTAATTACAATTAATGCATTTTGATCGACCAACGTCTTAATCGACAATTAACCGTTAATCGATTAATTGTTGACATCCCTACTCTAAACGATAATATTTTTATGTGGAATTTGAGGGAAATGTTGTCAGTAGTTTATAGACTCAAACAGAAATGTTCCTTTTGCCCAAACACATACCTATAAGTAGTAAAATCAGAAAAACTGATCATTTTGCAGTGGTCTTATTTTTTCCAGAGCTGTATATGGAGGATTTCTGTGTTTTTATGTAATCAACTGGTCCATGTTTCATTAATCTAAGTGGAATTTTAAGTTGAGTTTTTCGTGGCAGTTTCCGCTGAGCCCTGCAGCTATAATTCCTGTTTAAAGTTGCAGACAGCTTTGAACTGCAGCGCTGGAGTCAGTTCTGTCTGACAGAGAAGAACGGGTTTTAAAGAGCCAGATAAGGACAGAGTGGAAGATAGTGGGGGTGGCAGGAAAGTTAAAAATGTATTGTGTAACTTTTCTGCTGGAGGGTCCGTCAAATGCCCTGTGGGAGATGTTATTGCTTTAACTGGAACATTTCACAGTATGGTATTAACCCTTTCTATCTTCATGGAGCCCAAACCAGACCAAGTCACAGGTCAGATCTGTGGGGAGGCGACCCCGCTCACAGTCAGAATGCCTGTTTCTCTAGGTATTTTTGAGCTATAAAACCATCTGTAATTGAATAAATGTAATAAATGTTTAATGTCATACTATGGCAGAGCAATGACATATCCATAGAAACAAGCAGGTGACAGCCCCCCCCAACCAAAAAGTTACAGAGTGCACCTTTAAAATACAGTGTTTTAACCATATCAAATTAACAAACATGACTAGCCTGGTAATTCAAAATGGTTGCTTATTTTTGTTTGACTATAACCATTCATTTCATTTCATTTATTTAGTCATTCATTTCGAGCAGGTCAAGGAAATAAATACATGTAACCAATTTACAGTCAAATAAATTCATATTTTTTTTGCTCGAAAAGGAGTGGGAAGAAGAAAACATATTGAATCCCACCCCTGCCTTCCAAAACATAACTTAAATTATTGATTTAGCTTCCTTGTCAGTTCAGTTGAAAACACAAAAACAAAACAAAACAAAGGCAAATTCCATTCTTGTACAAAAAACAACAAATTACACATAAGGTGTTTCTATCAGGACATTTAGATCTGATGATTTAGATCTGATGTCAGTTATTATTTGTTATTATACTGTATTATGGTCTATATAGATTTACATTTGACCTCGAGTCGCCTTTATTCTGTAATCTCAAACACTCTGATGATATAACACGGAGGGTCTGGATGTGTCCTCTGGATCTGACCCACTCTCCGGTGCTCAGCCTGTCAGGTCAGTTCTGAGTCTGGACGCCCTGTAATGGGGGATCGCTGTATGTGCTTTAGTTTAGATTGAGCAAAACTGACACAGACACAGGGAGAACATGCAAAACCTGCAATGAGGCAGTTAGCGCGTTGGTATTACATTTGTACTTTCAAATAGAGTATGTTACCTGACCCACCCACCCCATTCTATTGTATTTTATATAAATTATTTTCTATTATTATTATTTTTTTAGTCTTTATTTCAAGAGACAATACAGAGACATTAAAGGTGCATAATAAAAACAGATTTTGACCTCTATTTTCAATATTCAATTCAAAGTTTATTATAAAAAAAACAGTCTCAGTGCCTCTTTCAGTTTCTTTTTTTTAATTTTTTTTATCCATTATGCCCCTATTATCCCCTCCCACCCCTCGCCCGGCCAGCCGATACTTTAGTTACCTCTAAATATTGAATAGTTGTTGTTTTCCTTTAATCTTATGTGTATTAGGCGCTCATGGGAGGCGGAATTCTTTTCTATTATTGATTTATTTATGTTTCTGTTAACCTTATATGTGTTATCAGTACAGTTTATTATCAACTATTTTGCTGAAAAACTTCAATGACAAGATTATTTTTTAAAAAGTAGTCATCAAAAATACAAAATATGCTAAAATATACTCTATGTGATTAGCTTAGAGGGCAACGTTTTGAAGAATAATATTGGTTAAGACGATATTTGTTTTGACACTTGCTTTTTGCTTCCCACTCCCCAGACACCTCCTTGTCCGTTCTAGTTTAAGCGTCACATTTCCACAGTATCTAGAGTATGTTTGTGGTAGCCTCAATACTAGAAAGTATTGAAAATCAGGTACTGATCGGTATAAAAACTAGTATTTAAACTACAGTAGATACTCATATGAACAAGTATCAAGTATCAACACTATTAAAGTCCCATTCACAGGACAGAAATGAACCTTTCCTGAAGCTTTAGAATGATCTTGAGCTGTATCAGAACAAGTAGAAGAGCACATAGACGAGTACACGAACATGGAAAGTACCTGGACCACTGAAGGATTATATAAATATAAGGCCACATGGAAATATAAAAGAAAGTATGATAAAAGGAGAAATTCAATTTGTCAACTGGACAAAGTTTGTTTGGTCGAAAACGTTTCGCCGCTCATCCGAGAGGCTTCGTCAGCTCTGGTTCTAGTGCTGGTTAGACACTGCTTATATCTAGCTGCAGGGAGGAGCTCCCTACACTGAAATAGCTCTGAAACTATCTCAACTAATCTGTCTCTTTGTTTTCCAAATTACTCTGGCGACTAGTCCTCCCTGCAGCTAACCAGCACTAGAACCAGAGCTGATGAAGCCTCTCAGATGAGCGGCGAAACGTTTTCGACCAAACAAACTTTGTCCAGTTGACAAATTGAATTTCTCCTTTTATCATGGATTCTACCTGGACGACTGAGGGACTCTTCACGCATAAAAGAAAGTATCAATTTAATGTTGGAAATCACATTCTATTGTCTATCTGAAGAGTGTTTTTATTATCATAGTGATATCAGAATTGGCATTGAGTGTACAATCTGTTCCTTGTGTTGAAATTGAGTTTGTAATTTTATTATTAACACTATTCAAAACTTATTGCGTAATATTTTGATTAAATGTCTTGGTAAACTTTTTGTTCTGACATTGCATTTCTCTTAGATTCCCTTAACTTCTTCCACGTTTTTTTTTTTTTTGTTTGTTCTCAGTCTCAGATCTTGGTGAATATTTCATGTTTTTCCTTAAAGACAATAGATTATGTTTTTCAGTGAGATGTCACGTGACCACAATCTTTAATTATTCAACTGCTGCAGAGTTGACAGGTTTATATCCACAAATAGCGCGAGAAAAACAGTTCACAACAATGTATTATGTTGTATTATGTATTATTATGTTCACCAATTATGTTGAGAGGGTTGGCAGTTGGTTTGATCATGCTTTTGTTTTTTTTTTGTTTTTTTTTCTTTATTATTTTTTATTATTATTATTTTTATTTTATTTTGTTTGTTATTATTATTTTTTTTTATCTATTTTTTATTTTTTTTTATTTTATTTAATTTTTAAAAAAATATTTTGTTTGTTATTATTTTTTGTTGGAGCCTTGCCTCCATGAGTCTACATACGGAGACAGGAAAAAAGTAACTAAAAACATACATACATTTATATATTTGTATAAGTATAGCTCTCAAAACTGTCATTTATGAAGTACAATACCTTTAAATACTCAAGATATAATTGGAATTGTATTAAACCTATATATTACTTATATTTTCTAGGCTTTTGCTCTTAGTTTTACTTTAGATTCCCCCTTTGACTAAGAAATACTATTGCGCACACATATAACCTGTGATGGGAACAATACATACAGTACTTACTACTAAAATGTATTTAGTTACAGAAAGCCAAATACCTGCAGTAAAATGTATTTTATATTGTATTCTGATACATGGACTAATCACAGTACTGTCTCTGAATACTTAGAATACTTTTACATTATATTATAGTGAAGAAACAGGATCTTTGCATTGATTTAAGTCTAATTAGAGATTAAAAAAGAGCTGTGTTTTCTGTATTTTCACTAATACTCTGCAGTCCAAAGTTAAAAATGCACAATCGAATACTGTCATGTATTTCTTTTAATTTAGAAAATACACTGTATCCTGTACCAAAACGTACTTAAAATTAATATTCAGAATACATATTTTCGGTACATGTATTCAGTTACTTACCAACACTGCTTATAACCTTACACTAATTGCTTCATCTTTACTATGGGATATTTAGATTCTCAGTTCTCACAGTAACGGCTGGAAAAATAATTAATTATGTCATCATTTCCGTTTCTCCGTTTGATGTGACATTCCCAGACCTGCCCTGCTCTCTCTCCTGGTGTGAGGAGGTCCCAGCTTCAGCTCTGTGGTCCATTCATGCTTCACATCTCCTCACTGACATCAGGAGTAATCCCCACAGTAATGAGATTACAGTAGATTTTCTCACATTTCACAGATTAAAGTGTCTCTCGAGCAGCTGGAGACGCCGCACACACAATCGGACCGAACATTATGACCACTGACAATTATATGAACTAGATTATCTCTTTAAGGCACTTGAGTTTTTTCCATGAACATTCCATGAACATGTTAATGACATCCATAAAACAATCGCACACACACTGATGTCCATGCAGCTTTCAACACTCTTGCACTTTACAAATTGCACCTTCATTTTTGCACCTTACATATTGTACATTTCATCCTACCTTGAACTTTCCTTTTTGTTGGAAGAGTATATGTTTACCTGTATGTCTTATGTATATTTATTGTTGATGAGTGTAGCTGTGTGTGTGTGTGTTTTTTAGTTTAAATTGCACATTTGGTGTCTGGTGAAATGCAATTTCAGTCCTCTGTGTAATGTCTGTTACATAGTGAATTGACAATAAAGTACACTTTGACTTTTGACACACAAGTCAGTGTTTTGTCTTGACAGTGTTTATTAGAAGGAAAAACAGATCGAAATGGCTGCCATTTTGAGTCTGTGGTTTAGCTCATCAGATCCTGTTACCAATATGCTGTTTTGGCAGTTTCATCATAGCAAAATTTCTTCATTCAAATATTTGTCAATATTTCTCTGTATTCTCTCTGTACTCATGCCCCCCCCTCCCGTAATGTATTCCAAACAAAAAGATACCTCATGTAAAACCGTTCCACTGTATTGTCGTATGTGTATGTGATTGATTTTATCTGCATTTTCTATTCTGTTCATGTTCTGTTATCGCGGATGAGAGAGGTGGAATGTTAGCGCTGCACGTCAGCTGCTTTAAAGGGATTGCGCGTTTTTTTAAAAATGTTAATCTGTATGGGTTTCCTTCTAAAAGTTAGGTGCGGTAACACCGGCTTACCTCTGACAGCTTGCGCTCAGCCCGGTTCTGCTGGGGTTCTGGAGCTCAGGTAATTAGGTCCGGTAACTTCACGGGAACTTGTAATAAAGCTTGTTTTTCTTCTCAAAACAAAACATTTGTCCGAAAGGTGATGTATTTGCGTCCCAAACAGTTGTCCACGAAAAATACAGCAGCGTATTTTCGCATTTGCATATCTCGTCTCGATTCGTATCACTGCGCTTACATTAGCTGCCTGTTGCTTGTTCACTCGTAAACTTCCCCTTACGGTGGACCGCATCCGTCGTTCACTTCCGCTAAAGGTTAACAGGCTAATATTAAGTAATAGGCGCGCAGTGATATGAATGCGAATGCGAAAATACGCTGCTGGATTTTTCGTGGACAACTGTTTGGGACGTGAATATATCACCTTTGGCACAAATGTTTTGTTTTGAGAAGAAAAACAAGCTTTATTACGAGTTCCTGCGAAGTTACCGGACCTACTTACCTGAGCTCCAGAACGCGAGCAGAACCGGGCTGAGCGCAAACTGTCAGAGGTAAGCCGGTGTTACCGCACCTAACTTTTAGAAGGAAACCCATACAGATTAAAACAAAAACAAAAAACGCACTATCCCTTTAAGGACTGTCTTTGTCCTGACAGGGGGAAGATGTGACCCGTTCATTTCTAATCTCATCTGGTTGCATATCAATGACAAATAAAGCTTCCATTCCATTCTATAAAGTCTGGATACAGTGTTTTGAGAATTAATCCAGAAGGCAAATTTCACTATAATCAACCCTAACCACAAATTTACAGTATTTTGTGGAGAGGAGGAGGCAGAGCTGGGAGCTAAAGTTGTTGATTGATCTACATAAGTCTCACCCATGGCCATGTGCCTTGGGTCCTGAGCTTGTTTCAGACTTTTCCTTCCTGCTTCGTGGGTGTGTGAATCTCACTGTGAGGCTGCCTCAGGGAGAGCCTTGATGGAGGGACTTCTTCTTTCAACCTGGGGAAACCTAGGGGTGACAGTGACTCACTTGGTAGAGCGTTTGTCCACTGATCCAAAAGCTGGTGCTTCAAATCCAGCTCCCACAGATGAATACTACTGTTGTGTTCTTGGGCAAAACACTTAAACCCCCCTACCCCTAGTGTCTGTGTATACTGGTGTATGAATGTGTGAGTGGTTCCCTGACGTAAATCGCTCTGAGTGCCTTGAAGGTGGAAAAGAGCTGTAGAAAAATGTGACCATTTACCTGAGGATCCCGAGGAGGAATTATGAGAAGTGTCTGGGGAGAGGGAAGTCCAGACGAGCATGATTGGGTCATTAGTTAAAGGTTCATTGTGTAACCTTTCCGGTGGAGGGTCCGTGAAATGCTTTTCTCCATGGACATGTTATTGATTTATCTGGAATGTTTCACATTGGCATTAAACCTTTCTGTCTTCATGGAGATCAAATCAGACCAAGTCACAGGTCAGATTTGTGGAGAGACGACCGCGGTCATAGTCCGAATGTCTGTTTTTATAGGTATTTTTGAGCAATAAAATGAGCTGTAATTGAATAAATGTAAGGTAGAGCTGTTTAATGTCACTCTGTGGAACATTCCAGGCAGAGCAGTGACATCTCCATAGAAACAAGCAGGTGACGGACTCCCAACCACAAAGTTACATAGTGCACCTTTAACCCTAATCATCTTATTTGAATTTATGCTATTCAAATCATCAAATCATCATAGCTGTAAACTCTGTAATAATATATTTCTAATTTAAACATTATTTATTTCTTATGTTCAATTACAAATGATAAATTTTTAGTCCAGACGAGCATGGTTGGGTCTTATTAAATCTTTATTAGCAGATATTATTGACATTAGCATCTGATTGGTGAGGAGTGAATTCTGAGCTATGTTTTGAGAAGGAGGAGGTGGCGGTGAGTCCCACAAACCCACTTTTCTGCCCTGATTTATCCACAGTTTCATAATTTAACACTAACACTAACACTCGCACTACATTTCCCACAATCCTCTGCTGCGTCTGTTGCTAGGGGACTCCCAGTGTCCTCCTCACTTCGCTTCTTCTTACTTAAACTTTGATAACAACATCTTGGGAATCACCTGCTTCCTGCCGCATGGCAACAGGCTCTGCTGCCATTTCATTGGACAATTTTACATCAGAGATCTCTGGGAAATGTAACGGTGGGATTTTATGTGCGACTCCAACCCAGATCTGTCCAGGACTCACTCTTGGGTTACTGTGATGTAAAGGAGAAAAAAGTAGGCTTGTCACAATAACACATTTTGAATCATGATATACTGATACAGAGAAATATTGCGATAAACTATCATTTTGAAACTACTGTATACCACTGATACAAAGCAAGATAATCCCAGTAAACCAATTTTTACTCTTCAAAATGAATTTAAAAGTATCAAAAAGCCTGAGCTGCAACAAATGAATAACAGAATTAACCAATAATTAGCCATAAAATGTATTTATTCAATCATAGTACAGAAAAATGGCTAAAATCTCCTTATTATTGCAAAGAAAATGAAGTGTACACATGATAAATATTGATTCCCAAAATATATTGTTCCACTTTTCATATATTGAATGAACAATAAGTCTACTTTACTTACTCTTACTCTGTCTTCTTTGTGACAGTTTCAGACAGCTCAGCCATTTTACCTGTTTGGAGAATGCAAAAGTGACTGTTGATGTTTTTTTTAGGCAATAGACTTAGACTTAGACAAGCTTTATTGATCCACAAGGGAAAGTATTTGGACACAGTAGCTCAGACATGACAATATATTATAATAACAAAGAGCAACAATATAAAAGATAATAAATTCAAAATAAGCAGCCATAATAGCAAGAGACTGGTGTCAAATAAAGCATAAATATATAAATGTTTATATACAAGTAGAAATAAAATATATAGAAATAAAGTATACAAATATGTTTCTTAGCTATATACTGTACAAGAGATCATATTTTGTTACTTATTTTTCTATTTTATTTTGACTTGTACACACTTATTTTTATTTTTAGAATTATGTCTCATTTGACACCAGTCTCTTGCTCTTTTTTGCTATTCCATCTATTTTTTATTACCCTCTGTTATATATTATATTATGATGTCTGAGCTACTGTACCCAAATCATTTTCCTTGTGGATCAATAAAGTTTGTCTGAGTCTAAGGAGAAACAGTGCAAAGATCAAATAGGGTTATCTGTTACATAAGGGGCAGTTGTTGTACAGTTGCAGGGAATGGGGTATGGTAATAGGGACAGAATGGCAGCCACACATTTGTCAGCCAGCCCCAGGGCAGCTATGGCAAAGACAGTGTGCCACCACCAGCCGGACAAAAAATGAGCAAAAGGAAAATGCAGAAAATCTATGAATATTATAAAGACTCTTATGCATTTTATCGTAGTAATAGGAAATGTTGGGTCATGTTGAAGCTAGTATTTTAGTTTCATTTTGTAACTTTTCCGTCGGAGGGTCCATGTTATTATTGCTTTGTCTAGAATGTTTCACAGTATGGCATTAAACCTTTGTATCTTTCTAAGTGACCGGTCAGATCTGTGGAGAGGCAACCCTGCTCAGTCTGAATGTTTGTTTTTGTAGGTATTTTTGAGCTATAAAACCAGCTGTAATTGAATAAATGTAAGGTCGAGATGTTTAATGTCACACTGCGGAACATTCCAGGCAAAGCAGTGACGTCTCCATAGAAACAAGCAGGTGACGGACTCCCAACCACAAAGTTACATAGTGCACCTTTAACCCTAATCATCTTATTTGAATTTATGATATTCAAATAGCTGTAAACTCTGTAATAATATATTTCTAATTTAAACATTATTTATTTCTTATGTTCAATTACAAATGATAAATGAACACCAAGATTTGTGCAAGATTTTTTTTTTTTTTTTTTTAATTCTCATCTCTATCTCCCAAACAGATTATAATGTCTTTAAATATTTATCTCTTTCTTATTTTAAAAGTATGATTTGCTGAAGTCGGGTGTTGTGAATGACAGTGAGGAGGATCTGGTGTGAAGCTGCAGCAGACACACTGAGAACGCCCCGGGGTTGAAAGGTTATTGGCTAAAACTCCGCAGCTCTCGACCAATCACGAGCCAGCGTCAGCAGTTGGGATTTGGTGCATTGTTGCTGGGCGGATTCTGCTTCTGCTGCTGCCACTGACCTACATTTATCTGCACAACACAAATAAATACAGAGAGAGAAAGAAAAAGAGTGGGAGGGAAGGAGGGATCGGGGAAGGGAGGAAGAGATGGAGAGGGTGAGGAAGAGAGGGAGGAGGAGGAGAGAGAAGAAACTGGGCAAAGAAAATTCTGGTGATTTGTTGCATTGATTATTTGGTGTCTTTTTATATTTTGCTGCTGGTTAAACTGTCCAACATGCTTAGACAGTACCCAATTCAGCCACAAGGGGTCACAAGTGAGTGCACTGTTTGGGCCAGTACCAAGCCTGGTTAAATGCAAAGAACTGTGATCGGAAGGGCACCTGACTTAAAACATTTACTACAAAATTACAATAATAATAACATTACTTAAAAAAAAAAAACTGAAATAGGCACTGAGACTGTTTTTTTTTGTAATAAACTTTTAATTAAATACAGGGGGTCCTTGGGTTACGACGGTCTCGGTTTACGACGTTTCGTGGTTACGAACGCGCCCCCATTAAAAAATATATATATATTACGCGTCATTCCGTCTTACGCAGTTTAGCGTGGTAAGAGATGTAAACAAACGCGAACAGCGCGCGGCGCACGGCGTAAGAATACGCTTTGTTGTGGTTGTAGGGCGGAGAAGACCGCCTCGTGTGTGTGCCCAATGTGGGCGGAAGTACCTGATGTGGGCTCTGATCTGCTCCTATGAAAGCGACAGTGATAACCAAGCAGCGTAGTGGTCTAATTATTGAGATGGAAAGGTTATTGGTGCTTTGGTTGGAAGATCAAAGGCAAAATCCGACTTACGACGAAATTCGGGTTACAACGCGTCTTAAGAACGGATCAACGTCGTAACCCGAGGACCCCCTGTATTGGAAATTTTGGTTTGAACCTAAAATGGAATAATGAAATTATAGACTGTTTATCCATTTGATTGTTTTTCGTTGTTAATTGAAATCCAAAAGAACGAATGTCACACGGACCGATGTAATTGCATTTAATTTATTTCTGTAAACCAGACACATAATGCACCTTTAATGTTTCTGTATTGTCTCCTGAAATAAAGACAAGTAAACTGCAATTAATAATAATAATAATAATAATAATAATAATAATAATAATAATAATAATAATAATAATAATAATAATAATAATAATGCAATATATTGTATTTATAGATTTATTTTATGTTTATGTTTTAATTGGTTAAAACTGCACTGTGTAACCATTCTGGTGGAGGGTCCATCACCTGCTTGTCTCCATGGAGTTATTGCTGTTTTGTCTTGATCCACAGTATGGAAATAAGTTTAAGGGTCAGGTCTATGGGGAAGCAAGCCTGCACATGATATGAATTCATATTTTTAATGTATTTTTAAGATATAAAACACCTGTAATTTAACAAAGTGTACTAGAGATATGTTAAATGCTCCATTTTGGAACATTCCAGGCAAAGAAATAACATCTCCATGGAGACCAGCAAGTAGCCAGCTCTCCACCTGAGAAGTTACACTGTGCACCTTTAATGAAGACATTGCGTGTGTCTGTCATAATCTTTGACATTCGTGAAACATTGTGTTATAATTTGGACATTTAAAGAAAGAAAAGAAACTGTCTGCTGACTTCTGCGTTAGAAAACTGCAGTGCCCAGTGGAAGCAGACAGTGGATTGTTTTTTTTGTTTGTACCAAAATGACACAACACTGCTGAATCCGAAAGAACCTGATGATGCTGTAGAGGCGAAACGTGTTGTTCGCTCTAGCCTAATAAAGAATAAATAAAGAATAAAGTCAAGCAAGTGTGCGATAAACCATCTCTTTTTTTGGAACTGCCAAATCCTATGTTTATTCCATCAAATTCACAGATTAAAAAAGTAAAATTTGAGAATCAAGTACAGAGCAGTGGGCGTATGCCGGGGGCGGTGAAAACGAAGATGGATCGTCAAAATAGCATCTCGAAAATAAGTGATTAAAGATTACTCAAACATGCACGAATCATTCAAAAAAATACAACTTCGAGAGGGTAAATGAGAAGGGGAACAACTATAGCTTGATTAAAAGCTCTGAAAAGTTTAATTTGCGTAATAGGTTTGCTTTAAAGGTGCAGTATGTAACTTTTCGGTTGGGGGTCCATCACCCTCTTGTTTCAGTGGAGATGTCAATGCCCTATCTGGAATGTTCCACAGTATGACATTAAACAGCTGTAAATTACATCTATTTTTTTACAGGTGGTTTTATAGCTAAAAAATACCTATAAAAACAGGCATTCTAACTGTGAGTGGGGTCGCCTCTCCACAGATCTGGCCTGTAACTTGGCCTGAATTGGTCTCCATAATGATAGAAATTTTAAAAGCATATATTATTATTGTGATTTTGTTGTAAATGTTTTAAAGGAAAAGTAACGTTTTTTTAACAATCTGAGCCTTCTTTCGGCAATAAAACAAGTAGTTTTACTCACCCATAGCAGTTTGGTGTCAATTGGAGCAGTATCGCAGAACTTATGTTGGAGCCGTTCTGTTCTACTAATGATCCCGTATCCGTTAGCGTGAGTGCTCAGGGCACTGATTTGCGGTGTCCAAATAACACAAACTTTAGCACTTTTGAAATCACAGAAGATCGCTGTGTCAGGGTAGACTTTTAGTGGATTCCAAAACAGCCTGAAACCCGATATCGCAACAGAAAAGTAAAGTTCAGAGCGGTGTTAGCTTCTTTCGGACTAGCGGTGTTTACAAAACAGCTGAGTTCACGCTTGCGCACTGTCCTCTCTGATGACGTCATCAAATGAAACTATAGCTGGATATCGGGTTTCAGGCCGTTTTGGAATCCACTAAAAGTCTACCCTGACACAGCGATCTTCTGTGATTTGAAAAGTGCTAAAGTTTGTGTTATTTGGAAACCGCAAATCAGTGCCCCGAGCACTCACGCTAACGGATACGGGATCATTAGTAGAACAGAACAGCTCAACATAAGTTCTGCGATACTGCTCCAATTGACACCAAACTGCTATGGGTGAGTAAAACTACTTGTTTTATTGCCGAAAGAAGGCTCAGATTGTAAAAAAAACGTTAATTTTTCTTTAAGTCAGATGCCCCTCCGATTGCAGTTCTTTGCATTTAACCAGGCTTGGTACTCACCCAAATAATACACTCACTTGTGACCCCTTGTGGCTGAATTCTGAAACTTAATGCACCTTTAAGAATAAAAGTTTAATAACGAAAATATTCTGTACCTGTGCACTTTAACTATTTAGACTGCAGCTATATGGGCTTGATATGAGACAGATATTCCATAACACAAGAGTCTAATTCTCCCACAACCTCCTCACGAGAGACAGGAGACGGGCTAACCACTCTGCCACAGTAACAGGGCTTACAATCTCCAACCAAAGATCAAATCTGGAGTCTAAACCACTTCACTTGGACTAAATAAATGGACTAAAAATAACTTGTCATTTTGTAAAAAGCATAAAAGCAGCAATTCCCTGGAGTGGGAGTTTGGGATTAGGGCAGCTCTAATCCAGGGTCACACAGGTCATGGATTATAATTTCAGATTTAGCTCCACTGTTTTCTCTGATGCAGAAAAACGTTTATCTCAGATTTAACCCAGGTCTGAACCCTAACAAAAGCCATAATGTGTGAACCCATATGCTCAACACTGTAGAATCAGCAAATAGCAGAGATATTTGTATTTACAAATTTCAGAGAGTACTACAGTAAAATAATGTGATTTTAGTTGCTGGTTTGTGCAGTATTGGTTCTTCCGTTCTATCACAACTACTGTCATAGGTGTGTATAGTACTCAGTTACATTTAAGTAAACAGAATTGTACTTCTCTGACTACTTTTCCGATTTCCTTCCCATGCGTATGTTTTGTATTTTACAGTGTTTACAGTACTCTTAATTTAGAAAAGGTTTTGGTGACTCTTTTCCTTGAAAGTCTATAATGGACAACAGCTTCATGTTGACAATATGAAATGATTTGAACATTTGTTTCTTATAGTGCTCTTTCAGAATTACCCTTTGAAAATTTCAGATTGAATGTATTGTCCTTCAAATTACATCAACAAAAAACTGAGATGTTGCCTCCCTTTCCCAAATACTTCTGTACTTCTACTTAAAGGGACAGTGTGTAAGATTTTTACCTGTTAATTACTGAAATTGAAGATACCCATTCAAAAATACATTGTTTTCCAAGCCTTTTCACTTCCATCATGAAATCAAAGTATTCTTTTGGACTTAGATATAGTCACATAAAAGGGGGATCTTCCCTATATAGAGGCAGCCATTTTGAATACGAGAGCCGCAGAAGGACATTTGGGCTCATCCTTCGCCTCGGCTCCTGCTAGCAGATGCTCAGCCGCGCTGCATGTGGGAGCGGAGGAGAGAAGGAGAGAAGGGGAAGGGGAGGGGGGAAGGGGGGAGCCTCGTGTAAACAAGCATGCTGCTGTATCACACGTCGTAATGGATCTAACACGTATTTTGGACTAAATTGTTTTACTGGATTTTATTCGCTGGATCCTTATGGACAGATTGAGACCAAGTTTATGGTGAAATACAGAGTTTGACCTGTCCAGAGCCTTCAAAGGTAAACCTTGTTTTGTGCTTTTCTGTATAAAAGCCCCATGTGCTCGGGGAGTGATTGTTTTGCAGGGAAATGAATTGCATAGTCAAAAAGAGGAGACTGTAAGGTTTCATTTGATGTGTAGATTGTCATGAATCATGATCGGGATTGTGTGTTTTCATGCGAAAAGAAAAAAAAAAGTGAACGGGGGACCGCGTTTTATGTATACAGCGGCGCGCGGTTCGTGCGCGGGCACGCGAGCTGTCGGCGCTACGGCGCGCCCGGGTGACCCTCGAGGTCTGCCATAGCCAAAAGAGGATGTGGAATAGCTACTAACCACCTATGCGCCACGAATCCTACACACTGTACCTTTAAAGGAAAAGTAACGTTTTTTACAATTTCAGCCTTATTTCGGTAATAAAACAAGTTGTTTTACTCACCCATATCACTTTGGTGTCATATGGAGCATTTCCGGAGATGTTTTAGATTAGCGTTAGGCTAACGCCGTTAGCCTAGCGCAATTTATAGCCATAGCTTGGGGCATTCCCCGAACATGTAATATGCCCCGTGCGGGCTCCAAATAACACAAACTTTAGCACTTTTCAAATCATAGAAGCTCGATGTCTTACTCTACGATTTCGTTTGAATCAAAAGTGGCCTGTAATCCGAGATTTATCCATAGTTTACAGCTTTGCGTTCCGTGTTTGGGTCCCGGGAGCTGAGAGCACACTCTCAGCTAACGGCGTTAGCCTAACGCTAATTTAAAACATCTCCGGAAATCCTCCATATGACACCAAAGTGCTATGGGTGAGTAAAACAACTTGTTTTATTACCGAAATAAGGCTTTTAATAAGGCTAAGTATTTAAAAAAAACAAAGTATATTACACAAAATGGGTTAAAAATTGTAAGCTTTCAGCCATGATATAATGTTGTTACATCCTCAAAAACAGACCTGGAGTTGTGTTTTGTTTCATTCACACATGAGTAATCCTTTATTATTAGTCTGTCTACATCTCCAAAGCTCAAAATGCTCTGTTCCACCTTGGGATGTCATGTAGTGGTAGTTTTCAAATTAACAGTGACCTCTGATATAAGCAAGTTGCATTCTCCTTTAATTCTCCTCTAAATGTTCACACTCCTTACAAAGATACTGCATATTTATCAGAGACATGCCGCTGGGGGAGAGCTCAGAGCATCATGGGAATTCAGAATCATAGCTAAGTTGAACTCCTTTGGGTACTACTGCGCATGTCCAGTGCAGCTCCTCATCATAAATGTGCCGAAAACATGCAGTAAATATGAGGAAGATGATAATAGAATGTCCTGACATGACTTTCAATGGTTCTCTATGGAACTGTAATGCGTATTTTAACCAGCAGGGGGCACTGTTTAAAACAAAATCAGTGGAGGGAAGACTTCAGAATATCAGCTTTTTTAAAGAGATACAGAAAATGCTTTAGACTCATAGTTTTTTAGAAGATAGAAAAATGAAATGATGAATGATTGAATGATGAAATGAATGATTTCACTTTAGTAATTTTATTCCTGATGTAAAGATGCCATATTATACTACTGTACCCAAAACAATTTCCCTTGTGAATCAATAAAATATGTCTAAGTCTAAGTCTACACTATTTTCTGAATGCTGTTTCCTCATCAAAAACATACACAGAGTTTTGTTTTGTTTCATTCACACATGAGTTCTTCTCTCAAACAGAAAACACTTTATTCCACCTTGTGATGTCATGTGGCGTTGCAAGAGGTGCTCGTCTGTCTTTTTAAACTCCATACACATTCACTAGAATCATCTGCATCATTTCAGCCCTGGAATTGCCAGTCTCTACTGAACTAAAAGCAAAAGGCAGCTGTTATCACAAGGTGGAACAGAGCATTTTGAGCTTTAGGCCCTGTCCCCACGACAACGTTTTTTGGAGGAAACGGAGAAGTTTGGGTGCGTTTGGGCCTGCCGTCCAGACGGCGCCGGCGTTTTTGGGGGCGAGAACGGAGTTTTTCAAAAACGGCTTCCAGAGTGGAGAAGTCGGAGAACGCCCCCCGTTGCGTTGGAATGTGGGCGGCAAAAAAGCGCGGCAGGTGAGAAAATGATGACGTCGCGCTGCCGTAATCATCACGTGACCGGTGACCAGAGGGTGGAACCCGGCGCCTTCAGCAGGTAACAACCAGATAACAACAGCCATGGCGGGCAATGGACTTCAGTATCTTTTGCAGACTTTTGGAAGTTTATTGGCACTGCTGCATCAAACTCTGTTCATATGCAATGCATTGCGACAACAGCAGAGGACCATGCACAATTACGCCTTTCACGGAACCGGAGGCAGAGGAGCTTGTTTCGGGCTTCCTCCGTGTGCATGACATGCCACAATGTTTGGGATCGATCGATGGGACACATCCCCTCAACATACAAGCGGTGTGTGACTACAGGTACCGGTTTATGGACGTTACTGTGAAGTGGTCTGGCAGTACGCACGACGCACGAGTGTTTGCCAATGCAAAGCTAAACACGTATTTTAAAACTGGAAAGATCCCATCGCTGGAAAGGCAGATAGTGGACAATGAGGAGCACATACCAATTTGAGTGTGTTGTGTGCTGTAAATAAAGAGAAAGAGCAACCATTTCTTGTCTTTTTTATTAAATGAAAATTTACCTTTTACAAACAGGCACATGCAGTATCACACAAAAATATATAGCTGCCCGTTGGTGATGGTCCCCGGTTGTATATTCTCGCCGAAAAGCCAACATAATGTCCGAGTATGTTTAACATTCCCGTAGTAAGATCCAAACAAGCATTTTGCCTAAATAACACGCCCAAGGTTAACGAGAGTTCTACTTGTTAATGTCTATCTAATAAAACGATAGCAAGTAATGCTAACTATCGATTTATAGGCAAAAACTCTGCTCACGCAGCGCAAATCTTTGTTCTGTGGCGTCTGTCTATGTTAGGGACGGTCAGCATTTTCACATTACCGGAGTGAGTCGCTGCTACATTGGTGGAGCAGGGGGACAAAATATATTCGCTTGTGTTGACGGTCCCTAAAGTACACGTGTTTGCTTGTTTATGAAAGAGAAAGGACTTTCTGCGCATGTGCTCTTTGTAGTCCTGCGTTACTGGTGGCTCTGGCTCTTTCCGGTTTACAGCGCCACTTATCGGTGTGACATATGTACTACATCGTTTTCACTCAGCGCTCCGTGCTCATCTTGACACGCATGTTTTCTGATCCAACACGTGTCTGGACGAGACTTTTTTTCACCCCGGGTAAAAAAAAAAACAGGAACGTTGTCGTGGGGACAGGGCCTTAGAGATGTAGACAGATAATAATGTGATAATAAAGGATTACTCAAATGAAACAAAACAGAACTCCAGGTATGTTTTTGAGGAGGTAACAACATTCTAATATGGCTCAAACCTCACTAGAGTCAATTTTGCATAATATGGGACCTTTAAAGCTATTCATCTGTTTATTCCTGCTTTAGTCACGATTGTCTTTCAGAAGAGCTTCTTAAAGTTTAGACCTGCTATATTATGTGTTTGATCCTTGGAGCAGATCAGATTAGACTTCATATTAGAACCCCAAAATATACTTGTAATAAACTAGATACAGGTACAGTAATATTTTAATTTTAACCAAATTATGGTAAAAAATAAAGTCAATGGCAACAGTCACAGACTTCCTATAATAATAATTTAAAAAAATACTATGTCTTAAAATGTGAAAACTCTGTCATGGATCCACGCCGTAGATTGTATAAATAATCCACACCACAGATTTTCTATCCTACACTTGTAGGGAAGTCTACAGACTACAGTAACTTCATTTCCTCCCCCAGCCAGAGCCAGAGCCAGAGCCAGAGCCAGAGCCCTCCCGCTGAGAACAGAGTGGTGCATGAATGTATGTTAATGTGACATAAAGACCAGGATCAGGCCAGTGTTGTATTTATGTTAATTACGGAATAAAAGAGTTGGAGAATTTACACAGAGGACCCACAGGGACAACACTGTGGATAGAAAGTGTCCCCCTACCTGGCTGATGGCTAACCTATGCAGCATTTTATTACATTTTTAAAACATAAAACAAAATAGTTTGACAATGTAAAATCTTTATAAAACATGCATATATTTTCTACTAAGTTTAGATTAGTTTGAGTTAGAAATAGCGTAAAGTCAGTAGTTGTTGTTGTTTTATTGTGAAATGTCTCGGGCGGAAGTGTGATTAGTTATTTTATTGTGAAATGTCTCGGGCGGAAGTGTGAAGCACAGGTGAGCGAGTCTCGTGGAGCTGCACACAAACTCACGCGCTCTGCACAAACTTCTGCACCACCGCAACTACTACTACTACTACAAGTATTTCTACTACTACAAGTATTTCTACTACTACTGGGACTACTGATACAGTTATACAACAAAGATGCAGTTTTAAAACGTTAAAATTAAAGACATCAATCCGGATCTTTACCGCAAATTGATCGGATTAAAGCAATTGTGTTGGATTTAACGGATTTTACGCATATCAGGTCCGGAGACGACACTTTCCTACACCAAGGTAACTAAAAATGTAAAGTTTGACAAATTTCATGTACACATTTTGACGACAGATTACAGAGGAATAGTTTTGGTACACTTATTTTACCAAGATCTTTATTCTCATGTAGTGCTTTTGTTTTTGTTTGGCTTTCCCACATTTCCCTCACATTAGCGCCCCAGACTACTTACTTTTCTTAGTTAGAATTACTAAAAAATGTAACGTAGAAAGATATTTTGGTGGGTTAAAAATGATCAAAGTTGGTCAAACGTGCATTCATGCTGTCTTTGGTCAAAATTCTCAGCTGGTGTTTATTTTAGAAGCATGTCTGGATTCAGGAATCAAAGGCAATGATGTAATGCCAGACTCCTGTTTTGCCTGAGTTTGCATGAGTTGTATTTGTTCAGTCTTTTTTCATAGATAACACCTGAAAGTGTAAGATATTTCTATGGATTATATAAATAAAACCAAAACAATGACCAAACAGTCAAATTCTCTCAGCTGGTAAACAAAAAGGATCTGACACATGTACAGACCCTTATTATACTGATTCTTTTTACTTCTGACAGCAAATCCAGCAACATTATGTCAGTCCTAAGCCAATGCAACTAGTGTTTCACAAACCATCTGGTTCTCTGGTTTGTGTTTTTTGACTAACAAAGTTCCTGATAGAAAAAGAGCCAATTTGTGAAGCTGGACAACATTATATGATAAATAAAGCAATACCTATATTTTTATATTTCCTTCCTTTGCATATATTTTGAAAACTATTATTATAACATTATACCATAACTTACTATTTATAAATATTGAATTATTGTCTGTTGTAATCAATCAATCAGTCAATCTAAACTGTATTTATAAAGCACTTTTCATACAAAAAATGTAACGCAAAGTGCTTTACAGTGATTAAAACAACCCACATTTCATTCCACCCGCCCAACCAGCCCCCCACAGCTGCCTGACACCACAAAACCAAACAACCCAAACAGTAACAAACACATGTACTAACATGCTAAAATACATAAAGCTACACATAGTAAAAAAAAAAAAAAAAAGAATAGCTGTACACAATTGTTTGTCAAATCATTATTATAATTATTCCACTATTTTTCTAATATGAAATAAATGTGAAATAAATACATTTGTGACAGCTTCATTTTGCAAGATTTGGTGGCACTTTTCATGTATTCTTTGTTTAGTTTTATTAGTTACATTCTGTATAATTCATCCATGAAAAACTCAATTTTAAAGGTCCTATATTATGCAAACTTGACTCTTCTGAGCTTTAAGCCATGTTAGAATGTTGTTACCAGCTCAAAAACAGACCTGGAGTTGTGTTTTGTTTCATTCACGCGTGTTTGTGTAATCCTTTATTATTAGTCTGTCTACATCTTCAAAGCTCAAAATACTCTGTTCCACTTTGTGATGTTACGTAGTGGCAGTTTTCAAGTTAACAGCTATGTTTTTACCTTTTGTTCAGTAGAGATTGGCAATTATAGGACTGAAGTTAACCAATTGATTCTAGTGAAGGTGTAAGAGAGAAGCCTAAATATGCAGGATGTGTGTGTGTTAATTGAGGCTACGTCCAAACGACAATGCTCTTGGATTTTTATTTTATGCAGGTTGGAAAAAACATATGTCGGATCAGTAAATAGTCACGTCCAGACGAAAACGGAGCGCTGAGTGAAAACGATGTAATACAGACCAATATGTGGTGCTGTAAACAGGAAACAGCCAGAGCCACCGGAAATGCAATACTACAAAGAGTGCCGCATGCGCATAAAGTTCTTTCTCTTCCACAAACAAGCATTGCGATGTTATTGTTTTCCAGAAGCTGTGTTTTGCTCGTCCACACAACAACGCGACCCCGGCGTTCTCAGATCTCTCCACTCTGGAACCTGGTTTCAAAAAACAAGCAGACGCTGTGTGGACGAAAGGCCAAAACGAATAAAAGCTTCTCTGAAAACTTCTCCGTTTCCACCAAAAAATCTTGTCGTGTGGACGGGTCCCTAGTGAAGGTGTATGAGAGAAGAACTCAGCCTAAATATGCAGGATGTGTGTTAATTAAATGTATGTGAATGAAACAAAACACAACTCCAGGTCGGTTTTTGACGAGGAAACGACATTATAACACAGATCAGAATCGAAATGTGAGCCCTTTAAACCTCCCAGTCTTGCTCTGCTTCCTTTTAGATTTTCCTCCGTATTTACCTCATATTCTTCTCTCACCAGCCTCTCCTCCTGCACTAGAGCCCTCGCCATCTGTGAATGATATCAGAGCCCATCACCTGTTCTCCACCCACTCCCTGCCCTCCTGCTCTGAACCATGCACACCCAGGTCTGTGTAAATATGTTAATGATTCAGAATTGAACCAGCAGCTGCGCCTCTGATAAACCTGAACATGAAGAGGGTTTTGAAGTCTGAATCAAAACAATTAGACTCACTTTCATTTAAAAATAAAAGCCCCCTCCCACGTTTAGGGTGGTTTAAAGTGACAGTAACAGTTCAGTGTTGGTTTGCAGTTAATTTATTCACTGTCGTACAGTATTTGCATACATTTCCATACATACCCTAAAATAAACAAATGAAGTAAAGTAATAGTAGTAAAGGAAATGCTTGTAAGATAAGATAAGATAAAGATTTTATGTGAATATGCAGGCCAAGAAACAATAGAAATATGTAGAAGAGATGAGAGGACAAGCTAAAGATGACATTTTAAACTTCGAATTAAAGTTAACATTTGTTAAAAAGCTGTTGTAATTAGGGATGGGACGAGACAGTTTCCACAAGACAAGATATGAGATTGGGTCCATGAGAATGAAACAAGACGAGATTTTAACATACTTTCTAATATATATTTTCACGTTTCAGTTTCCGATTTTGGCCTCATGTTTTTTTTTATTTATTTGATTTCATATTTTTGTTTCCATTCTACTACTGTGTTTTGGAACTGTAAGAGATGTAACTCACCAACACGTGACCCTTTTATGTCCAATCCAAATATAAACACATGGAAAAAAATCTCACAAGGTCATGTTTCTCTTATGTGCACGATTTTGTGTTAGTTTTGTCTTGTGGCACGAGATCTTCTACCATCCCTAGTTGTAATGGAGTTGGAATTTGAGAGCTCGTTCAGTTTTTTTATTCAACAGGGCTGCACAGTTTGGGAAAAAAAAGTCAAACTGTGATGTTTCGGACAAGTATTACGATTAGATGTACGATTATACGTTTAAAAGGTAAGGTTCTGTTCAGAGCGGACATTGTAAAGTCAAAGTGTTAACATTTTAAAATATAAATTGATAAACTAATGCAAGAATTCCGTGGATTTCAGAACATGTTTGTTTAAATCTAAACTACAGAAACAACAACTTATTTCTTTAAAAAAATATTAATGTTACAATATCCTAATCTCTAGATATGATATTTTCACGATTTTGTGGAAGCTAACAAAATTGTGAATATGCAACTTTTTCCTTGAAACAGAGCAAAGGATCATGGTCTATGTAGTTCCCTTTGTTTTTTTAGCTATTGCTGCACCATAACTATGAATTTAAAGGGACAGTGTGTAAGATTTTTACCCGTTAATTACTGAAATTGAAGATACCCATTCAAAAATACATTGTTTTCCAAGCCTTTTCACTTCCATCATGAAATCAAAGTATTCTTTTGGACTTAGACATAGTCACATAAAAGGGGGATCTTCCCCATGCAGAGGCAGCCATTTTGAATACGAGAGCCGCAGAAGGACATTTGGGCTCCGCCTTCGGCAAGGCTCGTGGTTTTGGGTAAACAACACAAGCATGCTGCCGGATCAGACGTCGTAATGGATCTAACACGTGTTTTGGACTAAATTGTTTTACTGGATTTTATTTACTGGATCCTTACGGACAAATTTAGAGCAAGTTTATGGTGAAATACAGAGTTTGACCTGTGCAAAGCATTCTAAGGTAAGCTAACCTCGTTTTGTGCTTTTCCGTATAAAAGCCCCATGTGCTCGGGGAGTGATTATTGTGCAGGGAAATGAATTGCATAGTCAAAAAGAGGAGACTGTAAGGTTTCATTTGATGTGTAGAGTGTCATGGTACATGATCGGGAATGTGTGTTTTCATGAGAAAAGAAAAAAACAAACAAAACGGGACCGCGTTTTATTACAGTAGTGGCGCGCGGACCTCGGGGTCTGCCGTAGCTAAAACAGAAAGTGCAATAGCACCATCCACCTATGCGCCACGAATCCTACACATTGGGGCTTTAAGCAAAGAAACTTGTAATTCGATATATTGTGACGGCTCACGATATTATTATGAGACTTTTGACGATACGATATCATGATATTTTGGTTATTGTTACATCCCGATTAAAAAATACATTATATATTTTTCTTTGCATTCTATCATTAAAAGGGAGGCATCTTTGCAGCTTTTATAGGTCCGATACCAATTTCGACACTCTGGGTTCAACCGATACCCGAGCAGAGACTGAAAACAGCATTTATTTCTTTAAAGGTGCATTGTGTAACTTTTCTGGTGAAGGATCCGTCACCTGCTTGTTTCCATGACATTGCTCTGCTTTTGAATGTTCCGCAGTATGACATTAAACAGCTCTATTTAACATTATTCAATTACAGGTGGTTTTATAGCTCAGAAATACTTAGAAAAACAGATATTCTGACTGTCTCCATGAAGACAGAAAGGTTTAATGCTATACTGTGAAACATTCCAGACAAAGCAATAACATCTCCATGGGGAAAAACAGAAAAGTTACCCAATGTACCTTTAAAATAAAAATAAGACAAGACTGATCCAAGTGTGTTATGTAGCTGTTATTTATCCCACTAGTAACTACAGGACAACTTTGTATAACTAAAAGTTCAAATATTATGAGAGTTTCTGACCAGTAAATAGTCTTATTATACCAATTTATATGCCCAAACTGAATATTGGGTGATATTTGGAAGCCGTATTTTCAGTAATTTCATTTTTTCAGCCAATTTTTCAGTATCGGCGCTGATATCTGACTCCAGTCTCAGATTCATACATCCCTACTTTTTTATTCTGATGTGTTGTGCATCCCTGGGCAATAGTGCTTAAAAATATGAGCTCGGGCATTTATTGTTTGTTTTTTTCAAATTGTCACCTGTGGAGTCCGGTTTAATCAGAGCTGTCGTGAAGCAGAGAAAGTGTCCTTGGAGGAGTTTCCTGTTTTCACCAAAACACCGGAACCTCCCCTTCCTCAAACCGCCGTTATATAGAGATATTCAACATCGCATTGTATAGGGGATTTTTACATACCAGTCCACCAATATACAGCTCTGAAAAAAAATAAGAGACCACTGGAAAATGATCAGTTTTTCTGATTTTACTACTTACAGGTATGTGTTTGGGCAAAAGGAACATTTTTGTTTGAGTCTATATAACTACTGACAACATTTCCCCCAAATTCCAAATAAAAATATTATCGTTTAGAGCATTTATTTGCAGAAAATGACAAATAGTCAAAATAACAAAAAAGATCCATGTTTTCAGACCTCAAACAATGCAAAGAAACAAGATCAAATTCATTTTAAAACAACATAATACTAATGTTTACACTTCAGAAGAGTTCAGAAATCAATATTTGGTGGAATAACTCTTATTTTTAATCACAGCTTTCATGCGTCTTGGCATGCTCTCCACAAGTCTTTCACATTGTTCTTGGGTGACTTTATTCCACTCCTGGTGCAAGAACTGAAGTAGCTCAGCTTTGTGTTTGTGTTGGAATTCAACAGACGCTGCAATGGAATGGCTGTAATACATGTAGAGATGCTGATTTCAGTAGAAAAAATGCAGTGGTCTCTTATTTTTTTCCAGAGCTGTAGGTTTTACGATTCCCAGTTTGTCCTTTGTCTTTCAAATGTGTCTTTTTAACTGACTACAGGGTTAAATGTAAATAGATAAGCCCAATAATGTGATTTTGTCATTATTTGTTACCTGAGTGAAAAGTTGGTATCAAATAACTGAACTGGCTGGAAAAACCCATCCTTCCCTCATCTCTCTCTCAGGCTACGTCCACACGACAACGCTCCTGGATTTTTTTTTTATGCGGGTTGAAAAGAATTTGCATCCACACACATGTCAGATTCACGTCCAGACAAAAATAGAGAGCTGAGTGAGCGCATGCGCATAAAGTCTTTTCTCTTCCGCAAACAAGCATCGCGACGTCATCGTTTTCCAAAAGCTGCATTTTGCTCGTCCACACGACAACGCGACCCTGGCATTCTCAGATTTCTCCACTCTGGAACCCGTTTTCAAAAGGAATACAAAATGAATACAAACTTCTCCATTTCCACCAAAAAATGTTGTCGTGTGGACCCTCTCCAAAATGTCTATTGTGTTTTAAATTACCCGTCACTCACTCTCTATCTTGTTATCTTGTCCTCCCCTTTAGACCCCATCTTCACTCCCTCTTTCTCTCTCTCCATCCCTCTCTACTCTCCTCCGTTGTGAGTCCTCTCGTGCTCGTTGGTCCTTCTCTCCGGTCACATTCCTTCTCTCAGTCGTGTTCAGACGTGTTCGAGTCCTGAGCGTCTGTCTTCAGTATCGCATCATAACAAAAGTCTCTCTGTCCTTCTGCCTCTCTTCTCCTCTCTATTGTTCTGTGAAGCATAAATCACAATTAAAAGTTAGAATCTAATCATTAAAGGGGCACTGTGGCACTTTTCTAATGGTCCGCTATCTGCTTGTCTCCATGGAGATGTTATTGTATCAACATTTACATCGAGCATTTATCAATTACATGCGTTTCTATTGCTCAAAAAATACGATAATTCCTTCTGTTAACCAAAGCTATTATAGTTAACGAAGAAACAAAAACTAAAATTTAAAAAATATTTTCGTTAACGGAAATAAAAACGGCAATTAAAAGAAAGAAAAAAAAACGCTAACTAACTGAAACTGTAATGTGTGGTTACAAAACTAAGTAAAACTAACTGAAATTATAGATAAATCGCTCTTCATTTTCGTCTTTGTCAATTTATTTCCAAGCCCTTTTTTGGAGTTGGTAAATTTGGAAGTTTTGGTGTGTGTTTTTATTTGTTTTTGCACTTAAAGCTGCAGTTTGTGGACTGCTTTGGTTGTTGTGGGGGTAAACCTGAAGAAATGTTTTAAAATTGTATTTGTTTGTTGTAAGTTTGATAACACAATACTTTCTTTTTGAATCCTGCACTTGACAAATAACCCAAAGTATAACCCAAAAACTAAAACTGATACTAAAACTAATAAAAACGTAACTAAAACTTTCAGAGCCACTGTAAAAAAACTAATTAAAACTAACTGAATTAGAGGGAAAAAAGTCAAAACTAACCAAAACTAAACTATAATGAAAAATCCAAAACTATTATAACCTTGCTGTGAACAGGGATGACTCTCCATAGATCTGAACTGTAATGTATCGTCGTGCTGCTGCTGCCATGGAGACAAGCAGGTGGTGCACTTTCCACTGGAAATGTTACGCAGTGCACCTTTAAAGATCCCATGACATGGTACTTCTTGATGCTTTTATATGGCTCCTTAATGGTTCCCTAATACTGTAAATGAATCCTTCTTCAAAATCAACACTCAGTGCATGAGAAACAGAGATAAGATGAGAAAGAGTATTTTTTTTCTCTCTGAACAGGTCATAATGGGCGTTGTTGCTTGAATGCAAATGAGGAGAAAAGAGCTGGCCTATAGTAGAGGGTGGGGGCGTGGCCAAACTCTCCGCTCTCGGCTCTGAGCTCTCAGCTGCTCCATTTCCTTGTTTTTGCACGGGGGGAGAGATTTGAAGCGTTCCATTGAAAAATAAACACATTTCCACATAAAATAAAATTAAACCACTGCTGTTCAAAGGTCCAGAGGCTCAGATAAAGGACTTCCGAGCCTAGAAACACTCGGACGTGCCTCCAGGCAAATAAAAAAACGCATTTCGCATTGCCTAGCGCATTCGCAGTCCAAACTCTCTGGGCGTGATTTACAGAGACGCTGAGTACAGACAGACGGGGGTGGAACTGCATTTGCATTTCTTTTTTCGATCTGACGTCAATAAGGTGCCTTGTTCAAAATCGCCCCTTTGAGCTCCAATTTTTTCTAACGCAGAAAAGGATCGCAAATGCTCAGTTTAGACATTTCGCAACTTTTAACCATGGGAGGGGGCCTAAACAGGGTAGGGGAGCTCACATTAACGTTAAAAAACCTCAGAAAGTGAAAATGTCATGCCATGGGACCTTTAACAAACAATTAGTGAATATACCTTGATTAATCTCACCAAAAACATATCAATTTGTAGTGTAGACAAAGAGCCAATTGTAATATGGCTGTCAAAAGTATTGAAATCAGATACTAATCGATACTAAAACGAGTATTGAAAATAGATACTCATTTGAGCAGGTATCGATACTAAAACACAGGACAGAAATGAGCCTTTCCTGAATAGTTTTAGAATGATCTTGAGCTGGATCAGAACAAATATAAGAGCACATTGTACTGTCCAGAAAAAAACGTTTTTATTATCATCGTGGTATTGTAATCAGTATTAAGTATCGAGATCTATTACTTAGTATCGAAATCGAGTTTGAAACTTTAGTATCGTGACAACATTTGAAAACTGTCTTTTGTAATGGATATGACAAAGATAAACATATAATTAAAATAACAGACTTTAACAATGAAGCAAAAGTATATTCCACATTACAAAATAAAAAGTGATATGTTTTATACCCATAACTTTATTTATAATGTGAAATGTGATGATTTGAAAGGGCAGTTTGAGCCTGCAGACTTGTGGGTGACCTCACAGTAGTTACATCATAAACACCCTCAGTCTGACCTGTGCTTGGTCATCTGCTGAGTCTGTGTTTTTCTCTCATGTTCAGTCTGGGCAGGAGTAAAGGGAGTTTGGTAAATAAAGGCTTTATGGTTTGTTATGGTTCGTAACATACAGTATCTTCTGATGTTTGGTCCCCTCTTAAAGGTTCTGTATTACGCAAAATTAACTTTTGTGAGGTTTAAGCCATGTAAAAATGTTGTTATCTCTTCAAAAATATACCTGGAGTTGTTTTGTTTCATCCACACATGTTTGAGTAGCTCTTTATTATTACTCTGTCTACATCTCGAAAGTTCAAAATTCTCTGTTCCATCTTATGCGGTCATGAAGCGGAAGCTTTTAAGCTTATTTTCAAGACACCACAGCTTTCTACTTAAAAGGATAGTGCTTTTAAAAAAAAAAAAAGTTAATCTCTATGGGTTTCCTTCTAAAAGTTGGGTGTGTTGACACCGGCTTACCTCTGACAGTCTCAGCTGATCCCGGTTCGGCTCGCGTTCTGGAGCTCAGGTAAGTAGGTCCAGTAACTTCCCTGGAACATGAAATAAAGCTTGTTTTTCTTCTCAAAACAAAACATTTGTCTGAAAGGTTATATATTTGCGTCCCAAACAGTTGATCAAAGGAGAAGTTCAATTTGTCAACTGGACAAAGTTTGTTTGGTTGAAAACGTTTCGCCGCTCATCCGAGAGGCTTCGTCAGGACTGGTAAGAAAGCTGGAAAAGGGCACAAGAAATCTAGCTGAGAAGAGGAATCATCTACGCTTTAACCTTAGATGTCGACAGGAGCAACTTATTCCCAAGGTTCTACAAAAGAAAGCACCGGAACCAGGACAAAGGGCAGACAGGTTAATCCAGCGTTACCTGAGAGGTATACTTAGCCTTAGAATTAGCCGTCTCAATTATGAAATTGATAACTTAAAATCTGAAATAGACAGCTTACTAAACAAAATACAGAGCTGACGAAGCCTCTCGGATGAGCGGCGAAACGTTTTCAACCAAACAAACTTTGTCCAGTTGACAAATTGAACTTCTCCTTTGATCATGGATTCTACCTGGACGACTGAGGGACTTTTCACGCATCCCAAACAGTTGTCCACCAAACATCCAGCAGCGTAGATGGCGATCGCATTTTGTCTCTGTCGACTCGTATCACTGTGCGCATATTAGCTGTATTAGCCTGTTAACCTTTAGCGGAAGTGAACGACGGATGCGGTCCGCCGTAAGGGGAAGTTTACGAGTGAACAGGCAACAGGCAGCTAACGGGAGCGCAGTGATATGAGTCGACAGAGACAAAATGCGATCGCTATCTACGCTGCTGGATGTTTCGTGGACAACTGTTTGGGGCGCAAATATAACACCTTTTGGACAAATGTTCTGTTTTGAGAAGAAAAGCAAGCTTTATTTCATGTTCCAGGGAAGTTACCAGACCTAATTATCTGAGCTCCAGAAAGCGAGCCGAACCAGGATCAGCTGAGACTCTCGGAGCTAAGCCGGTGTCAACGCACGTAACTTTTACAAGGAAACCCATACAGATTAACATTTAAAAAAAAACGCACTATCCCTTTGTCCTCCATGTTTATTTTCTTAATCGGTGTCATTTTGGTAAAAAAATAAAAAAATCTGCTCGTTGGCGTGATCTGCAGTTGTCCATTGACTCTTTGTTGTGATGATGTTTACGCTGACATCTGCTGCCATCGGTTAACTGTGTTGGCAAGGTATGCTTTGCTATTTTGTTTTTTGGTCAGAATTGTCCCTGATTCCATCCTGTTTCAGTCTAGCAGATTCTGAATATTTGTGGAAATAAACAAAGTACTTTAAGTATTCTAAACGTTAATATAAGTGCATTTAGTTTTTGTGTGTGCAGCAGTAACAGTAGTAGTAGCAGTGGTAGCAATAGGTAGTAACAGTAGCAGTTGTAGCCATAGTATTAGTATTAGTTGAAGTAATTGAAGTAGCCTACATTGGACCCCCTGTTGCCCATATGTCTCTGAACACATGTCTGACACTTGTTATTGTTTACTCAGATGGTGTTTTCACTGCAGCATTTGGCTCTGCTGTAAAAACTGCAGTTGTCTTGGTGGGAATGGCTTGAATGTTGTTTTAACTTAATACCTGTGTGCATAGTTAAAACCAGGCTAAGATCAAGAATAGTCCCAGTATTTGAAGAGCGCAGAAGAGGCCAAGACTTAACAGAATCAAGTTCTGGTCACACTCAAACTGGTGAAACTGGTGATAATTTAATTTAAAACCGTAAATGGTAATGGCTTTAACTTAAATAGCTATTGACAGTTCAAAAATTTGGTACATGCGAGTTGATCAGTCCTTTTTTATTTAAATGCATTTGTTGTTTCCATGGAGATAGGTATTTAATGTTATATTGTGGCTCATTCCAGCTAAAGCCATGATATCTTTAGAGATGGATGTCTGAGAGAGATGAGAATACAATAATTTTTTTTCTGCTCATATTGGTTGATCTCAATTTTTGATTTAGTCTTTCCAAAAACATAAAGATGAAACACAAACATGCATAAACAAAAACAGACTTTTCCCCCTAAAATGCTGCTTTTACTGATTGACTGAAGACCTCTCAATTCAAGAACTTCAACCAAATCATTGACGATTAGACATGACTGATTCACGATCTCTGGATCTTTTTGATTATTTGCAAGCAGGGACTAACCCACTACCAGAAAAGTTACACACCTTTACAACAAACTTTCCTTGTTGATTAAAAAAAAACTGTAATGAACTCTATTCCATAAACTCAACCTCTTACCAGAAATAAACAAAACAAAAATGGTTTATAGTAGTATTGTAGCTCCTCTCTCTCCATTGTATGATTCTGTGGTGTATCTTTGACCCCGCTGCTTTCTCCTAGTCTCTTTCTAAAGTTAGAGCTGAACACAATGTGCCCTGGAGCCTGAGAAAAGGAAACGGGAAGCGAGGACAGGAAGTGAGCCCAGAAAACCAGGAAGAAGACAGGAAGTGAGTTAGAAAACACGGATGAGGAGCGAGTGGCGCTGATGATAGAGCAGCTGCAGAACTGGAGAAAACAGAGACAGTGATAGAACATTGGCACAAACTTGGATTGAACTTGAATTAAACCAAAATAGGCTAAATTAGCATTCTATATTTAGAACTTAAGTCAGAGTCAGCTTTATTGTCAATTCTGCCATATGTACATGACAGACAGTGAATACACGACATATAGTGAATCTCTCTGGCCAACAACAGGGCACTTCAAGAAAAATCACCAATAATACAAAAAATAACAGATGATTAAAGCCACACTATGTACATTTTTTGGCCAAAAAATAAACTAAAATAAAAGCATGTTTGTTTTTTTTTCTATTTTAGTTATTGAAAAACAAAAATATGTGTCCTTACTGTGAGTGGGCTTGCATCTCCACATACCTGACTCCTTATTTGGCTTTGACTTGTTTCCATGGAAATCTTGTCCCTTTAGCTATAATATCCCACAGTATGGTATAAAACATATCCATGTCTATGGAGAATATTCCAGAATATGGTTTTCTATTTCAATCCTATGCAGGAGACCTGACGCTATTTTTTTTTTTCCATCCGAAAAAGTGACATATTTTACCTTTTCAATTCTTTGTTGTCTTTTGCGCCTGTTTGAGATTGGTGACTCAAATGTATACTCAAATACCAAAAACTTTAATTGAAACCAGATATTAATTTGAACAAAATGAACAAAATTTAACCTCAAGAGTTTTAAAATGGTCTTTATCTATATCAGAGTTAGTATTGGATAGAAAGTAATAGAAAGTACTATTATTTTTTTAGTTGAAAATTACATTATATTATCTATTAAAAAGTTAATCTTTGTATCGAAATTAGTGTGAAGCCTTTCCCTAATATCAAAATCTAATATCAAAAGTTTGATATTTTAGTATTTTTATAACACTAGTTTCCCGCATTAACTTATACACCCTGGACTGTTGCCAACTAGACAGGAATTAAAAAGTCATTATCTATTTGTGTACACGGAGGTTACATAAGTTGTGTGTAAGGCGTAAACAGAAGTGTGCCTGAGACAGTTCCTGCTGATGATGAGAGACTGAACCAGGACTATTCTGTCATTAAACAGTCAGGGGCAGAAGAAAAACGCTGAAATTTATGAGAAAAGGAAAATTAGGAGAAGAACAAAGCAGTAGGTTTCATGTGTACAAACAGGGAAGAATGGGAGGAAATGGAGAGGAGGGCAGAAAGCTGCAGCTGCATTTTAGACCAAGACAAGACTAAGGTGGTTCGGAAGCTGGTGTGATATAGAAACTATGTCATTATTGTATAAGGTAATTCAAGTGGTACTGGGTTATCACATTAATGTTCCTGTTTGCACTCAAATGTGTATTGGACATTTGCCCAGAATTCTTCAAAGCGTCTTGTGTTGTTGCCCAGACAAAGCATTTTAGACTCAATATCAACATTTTTGTCTTTTGTCCCTGTCGGTGCACACAGGAATGAGCCCCTTTAAAGGGCCCGTATTCCACTATTTTCCGATCTGTTTTATTGTTGTTTCACTAATGTATCAGGACTTGTGTCATTAAAGCATGGTTATTGTTAATGTTTACCTTCTGATGTCACACCATATGTGGCAGCATATGTGGTAGAAGATCTTCCAGAGGAAATATTTTGAGGGAGTGACCCATTTCATCACCAACCAAAACACCAGAGCAAAGTAAGAACAGGGCCATTCCTGTTGTGTTTGCCTGACTCCCCCAGAATGCTGCTGTGGTGCTACAGGACACAGGAAAGTCTTCCTGTGGCACCCTGATGTCACAGGGTGGAACAGCTCTGGGGAAAGTGGTGGTCAATAATATGATGGATTGTTCAACATGTGCGAGCTTCTACCTTGGAGCTTGTGTAATTGTCAGTCATTTGTGCTCTCCTCTGTCTCTGCTGCAGTGGGCCCAGAGACAGACCTCTACATTGTCCTTTGTGCAGGGCTGATTGAGTTTGTTTAGTGAAATTCTTCACATGTCTCACAGACATGTTGTCACTCACTTCATGGAAGCATCCACCGCTCTCCAACCTGCTCCAACCTGAATCCAGTATGGCGACTTCTGTTTATATGAGATGCACAGCTGTTGTTTAAATATGTCTTAAACTGAACTGAACGTAGAGTTGTCAAACGTAGCGAAAATTGAATATTAATCATTACTAAAAGTAGGTGCTCATTGTAGCAGGTATCTATACTAAAAAGGTCACTAAATGAGCCTTTCCTGAAGAGCTTTAAAATGATCTTGAGCTGTATCAGCACAGGTGTAAGAGCGCATAGACGAGTATACGCCCATGGGCCACTATGGAACATACCTGTACGATTGAGAGATTACACAGATAAAAGACCACATGGTAATATAAAAGAAACCACAGTACTGTTATTTTGTTGAAAATCACATTCTATTGTCTAGTGTTTTTAGTATTTCTTTTTATTATCCTTGTGGTATCAGGATTGGTATTGAGTATCAAGTCTATTAGTCTCAAAATCGGATTTGATTAACGACACAATTCAAAACACACAGGTATTACTGGGAGAAGTATCAAACAGTGATTTTTCAGTGCACTTGTGAACATGTTTATACAGATCTAAAGTACAGGATTAGCTGTTTTTTTATGCAGAATAAGACGGATTTTGTTGTTTGTGGAGGAAATTACTTCAAAAATGTCAATCTTTGCGGTTTGCTAATTGCATCCATTCAGGTAGTACTCATGTTTGACTGGTACAGTGTCAGTAAAAGTATGATGTTTGGAGCAGAGTTCAGACTTTGGAAGAAGAAATTTGAAATATTTTTGTGTTTAATGACATGGATCAAAAGTTTACCTTTCTCATGTTTATTTAATAGTAAAAGACATTTTTATTTGCTCTTAAAAACTGAGAAAAATCAAACTGAGTCGAAAGTTGCGATCAGTCAATGTGAGCTATCAAATCAACATGGTCATTGTTTATTTATTGCCTTTTTTAATCACATTGTCCAACCCTAATATTAATTTAACATTTTGGTACTGCTTGATTTTATTTTTATAGACAAACTTTATTGATCCAGAAGGGAAATTACTTGGACATTCTCACATCACAATATATTATAATAACAAAGACTAAAAAATATAAATGGTAATAATAAATTCTAAATAAGAAGCAATGGTTTTATGTTATATTTATTGTAACTGTTTCACCTTTATGGTCCCTGCGGTTTTAATCTCCTTGTATCAGTCTAGTTTTTTGTATTGAACTGTAAATGCAGTGAGAGAGATAGTGTAGTGTTGTGTCTACAGTGTTGAGATGAAACAGACCTGAGCTGGTTCAAAGGGTTAATGTTGTGTCTAAAACAGTACTCCAGGTCATGGCAACAGTAATGTATACAGCGGAGAAGGGGCGGAAAAGGCAAAATAAAGGCACCATAGGCATAGGCACTATAGCGGGACTAGTATTTGTGAACCTATACTTTATAGTTTAATATTTCAGTTTTCATCATTGTCTTAAAGGTCCTATATTACACAAAATTGACTCATGTGAGCTTTGTCATGTTATAATGTTGTTACCGCCTCAAAAACATACCTGGAGTTGTGTTTTGTTTCATTCACAAATCTTTGAGTAATCCTTTATTAATGGTCTGTATACATTAGGGATGTCAACAATTAATCGATTAACGATTAATTGTCGATTAAGACGTTAGTCGAACAAAATGCATTAATTGTAATTAATCGCTAATCGCGGACACTCGCACCCGAGTGGTCACGAAACAAGGCAACCGCACACCACGCTGCGCTCGACTCACAGCTGGCCGCAGGCACCAACGGCACTGCTCAGCAGCCCCGGGTGTACGCGCGAGGCGAGATCGAACAGCGGCGCCCAGGAATGCGCCGCTGCGTGCCGCTGCTGGTCCCGTGCGGCCAGCCCGCGGCCCGGACCCCGAGCTTCGCGTGGCTGGTCCGCAGCTCGGGCCCGAGTCCCGCGCGGCTGGCCTGCGGCCCAGGCCCCGAGCCACAAACCAGCCGCACGAAACCAGCAGCGGCACGCAGCGGCCCAATCCTGGTTCAGTCCAGGTCCAGACCCGGTCCAGACCTGGTTTAGTTCTGGTTTAGACCTGGTCCAGTCCACGTTTAGTCCTGGTCTAGTCTCTTAGCAAATCAGGACAGAACACAATGTTACACTATTAAAATTTTTTTAAAAATACGCCAACCGCGATAGAGCGAGGGATTACTGTATTTTGTTATTCAGCATCAATACATTCGTCTGCTTTTTACTAAGGAATAATTAATTGAGGAATATACAATATAATAATACTATGATATATTTATGACTCAGTGTTATGTATACTATAGCTTATATTCTTAAAGATCCTATTGAAACACTAAAATTCATGTGAAAAACGCCGCTTATCAGTTAATCGTTAATCGATCAATAAGGTCAATCAACTATCAATTAATGAATTAATCGATAATTTGCATCCCTACTATACATCTCCAAAGCTCAAAATGCTCTGTTCTATCTTGTGATGTCATGGAGCAGTAGTTTTCATGTTAACAGCTACATTTTACCTTTTGTAAATGTTTGTGGCAATTCCAGGGCTGAAATTATCCATATGATGACTCCAGGTACATGATGAGGAAACTTTATTTATAACATACAGTAGGTCATATAGATCAGTGTTTCCCAACCAGGGGTACTCGTACTCCTAGGGGTACGCGAGCACATTGCAGGGGGTACGCAGCTAATTAAGGACATGAAATAAAAAGATTTCTATTTAATAATCAGTTGTGTTACAAGAGTTAGATACAACAAAGGAAGATTATTTTGATTTAGTATTTATTTGGGTAAATTATTTTCAAAGAAACATATTCTTTATTTTTATGATTAACTAATTTGAGTTAAAGAAAAGAGAGAAAAGGCCTGAGAATTTAATTTTCAAATTAAGGCGATGAAATAAAATGATTTTCATTTAAAAATCCGTTGTGTCATGTTCTACTTTTGGAGAATTATCAACACATATGAGTGAGGGGGTACTCGAGGTATGACAAAAGGGCTCAGGGGGTACACAAGACAAAAAAGGTTGGGAAACACTGATATAGATGATATAATATATAGTAGATCAGAAAATAGTGTAATATGGGCCCTTTTAAACCCAAATTTTGAATTGAGTAAGAAGGAAAAAAATAAACTTGTGAGAACATTGTGCATTGTTTGTATTGTTGATTGGCTCTAATTGCATGTACAGTGCTGCTCATAAGTTTACATACCCTGGCAAAATGTTTTGTTTCTTGGCTGTTATTTTCTGTTGTCATTGTGGTTTAAAAAAGAGTAAACACAGATGTTTCACAATAAATGGCTTTGGCCAATCACTATCCAAGAGTGAAAGAAAACATTTTGTGTTATTAATTTTCTCTGAGAAATAGCCAAGAAACAATACATTTTGCCAGGGTATGTAAACTTATGAGCAGCACTGTATACCGTACTCCTCCAAATCTGACTGCAAATGGAAACGATGTATTAAGTAGGGGTGGGTATTGGCAAAGAAGTCACGATTCAATTCGAATCACGATTCATATGCCACAATGCGATACTATCACGATGCATTACGATACTTGAATTATTGCGATGCATTGCAATATATTATGATAAAAGAAGAAATTCAGTTTGTTGTGCAATTAGTTGTGATAGTTTCAGAACAATTTCAGGGTAGTGAGCTCCTCCCGGCAGCTAGATATAAGCAGTGTCTAACCAGCACTAGAACCAGAACTGACGAAGCCTCTCGGATGAGTGACGAAACGTTTTCAACCAAACAAACTTTGTCCAGTTGACAAATTGAATTTCTTCTTTTATCATGGATTCTACCTGGACGACTGAGGGACTCTTCACGCATTGCAATATATTTGACATACTTCAGTGAAAATCTACCAAAAAAAAAGAGGAAAACTTAAATATCAGTGGCTGTGTATCTGGGTAGTGTCTTCAATTGATACATAACTCTGAGCAACTCAATTCATAACTGAATTTATTGAATAACAAAAACAAATAAACCAAACCAATAACAAAAAAAGTGCATAGGATTTTTTCTAAAACAAAAAATGATGTTCAAACCTTTGACATTTTGGAGGTAGCTACCATCATAACAAACAATATCCTTTCACAAAGAAAAAAGTGCATAGGATTTATTAAAATAAATAAACGAATAATTCATTTATTTATTAATAATTAATTAATTAATAAATTATTAATTAATAATAATAATCGATTTTTGGCATCAAGAATCGATGCAGTATACATGTATTGTGAAGGTTAGTATTGTCGTGACGATTATTTTGCACACCCCTAGTATTAAGCTATAATCTTGTGTGGAACATCTGTTTATTTTTATTGACATTGTTCCTTCAAATAAAGACTAGACTAAACTAAAAAAAATAAAAAATAAAAATGAGAATATTATCAGTCTAAAAATACCATTAGGGGCTTTGTGAATTGTCCAACATTCACACTGTTTTATACTGAAAAAATGCATTTAATATTTTTCCTGGATAGTTTTAAAATGGGTTTGATCTATATTAGAACTAGTATATGACCAAAAGAAAATATTAAAGAAACTATTACGTTTTTGATTTCAGTTTAATTCTGTTGTCTAAAAAATCGAATACATATTTGTTAATTTTTATTACAATACTAATGTTGGTTTTTCGCATCAATACTTTTTACTATTTCAGTATTGTTACAACACTAGTTTCCCCCATTAACTCTATTGTAGCCAACTAGACAGGCATGGATAAGTAAGTCATTATAATGCATTTGTGTATGGACTAGAAGAAGAAGTGACTTTATTGATTCTTCTCTACGTTTAATCCATCCTGGGCAGCACATTACTGCGCCCGGGGACCACCTACCTATGGTGCATGTTTGGCGGCACGGCGGCACAGTGGCTGAGTGGCTAGCGCTCATGCTTCACAGCAAGAAGGTTCGAGGTTCGATCCCCGGGTCCCCCAGGCCTTTCTGTGTGTGTTCTGTGTGGAGTTTGCATGCATGGTCTGGGTTCGATCCCCGGGTTGCGAGTTTCTATATTCTCTCCGTGTCTGGGTGAGTTTCTTCCGGCACTCCGGTTTCCCCCATCAACCTAATAATTAATATTTGAATATTATAACAGTCTAAAAATACCATGAGGAGCTTTGCGAATCCAACTTGTTCAAATTTCACCATCTGTTTGGGGAAGATGTATTTCTTTGAGCAGAAGCTGAGTGGACTGAAAATCTCTTTGTTCTTTCTGTGTTGTTTTTCCAGGACGTTGGACTGATCTGAGGTGAAGCAGTTAAGACAGTGAACCAGGCGGGGTCAGAGGCCAGGGGTCAAAGGTCAGGCGTCAGACTATTGGATGGCCACAGGAGTGAACTACTGGAGCACGTATGAACCCACTTATAAGGTCAGAATTTACACAATTTAAAGATCTGGTTAAATAAATAAAGATAATTTTTAGATAACTTGATCTGTTTAGCGGGTCAGTTGCCTGTTAACGTTTGTCCTACGTATTTTGCATCTAAATCATAGACTGTTTATATAAATGGACATAGCTAACCCGCTAGCTGCCACGTTCAAAGTCAGCTTTATTGTTAAAAACCATATGTACAAGTTGCACACGCAGGATTTGAAATTGCAGCGTCCCCTAGGCCCACAGTGAACAAAACATCTGATGAACAAGAAAATAAACACAATGACTAAAACATAACAAATAAGAAGTGAGCATGGGTGCACTTCGGCTCCATCAACTCTGGCTCCAATTGACTTTACATTGAAAAATTCCCAATAATATTCCCAATTATTCCCAACAATAAAGCTGACATTGAACTTTGAACTTGGCTCCAAATTTGCTCCTATAACTGCTAGCATCGTGAGCTTCATTTGACTGGAGTCGAACGCTATGGGTGACTCACACTCACTTACTCCACTTTTTTACGCAGTCTATGGTTTAAATGTTGGAAAAGCACACTAAAATAAAACATCCATGTTTATATCCGTGTTTCTGTTTCTTGCTCAGGTGAGAGAGAGTGTTTGGGGCGGGGCAGAGCTTGACTCCAGCAGTGAAGAAGGAGGGGGAGGGGTCACATGGGTCACACCCACCATGGAGGTCAGAGGTCAGCTCATCACAGTGACAGGTCAGAGGTCACGCCAGAACTTCAGACAATTGTGTCTTTATATAAGCTCATACTGTATATTTCTAAATCTTTATGTAACAGACACGGGCCCCGACAGGAAGCAGAAAAATGCTCAGCGATTGGTTGAGCTGCAGGAGAGGAGGCGGGGCTTACAGACGATGCTGAGTACAAGATTGGCTGAGCTCAGGCGCGTCTGTCTCCAGGAAGCGGTAAGGGATGGATTGGATTCAACAGTATTAGTTCCAAAGTGATTAATTAGATATTAGATCTGGTTTATGGCATTATTGATCTGGAAACGTCTCTCTCTCTAATGTCTGATCTGTGATTGGTCCGTTTAATGATCTTGACTTTGATTGGCCAGGAGCTCACTGGTTTAATTCCCGAAGACTTCCCGCTGGAGGAGGGAGAGAAACTTCCTGCAGTCCGACGAAGAGGAGGCTCCAGACTCAACAGGAAGAACAGGGCTGAGGTGAGGAGCAGACTGTAACATGGATTATTCTGTAATTTTGCACATACTTGACATTATTAATAAAAAGGGAAACTAACCTTTTGTAAAAGTATTAACAAAATCATGTGATTGTGTGTGTAGCTGGAAGAGAAGAAAAAGAAGACTTTGTTTAGTTCAGTTCGAAAACACAGTGAACCTGAACATATCCCACATCTCCAGAGCCAGAGATCCAAGAGGACTGTCCACCGAGGCTGCCACACAGGTAATATACAAATACTGCTACTTAAGATCTTGCAAGGTTCTCCTGAGCAGGAACATAGTCTGAGCATAGATCATGGTCAGATCTGGTCCACTGCATTTGATCAAATACAGAGGATAAAATGTTTCTTAGGGGGCATTAAAGGCTTCTATTGTAAAAGTCTCATTAATTTGTTTACAGATGAGTCTGTGAGGTCAGAGAGCAGCTCCACGTCTGACTCTACAGGACATGACAATGGTAAGACACGCTGTGACCTAAATAATCTTTATCGAGTGGCCATAACCACACCACAGCAATAGTGCAGACACACATAGTCCTTTACAAATATTACACCACAGCAGACCGTTTGCACAAGCACGAGTTTATACCTGGAGGTGCTCTCTCCAGGGCCCGAACGCTATGGACATGTGTCTGTAGTGATAATAACAAGCCTTTCACACAAAAAGGGTTTTCAGCTGATTACAGTAATGTCTTTATAAACAAGCACTAACTTAGGCTGCGTTCAGACTGCAAGGCTTAATGCTCAATTCGGATTTTTTTGTGAGGTCGTTCACATTTCCAATTAAATGCGACTTGTATGTGATCTCCAGTGTGAACTTTAAACGCCCCAAAAGTGTCCCGCATGTGCCTTGGAGGACACAACGAGGTCACATGCACCGAGCGTGCTCAGTGTTTACGGAAGTAGCCTAAACATGGACACTAGCATTGAGCGCATGGCGATTTTAAAGTTGCTGTGATACCAGAGGCAGAACATGTACAGCATATTTGTTTTAGAGAGGAGATTGTGAAGGAGAAGGTTTTTGGTCTTGGCAATTTGTGGGACAGTGGCAGCAACATCCGTAGAAAGGAACGTGTGGGTGCGGAGTCACAGCCAAGAGTGGTGGGATTGCTCTGTGCTTCGCCGCTTCACTGACACGGAGTTCACACACAATTTTCTTATGACGAGAAGAACGTTTGTGTACATTTATGAGTGCCTACTTGTACCACTCTTGTTGATGACGTGTAGGTCTTGTTGATGACGTGTAGGTCAGATGAATGTGACCTGACCGTTCAGACTGAAGTCGCATGTCAAAAGATCGGATATGTATCGGTTTTAGGACCACATATCCAAGTGGCCTGGGTCGCATTTGAAAAAAATTGATCTGTGTTGTTCAGACTGTCATTAAAAGATCAGATACAGGTCGCGTAGGTGCAAAAAAAAACAGATTTGGGTCACTTCAGGCTGCAGTCTGAACGTAGCCTTAGTAGCACTTTAGATTGGGATAGGTGGGGGAATGTTTTAAAGACAGAGCTTGACTTACAATATTTTGAACTGTTTATTGTATGTTTTTTATGCTGCTGATAACCTGGACCTGAGTACAGTGTTGCGTTTTATACTGAAATGACAAATAAATTCTGATTCTGAAACAATTATGTACCATTTACTGTATGTACTGTGTGTGAGATCAATAAAGTCTTAATCTTAAATCTTAATCTTAAGGTAATTCTTCACTTTCACCTCTCTTAGTAAAGCCTATGGACTATTTTGCTTTGCTTTGAAAGTATCAGGCACACAGTCTAGACTCTTCTCCCTGTCCTCTGTATGATAATTCCCTGTCTCTTCTATGCAAATGTCCTGATTTACCGCTGCCCTAGTTCACCTGCAGGCTCAGTTTTTTATAGATGTCCCAGAAATCTTGTTTTAGTCTCTGCTAAGACTTTATTTCAGATTGTTATTTTGGACAACATCAGGTGCATCTGGAGGTTTTAGATCAGCCCTGACTGTTATTGACCTTTGCTAGAAATAATGAACAAAGAGCTAAAAACTAAAGTAAATTAAAACTTAAATGTGCATTTCTGGTGGAGGGTTTGTCTCCATGTTATTGCTTTGCCTAGAATGTTTCACAGTATAGATTAAACCTTTCTGTCTTCATGCAGACCAAACCAGACCAAGTTACAGGTCAGATCTGTGGAGAGGCAGCCCCGCTCACAGTCAGAATGCCTCTTTCTCTAGGTATTTGAGCTATAAAACCACCTGTAATTGAATAAATGTAAGATGGAGCTGTTTAATGTCATAGTGTGGAACATTCCAGGCAGTAAACAGATCCATAGAAAGAAGCAAGTGACGGATCACGAACCAAAAATTTACATAGTGCACCTTAAAGTGATTAGTATCTCTTCATATGAAAGTGTGTCTGTCACCTGTTTGTTAATAATAATGTCGACTTCTCTGTGTAACCTTATATTTTATTTTCCTCAGATGAGAGTGTGTCCCATTGTCGCCCTCCGATGGCCACTGCTGGTTCTTCTCCAGTTGAAGTTTTTGCTCCAAATAAAACCAGAAACAACTCGGTCCACAGCAGGTGAGAATGGATGCACTATTGATATTACAACTGTCTTCAGATCATGATTCCTTCCTACCCTGGTATATTGTATTTTTGTCAGCTATGGACTCATTTAATAGTGCTGTATAGAACTGGTAGGTTAATATGTATTTTATAAGACGAAATTTGTGACGTTGTAAATGCCCAGGGGAGTCAATGGGGGGGACAAAGATGTCTGTTGTCCTGAGCCCCAGAGGCCCAGAATTTGACCCTCTTCCTATTAATTTCTATTAGTGTCTGAATGTCTCTGTACATTGTCTCTGTACATTGTCCCTTCAAGTAAAGACTTAATTAAACTTCAGTATACAGCTCTGGAAAAAAATAAGAGACCACTGCAAAATTATCTGTTTTTCTGATTTTTGTACTTATAGGTATGTGTTTGGGCAAAAGGAACATTTTTATTTGAGTCTATAAACTACTGACACCATTTCCCCCAAATTCCAAATAAAAATATTATCGTATAGAGCATTTATTTGCAGAAAATGACAAATGGTCAAAATAACAAAAAAGATACATGTTTTCAGACCTCAAACAATGCAAAGAAACAAGATCAAATTCATTTTAAAACAACATAATACTAATGTTTACACTTCCACTCCTGGTGCAAGGACTGAAGTAGCTCAACTTTGTGTTTGTGTTGGAATTCAACAGACGCTGGAATGGGAAAAAAAATGCAGCGGTCTATTATTTTTTCCCAGAGCTGTATTTGTTTATGTATTTGGTTAATCTTTTATCATTAGTTACATGCTTTTAAAAAAAATTAAAATGTATAACAACTGTTTAATAACTTGACTTGTTGTTTTTTCCAGATCAGACTCTCAGGACGTGCCCCAAAAACACTCTCCTCCACACCCCCCTCCTCCGCCGCCTCGATCCGTGGACGGCTCCACCTCCTCTGGGCAGACGGAGCCGGAGCAGCCGGGCAGGACTGGGGGTAGCTCTGCGAGTAATGCAGGCCGAGCTAATGGAGCTAACAGATTTGTGGCTAACGGGCCAGTAGGGGGCGCTAACTCGTCCCGGCGCAGTAACAGCTCAGATGGACTGTTGGACAGAGGGGCTTCTATAGAGGCTGATGGACACTGGGTCAATGGTGAGTAGATGTAGCTACGTCTAAAGGTGATGTGACTGGATCAGGTTATTTTTGAAACATTTCTTCCACAACAATCAAATACTATCTCAAGGTTAATCGTACATACAAGACTTCATTGTATATAAAAATGACACATACAAAGGGAATTTAAAAATAACTCCACGGAGAAGTAATTTGTTTCCCTAGAATGCCTCAAAGTATGGCATTAAACATATCCACATCACCACATCAAGTTATACGTCATATCTGTGGATAGGTGGGCTCGCTCCCAGAAAGAATGCATGTTTTTCATTCTATTTTCTTTGCAGTGAAATCACATGTAATTAGATTAGTTAGTTTAACTTAAATACCATACTGTGTATCATTTAGGGCAATTATTTTATTCCAAACTTGCCTATGTGTGAAGAATCTTGACACTTGAATTTAAAATGCTATGAACCAGTTTAATATACAACTCCATATGGAATTACTGTATGTAGATTTATTGTCGGATTTGTTTTTATGCAAGGTTTAACGGGTCTATCTAAGGTCTATCTTCAAAAAAGTTGCTGTAAAATCACTCTCAACTATCATTTTTTATTTTTTCATCACAGGTTTGTCATCTTCAAAGGGAGGAGCCATGAGAAGTTCAGAGACTGATACTCGGACTCTCAGGACCACCAGTGGATCAGAACCAACCACAAGGACTGAACCAGGACATAGACCAGACCCAGGGACCAGACCAGATCCAGGGCACAGACAAGACCCAGGACCCAGACCAGACCCAGGCCCAAGGGGCAGAGCTCCCTACAGCGACCTGCTCCTGGATTACGTCTGGACCAAGCAACAGCAGATGCTCCAGAGGCAGCAGTCACACGGGAGCCGTCAGCCAATCACAGCTCTGTATCCAAACCAACAGCCGACCCTTGCCCCGCCCACTTACCGCGGCCTGCACAGTGATCGTCAGCGAATTAAAGTCACCCGGACTAAATCATGTGGGCCCTTCCTCCCTGTGCAGCCTCCGGGAGCAGAGAACTTCGACTCCCAGCATGCACCTCTGCAGCCAGACCCCCATCCCCACCTGCTGCCGCCCCGGCCCACTCAGGCTGCTCTAACCCAGGACCAGCATAATGAAGAAGCAACGCGGAATCTGCATAAGGCCCTTGCTCTGGAAGGTAACCGCATTATTTATTACACACCTAGCATGTATGTACGGCTAGTCCTTCAGCAGGGCTCTTCTGACCAGGATACTGACCCACAAAGAGAATGAGCCACAGTATTGTAGTAAAAATTGTTGTTATTGTTATCACAAAAAGGGAAAAGAATACAACTAAAGAAAATGTGAATATACCGTACCCCTCTCCCTTTAACCCCCCTTCTTTTTTTGTGCGTGTTTGTTTGTTTTTGTTATGGTCAATTGTCATACATGTGTCTGCAAAGAAAGCTAAACTCTAAATATAAAATAAATATTTAGTATCAATGTAACAATTACTTGCATAATCATCACTTAGTTGCAGCCATGCTTTGTTTTATTGTTATTGCTAAAAAGTACTTTGAAAAAACATGCTGTGTTACTTTACTGTGAGCGCCTATTTACAGATGTGACCTGCTATTTGGCCTAGTGGTGTCTATGGCCTGCTTGTCTCTATGGTGATAGATAAGTTCAATACTATACTGTGGAACATTCCAGGCAAAGCAAACTCCATGGAGACAATCAGGTGGTGGACTCTCATAATGCGCTTTTAAGTCATAAAAACTCATTATTTCTCATTGTATTAGAAACGACAACCTTAAACAAAGCAGGTCTAACTATATGAAGTCTCTGTCTGTGCCCTTGTGTTCCTAGACACACTGTTGAATCTAAAGTTTCTCTCAGATTTAAAGATAGTCTGATGAATGTTTGATGCTGAACTGAAAGTGGGTCACTGCGGCAGGTTCCTCTGCAGTGGAGTGTGATGTAGCGCCACCTGCTGTGGCCTTTCCCTAATGCACTCACTTTTCTTGTTTTATTTATTATTAATCAAACGGCTGGCTTTTCATTAGAGTGCTTACACTGTTATACGGTGTACTTAAAAGAAGGATTCACCTAAAGCCACAGTAGACAACCAAAAAAATCAGTAAAATAAAAAACATAGAAAACATGTAGACATACTTTAACATCCAACTTTTTTTGTATAATATTATTTCTGTATTTAAGAGAAGTTAAAAATACCTGATTCCAACTGTGTAATGTAATTTTAACCTCAGATATTATTACGTTTATTTATATTTAGACATTATATTTAGTTGTGTGTGTGTTTGATTGACAGGTCTGCGGGACTGGTATCTGAGGAACACTTTAGGCTCCTCCCACCCAAATCCGACCAATGGGAACGCAGCTCCAAAGACTAATGGCATCAAAGGAAGGAGACGGACCACACACGGCGTCATCCACCCCTCGAACTACCAAGACCATTCTAACTACCAGGACTCCAACTCCCACAATGCAGCACTGCACCATTCTAACTATCAGGACCATTCCAACTATCTGGACTCAAACTCCCACAATGCCCCTTTGCCCAACTTTAAGGACATTAATCACAATGGGACAATTAAGAAGACAGGACTGCCTCATTCAGCTACTTTCCATGGGCTCCCTCTACACGGCAGGTAAGAAACTGAAACCTTTAGTTGCTTCGCCATAGGGGTGGGCAATACTGAAAAAATATAGAGTTTCTAGGATTACCTGTTAATATATTCAGACAATATTTTAAGTATAAAATGTTTTATGGGCCCAGTGTTCAGGTTCAAGAGTTGCACAAAAATTGAATGGACCATGCAGATAACAAGTGCAAAAATATAACATGTACCCTTGTTTAGAAGATTACACTAGACGTTTCGGTCTCTCTTTGAGGTAATTTTTATTGTTTTAGTTTTCCAGTCCAATCCAAGTTTATTTGTAAAGCACATTTTATAAACAACACATAGCAATGTAAAACATTTAACTCTTAAAGAGTCAGCAGAATTATGTTCCGGACAAAAGGAACTAATAAAAATAATAGATATAAATAATAAAATCAATGATTAAAAATAATAAAATTAATTGTAGTAGTAGTAGCAGTAGCAGTAGTAGTAGCAGTAGTAGTAGTAGCAGTAGTAACAGTAGCAGTAGCAGTAGTAGCAGTAGTAGCAGTAGCAGTAGTAGCAGTAGCAGTAGTAGCAGTAGTAAAAATAATAGTTATAGACGATATACTCATTACTCTAATTTTGCACATCTCCAAAGCAGCAATTATGATATAATTAACTTTTCAATAAATGTCCCACCTCTACTTCCTAATTCTTATTAGAAAGTACCCCCTACTGTCCCAGGGTAAATATAAGCATCATGACCCAGTGTCTTTCAAGTCAAAAGTCCCATAAGAAGAATTAAATGTAGACAACCAAAAGAATGTATTATAGATTGAACAATCTGAAGGTGAAATACTTTAAGGAGGATGTTTTGTGTGTATTTTCTATAATTTATTTTATTATGTGACAGGTCAGTGGATGCTCCGCTCTACAATGATGCGTTCCCTATTCACAAACAGGAAGTGCCCATCAGACAGGTGTCATGTGACCAGCCCACTCCAGGAACTCTGGTCTGAAGCCACCAATCAGAGCACAGCAAGTCTGTACCAGCTAATTATGAGACAGTCTCACATTAAAGTGTCAAATCACCATCTAAATCTATGAACCTACCACATCCCGGGCTGGTTTCCTGGGAGTTTTAACTGTGACGAAATCAAAGACATCTTATCAAAGGCCAATTATGAGGAAACAAGCTATTTATACTGTAATTTTCCTGAACTGGACTGTGCTCGGACAATCAGGGTGAAATCAAAAGTATTTCAGAAATATTTATATCTGCGATGACATCACCAGCTGACGACACCAGCTCAGTAGCCAACCAGCAGTCTCCAAATGGTCAGGTGACTCTCGCTCCTCAGGTGTGCCCTCACTCCGCTGAAAACGTGAGGATGATTTCAAACATTTTTCTCTTTGGACTCGACGCTGCTGCACAGAATCCTAAACGTGCACTGTGTAACTTTTCGTGTGTAGAGGGCCCGCCACTTACTTGTCTCCATGAAGATGTTATTGCTTTACGTCCAGTTTATCAAAGAACGGCATTAAAGTTTTCAGTCTCCGTAAAAACAAGCAGGAGACACCACAAAGCAAATTTACAGGTAAGATCTGTGAAGAGCTGACCACACTCACAATAAGAATGCATGATTTTACTTATTTTTCAGTAATAAAACCACCCATAATTGAATAAATGCATCTTACATAAATTTAATAGCACATTGTGTAACATTACGGGCAAAGCAACAGCATCTCCATGGTTTCGGACCACCAACCTCAAAAGTTACGCAGTGCACCTTAAGCTCCGCCCACATCATGTTTTGTATGAAATTTGGATATACTTTTTTTTTTTTTTTAAGAAATTTTTGAATCGAAAATGTTTTTACGTCATGTTTTTGGATGTGGCTGTTATAAATTAGCTTTAATATGTTTGCATTTGTATTGAACACTATCATGTGATGCTGAACTTAAAATGCAAAAAGTGTAAGGTGTCTTAAAACTGACAGACGGACTCATAGATAGTCAAAGATAGACTTGAGAGGCTGGTTTTAAAAATGTATAAGTCACTTTATGCTGGAACAATCTGATATTGGATAATCAAGTGAGTCCATGAAATGAAATGTGATATAGCCATATAATTCACTGAGCCCTGTGTTGCCAGATCTGCAGTTTTCCAGCAGAATTGAATCAATCATAAGTCTCTAATTGGTTGTACAGTATGGCTTGAGTTACTGAGTGAATACCTAACCTTCCAAACAACCCAATTACAGCTCCTTCACACCACCTATGAACCAGATTTGAAGTGAAAATAAACAAAGCCTAAGCCTGTACTAGGGCTGAAACCAGGACCGAGTCTGGGCACGCGCATGGGCTCAGTGGGACCATCGTAAGTGGATCAGTCACCCCAGGACTTTAACCAGCCTCTGACGTTCAACTGTCAAAATGAAATAAGTTGTTTGTCAAATGCTAATGTGAGGTTAGCTTGTATGATTTTGCTAACAGTATGCTGGTCTGAGAGCAATAATAAAACCAGGATTATTCTGCTGCAGCGACAATCAGCCAATCGATTAGTGATCATTTTTACTGGGTTTTATAACGAGCAGTAGACAAAGCAGGAGCCAGACACAGACTGGTGTTGCCATTGTAAAAATAACTGTATGTATGTAAAATAGGGAATTTTTGTTACTGTTATGAATTATTCGGTGACTGTTTCTGTTCTGTCCGTATCAGGTAACATCAGGTTTATCAAACTAACCAGGCCTCCATATTGCACAAATATCAATAGTTAATCTGCTCCTCTGAAACTACCAACTACTTTTTGAGTATATCTAATGTATATTATACAATATATTATGAGGCACACAGATGAAAATGTGGCTGTCAATATGTGCCTGCCGTCTCTACCACACATCAGATACACGTCACTGCACTGAGATGATCGATAAAGGAAGAATCAGCCAAATAGACACATTATTATTATTTTAGCCTCTTCTCTCACTGTTTTAAGTAACAGGAGCTTCAGCGGAGCAGACCTCAGAGTTCCACTCACTCCGACCAAAGTAACACATCAGAATCACAACAAACATTTGTACAAAATGTTACTGTAAATATATATTGCTGCTGTGGTACATTCCGGGCCACTGTAAAATTTTGACTCTTGTACATAAACTTTTTTTTAACTTCTTGGACTGTTGAGCTGTTTGTACTTTTTCACTTTGTGGATTTTGGATTTCAGATTTTGTTTTGTAAATACGAAAGTGAACAGACTGGCGTACACAGTGTTTTAAATAAAGATGGTCCATATTTACACCACACTGATACATTCTTCATGTATTTTCTTAGCCATAATTAAAGGAAAACTCACCTGTCAGCTTCATATGTTTGACATTTAAAGGTTTGATGTTTGTTGTATAGAGAGAAACACCCATAACGGAATTTAGGTGATATGTGTTTTTGTGCCTACATCTAAATCATAAGTGTAAGGAAATTACGAAAGTGACAAATTTCCTATAAGAAAAACTTGAAGTAATTTTATTTCATGGTGCCTTTCAAGACACCCGAGGATACCTTATAAAAAGCAAATTAAAACGGTACCATTAACAATTTAAAATGACTAAAAATGACTAGAATAAAACAAAACTAAAGCAGTAGGCCTACTTGTGTGTATTAAGCTAGTTACTGTTGAACTGGCCTATGTTTCACGTGGCCTCTAATTGAGTCTTAAAGAGTCTTACATGACCCACTGTTTGAGAACTAAAGTTTGGTCACAGCCTGTGGTGACTTTTCCACAGTTTTAGGTCACATGTGATTGCACGTTTAAGCGCAAGAGGGCGATGTAAAGCTTTAATTACAGGCTGTAGGCTTTTATGTCTATGTGGGGCAATGGTTTTATATAAGGTCTATACACACTCAAACCCTTTGGTTTATTGTAGGCCTTGTTGTACCATTTATATAAACAGATTAGACTTTTCCCTAACTTTTCATACACTGTTACATTTACCTGATTATAGTAAGTAGACTGTAATATATGTATCCTATATTATGTTTATAAATGAACTTTCCACATGCGATTTACTTATCTTAATATGTGAATACAATGAGATAAGAGCATTACTTCAGGAAAGGGGAAAGGGAGGGAAACGAGGAGGCTCAGGAGGATGTGATCGCAGCATTCGGCTCGCGTCCTTGTCAGGTAAACAGATGCTCAACTCTCTCCTTTTCCTCTTTAAAACACTTACCGCTTTAAACTGGGAACGATTATTCTTATGCATAACTTAAAGTCATAGATGCTCATTCTGTCCTGATTTACGTTTATATTTTAGTTTGTGCCGCCGAATGTCTAACTTTAGTCTCTGTCATGTGCAGATGAGAAGCAACAAAGTTCCTGTTATGTTAGCGGTTAGCATTATCATGGCAGGTTAGCTGCTTTTTTGACCTTAAAAAAGGTCTTGCTCTCAACACCAACTTACTGCTAAGTTATCGGTAACATGACACGTGTTATTGTTCAGTTGTTTAAGATAATTAAGTTTGTGACTTAACAAGAGTAAAAATATCCAGTCCCCGGCGTTGTCCGCTGTACATTAAAGTACAGTCTCGAGCTAACGGGGGTTACACCGGGGCTCTGGCTCGTTTAGCTAAACCAAGAAAGTTGTTACACTTTGTAAGATCTTATCCTTTATCCTTTTATACTTTTACTGAATAGAGTTATACGTTGCTTTAACCTGCTCTCATTGTTAGTGTTTTCTAACCCTCATACTTTGACACAGTTGCAGTGACTGAGCGTGTCCGTGTTGAGAAATAACCCTGAACTCTTACGACTTTCTTCAGCCTGTGGATTACTACATTGTTTGCTCATAGGACCCTGTAATACGCTCTAGATAGTCCTTAGACTTGTGACCACTGCACATTCATATCTGCTTCTTGAGGATTTTGTTATTGAGGTTTTACCATGACACACTAAGAACCACACACTTTTCCTTATTCAGGTAAACTTATATAAAGTCTTAATTACTGATGGTCAGACATAACCAACTGCAGCTCAGACACTGTAAGGGCTTAATAAGCTGCATTAGGTTGCATAAGTTATAGTTGCAATAGTTTTGTACTTACCATGTTTTTTGTATGTGTTTGTGTACACAGTTTTGTGGGAGTGATCTTGTTTAATAAACCTCTATATCTCACACTGCATCTGTATTTGGATGCATCACAAAGATAATTTATTTATAGTGTTTACAAATAATTAACATTCATATAGAGTGTAGTACTTCCCTTTCTCTGTATCCAATAATTACTATGATGTATGTGAATATTAAATGATCTTTGAACATATAGTATTTATGACTTTATCAGTGCAGTCACTGTAGAAAGTATCAGATAAACTTTCATAACCCACAAAGTTCAAAGCCTCAGATTCATTTGAGGTGAGGAGGATTGTTTCATACTGAGAGGTCAGTTTAATCTGGGTCATGTCAGATTGATGTGTCACTCTGACTTGAGTTCTACACGTTATCAGTCTGGGCTAGCTCTTAGTGAAAGCATTTGGAAAACGGGGAATGAAAAAGCAGAGATGATAGTAGTACATTTTTCAGTGGTAGAAACCGTGACAGTAACTTCTATAGAGGGAAGCACATAAAAGTTTTCCTTTTCTTTTGTTTCTCCAGGATGTGAATGGTGTGAGATGGAGATACTCTTGTCCATGATGTTGTGACCTCTGCCCTGACCTGTTTCCCGGTCTCTGATTGGTTGAAGCGGCGCCCGTGGCATCATGCAGCGGACCTATCAGAAGCTGCCGTCACAGCTCAGAGCCAGCTCCAGGCTCAAGAAGCTCACGGCTGTGCTGCTGACCGCGTACGCAGTGAAAAAACTGTCTCCTGCTGTATGGAGGAGGCTGCAGGTATTATGAGATGTACTAGAACAGGGGTTTTCAAATTGGGCCTCTCCTTAGAGTAGGTAAAGACAGCCAAGCCCCCCTTCCCCAAAATCCCATCCACCTGCCCTACCCCACATAGGCCTTTGAATTAAAGGCATCTTTTTTGATGCCAAAAAACTCAACTGGCTTTTTCATTAAATTTACGTGCTTTGTCTCAATGTGACGCAGAAGTTTGCATGGTCTCATGCTGTCATTCACAAGCACCTCTTTGCAGACCACACACTGTGGCAGAGGTGCAGTCTTGGAACCCGACCTGGTGAAACCAAACTTTAATTAATCAAGATCATATTTCCTACATTTTTTGCTGGGTCCTGTCTCCTCCCTTGCTGCTGATTTCTATTGAGATGGAATCAGAAAACAATGCATTTTACAGCTAATGCATGCACAGTTACCGATATCAATACTGCTGCAGGTGTGTACAGATGTGGACCGTTTTTGTCTTTGCATGTGTCGTGCCTCCCCAGTGGCTCTTTGGCGCCCCCCAGGGGAGGCCGGCCTCACCTATTGAAAACCGCTGTACTAGAATCATAATGGTGGAACTGTTCTAAATGTTTGAAACTAATGTGCTGAATATCCCTAATACTACAGAGGATCATATTAAAGGTTCTATTGTGTCCTCCAGGCAGCTGCAGGATGTAAACAAAAGAGTGGGGCTACTCCCCAGGTGGGTGTGGTCAGCAGCTCCTCCAGCTCAGATCTGACCAATCACAGTAAAGTCAAGAAGAAGAGCAGGTGAGTGACTACTGGCATGTCATCTGCAAATCTGCAAATGGTTCCCATATTTTATCTCTGCAGTTTTTGAAGAAGATTCATTCTAGGTCAGCAGCGACCATGACTATTGTAACCATTTAAATATGGTGAACTTTACTCAAATCAAAATATTTTGTGTTCACATGTCCTTAAGGACAATCCTTTTGATTGTAGTTAGAGCACTCGTCCAACAACCTGAAGGTCAGAGGATCGACTCCCGCTCAAACCAAATTCTTTCGTTGTGTCCTTAGACAAGACACTTCATGTAACTTGCGTAGTATGTGATGTGGGGGTGCTGATCGGAGCTGTTGATGGCACAGGTTGGCAGTTTCACTAACGTCAGTAAACCCCAGGGCAGATTTGGCTACAATAGTAGCTTACCCTGATGAAAGACTTATTATTTTATGTAAATAATATCTTACCACCACCGAGCGCATTACAACTGCACAGCATTAATTATACACAGTTTATGTTTTATTCTTATTCATTGTAATGCATATAGTAATTACTTTATGGTAATTTCTGTATTCATGATTTACTGATCAGGATCCCACATTTGTAATTTTAATTAAATATAATTTAGTTATGTATTTCATTTGAACAATACAGCTTTTTCCTCTTTTACATAATTTACAGAACATAGTCAATCATATCCACAGAGATGACCAAAAGGAGCAGGCAGAAAAAAAAAAAAGATAAATGCCTACCCCCCTTTTCACATAACAGGCAAAAATATTGCTAATATTGCTTGTTTACATTTACATTTAAATTGCTCCAGTGAGGAACTAGATACATACTTATTCATATGGCTGATCATGTATTTATTGTGTTTCAGATCTCCTGCTGTGAACCGTGAGTTCTTCCTACGTCTGTCCCGTCTCCTGAAGCTGCTGTTTCCTGGTCTCCTGTGTCCTGAGATCGGTCTGTTGGTGCTGCACTCTCTCACCCTCATGTCCAGAACCTTCCTTTCCATCTACGTTGCTGCGTTGGACGGTATGCACTAAAACTCTTCTCCACTGAGAGCAGCGTCACATTGTTTTACTTGGAAGACCATATATTGCCTCAGCTGGTTTAGGAGATGTTGTGTGTTTATCTTATAATTACAGTTTTGAGGAACATCTATCTTTTGACAGATTGTGACAAATCAAGAACAGCACATAATAATTTTGCAGATAATATTAAATATTAACCCTGCACAGCAACATGGATTCTTGTGATATTTGTGAGTTACAAAAAGCCATCTTGGCGCCCGCTGGTGTCATAGGCCTGACTGGTGGTGGGCAACCAATCACAGAGCAGCATTGAGGTTTATGCAGAAATGCCAAAGGCGAAGCACCCAAACGAACCAAAACAAACATGGTGACGCTAACAGGTGTACTTCAGCCTATTTTAGCATAAATACAAACTTTTGTGAAAAATGTGCAGAAGGTAGAAGCTTTGTGCATTTGTGGACAGGAAAGATGTGCTTTTCAATCAGATTCAAATAGTCGTCATGACGTTCTGCATTTTCCAAAAGCTTTCAGCGAGAGCTATTCCAAATCGATAATGTGTAAAACTCAAATCAGAATGACACGTATAAATCAGGCGTGAGCCATGTTAGTGAAATATTGCTTCCAACAAATATAGTGAATGGAGTATTTTGTGTTCTTTAGGAGCGATTGTGAAGTGTATAGTCCAGAAGGATCCTCAGGCTTTCATGTTACAGTTGGCCAAATGGCTGCTCGTTGCTGTTCCCGCCACCTTTATCAACAGCGCCATCCGCTTCCTGGAAGGTCAGCTAAGCTTGAGCTTCAGAAGCCGATTGGTGAACCACGCCTACCAGCTCTACTTCACCAACCAGGTACAAAATATAGCAGGTTCAAAACATATCCACCATAGCAAGTCTTTAGCCGGTGTCTTGTCTCCACAAACTCTCTATTTTATGTAATCTTGTGGCTTGATGATCTAGTCACTGACTACAATCATGCCTGTGGGTTCAGGAATCAGGAATCAGGAAGGTTTTTATTGCCATATGAGTGAACAGGTTCATAACATTAGGAACTTGCTTCAATACCTGGAGCGGACAGACACTCCGAGCACCAGGGCGGCCATTTCCGGCGCCATCTTGGTTACAACAGAGTAGAAAAAGAAGATGCAGACAATTTTACAACATGTAATGACAGAAAAAACAATTGGAGAGGTAAACATACAGTGATCTTTTTCTTTGGCAACAGAAGAGGCAGACTTACTAAATGGACAGGGCAGAGTGTTTTACATAAAAATGTCAGTGTGAGCCGAATGGAATGTGTTGTTTTTGTTTTGTAGAGTGCTGTGTAAGATAAGGCCCCAGCTGTGACCTTGGACGTGTTTGTGCAGAAGATGTAGTCGAAACAAAGTACAGTTGAATCACAATTTCAGGAGAATTAATTACACCAGGAAATTTAGCATAATCAATACATTTTTAGAACCCAGGCGAACAGACAATTTGCCAGAACCCTGGTTTCTGCCAGTCACCCCAACTTCATGTCAGCAAGCAGGACTGTGCGACTCGCAATCCTCCCGCTGGCACGTATGATGAATGAACGCAGACTGAGCCGCTGTTCCACACAGTTCCACATCCATTATCCGAGATGTTATCCAGTGCCAGACAGATTTCCACAAATCAGTTTCAGTTCAATCCGTGTTTCCCTTTCTGATCTCGTCCTCCCTAGTCCGCCACAGCCCCACTATCATGTAAAATGGGTTTAAATAATACCTGTTTTCTGAGACTAAAGGAATAAAAATGTGTTTGACAGATAAGTCTTTGAACTTTGTGCCAGTTTTTGCAGCATGCTTGTTAAGTAAATACAAAGCTGTTACTCAGACCAGGTCACAACATCTGCATTTATGGATCTTTATACTTGGATAAATGTAAACTGTACTGTACTTCTAATGTTGAAGTGAATATGACAGGTTAGAGTACTGTACTGCACTAAACATCATCATTATATTTAAGGTTAACTAAAATCTTTGCCTATCTTTTTTTTTAATTATTATTATTATTAATTGGGTGAAGTTTATAATTTTACTTCCTGGTTGTACACGGGTAGCAGATGTAACATACATAGAGGTAATTCCAGTTCTGTTACCTAGCAACCATAAGTTAACGAGACCCATTCATTCATTCATCTTCTTCCGCTTTTTCCATTCTGGGTCGCGGGGGCAGCAGTCCAAGCAGTGTTCCACTGCCCAGAACACAATGCACCAGCCCTCATGAATCCTCCCGCGGGTGGTGGGTCCACAGGAGGACGGCTCACATCACAACAGGCCTTGATTTTTATCTTCTGCCATGGGGGCTACCAGTGTCCACAGACACTGGGGGCGAGGTGGGGTTAAGTGTCTTGCCCAAGGACACAACGGCAGCGCTCATCTAACGAGACCCAAAACTGTCAAATTAGATTAGACAAATGAAAATAAATGACAACACCTTCTTTTCTTAAAACAATGTTTAATATGGAATTTTCAGTTTTGATTACATAAATATTCTGTTTTAGGACCATCCGCTACTTCCTGTATTTTTTTTTTACTTTTCTTCTCAACTTTTTTTTCCTCATAAACTGCCACACAGATAATAAAGTTAAGTATTTACTACAGATAGAATCCCACTAAACTAAATTATATATATAAAAAAAAAAAACTGTTGTATGCACTGTAAATGAAACTGATTTTTAACATTATCCATTGAGTACTCTCTTAAAGTTGCATTGTGTAACTTTCGTGGTGGAGGGCCGTCAAATGCTATTCTCCATGGAGACGTTATTGTTTTGTCTGGAATATTTCACATTATGGCATTAAAGGGATATGCCACCCCCAGGTCAAACTTGGGCATCTCCCCACAGTCCAGAGACTAAAATAAGTGGTGGAAAGCGTTTTTCTGGTGACGCAGCCATTGTCCAGGTCTGTCAGCACTGACCGCAGCGGTATCTGCAGCTACTCCGTGTTAGACTGGAGTCTAACGTCGCCAGAGAAAGATTTCGGCCAAAAGGAATTAATTTGCTCGATGCGTTTCCCAATTACTTTCTGTGTAGTGCGCATTCATATTGAGTGCAAATAAATGTGCAAATCAATACGGAGAGCTTGACTTGGTCATTTTGGGTGGGAATTATTTTTCTGTGCGGAAAAAGACAGACAAAGCAAACACCACGCTGCGTAACAGGGGAACTCCCTTCCTGGTGCGTAACTGGGATTCCCCCGTCACCGTGGCTGCAGTGGCTGAGTAGCTGCAGATACCGCTGCGGTCAGTGCTGACAGACCTGGACAATGGCTGGGTCACCAGAAAAACGCTTTCCACCACTTATTTTAGTCTCTGGACTGTGGGGAGATGCCCAAGTTTGACCTGGGGGTGGCATATCCCTTTAAACCTTTCTATCTTCATAATAACCCAACCAGACCAAGTTACAGGTCAGATCAGTCACGGTCAGAATGCCTGTTTTTCTAGGTATTTTTGAGTTATAATAAATGTAAAGTAGAGCTGTATAATGTCATACTGTGGAACATTTCAAGCAGAGCAATGACATACCCATAGAAACAAGCAGGTGATGCACCTCCAACAGAAAGTTTCACAATGCAGCTTTAATAGTATATCATAACAGTCCCAAAAGGCCTGACTGGCAGCCCTTCTCTCTTGTATTTCTCTCCAGACGTATTACCGTGTGTCGAACATGGACGGGCGCCTGTCAAACCCAGACCAGTCCCTAACAGAGGACATCGTCATGTTCTCTGCGTCTGTGGCTCACTTGTATTCTAACCTCACCAAACCCATTCTGGACGTGGTGGTCACCTGCTACACCCTGCTACGCACCGCTCAGTCCAAAGGTAAAACTGCAAGGGTGTGAAGTTTGTGATCATTCAGATGGTTTCAGATTTCAGGATTGTTTATTTTCTAAAACTACTTTAGAAAACTATCTCTCAACAGGCTAAAGCTGTTGAGAGATTTGATGGCTATTTGTTGGGTGGTACTTTTTACACTTTGAGTTTAAGTTTTTTTATTGTGTCCTTGGGCGTGACACTTGGGGCCCGTCCACACGACGTTTTTTGGTGGAAACGGAGAAGTTTTTATTCGCTTTGGCCTTTCGTCGACACAGCGCCGGCGTTTTTGGTGGGCGAAAAGTGGAGAAATCTGAGAACGCTGGGGTCGCATTGTCATGTGGACGAGCAAAACGCAGCTTTTGGAAAACGATGACGTCGCGATGCTTGTTTGCGGAAGAGAAAGGACATTTCCGGTGGCTCTGGCTGTTTCCTGTTTACAGCGCCACATATCGGTGTGGCATATGTATTACATCGTTTTTACTCGGCGCTCCGTTTTCATCTGAACGTGAATATTTACTGATCCGACACGTGTGTGGAGGCAAATTTTTTTCAACCCGCATTAAAAAAAAAATCCAGGAGCATTGTCGTGTGGACGTAGCCTTAACCTGCCTTGCCTCTAGTGTCTGTGTAACATGGAGTGTGAATTGGTGAAAAACGTGACAATTTATTTCTATTTATTTATTTATTTATTCATATATGTTCTCTTAAAGGTGTATTGTGTAACTTTTTTGGTGGAGGGTCCATCAAATGTGTTTCTCTATGGAAATATTATTGCTTTGTCAGGAATGTTTCAAAGTATGGTATTAAACATCTCTATCTTTATGGAGACCAAACCAGACCATGTTACACGTCAGATCTGTGGACAAGCAAGCCCACTCGGTCAGAATGCCTGTTGTTTGAGGTATTTTTGAGCTAGAAAAACACCTGTATTTGAATAAATGTAAGGTACAGTTGTTCAATGTTATACTGTGGAACATTCCAGGCAGAGCAATGACATATCCATCGAAACAAGCAGATGACAGATCCTCCATCAGAAAAGTTACACCATGCACCTTTAACCAACTAAAATTGACATACATCATTAAATGTCCATGTTTAGAACAACGCATCAGACTTATTCGTAATATCTTTCTAACTAAGCACAGTGCCATAATTGGTAACACTCCTCGATAGATTATTTTGCCTCATGATCTCTCTCTTCATTACAGGAGCAAACACCACATGGCCCTCTGTTATCGCAGGCATGGTGGTGGCGCTAACAGCCAAAGTTCTGCGCTCCTGCTCCCCTCGCTTCGGTAAACTGGTGGCGGAGGAGGCCAAACGGAAAGGAGACCTGAGGTACATGCACTCCAGAATCATCGCCAACTCGGAGGAGATCGCCTTTTATGGAGGACACAAGGTCAGAACTGAAACTTCTCTTTTTAATAATGATAACAAGTTTTGTTTTCACCAAGCTAAATGAAAGAGACTGCCAACCAAATGTGTTTTCTTTCCCACTTAAAGACGTACATCAGATGTCCTTCCCATTCCCTATTTCAGCATTATACACAATAAATTAATTTACTAGTGTCTTATTAGCTGTGCAGCCATGCAACTTTCTTTTTTTTTTATCTCCATGAAGATGTTAGTTCTTTGCCTTGAATGTTCCACAGTATGGAATTAAACATGTCTAACTAGTTTTTTTCTTCTTAAAATTACTAGCATGCATTCTTAGTTGAGCAGGGTCACCTCTCCTTAGAAACGACCTCTATGTCTGTGACATACTGTGGAACATCAGGATTCAAGATTCAAGATTGTTTATTTATCATATGCAGGATCAACACAAGGTCAACACTGCAATGAAATGCTTAGGATCATAAGAAAGTGACTTGCTAAGATAGTCAAGAAGTACTAATAGCATGCAATATTAGTACATGGTAAAAAAGTGTTGCAAAAAGCAGGGGAAAAGGTAAACAATATAATAAAAAAAATAATGAAATATAATAAAATACAAAGGTACAGGTAGGATTAAATAAGGTGTAAGTAGTGTATTTCACAGATTGCACACAATATAGCAGGCAATATAAAATCCCAGGCAAACAAATAAAATCTCCAAAGAAGAGACAAGCCACTTGAAAGGTTATACAGTGAACCTTCAACAAACTAATGCGGTGTTGCTGGTAACTGGCGAGTGAGGCTGTAGTAGTATGTACAGTGTAGTCTAAGGCTTTGAATGTTTCAGGCCTGGTCATTATTAGTTATAAGATAAGATATGCCTTTATTAGTCCCTCAGTGGGGAAATTCCAGTGTTGCACAGCACAAAAAATGCTGTAGATGAAATTGTGAAATACAATATCCCAGAGGTGTGGACTCGAGTTATGTGACTTCGACTCGAGTCAGACTCGAGTCACGAATTTGATAACTTTAGACTCGACTCGACAAAATGTACAAACACTTGCAACTCGACTTGGACTTCAATATCAATAACTCGTGACTTCACTTGGACTTAGGCCTTTTGACTTGTGATGACTTGCTACGTCCAATGAAAAAAAAACTCTAAAAGTATGTTGATAAGGACCGCACTCGTACTTGTGAATCTGCAAAAATGTATGCAAAGAGCATGTGCGCGCGGCTTGCACAACATCCAATCACAGTAGATCTACGTTGCTTTCATTCGACCGCATCCAAGGCAGATCTTGCAGACATTATATGATTTGTAGAAATTTTATTTCTTTGTAAAGGGGACTCGAAATGACTCTAAACTAAAATGCTAGGACTTTGGACTCGACTTGAGACTTGTGAGCTTTGACTTCGGACTTGACTCGGCACTTGGATACTCTTGACTCGGGACTTCACTCGGACTTGAGTGCAAAAGACTTAGACTTACTTGGGACTTGCCCAGCAATGACTTTGTCCCACCTCTGCAATATCCCATTTAATACAGACTGGTTGGGTCACAGGTGTGTTAGCTTTGTGTATCCACATTTATCTCTCTGACAGTGCACTACAGTGTTGTAATCTGAGATGCACTCTGCCACTCATTGTAAATACTGGGGTTATTTGTATTGTAAATGAGGACATGCCTTTGTCACGCACACATCTGTATGAATTCACCAAGTCGATATTAAGAAAATCTTTAAAGGTCCCATATTGCACAAAATGTATTCTTGGGAGCTTTAAGTCACATTATAATGTGGTAACCTCTTCACAAACATACCCAGAGTTGTGTTTTATTTCATTCACACATGTTTGAGTGAATTTGAAGTTTATTAGTCTATCTATCTCTAAAGCTCAAAATGCTCTGTTCAACCTTGTGATGTAATTTTGTGATAGTTTTCAAGCAGCTACCTTTTACCTTTAGTTCAGTAGAGATTGGCAATTCCGGGGCTGAAATTATCCAAATGATTCTAGTGAACGACCACATGACATCACAAGGTGGAATGGAGTGTTTTCTATTTGAGAGAAGAACTCAGCTTTAACATGCAGGTTTTGTGTGTTAAACATGTGTGAATGAAACAAAACACAACTCCGGGTATGTTTGTGATGAAGAAACAACATTATAACATAGATCATAAATATGGTTTCTTTATTAATAGCATTGTGATTGTTATATTTCAGTCATTTAGTTCTTATTTTTTACTTTTTCAGCAATATAACATGCAGTATGTATTCAGCCTAAACGCTAAAAATGAAAATGCTAAATATAGAATTCTGCTGGTTTATGAATGGAAACTACTGATAAGTTCAATTCTGAGCTGCTAGTCGTGTCTCTTCCATGTATTCTTTTTTTAAGGACTCAATAATCAATACTGATTTTGGTACCACAATGATAAAAAAAAAAAAAAATCTATTTAGGCAATAGCATGTGATTTTCATCATTAAATAATAGTACTTTCTTTTATATTTCTATGTATTCTTATATCTATGTAATCCTCAGTGGTCCAGGTAGGTTCCACAGTGGTCCAGGGGCGTACAATCCTCGATGTGCTCTTATACTTGTTCTGATACAGCTACAGATCATTCTAAAACTATTCAGGAAAGGTTCACTTCTGTTTTTTGATACTTTGACAACTTTACTCCCCTTATTTTGTCTTTGTGTCATGAACAAAGAGCATAACCGTTATTGAACTTATCGATCTGTTTTCAGGTGGAGATGTCTCAGCTGCAGAGGAGTTATGCGGCCCTGTCCTCTCAGATCCATCAGATCCTGTTGAAGAGACTGTGGTACGTGATGCTGGAGCAGTTTCTCATGAAGTACGTGTGGAGCGCCTCGGGGTTAGTCATGGTCGCTGTCCCCATCATCACTGCCACCGGTTACCACGAGGACGGTCAGTACTGCAGTCTGCTGCTACCACTTAACTTAAAGGTGCATTGTGTAACTTTTCTGGTGAAGGGTCTGTCAAATGTTGCTTTCCGTGGAGATGTTATTGCTTTGTCTAGAATGTTTTTACTAATGGCAATTTTTGCATGACATTCTAGCCAGTAAACAAAGTAAAAACTACCGCTATCAGCCTTTAGCGGTAAATGTGTGCACGCCACGGTAATTAATTATGCGTAAATGTGGACCATTCACAGCTCTTTACACAGCTCATCTACAGATCAGTGCAAGTCCAGTAACGTTTACACAGCCACTATAGCCACTTTACAGTAGGCCAATGTAAGAGGGCAACATCAGAAAGAAAAACACAGGTGAACGTATCATCCATCTGTGGGATCCACCTGGCGCTAGATAACATTGCGGATAAATGGATTTGGAACTGTGGGGAACAGCGGCTCAGTCCATATTCATTATCATACGTGCCAGGGGGAGGATTGCGAGTCGCACAGACCTGCATGAAGTGGGGACCTGACAGAAACCAGAGTTCTGGCAAATTGTCTGTTCGCCTGGGTTCTAAAATGTATCGATTATGTTAAATTCCCCTTTTGTAATCAATTCTCCTGAAAAAATGTGATTCAACTGGACTTCACTTTGTTTTGACTGCATCTTCTGCACAAACACGTCCAAGGCCGCCAGCTGCCGCTTATCTCACAGCCTCTACAAAAACATTGCCACACACTATTGGACTCACACTCACATGTATTAAGTAATACTGCCCTGTCTATTTTTAGGATGTCTGCTTCTTCTTCAGTTTTCAGTCAATTTCATTGATTTCTGATCTTTTCCCTTGCCCCACACACCCTTCCTTCTGTTACCAACGAAAAAGATCACCGTATGTTATATCTCCAATTGTTTTTCTGTCATTACATGTTGTTAATTTGTCACTGATTGTATGTATTGCATCTATTCTACTCTGCATATCCCAGTCGGCGGCGCGCGCATGCGCAGCGGCCCCTCCCGAAATTTCAAATTCACTCTGTGTACATGTACATGATTGTTTTCGACAATAAAGCAAACTATGACTATGACTATGACTATGACTATGACTAGCTAAACACTAACCAGAGAGAAAGTAGCTTCAAAACTGACACATTTGCAACACTCACCGCTCACACAGGCACCTCTCAGATCTCTAATTCTTCACAAATAAGTGTCCTTTTAATCGTGACTCAAAAGCATCGTCATAATCCAACATGTTAACAGCAGCTGTGTGTGTCCTCTGTCTATGGGACAGTCCTCTTTGCTCCGCACTCGCACTTTGATGAAAACATGCAGTAGTTTTGTTGCTGGCCTAAGCTACACAACTACACACACTTTTATTTATATTTAGTATCTTAGATCAGACACAAAAGCATTTAAAGCCAGCTCCTCAGTGCTTCCTCAAATTGCACTGGTGTAAACAAGCATGAGTGACGCTTGTTTACACATTTATCTGTTGATGCAGATAAAAAATATTAATGTGGCACCACATATTAGGACATTTATTTGTCTGTAAACTGATTATGAGTCTACGCTTCATAATGAGGTATAACATGCTCACGTGAACTATCGGCCCATCTCGGCAAGATTTAGGCCGATGTCTCCAAGGAGCCATATTGGCCAATAATATCGGTCAACCGATATATCGGTTGGGCCCTAGTTATAATATTGTTACCTCCTCAAAAACATACCAGGAGTTGAGTTTTGTTTCATTCACACATGTTTGAGTAATTCTTTATTATTAATGTGTCTAAATCTCCAAAGCTCAAAATGCTCTGTTACACTTTGTGATGTCATGTAGTTTTCAGGTTAACAGCTCCTTTTATCTTTTGCTCAATGGAGATGGGCAATTCCAGAGCTGAATGCAAACACAAATGATTCTAGTCAAGGTGTATGGAGTTTTAAAACATTTTGTACATTTTCTGGAACAGTGTTTTCTGTTTGAGAGAAGAATCCAGCCTAAATATGCAGGGTTTGTTCATGGCAAATTATACAGAATTACCTGAACCAAAACCAAAATTTTAAAAATTAATTACACACACCTGCCTCCAGTTGAAAGTATGCTTAGCTCAGTTAAAGTGTTGCCTTTTATTTGTGTGCAGACTCTGAGGAGGTGAAGCAGGCGGCCATCTTGATGAAGGAGGAGGAGCTGGTGAGTGAGCGGACCCAGGCGTTCACCACAGCGAGGAACCTCCTGAACTCAGCCGCAGACGCCGTGGAGAGGATCATGAGCTCATACAAGGAGGCAAGACAGCGTCACTATGTCTTCTGCTTATGACATACTCTGTCATTTCTGTCGTTTCTTCTTCTCTATTATTATCCTTGCAACCCATCGCGAATTTGAGGGCCTAAACGTTGACAAAAAGCCGTGTATGGAATTGGTCGGTCCTGTGAAAATTTTGATAAAACGAGCATCATGACAATGCCCATAGTGACCTGACTCAACAGACGAACAGCCTAGAAGTGGACCTCTATGGGAGTGGCACATACCCCCTCACATAAACGCTCCTTATTTCCGGTTTCTTTGATAACTTCTCACGGCCACAGGCACTGGTCTAGAGAACGTACATTTGTTTTAACATATATTATTATTTTTTCTATTTCCACTTTACCAATTAATAAAAATGAAAAGACTGCAGCTGTGGCTGGCATGTGAATTCAAGTTTTGACATGTGAAACAATAAACATGAATAACTATTACACAGACATAATATTAAAACAAATTTTGTTTTATTTTTTCATAATGCAAAGGGTAAAAGGTAATGTTTGTAGGTGCTTTAGTGCTGGTAGCGCTGAGGCCCCCTCCTCTGCTCCTTCACTGTGACCACTCCTTTTGGGTGGCTGTGCGCTTTCACTTTCACTACAAAACTTAAGGAGACATATCTCCTCTTGTGCTGAGAAGAGTTCAGAATACAGCTCCTACACCTTCCTGGAGAGTTTCTCATTGTCTGTGTGGATTACATCTCCACCAACTCCAAAACTAGTGGTTTGAGAGTCTCTGCAGGCCTCTGGATCTGACCTGTTTGTGTTTCTCATCTCAGCGATTATATGGTCCTGTGCTTTAAAGGTCCAGTGTGTAAGATTCGTGGCGCATAGGTGGATGGTGGCTATTGCAATTCCTGTTCTAGCTACGGCAGACCTCGAGGGTCACCCGGGCGCGCCGTAACGCGGACAGCTCGCATACCCGCTCTGGATAACTCTTGTTTGAGCTGAACACTTTCTCTCACTGAACTGTTATACAGATATTGGATCTCCTTGTATGCATTAATTTGGGTTCCCAGCTCTTTTTCTTTCTTCTGGAGAGAAGATTTGAGTTCTTGCATCTCCGTCAGTCTTATTCCTGGCTTCTCTGGAGTTCTTGCTTCAGCTGCACATTTTCCTGTACTGTAGAGTTGTACAAGTACCGGCTCTCCTTATGTGCATTAGTCTGATCTTGCAGTTGCTTGTCTTTCCTTTGGAGAGTATTTTTCTTGGTCGATTCTCTCCTGAGACCTAAGCTTGAGGTCCAAAGAATTGCTTATTTGGACCTGATCTGCAAGATTGGCCCTTGCTCACTCCAACTCTTCACGGAGTGCCCTGACCAGAGCACTTTCCTCCAGAGGTGGAAGGTCCTGGACCAGGGGTGGAAGTACGTACCTGGACCAGACTTCTTTCCTCTGGGTTTAGGGCCATCATTGCGGCTTTAAATATATTTAAGATTTTTACTTAAAATCGCAACTAGTTATGCCTACTTTGATCATTTTTGTCAAGTTCACAATTACACCTCCTGGTTGGATATTGGCAGTAGCTGTGACATACGTAAAGGTCCATAAACTATACAACTTTATTGTAAACAAGGGCCAAAGCTCATTTACTTTACACATTAGTTAATTATTGATAACTAAAACTACATGACAACACCTGTACAAGGAACACAAAAATGTGTTTGTATGTAAATTCCCTGTATTTTGTATGAATTTGTGTGTGATGGAGGGGTCCTCTTTAAGGACCCAGCAACACTTGACTATAAAACTATGATAAATATTTCCACAGATACTAATCTCGCCAAAAAAAAAAAAAATCATAAAAATCATAAAAATGTGGAAAAAGTGGCATTTTATTATTATTCATTAGTGGTTATTTTACTGTAGAGTAAAGCTTAATTGTTCTAAATTTGTGTTCAGGTGACGGAGCTAGCTGGGTACACGTCCCGAGTGTCTCAGATGCTGGACGTGTTTGAAGATGTTAATAATGGCGTGTACAAACGGTCTTCAGACAGAGACGAGGAGGAGGGAGAGAGGAGGAGCTCAGAGGAGGAGGAGGAGAGGGGAGGCCGAGGGGAGCAGGCTGTGGTGCGGCATGGACACAGGGTCAGCCAGCTGCACATCAGAGGTAACGCACCACCATGTAGTCTGGACCCCAGCTGATCAGTTAGTAGAAACATTTGACCTTTAAATTGTAGACTGAATATTTGTGTAATAATAATGTTCAAGTAGGATGCATATCAATAGAAGGTTGATTTCTGTCCATTTCAATCAGAAGTGAAGAAGCTACATATGTGTAGAGGAGTGGCGAAATACAGTCACTCAAAAAAAAAAAGTCTGGTTAGTTAACTGTATGGTTCTCCTCTCATCCAAATAGCTAGAAATAATTTAAAAATTGGCCTGTTGACAGATTTAAACCTTTTGCTATTGACTGCACACTGCCTTTGTGTTTTTGGGCAAGACACTTCACACCCTGTGCCTGTATAGAATGAGTTAGTGCGGTTGGTGGTAATGTAACTTTGAGTTCAGAAAAGCACTGTATACCTCTTGTTATTTGTGACATGTGGTGTATAGGTCAGGTGTACAGTATGGAGAAGGGCATCCGCTGTGTGAACCTCCCGATCATCACACCCACAGGAGACGTGGTGGTGTCCAGCCTCAACATACAGGTACCTAACTCACTGTAACACAACATATGTCCACTGTGAGTGATGGGACGAACACTTTGAAAATTATTTTAGTTACACAATACTGAGCATCTGCATTAAAATTTATTTTGGTCCAATCTGAGTACTGTATTCTGAATAGGGGTGGGTATTGGCAAAGAAGTCACGATTCAATTCGAATCACAATTCAGATGCCACGATGCGATACTATCATGATGCATCACGATACTTGAATTATTGCGATGCATTGCAATATATTCGACATACTTCAGTGAAAATGTACCAAAAAAAAGAGGATAACTTAAATATCAGTGGCTGTGTATCTGGGTAGTGTCTTCGATTGATACATAACTCTGAGCAACTCAATTCATAACTGAATTTATTGAATAACAAAAACAAATAAACCAAACCAATAACAAAAAAGTGCATAGGATTTTTTCTAAAACAAAAAATGGTGTTCAAACATTTGCCATTTTGGAGGTAGCTACCATCATAACAAACAATACCCTTTCACAAAGAAAAAAGTGCATAGGATTTATAAAAAAACCTAATAGTTTATTTATTTATTTATTAATAATAAAGAAATTATTAATTAATAATAATCGATTTTTGGCATCAAGAATCGATGCAGTATATTGTGAAAGTTAGTATTGCGATGCATTGTCATGACGATTATTTTGCACACCCCTAATTCTGAATACTTTTTTTTTTTACACCAAGTTTTAAATTATAGTAAAAAGATGCTTTGTTTGTATGACACTCTGTTACACATTATTTGTCACTAACTGAAGAAGGAAAAATTGCACATAGACAAGTTTTATTTATTTATTTATTTATTTGATAGGGACAATGCACATTAATGAACATAAGTTTAAAACAAATGTAAATATGCCGAATTTTAGCTACAAAGCTAGTTTTCATCCGTAGTCCCTAGGCAGGCAAATACATAAAAATACAACATTCTATTTTTCTATTTTTGTTTGAACCCTAAATGAAGTGATCAAGCACAACAATGTATTCCTATGAATTTAGAGAAATAACTGTATTCTGAATACCACCAAATGAAAATGTAACTATTCTGGAGCAGTAAATTAGTATTCAGAATATGTATTCTCAGTACATGTATTGAGTTACTTCCCAACACTATTCACTGTTTTTTCCTCTGTAATAATTTTCTTACTGCCAAAAAATACACTATGTGGTTTGGTGAAGTCACTTGTTTATCTTCGTAGAGTGTGATTAGCTTCATGACATTTTGGGGAACAACCTAAAACATACATACGTACAAACAAACAAACAAACAATATTTATAAGGCGCTTTTCATACAAAATTGTAACACAAAGCGCCTCATACATAGCTCCCCTTTCTTAATGTTTTTAACTTCATTGCATCACATCAATATATTTCAACACAAGCCTACTCTTAATCAGCTATTCTCACTAATGTTATTCAGTTCATCTATGTTGTCGTTATAAGTTTAATAGTTGGGTTATATGCAGTGTGTGGCTCTGACCACAGGGTGTCACTGTTAGACTGAAGAAATGCTCATCTTTGACTATTTCACCTCAGGGCTCAATTCAGCGTGTCATCCGATTAAATGTCTACTTCTACTGTGCCAAAAGTAATATTTTATTCATTGGGTACCTTCTCAATACACCAAAGTGCTGTGTATAAGATGCAAAATGAAACAAAATGAGAAAAGTTGACTTCTTTGAATGTGGCTGCTCTTGGGAGGCCATTAAAACATGAGTAATTGCAATGTTGGTTTTATTGGTTATTGCTGAAAACGGTGTGAGGTTTATTATGATTTATTTCGTCTTGCAAACTTTAAACATAATTATCCCAAAGTGTGGTAGTAGAAATTTATCTTGTAGTCCTCTGGGTCTTGTATGGGTATTTCTGCAGCATTTTAAAGGGCCCATATTACGCTATTTTTCAGATCTATGTTATAATGTTTCCTCATCAAAAACTTTTTGTTTTTTTGGTTTTGTTTCATTCACACATGCTTAACACACAAAACCTACAAATTTAGGCTGAGTCTTTCTCTCAAACAGAAAACACTCTCTGCTGAACTAAAGTTAAAAGGTAGCTGTTAACTGAAAAGATACCACTTCATGACATCACATGGTGGAAAAGAGCATTTTTGGAGATGTAGACAGACGAATAATGCAGGATTACTCAAACATGTTTGAATGAAACAAAACCAAATCTGAGTATGTTTTTGAGGCAGTAACAGCATTATAACATGGCTTAAAGCGCACAAGAATCCACTTTGTGCAATATAGGACCTTTTAAATTTCCTCATTCCATAACTACATAACAATCCCTTTTCCATATCCTCTCATTCTTTCCATGTCTTTGCCTCTTTCCGGGGTGAAAGTTCACACGGGCGCCTGCATCTCATTAAACGTCTCTAACTCTGCGTGTGTCCCATTCAAAGCAGTGATTATGTCCCCTTTAACTCACTGTCAAGGAATTAGACACTCTGACTGAAGCTTCTCTGTGGCTAGCGCTTGACGTTTGACCCCCTCTACCCCACGATTGGTCCGTTCCGACGGTCTGCGGTCGACCCCTGAACTCCCCACTCCCTGATTGGTCCGTTCCAGGCTCTCTCTAATCTGATAAAACTTTGTTAACTTGGAGCTGGATGGAAGTTAAATTCCACTGGGGACACCCTTCCACAGAATTGAAACGTTGAGACTTTTTCCAACTTGAAAACATGTTGGATGGGATTTTGGTTTTGCACTGAGTTAGTAAGATTTAGGCCAGTCCCAAGCCTTGTTTTATTTTTTTTAATGAAATTATGTTTTTCACTGAAGATGATTTGTAAATTTGAAACAATAGTTAAAGGTACCTGGTTTCTCCCAGTGTGTGTGAGCATTATGTCCCAGTATCTTCAGGTCAAAATAAGTCTGCTGTGTGGTGTCTGCGTTAAATTTTAAAGTGTTTTATTGTGTGATAATCAGGAAGTGCACATTAGCATGCTTATTGTTTTGTTTACTTTCACGAATTAACTCCCCACTGGTCTCTGTGCTGTGAAATGCACTTATAAACTCAATGTGGTGAATAATTAGATGGCCAAAATGCATAGGGTAAGTGAGGAATAACTTTGAACCACTGCAAATGGTTGAAGAATTGATTCTATTTTTTAGTATGGAACAATTTATTTTTTTGAGAGCGTTTTGTACTTTTTCGGAAAAGTGATTTTTTTTTTTGCAACTTTGGCAAACCTCTATTTTTTATTTTGAATGATTTAGTCTTTCAACTAATCATGCAAAAAAAAAAAAAAAACATTTTAAATTACTGCTAATTTACTTCAAAGGACAGTTAAACTAGAGTATTACAACTAGTTGAATTCTTAAGCTGCCAGTTGGGCATTTTCGGGTTTACTCATAGGTTAGAACAGGTGAAGTTGAAATGAGTGAGTAATATTATGGCAAAAAAGTGAATTGTGTAAAATTGACACCTTCTTTCTTCCCGTCCTTTGTAAAGCTGTTATTTTCACTCAGTTTCCATGGCAACGAGGCTAGAACAAGTTTTGCCTCGGGTCAAAACTTCCAGGATTTTCAAAGTGTATAATGAAACACTTTTAGACGAAGAGAGAGCTTAAGCATGCTGCAACAAGCTCCCAAATTCACTTGTATCTCCTCAAGGCACTTCTCTGTGCGCTCTGCATGTTAATGGAAGACCTGAGACGGGAGCAGAGGAGCAGAGCCAGAGGAGCAGAGCCAGAGGAGCAGAGCCAGAGGAGCAGAGCCAGAGGAGAAGAGCCAGAGGAGAAGAGCCAGAGGAGAAGAGCCAGAGGAGAAGAGCCAGAGGAGAAGAGCCAGAGGAGAAGAGCCAGAGGAGCAGAGCCAGAGGAGCAGAGCCAGAGGAGCAGAGCCAGAGGAGCAGAGCCACAGGAGCAGAGCCACAGGAGAAGAGCCAGAGGAGAAGAGCCACAGGAGAAGAGCCAGAGGAGAAGAGCCAGAGGAGCAGAGCCAGAGGAGCAGAGCCAGAGGAGCAGAGCCAGAGGAGCAGAGCCAGAGGAGCAGAGCCAGAGGAGCAGAGCCATAGGAGCAGAGCCAGAGGAGCAGAGCCAGAGGAGCAGAGCCAGAGGAGCAGAGCCAGAGGAGCAGAGCCAGAGGAGCAGAGCCAGAGGAGCAGACAGGACCAGAGCCAGAGGAGTAGAGCCAGAGGAGCAGAGCCAGAGGAGCAGACAGGACCAGAGCCAGAGGAGCAGAGCCAGAGGAGCAGAGCCAGAGGAGCAGAGCCAGAGGAGCAGAGCCAGAGGAGCAGAGCCAGAGGAGCAGAGCCACAGGAGCAGAGCCGCAGGAGCAGAGCCGCAGGAGCAGAGCCAGAGGAGCAGAGCCAGAGGAGCAGAGCCAGAGGAGCAGAGCCAGAGGAGCAGAGCCAGAGGAGCAGACAGGACCAGAGCCAGAGGAGTAGAGCCAGAGGAGTAGAGCCAGAGGAGCAGAGCCAGAGGAGCAGACAGGACCAGAGCCAGAGGAGTAGAGCCAGTGGAGCAGAGCCAGAGGAGCAGAGCCAGTGGAGTAGAGCCAGTGGAGTAGAGCCAAAGGAGCAGACATGAGCAGAGCCAGAGATTGTTGGATATAATGAAAGAAAAGATTATAACACACATTTTTTGGATTGGCTTCTCTGTGGGCAGAATGCAGATGGTACACGATGGACACTGTTGTTTAATCATGTTTTTTTCTGTTTTTTTCCAGGTTGAGGATGGAATGAATGTCTTGATCACCGGTCCAAATGGCTGTGGGAAGTCCTCTCTTTTTAGGATCCTGTCTGGACTGTGGCCGGTTTATGGAGGCGCTTTGTACAGACCTGAGCCAGAGCACATGTTTTATATCCCACAAAGGTACTACAGATATTACTCCAGTTTTGGTTTCATATATTTGTATTGATCTGTAAACAGATCTAGAGTCATTCAGACAATAAAATACACATCTTTTTCAACTTAAAACTTAAAAGGGGATGAGGCTCCACTCCAGCTTCTTCAGATACTACTACTCCTGCAGCTTCAGTCGGCCTCTCACGAGAATTATTGACTTACCGTTCAATACATGACAGAATGAACTGTTATTTTTGAGTGTCTGTTTATTGTGGGGAGTTTTTTTCTTTGTACTAGTGGGTTATTTTTCTGATAAGATTGGAGCTGTAGAATTATTCAATTATGAACTTCTATGACTCATTATAGATACAAACTAACTACTAAAGTGTATGTATTGCAGCTCATATTTTTAACAATATTGTACATTAAGAATTGTTTTTTGGGGATAATTCTGCTTCATGGTTTGGTCTCAATATTATCGTTTAGTCTATATTTACTTCATCAATATAGCAGACATAATTTTTTAAATCGTGACAGGCCTAGGCTTAAAGGTGCACTATGTAACTTTTCGGTTGGGGGGTCTGTCACCATCTTGTTTCACTGGAGGTGTTGCTTTGCTTGGAATGTCCCATGGTATGACTTCAAACATAAACATCATGCATTTATTAATCACAAGGGTTTCTCTTGCTCAAAAATACAATAATTCCTTCTGTGAATAGTGGTGACTCTCCACAGATCTGAACTATAATGTAGCGTAGTGCTGTAACCTGCTTGTCTTCCTCATGACGGATCTAGATTTAATCTGTAAACACGGTCGACAAAGCAATATTTTTTCCATTTCCATTTTACAATCTGAACCTTATTTCTGTAATAAAACAAGTTGTTTTACTCACTCATAGTACTTTGGTGGCATTTGGAGCAGTTTCGTAAATGTGGTGTAGCGATATCCGTTAACGTGAGTGCTTGGGGCAGGCGATTGCAGTCACCAAATAACACAAAATTTATCACTTTTCAAATTACAGAAGATCAATGTCTTAGTCTACACTTTAGTTTGAGTCAAAAGTGGCCTCTAATCCGAGATTTAGCCATAGCTTCGAGTAGATGAGGAGGACAGTGCGCATGTGCTCAGTCACAGCTGATTTCGCTCTCAGCTCTCGGGACCCAAACATGAAAGGCAAAGCTGTAAGATGTTTGGACCATTGTGTTTGCAGTACCGACTTCAGTCCGGACGATTTTTTACCAACAAAGGAAAAGAAAAAAGGCCAGTGGATTCAGCGCACAATTCTGAGAAGTAATGCAATACCGATGGGTGTTCTCTGGTGCGCTGCTCCTAAAACTGTCTCTGCTTCATTCTTTCCGTATCCATTCTGTCTCCTCATCCGTATACTCAGGCTCAAAACGATAGAGACGGCCATCATACTCAAATAAGTCCTCGTCAGTCTCATAGTCCGAATCTTCAGCCATGTGTTGCTCGCAACAGAAAAGTTATTAGTGTCTTCTTATCTGCGAAACAGCTGTGAATGAGCGCATGTACACTGTCCTTCTCGTCTACTCGAAACTATGGCTAAATATCGGATTAGCCACTTTTGACTCAAACGAAAGTGTAGACTAAGACATTGATCTTCTGTAATTTGAAAAGTGATAAAGTTTGTGTTATTTGGTGACTGCAATCGCCTGCCCCAAGCACTCACGTTAATGATATCGCTACACCATCTACGAAACTGCTCCAAATGACACCAAAGTACTATGGGTGAGTAAAACAACTTGTTTTATTACAGAAATAAGGTTCATATTGTAAAAAAAAAACATTAATATTCCTTTGAGATACTACTATTGGTACTACTGCTATGATTGCTCCAAATATAACACCTTGTTTTTAACTCCTCCTCATCCTCTCCAGGCCGTACATGTCAGAGGGCACGCTGAGGGACCAGGTGATCTACCCAGACTCTGTGGAGAACATGAGGAGCAGGGGCATCTCCGACTCTGACCTGGAGAAGATCCTTAAGACTGTCTACCTGCTCTACATCCTGGACCGGGAGGGGGGTACGGCCACTTAAATTTGTGCTTAAAACTTGTCTTAAGATTTGGACTGTAAGGGTTGGAAGGCCTACATGGCACTAATGCCTCTTGTATTGTTCTGTCAGGCTGGGAGGCGGTGAGCGACTGGAAGGACGTGTTATCTGGAGGAGAGAAGCAGAGGATGGGTATGGCTAGGATGTTCTATCACCGGTAATTAATTATGTTTTCTTTATACAAATCTGCATTGTGCATTTTTCAACAGTCTGTTTTTATTTCACGTTTTCTCCCCGCTGCAGCAGTTGTTACTGTGATTTACAAGGCCATTAAAAATCTGACAATTAGATCAGATTTTGTCTGCACATTTATGAAAACATAGACATACACGGTGGCGTTTCAGTTCATCAGTGAATTTGACTTAGACTTAGACTTAGACTTAGACAAACTTTATTGATCCACGAGGGAAATTGTTTTGAAGAGTTACTGCTGCATTTGGAAGACAAACTGCAATGAATTAAATAACCATAAAGGTGCACTGTGTAGCTTTTGTAATGGAGGGCCCGTCAAATACTTTTCTCCGTGATGTTATTTCTTTGTCTAGAATGTTTCACAGTATGATATTAAACCTTTCGGTCTTCATGGAGACCAAACCAAACCATGTTACAGGTCAGATCTGTGGAGAGGAGATGCCGGTTACAGTCAGAATGTATGCTTTTCTAGGTATTTCTGAGCTGTAACTTAATAAATGTAAGAGAGCTGTTTAATGTCATATTGTGGAACATTCCAGGCAGACATATCCATAGAAGCAAGCAGGTGATGGACCCCCAACAAAAAGTTGCAACATAGTGCATCTTTAACATTTTGTCCAGAGGCAACTCTGCTCACAGTTGGAATGCCTGTAAAACTAGGTAGCAGTAAAACCACCTGTAATTTAAAACATGTAAGGTAAAGCTGTTTTAATGTCATACTGTGGAACATTTCAGGCTGAGCAATGACATCTCCATAAAAACATGCAGGTGACGGACTTCCATCCAAAAAGCTACATAGTGCACCTTTAAATATACTTCCAAAAACTAAAAGAAATGCATACATTCAAGTTACGTAAGAAACATACATGCACATTGTTTGTCCCACAGTGGGATTAAGTGGGGTTCCTGTCTCTTTCTGTTTGCAGACCCAGATATGCTCTCCTGGACGAGTGCACCAGCGCTGTCAGCATCGATGTGGAAGGCAGCATTTTCGAGGCCGCAAAGGATGCTGGGATAGCTCTGCTGTCAATTACACACAGACCCTCACTGTGGTCAGTCACAACAGCTGCACACTATTTTGTCATAATGCAAATGTGTACCATAGAAACATACTACTACCACAGCTGCTACTACCGACATTTTGCTGCTATGAATCCTACTTTGAAGTTACTTATCCATGTGTTTCAGAGTGATGACAGTTCTAGCACCAGTGCCATAACCATTTAAGGTCTTGTATGACACAAAATTGACTCTTATGAGATTTTAGCCATGTTATTATGTTCCTCAAAAACATACCCAGAGTTGTGTTTTGTTTCATTCACACATTTTTGAGTAACCCTTTATTATTAGTCTGTCCACACTTCCGAAGCTCCAAATACACTGTTCGACCTTGTGATGTCATGAAGTTTTCAATTTAACGACTACCTTTGACCTTTTGTTCTGTAGTGACCGGCAATTTCCAGTGCTGAAATGATCCAAATGATTCTAGTGAAGGCGTATAAAATCCATTATTACCACATGACATCACAAGCTAGAACAGAGTGTTTTCAGTTTGAGAGAAGAACTCAACACAACTCCAGATATGTTTATGAAAAGGAAACAACATAACGTAGATCACAAAATAGTGTAATATGGACATCTTAACAGAATAAACACAATCCAGTTTGGGGTAAAAGTATATCAGTAAAATATCACAAAATTTCAATAGGAACAGAAATCCGAAACCCGTTAATACCAATATCACTACTGTTGCATATACTGCTATAGATGTATACACAGTATTTTAAAGGTACATGTACATTTTCTTTTGGAGGGTCTGTCAAATGCTTTGCTCCATGGAGATCTTATTACTTTGTCTGGAATGTTTCACAATATTATATCAAACCTTTCTAATGTCATGGAGACCAAACCAGACCAAGTTACAGGTCAGATCTGTGGAGATGCAACCCTGCTCACAGTCAGAATGTCTGTTTTTATAGGTATTTTTGAGCTACAGAACCACCTGTAATTTAACAAATGTATGGAAGAGTTATTTAATGTCATACTGTGGAACATTCTATGCAGAGCAATGACATATCCATAGAAACAAGCAGGTGATGGAACCCCAAACTACAAGTTACATAGTGCACCTTTAAGAAGTATGTGTCTAAAGGAACATTTTCAACTAAAACACAAATTATTGCTATCGCCTATCCTACTGCTTTTTTACTATACAGCTCTGGAAAAAAAATAAAGAGACCACTCTAAAATGATCAGTTTTTCTGATTTTACTACTTATAGGTCTGTGTTTGGGCAAAAGGAACATTTCTGTTTGAGTCTATAAACTACTGACAACATTTCCCCCAAATTCCAAATAAAAATATTGTAGAGGATTTATTTGCAGAAAATGACAAATGGTCAAAATAAGAAAAAAGATACATGTTTTCAGACCTCAAACAATGCAAAAAAACAAGATCAAATTCATTTTTAAACAACATAATACTAATGTTTATACTTAAGAAGAGTTCAGAAATCAATATTTGGTGCAATAACCCTTGTTTTTAATCTCAGCTTTCATGCGTCTTGGCATGCTCTCCACAAGTCTTTCACATTGTTCTTGGGTGACTTTATTCCACTCCTGGTGCAAGAACTGAAGTAGCTCAGCTTTGTGTTTGTGTTGGAATTCAACAGACGCTGCAATGGAATGGCTGTAATACATGTAGAGATGCTGATTTCAGAAAAAATTGCAGTGGTCTCATTTTTTTTCCAGAGCTGTATGTGTTTTCCATGTGGCCTGTAGGGGTCAGCAGAGCTCTGAGGCACTGCCCACAGACACACCCACTGTTCATGCTCTTTGATTTTACACAATAGTTTCACAGCAGCAGTTACACAGCAGCAGCAGAAGAAGAAGACACAATGAAGACCGGAGCTGTCAGCACACTCTCTGTTCAGAGGAGCAGACGGGACTCATTACTCTGTTTACTCCCTCTCTCCTAACGGGGGGAACCTCACATCAATTACCTTTAGCTTTGATGACTTCCAAAACTGCATTCTGTGCAAGTGTGTACACCGCTGAGAGGTTTTATGGACATTTGTTTGGATACTTTGGCTAAGCTTCCTAATGTCTTTCTTACACACCCACATCTTAAAACTAGCATTGTAAAGTAGTAGTAGCAGTTGCAAAATAATGGTGGTAGTAGTAGTAGTAGTAGTAGTAGTAGTAGTAGTAGTAGTAGTAGTAGTAGTAGTAGTAGTAGTAGTAGTAGTAGTAGTAGTAGTAGTAGTAGTAGTAGTAGTAGTAGTAGTAGTAGTAGTAGTATCATCTATTGACACGGTTTATTTTTCTCTTCCTCATTTACAGTCCCACATTTTACAACAAGAACTGCAAAGTTGTCCAATAGCCATTAATATTAGTACTTATAGTATAACCCATACTTAACTTGAGTTACTGTTATCACTTACTATCCCATAATTCATAGTTCACAGCCTTGGTTTAAACTTTAGGGATCAGCGTTTACTTCTGCAGAGCTCACACTGACTTCTCCAGCTATAGTACATATTATATATATATTAATATTTTATTGTAATGATGTAACTTAGATTTTCTTGTCTTCTTTGTCCATCAGGAAGTACCACTCTCACCTCTTACAGTTTGACGGCGAGGGCGGATGGAAGTTCGTGCCTCTCGACGCCTCCACTCGTCTGTCTCTGCAGGTTTGGACCAATAAAAGCCCATAAAAAGTCATTAGGGTTGCCATGGAAACACGTTATCATCAGCTTGTTATCTCCGCCACGTTCGGGTTCATGACAGGGGAGCGGGAAATTACATAGAAATTAGTTACGTACAGAGAAATGGGTCTGCATTTATTGCAAAATGTATCTTTTGTTATTGAACACTTTTTTAGTCTTGGGCTTGTTTATTAGAAGTTTCTAACCTAGGTTCAGACTTGGTTTAGTTCTAGACCTGGTTTTAGCTTGGTTTACCCACAATTTATTACTAATTTGCTGTACTAGTTTAGTCCTGGTTTAGTCCCAATTAGTCCTCATGGATATATGGTTTAGTTCTGGTCTGGTCCCCTTTTTAGTACTGCTAGGGTGGTCAAATATATTGAAAATCAGATACTAATCGATACGAAAACTAGATACTAATTCAAGCAGGTATCGGTATTAGAAAGTCACATTCACTGGACAGAAATGAACCTTTCCTGAACTTGAGCTTTAGAATAATCTTGAGCTGGATCAGAACAAGTATAAGAGCACATAAACGAGTATATGCCCATGGACCACTGTGGAACCTACTGGGACATAGTCCCTCCAGCGTGTCCTGGGCTTTCCACGGGGCCTCCTTCCAGTGGGACGAGGCATCTGGAACAGATGCCAGAGCCACCTCAGCTGCTCCTCTTGACGTGGAGGAGCAGCAGCTCTAGTCCGAGCCCGTCCCATGTGACCGAGCTCCTCACCCTATCGCTAAGGGAGCGCCCAGCCATTCTGTGGAAAAACTAATTTTGGCCGCTTGTATCTGCGATCTTGTCCTTTCAGTCATTACCCAAAGCGATTGACGTAAATCGAGAGCTTTGCCTTTCGACTCAGCTCCCTCTTTACCAGAATGCTCCGATACAGCGACCGTATCACTGCAGACGCTGCACCAGTACAGACCAGTGTTTCTCCACTGTAACTTCAGGGCCTCAAAATGGCTCCTGGTGGGAGTGAAAATCTGCAGTTTCCATTTTCAGCCTATTTGAACTCTGAATATTGTTTTACTATCAGTCTAACACCTCCTGAGCACCCCCTGTGGTCGTGTGAAATGGCTGAAGAAATAGATAGAATTTTTATAGCTTTTATGAACATGAAACCATTCACACAGTCTGCAGATAGGGACAGCCAGGATGAGATGTCTTGCCCAAGGACACATTTGTAATATTAATTGGAGGTAGTGGGTTATCTGACTACCAACTCCCGGGTTTATTGAAAACTAGTTGAACAATTTTAAAGCTGCATTGTGCAACTTTTCTGAAAGAGGGTCCGTCAAATGCTTTTCTCCATGGAGATGTTTTTGCTTTGACTGGAATGTTTCACAGTTTGACATTAAGCCTTTTTATCTTCATGGAGGCCAAACCAGACCAAATTACAGGTCAGATCTGTGGAGAGGCAGCCCCGCTCACAGTCAGAACGTCTGTTTTTATTGGTATTTTTGAACTATACAACCACCTGTAATTTCATAAATGTAAGGTAGAGCTGTTTAGTGTCATACTGTGGAACATTCAAGGAACATTGAAAACAAGCAGGCGACAGACCCCCAACCAAAAAGTTACATAGTGCAGCTTCAAGTCTGTTTTAAATAGTCCATCTTTAGTTTAGTCCTGGTTTCGCCCTTCTGCTCCTCCTCTTCGGTTAAACTCATTGCTCTGTATCTTGCTATAACAGCTCATATAGTGATGAAGTGTGTGGGCAGTGGATAAAGTTTCAGTGCTCGCCCGAGGCCACACTCCGTTTCTGATCCTGGTCCTGATGCTGCTGATGCGGTGGTTTCCGTGGTGATTGGGTATGCGGTGGTTGTTGTGGTTACAACTGTCAGGCAAAGGTTGAGGGTCAGAGCAATGTTTAAAATGAGCTTTATAAACAGAAGAAACTCTGTGAAAAAAGTGCCTCTGCTTTAGAGACATTAGTTTATTCCTTAAAGAGAGGGTATTATGCAAAATCGATTTTTTTTTTTTTTTTTTTTAGCTTTCTACCATTTCATGCATGTTTGAGTATTTTAGCGATCTGCCCCGGGGCCTATTCAAACCCTCCTTATGTTTAGCTGTAAGATTCTGTGCAATGCTCCGTCCACAAACCTTCATCACCCATGTTCCCACAAGACATTTCTCTATAAATATACAAAACCATGATACAAAACTGTACACAACAACCTGACAAACCCGATGCACTGTGCAGTAGTTTCATTAGTGCACACTGATTGTGTTGTGATAGCGCTCTGAAGGGGGAGTGACTTAAGGCAGAGAGCAAAGTGTTATTTTTGGTGACTGTAGTATTTTCTAAACATTAAAAGGTAACATTATGATCTAAATATATTATGTGTTAGCTGTTAGTACCCCGTAGAAATAAAATGCCCCCTATGATTTTAAAAAATTTTTTTTGCCAAACCCTGTGTTTGAGTAATGAGGACATGTGATGGTAATTGACATCAGAAGCAGACCGGAGCATTAGTGTGTATTCTAATGACATTTCTGGAACACCTTAAGCCTCTTCCACTGACAGAAGGTCGATTTTATATTTGATTGAGAGGTGCCTGCACAGCACACACATCGAAATTAAATTAGGACTAGAACCATCTCAAACCAAGTTTACATGTGATTACATAGTACAAAGGGTTATGGTTACCGATTATTGTTGTGCAAGTTTGTGGTTTAGGACAATCCTGTGTCATACTGGGCTATTAGAGCTGGTTTAGACAGTTCTGGTTTAGTTCTGGTTTAGCCCTGGTGTAGTTCTGCTGAAAACAAAATGCAAGTCTCCATTATTATAAGAATATATGAAAGAATAGCCCCGAATCATCCTCCCTTTATGTAAAAACAATGAGTCACTTCATGTGTGTTTTTCAGGAGGAGAAGCAGCGTTTGGAGACGTCTCTGTCCGGAGTCCCCAAAATGCAGCAGCGACTGGCTGAACTGTGTGTCCTGTTAGGAGAGAAGGAGGGAGAGAGCGAGGGAGGAGAGGAGCGAGGAGACGAGTGAGGAGAGGAGGAGGGAGGGAGCGAGTGAGGAGACGAGTGAGGAGATGAATGAGGAGACGTGTGAGGAGAGGAGGAGGAAGAGAGCGCAGAAGAGACCCCCCCAACGGAACGCACTCATTTCTTTACCCTTGTGTATTAGAGTGAAAAAATATATTCAATGAACAGACTGAAATATTTAGTGACATTTACATTGTACCTAAGGCTGTATTCAAATGAGCCATGTTTTACATTATAGTTTTATGAGCGTTAACATAAAGCCACACTTTTGTGCAAAAAAAAGACGTTTAACAAAAAAAATACATTGTAATAATCTATATAAAGTAAGTCCATCTATTAATACTAATTGTGATATTTGTTGATCCATTGCTGAATAATGTAAATGTCCCATTATTTGGCGTTCAATCAAAGTTGCACATGCACTGTTATCAGTATTGGCTTTGTGATTTGACCCAAACCTCCTTTAGTCCTTTTATCTTCTTTTATTGGAAATTATTATAAATTTAAAAGTGAAAGTTCTAGCATTTATTTATTTCAAATTCTAACATAAGGTACAATTATTATTTTATGCAAGCTTAAAACCACTATGATTAAGAATTAGTTGTCATTATGTTGTTTTTAGAAATGTAAAAAAAAAAAAGTAAACCCAGAGAGTATCAATTAAAGTTGTATTATTTTAAAAAGAAAAGACAAATCAAAAGTAACCAGAATATGCCTTACTTAGATGAGATGTTTTTCAATGTTTGAAGAGGTCAAATTATTCTGTGCCAATTACTGCCTTTTACTGTTCAGTTTTGTACTGTAAGATGATAATTAACCAGGTCAAACCGTGATTGATGTCAAGAGCTGCTGGGGATTATTTTAAGTGTTTTTATGATACTGAGTTATTTGTATTTAGTAGAAAATAAATGCAACTAACTAACACATTTCCTCATGATTCATTTTAGACAAACTTTATTGTTCCACGAGATAAATTATTTAGATGCAGTAGCTCACACATCACAATATACAGCTCTGGAAAAAAAATAAAGAGACCACTGCAAAATTCAGTACAGCTTTTCTGATTTTACTACTTATATGTATGTGTTTGGGCAAAAGGAACATTTTTGTTTGAGTCTATAAACTACTGACAACATTTCCCCCAAATTCCAAATAAAAATATTATTGTTTAGAGCATTTATTTGCAGAAAATGACAAATGGTCAAAATAACAAAAAAGATACATGTTTTCAGACCTCAAACAATGCAAAGAAACAAGATCAAATTCATTTTAAAACAACATGATACTAATGTTTACACTTAAGAAGAGTTCAGAAATCAATATTTGGTGCAATAACCCTTATTTTTAATCACAGCTTTCATGTGTCTTGCCATGCTCTCCACAAGTCTTTCACATTGTTCTTGGGTGACTTTATTCCACTCCTGGTGCAAGAACTGAAGTAGCTCAGCTTTGTGTTTGTGTTGGAATTCAACAGACGCTGGAATGGAATGGCTGTAATACATGTAGAGATGCTGATTTCAGAAAAAAATGCAGTGGTCTCTTATTTTTTCCAGTCCTGTATTTAATAACACATAGCAAAAATATAAATGGTAAAAATACAGGTGTCAAATAAGGCATAATTATATAGATGTTCATGTACATGTAGAAATAAAATTCACCAATTTCTGCTAAAGGGAAATCACAGATCAAGTAATTTAACAACAAAAACGCTTATAACAACAGTAATACCGCTAAGCAATGATGTAATGTCCTATACTGTATGGTACAAGCTACAACATGTACAAAAGCATTCAAATGAAGTGTAAAAAGGCGCCATTGTTCGTAACACGCGTATCATAAATCAGAATTTGGATCTTTTATTATTGTAGTCTTTTTCTCTGTCTGTCCTTAAGGTCCCTGACGCATGTCCCGGAGCCAGGGGGGGTGGTCCAGCCCCTCTCCCCCCCGTGCTCTCCCCGGGCAGGAGCAGCTGAGCGCGGCGTGGGGCGGGGTCTTCTCCAGGACTGTGTGGGACCTGTTGTAGGAGCTCACAGTCACTACACCGGGATCCGTCCGCGTCCACCGGCTCTCGTGACCGTGGACGTACACCTCGCGCGCACTCAACCGAACCCGTGGAGCGGCGCGAGGACGTCAGGTGAGTCCCACGTGCCCCTCACCTCCGCTCGGTTCCCGGAGGTTTGTGTGTCGACGCGAACTTGTCCCGGGCTGATACGCTGCGGGTAGAGCGTGCTTTCAGGCGTGTCTCCAGCGCGCCACCGGACTGCCTTTAGAACAGCGCGCACTCACGTAAAAACTCCCATTTCTCTGCAAACCTCTAACCAAAAGACGCATTTTAATAAATATTTTCATCAAAAATAAGCCAACTTTTTAATCGGCTGCAATATTTATATCGTAATGAGTAGTTTTTCTTGCTATTTGTGTGCGCGGTGGTGACATCCAAAGCGCAAAGCCATGTTGAAAAGTGAGTTTGAAAGTGCTCGTTTTTCCAATGGGGTCCGTGCTCAGGATTATGAAGCAGGTCTTTTTTATGGACGTGGTTTTGGTTTGTATTTTATGGCTGTTTTGCCCGTGTTTTTGCCCACACACGTGCGCGTCACTTGGCGTGAACTTGTCCCGGCATGGCACGACCTCAGCGCGAATAGCTCACATTCCTCCACTCCACGCCGCGCGCACTGTCACTGTTCACACTTTGCACACAGAGTTTGGTAAACCTTTTTTTTTTATTGATCGGACTGGACTGGACCACTGTGAGTTTGAAGGAGCAGAAAATAAAAGTCACGTTAAACGACACTCGTTAAAAACAGGCTCGTACGCATCCTGACGCACGCGTACGTACGTCTGAAGCGGAAAAACCGGTTCAGAATTTACAGGAGCATCTGTAAACAGGGGCTTATTCTGTGAAGGAATTCACTTAAATCATCTTGTTTCTGTTCAGAGTACACCTATGGATAGCCTACTTTTATCTTACTTTTACTCTGTCAAATAAATAAATACATCCAAATAATACTAATACTAATACTAATATAATAATAATAATAATAATAGACTTTTCTGTTTCTGTGGATAGGTCACTGCTCTGCCTGGAATGTTCCACTGTATGACATTAAACAGCTCCACCTTACATTTGATACATTACAGGTGGCTTTATACCTCAAAAATACATAGAAAAACAAACATTCTGACTGTGACCGGAGTCGCCTCTCCACAGATCTGACCTGTAACTTGGTCTGCTTTGGTCTCCATGACGATACAAAGGTTTAATACCATACTGTGAAACATACTAAAGAAAGCAGTGATATCTCCGTGAAGAAAAGCATTTGATGGACCCTCCAGCAGAAAAGTTACACCATGCAGCTTTAGACTTAGACAAACTTTATTGATCCACAAGGGAAATTGTTTTGGGTACGGTAGCTCACTCATCAAATATATAATATATAAAAGAATGTAGCAAGGAAAAAAAGGAAAAATGATAGATGGGGAAAAAATATATAGATGGAATAGCAACAAAGAGATAGACCAGTGTCACATGAGACATAATTATATACAGTATATAAACATAATGATAATAAATATATATGTACAAATCAGATTTAAATAGAAAAGTAGTAGTCAAATAATAAAATACAATCTCAAATAAGATTTACAATACCAGCTATATAATAATAGATAGATAATAATAGATGTCTTCTGTTTTGCAAGTTTTTTTTTAAGCTGGACCTGTTTAGACTTAGACTTAGACTTAGACAAACTTTATTGATCCACAAGGGAAATTGTTTTGGGTACAGTAGCTCACTCATCAAATATAATGTATAATATATAACAAAATAGATGGAATAGCAACCAAAGAGCAATAGACCAGTGTCAGATGAGACATAACTATACAAATAATGATAATGATAATGATAATAATGAAATAATGATAATAATGTATATGTACAAAGCAGAATTAAATAGAAAAGTAGTAATAACGTATAAAATACAATATCAAATAAGATGTACAATCCCAGCTATATAGAGTTGTAGGGAGTATTGTCAAGGGAGTATTATTATGGAGCTTATGTGACAAGTGAATTTCTCCTGTGTGAGATCAATAAAGTCTTATCTTATGTTATCTTATTATCTATTGCATACACACATTTACCAAAAATACCTCAGCAGTTAGCACACAGAAAACTCACTATTTAAAGGTTTCGAAATTGGCATTTATGGCAGTATGAGGTTTGTCCACTCACAGTTTGTTGTGTCCTTGGGCAAGACACTTCCTGTCTGTATGAGATGATGATTGTTGGTGGTTGGGGTGACTTAAGTGAGCGGATTATGGATTTTCATGAAATACTGATGATTACTGAGGAAATGTGTTATTTAAATCAAGTTACTGTATGACTTTTAAACAACATATCTGAAGTAGGGATGCACCGATCCATCTTACTTATTGCTTATTTCTACTTTATTTTTACTTGTACATATATTTATATAATTGTGCCTTATTTGACACCAGTCTCTTGCAATTTTTTCTATACTTATTCATACTTATTATATTTTTTCTCTTTGTTATTATACTGTGATGTGTGAGCTACTGTGTCCAAGTAATTTCCCTTGTGGATCAATAAAGTTTGTCTAAGTCTCAAGTTTCATTTCAGTGCAAAATTGATCCAAATGTACCTGTTATTTATCCTCATGTAACTACAGAACAACGTAGGGATAGGGATGTAATGATATCCAAATCTCACTGTATATTTTCACAGTAAACATCTCATGGTACGATAATTATTGTGATATTTGGGAGACGCTAACAGAATTGTGACTCTAATACTTTATAATATTGTAATACTTCCTCTTAAAATGCCTTTAAAAGACTTCAGTGTGAATCCTTACTGTCATAATCCAACAAATTAAGATTTAAAAGTGCTTGAAACCAGCTATTTTATCATGTAGTCTGCATTGAAATGAAGCAAAGGATTATAGTCTATGTATTTCCCTCTTTTTTAAATACTAAAAAAGAGCGTAAAGGCCTTGTAATTCAACATACTGGGAGAGTTCTGATGATACGATATCACCATATTTCACTTATTGTTACATCTCTAGTAAAAAAAAAATTCAAACATTTTCAGACTTTCAGGGCAACTACACCTAATAGTTGTATTAGATTAAATTATATTATATGTCCAACCAGGATATCGACTGAACCGTTATTTGGATGGCAATGTCCACGGCAAATTTCCAGTATTGGATCGATGCATTCCTAATTTGATGTTTGACATACACGTAAAAGCATTATTTATTTAAGACATTTTACAACCACTTGAGTAATATCTTTTTGAAGTCGTTTAACAATCTTCTTAAAAGGGCAACATGTAACTTTTTGGTTGGGAGTCCGTCACCTGCTTGTTTCTATGGATATGTCACTGCCTGGAATGTTCCACAATATGACATTAATTAGCTCTACTTTACATTTATTCAAATACAGGATGTTTTATACCTTAAAAATACCAAGAGAAACAGGCATTCTGATTGTGAGCGGGGTTGCCTCTCCTCGATCTGACCTGTATGTTGGTTTGGTTTGGTCTCCATGAAGGTAGAAAGATTTAAAGCCATATTGTGAAACATTCCAGACAAAGTAATAACGTCTCCAAGGGAAAAAAACAAACATTTGACCCACCCTCCATCATAAAAGTTACACAATGCACATTTGAGACATCTTGAGTAATACCTAACAGTCTTCTTAAAGCCCCAGAATTTAAACCAAACCAAAATGTGAACTTTCATCTTTGAGATACACGCTCCCACGCTGCGAGGGCGCTTATCTTTCCGCAGACCTGACTAACTCCTCTGGTAGAGAGCCAACCCCTTGCTTGTCACCATGGGGATGTTCTTGGTCTCCTGGAAAATTCCCCTGAATGATATAAAATGGATTTATCTCTGCGTACAATGCTTCAGTTCATTTTATCTCTGTGGAGTCATGCAGGTGCCCGTCATTCTTACACCGCATGCTGTTCAAAATACCTTTTTATTCCTTAACTGTGACATGTCTGATTTAATATTATTTCTCAGTTAACAGTTAGATTTTGGGCCCAGGACAAGAAGCATGGGCCCTCCTCTAATATAAATTAATAGGAAGAGGGTCTAATGTTGGGCCCCTAAAGCCCCTGTGGTCCAGAACAACTTACCCCTATGTCCCCCCCGTCTACTTCCCTGCCTAGAATGAGTCTAGACCTGTTACGATAACAAATTTTGAAGCACGATATAGGGCTGGGCAGCAGAGACCTGCACAGGTTCGGGTACCCGCGGGTGAACCGTTCACTTTTATAAAACGGGTGAAAAATGTTGCGCTGTGTCGGATGCCGGCTCGGGTCGGGTCGGAAGAACCAGAGCGCGGGTCTATCTGCGGTTTACAAAATGCGCCTACAAAAAAATAAATATTATATATACAAATATAAAGGCCTATGTTGTAGTGAAATGCAAACACCATTTCCAAGATAAAAAGTAAAATCTGATTTTCAAGTCACTGTTTTCAAGTCACGCGATGTCCTGCAGTGCATTTGAAAATGACTAGGGAAGAGCTGAAAAAGAAGTTAGTCAACGGACAGTACAAATCATCTCACTTGCCTTGTGGCAATGAACTTCTGTATTTCATTTTGGCTCTCCTATTTATTTTCATGCGGGTACGGTTCGGGTCGCGGGTCTATTTATAGCGGTTCGGCTCGGGTGCGGAACCAAAATTTAAATTCTGTCGGGAAACGGTTCGGGTTCGGAATGAAGTATGACGTGCAGGACTCTGCTGGGCAGTATGTTGCTTCATACCGAATACTGGTGTTTTTTTGTTTTTTTTAATGATATGAATTTTTCATATATCCCAATACCAGTGAGTGTGTGCGTACAAAACATCGGGAACACAGAGCGGCGGAACGTTGTGCCGCGGGACATTGTTTGAGAAGGGGAATGTTGCAGTGGCGTGAGAGCAGTGGAAGCTCAGTGTGTGTTGAGCGGTGAACAACATGGACGGAGAAAATGTTACAGACACAGAGGAACTTATACTGAAAAGAGGAGCCGTGTCAGTTGTGTGGAAATACTTCGGCTTTAAAAAATCTGATGCCGATCAAACAACCGTATTGTGTAAATGTTGTCGGGCTAAAGTTGTAGCCGCAGGAGGCGACGCGAGCGATCTGCTTCACCACCTCTGTCACAAACATGTCCCGGAATATAAAGAATGCACGAAACTAAGATCTGCATCCTCTTCCGCGTCTGCAGGAAACGTTCAATTGGCGCCGCGACACAAAATGCGATTCAGATGTCACTCGAAGACGCGTTTGCCTACGACAAGAAAAGCAAACGGTGGAACGATATTACCAACGCTATTACTGTCCACTTCGCCAAAGATATGTACCACTTAGTCCTGTTGAGAAAGGTGCTTCAAGGAGACGATTAAAGCACTGGACCCAGATATGTTTTACCAAGTCGAATTTACTGCAGTAATTATTCTCTAAATTATTAGAGAATAATTAAAGGGGTTAACACCTTGTCATGCATGAAAAAAAAAAAAAAACAGTCAAATACCGTGACACCAATATAATTTTGAAAAATACCGTGATATCAATTTTTGGTCATACTGCCCAGCTCTAGCACGATATACTGCTAAAGAGAAATTTTGCGAAAAACGATAATATTGAAACTACTTTATACTAGGATCATGACCAGTTTTTAAAGAGACAGTATAAAGGTGCATTGTGTAACCTTTCTGGTGGAGGGTCCATCAAACACTTTTCTTTATTGATATGTTATTACTGTGTCTCGGATGTTTCACAGTATGACATTAAACCTTTCTATCACCATGGAGATCAAACCAGACCAAGTAACAGGTCAGATCTGTGGAGAGGCCACCCCGCTCACAGTCAGAATGCCTGTTTTTCTAGGCATTTTTGAGCTATAAAACCATCTGTGATTGAATAAATGTAAGGCAGAGCTGGTTAATGTCACACTGTGGAACATTCCAGACAGACATTTCCACAAAGAAAAGTTGCATAGTGCACCTTTAAAAACCCTGAGCTGCAACAAATGAATGGCAAAACTGACCAGTACCAGCCATAAAACTTATTTATTCAAACCTCTACAACTCAAATCTTATCGTTTTTACATTAGAACTGCTAAAATCTCCTTATTATTGCAAAGAAAAAGTACACACGATAAATACTGAGCTTCAAAATATAGTTCCAGTTTTCAAATACTGAACGATAAGATGACATAGTAATAATTATCATGACAGGCCTAGTCCAGAGTCTGTTAATTCTGTTGTACATAAGGGGCATCAAGAAAATTATCGAAATGTCGCCCTACAAGAGAACTGGAGCTGTATTCTCACCAGATTGCACCAATAATACAAAATACTCTTTTCATATCAATAAATCAGATTTATCAGTGTTTCAAATACCATTCAGTCCCATTCAAATGTATTTCATCTGTTGACATACTTTGGCTGTTCTTAATTCTATGGGTGGTGGTCCCAGTTTGCCGGATTAGAGTGGGTTAATCTCTGTAATCTGAAGAAACTCAGATTAACACAAACAGACGTTAAACTTGTGAGATTTGAATCCATAGGACGTGATGTCATCGAGTCACATGACCTCAGATTATGTGTGTTAGATCATTCAGACCTAACACCTGGTTCAGACCTTGCCTGGTTTACACCTGACCATATCACACGTGATATATGGTCTGGGAGCCACCTTCAAAATATCTCGTAGTGGAGGTGTGGTTTACGATCGCCAATGGCCGTTTATTGGACGTTACAAATCTCTATCATTTGGAGTATATGTAGCCCATAGCCAATCATGTCAGTTGTCAGTTCAAACTAGAAGCTTCTGTTTGTCACGTAGTACGCGTCACCGTTTTGCCACCCCTCCCCGCTCTCTGATTGGCTCCCAGAATCTGGAGAGCTCACTTGCCATAGTTGCCAGGCTGTCTTTAAGATCGGAACGAACGAAAGCAGCCTGGGATTTCCCAGGTTAGTTCAGACCTGATTCAGCCCTAGTTTAGACCTGGTTTAGACCAAGTTTAGTCCTGGTTTAGACCTGATTCAGCCTTGGTTTAGACCTGGTTGTAGATCTGGTGGAACTGCGTGACTTTGGGCAGATGTGGATTAGATATAAAAATATGATGACAGAAAGTTTCAGATGGTTGTAATCTTAAAGCCTGTTGTTCAAGCTTTTGCCACTGAAGACCACTTTAGGCTCGTTTCCATAAGCGGTGGTATAATGTGGACCCTGTGGGTTTCCACTGTGTAAAGCAATCTGTGCTACCTTTTTTAGGGGTCCCGAGCGGCACATCAGCAGAACACCAGTAACATGGCTCGGGATCCCATAATCTCGTACTGTTGGCATAGACCAAACTCGGCTGTCCTCGGCTCCAATAACGTCTTCGTGTGTCCTAATTGTCTGTGTATCACTGCTTTGACAGAACATTTTGTGCATTTGTTCGTGTCTTTAGTTTTTAGTTTCTGGCACTCGAGGACTTAAAGCAGGGTTTTCTGTTGGTGTTGGAGCATGTTCATAACACAAGCTCGAGGACAATAAAGTGTTTGGTGCCTCTGTCCATCAGTGTTGTTGCTCCTTTAGTAAATGTCTGTCGTGGCGGCGTAGGTCTACGTTACGCCATTGGGTGTGTCTTGCCTGCGTCACGCCCAAGCGGAAGGGGTGGGACGAGACACATCACGAGATTTGGTCTACGAGCACAAGATGAGACAAGATGAGATTTTGACATAATTTGTAATAACTAAGTAGTGCAATCAATTTCACATTGGCTTCATTTATTTTATATAATACTTTAGCAGTCATTGCTGAACTACAACTTCTCAAACTGTCACCAGCTCTTCACTCATCTTTTGTCCAAGCCAAAGGTAAATTCAGGGTGAAACAATCTCATGAGATCATTTTTCATTTGAGGCAATTTTGTCTTGCATTTTGTGGCATGAAATCTTGTCCCATCCCTACCAATTGGCTTGGGCAGATTGTCATGGAAATGCTCGCCGGGTCAAGGTGGCTCTCTCAAAACTTGCCTGCACCAAGGCAGCCCCAAGCCTTATATCATGTTTCCTTTCTTTACAAGTTCATCAATTGATTCTTTGCTTATTTCAGTTATGGACCTCAAGTAACCGGAGTCTATCCCAGTAATACACACACAATAAGTTTAGTTCCCGCCGTAGCATAAATCATACACTGCCTTTTTGTTCTGACACCTTAACAACTTGTGCAATTTTCTGTGGATTAAAATATGGATTCTTCATGGACAAGTTTATTGTTCGTATTTGCAGACACAGCTTTGAAGAACTTTGGTTTGTTTGTGCAGTATTAAGGTGGTCTCTTCTCTACAGACTCGTCACTTTGTTGTGGATCAAACAATAGAATTCATTGGGAGAAAATGCCACATGTATTTCCCACCTGTCTACATTCTGCTGTGTGCCTGCTGTGCTCACCCCTCCTCTGTACTGTACTTCTGTCACTGTAATGTTCATGTAGTTAGCAACTGTTCAGAGACATATGTTTATGTCTCTGTATGGCTTAGTGTTGGTTTAGTCCTGATGAATTGCTGTTTTAGCTGATGTAGACCTGGTTTAGTCCTGGTTTAGTCCTGGTTTGACACAGTCGGTATGACGACTGATGGCTGAGTGGCGAGTAATCTCACAGCAAAAAGTTTCTGGGTTTGATTCCCATCTCTGAGTGAGTTTTCCTCTGTAATCCTCTTTAAGTCCTGCTTTGGCCCTGTTTTGGCCCCGGTTTATTCCTTTAGACCTGGTTCAGGCCTAGTTCAGTCTCAGTTTAGTCCTGGTTTACTTTTGGTTTAGTCCTGGTGGCAGAGTGGCTTGCAGTCTCAGTGCAAAAAGATTCTGGGCTTGACTCCCCATCTCTAGGTGAGTTCCTTCCTGGCAAGTAGTCCTGATTTAGTCCTTGTTTACTCCTGGTTTACTTCTGGTTTATTCCTTGGTTAGTGTTGGTTTACAGCTGGTTTAGTTCTGGTTTACTCCTGGTTTGCTTCTGGTTTCGTCTTGGTTTATTCCTGGTTTAGTCCTGGTTTAGCCCTGTTTTAGCCCTGGTTTCACCCTGTTTTAGCCCTTATTTAGACATGGTTTAGCCCTATTTTAGCCCTGGTTTAGTCCTGTTTAGTGTTGGTTTACAGCTGGTTTAGTTCTGTTTTTTTCCTGGTTTGCTTCTGGTTTAGTCTTGGTTTTACTCCTGGTTTAGTCCTTGTTTAGCCCTGGTTTAGCCCTGTTTTAGCCTTGGTTTCACCCTGTTTTAGCCCTTATTTCACCATGGTTTAGCCCTGGTTTAGTCCTGGTTTAGTCCCAGCCCTCTCCTGGTCCATCCATTGTTATCTACAGTCTTTAGTTTTGGTTAGTGGGAGCAGGAGACAGCTGTTGTTCCGGTGTGTCAGACTCAGTTCTGCTCTGTTGATGGAAATAGACACTTTTATTAACAAAATACACTGAATTAATGAGATTTTGTCAGATGGCGTCTCCATGCTGTTCTAAGTCATCTGTTACTGTCAACCATTAAAGTCAGTTCAGATAAAACACAAAATGTTCTCAATCCTTCCGCTCATCGGATTTAAATCAAAATTACTGTCTGAATGATTGCAAATTGGGCAGTAATTATATAGGTAATGCCCCTTCAGAGAATAAATGTAACGACTCCATGGGGTCTTATTGCCGTTTGCTAACCCCCCTTTAATATGCAGACTATTCTTATTCTTTTATTAGTTTACCATGTGATATAGTTCAGTCTTTTATTGTTAGAAGTTATTAAAGTTGTTGCTTCTAATGAGTCTTGGTGTGGGGTCCTGGAGTCTTTCACCCAGAGACGCTTCCTACTTCGAACAAAAGGTCCGTGCTCCAGTACAGCTCAGTGATTTTAAAACTGCTGAACCTTAGATTTCTGCTCATTACCTTTGTGATCTGACTTTTGATTCTGTCAGACCTCATAAACCAGATTTTTTTTAGGTTTCTTTTTTTTTTTTTTTAAGAATGTGTTAAAGTTCTGGTTTAGTTCACTATAGAGCACTTTAAAACTACATTTGCATTTGTTCTTGTTTGGTCCTGGTTTGATCCCAGTTTAGTCCTGATGTAGACCTGGTTTAGTCCACTTTTAGTCCTGGTTTAGGTTTGGTTGAGTCCTGGTTTATTCCCAATTTTGATGTGGTGTGCATAAAAGAGTGCAGATTGTAGTTCTTCTGTTCATTTTCTTTTTTAGTCCTGGTCTAGTCCTGCTTTAATCCTGGTTCAGTATTGGTTTAGTCTAGTTTAGCCCTGGCCTATTCCTGATTTAATCTTCTTTAAGTCTTTTTTTCTTCTATCCTCCAATTCTTTGTTATTTCTCATATTAATTAGTTCCACTTTTAACTCTTTCGTCATTACAATTCCCTTTGGCCCATCTGACCTCCACACAACTCTTTCTTCAATTATTCACGGCTCGGACCCTCTCATCTGCACATCCCATAATACTAACCTCTCTCTCATGTTCTTCAAAGCCCAGTGTACAGAAGGTTGCCGGTTCGATTCCCACGGGACCCCAGTATCTGCAGGAGAAGATCTGTTGTTGTTTTACACAGAGATTAGAATTTGCTCAGGGATTTTCATTAGAAATACATGAGGTTGGTAACACTTTAGGGTGTGTAATATTCAAACTGATTCCTGTTATTTTGGGGTTTGGGAATGATTGGTCGTGTTTAGTCCTGGTTCAGAGCGGTTTTCTTTTAGTTTAGTCATGGTTTGATTATGCTTTTCTTTCTGGTTTAGATTGAGATTTGTACTAGTGCATATTTGGTTTAGCCCTGGTTTAGTCCTGGTTTAGTCCCTGTTAGACCTGGTTCAGACTGAAATCAATAAGGTCCTGATTTGGACTTGACTGGTTTATTCGTTCCTTGTTTATTGTCACCCTAGATTCTGGTGTAAATCCTGGTTTAGTTTTCCAACACCATGTAACTTTCTGAAGTTGGCATGTCACCTGCATGATTCCATGGAAATAGAAAGTTATATAGAAATCATACTTTCCAACATTCTCCACTGAGAGTTTTATGCCCTACTGTGGAAGATTCCAGCCAAAGGAACATTTCCATGGAAACAAGCAAGAGGAGGCCCATCTTCAAGCTAAATTAGGTCTGTGGGGATGCAAGCCCGTTCACAGGATGCATGGTTTTCTCCTTTCAGTGGAATAATATTTAAAAAAAAGAAAAACAATAAAAAAAATTAACAAGTTTAAAGATCCCATGACATGGTACTTCTTAATGCTTTTATATGGCTCCTTAATGGTTCCCTAATACTGTAAATGAATCCTTCTTCAAAATCAACACTCAGTGCATGAAATAGCCGCATGAAGACAGTCAGAGTCATAATTATGTCTCTGAAACACTTTATTCTGGGCGTTGTTGCTTGAATGCAAATGAGGAGGACAGAGACAGGCCAGTGCAGCGGGTGGGGGTGTGGCCAAACTCTCCGCTCTTTCCTCGTTTAGCGGTGCGCGGTGCGCTGGCCCCATTTCCGCGTTTAAGCGCGGAGTAAGATATGAGACGCTTTCCGTTGAAAAATAAACACATTTCCGACAAATCCGATTTTTTTGCCCCTGTATCTGATCTTCTAATGACAGTCTGAACGACAAAGATCCGCTTATTTCAAATGTGATCCAGGCCACTTGTGGTCCTAAAACCGATACATATCCGATCTTTTGGCATGCGACTTCAGTCTGAACAGCCAGGTCGTATTCATCCGACCTGGCCGTGTTTCCTCCAGTGAGAGTGGTACAAGTTGGCGCTCACAAACGTTCTTCTCGTCATGTGAGAATAGTAGAAGTGACTTTATTGATCTCACACTGGAGAAATTCTTCTCTGCATTTTAACCCATCCTATATATATATATATATATATATATATATATATACATATATTAGGAGCAGTGGGCAGCACACATTAGGGCGCCCGGGGACCATCTCCATGATCTTCTTGCTTCGGCTTGGTCAGGACCAAAGCTGGAGGTACCTATGATGCATGTTGTGGGTTGGTGGGGGAAACCGGAGTGCCCGGAGAAAACCCACCCAGACACGGGGAGAACATGCAAACTCCACATCCGCTCCACACTCCACTCCACACAGAAAGGCTCGGGCGACCCGGGGATCGAACCCAGACCATGCATGCAAACTCCACACAGAACACACACAGAAACCCGGAACCTTCTTGCTGTGAAGCAAGAGCGCTAACCACTCAGCTACCGTGCCGAGTGGTATATGAACTCCGTGAATTGGCACGCAGCAATCCCACCATTCGTCTGCGACTCCGCACCAACACGTTCATTTCTACGGACATTGCTGCCACTGCCCCACAAAACGCCATGGCCAAAAACCTTCTCTTTCTCCGTCTTCTCCTTAAAATAAATAAGCTGGACATGTTCTGGCTCCGATACGCAGCAACTTTAGGCTACTTCCGTAAACATTGAACACGCTCGCTGCATGTGACCTCGTCGTGCCCTCCGGGGCGCATGTGGGACACTTTTGGGGCATTTAAAGTTCACACTGGAGATCACATACAAGTCACTTTTTTTTTTTAAATGTAAAAAAAAATAGAATTTTACAAAAAAATTAAGCCCTGCAGTCTGAATGTAGCATGGTGCACATGGAAGTTGACGTGCTCTTTTCGGAACACGGACGGACCACTCAAAATGAAGGGTTGGGGGAATGAGCCACCGTGGCCCGGTACCAAATGGCCCATGGACCGGTACCGGTCCGCGGCCCGGTGGTTGGGGACCACTGGCTTAAAGCTCTAAAGAGTTGCCTAATATGGAACTTTTAATCGTAGTCTATTTTGGGACTAAAAAGTTACATTAAGTCTTTTGGTCATTAACCTGTTCATTTGAAGCTTGTACTGACATTCACTCTTGACAGCCTTGCACTTGTGATTTAGCCCTGTTCCTCTTCCCTTGTTTATGCCAGGTCTATAACGCGAACCTTCAAAATAAAAGTGCGTTCTGTTACATTGTCCTGACTGACAGCTCCAGCGTAACACACCCCACCACAATAAAAGCCAGTGAAGCGTTCTCCTGCCACTCTCCTCTGTTGAACATCTGTCCGCCTGCAGACGGACAAGCTCTGCGCGCATGAAAGAACGTGTCAAAATATTAATTAGCCGAGGAAAAACTGGCAGACGCTCACAACCAGAAACTGTTCTACGCATTTTTTAGCAAGATAAAAATAAGGAAGTGAAACGTTGGATGAAATATGTTATCTTCTCCTTAACACAGACACATAGAAAAAATAAAGGCATGATAAGTGGAAATGAACGAATTGATAAGCTGTTTATTTAAGTTGCTTATTTGTACAAAATTTTAAATGCTGCTTTAGAGAAAAACTGAATCACAAAATATGGATGATGACTTTAAAGGGTCCATATTATGATATTTTAGGATCTATTATAATGTTGTTTCCTCATCCCAAACATACCTGGAGTTGTGTTTTGTTTAATTCACACAAATCCTGCTTATTTAGTTTTTCTCTCAAACTGTGGCAGGAAGTGCTCCACTGTGTTTTTAAACTCCATACACCTTCACTAGAATCATTTTCAATAATTTCAGCCCCCTACTGATCAAGATAAAAGGTAACTGTTAACTTGAAAACTACCACTACATGACATCACAAAGTGGAACAGAGCATTTTGACCTTCGGAGATGTAAACAGACTAATAACACATTTTTAGACTCGATCTGCTTCCGGGATAAAAGTGGCTAAATCTCATTTATATTGATAAGATGAACTGAAAATCAATTGATAACTGTGCTGGTTAGCTAATGTATTCAAGATATTTAATGATATTGTTTTACATCAAAATCAGATCTGTTTACACAATAAATTAAGGCATTTTTGCTTGAAAATAATATGTTTATTTTGGAAATATTTAACTTTCACTTCTTTGTCAATAAATAAACAAGAAATATCTTAAGACATCAGGTGCACACAATTTCGAGGCATCTCTCTTATGTGAAATCTCGGAGGCGTTTTGAGTTATTCACAGATTCTGAAAGTACAGGTTCTAAGCTTTCCAATGATGTCTTACATGTGAAAATCGGACCATATTTTAAAAAGTTGTCTCTATTTGAAAGCAGCCATACCACATTTTCTAAATCCGAGAAAATCCTTCTCAAAGTTTGGTCTCTTCAGCCCTCCTTGCCTAACAAGCATTTTTGAAATAAAAAATGTATGTTTTTAACGTCACTAATGCATGGAGAGGCTTCTTCATGATCTCAACTAGCACATTATGCAAAAAAAAACGAAAATCACAAATTTTGAAAAAAAAAACCCCACAAAAAACGCATTTCCTGAGAATCTGTAATGCCGACATGCGCCCTCAGCTTCCGTGTTGGGACAAATATTTTATGTTAAAACTATGTATTGGAATGTGCAGACAGGCTTTCAGATAGAGCTGGTTGCTTCTAGACTAGGGGTGGGTATTGGGAAAGAAGTCATGATTCAATTCGAATCACGATTCATATGCCACGATGCGATACTACCACGATGCATCACGATACTTGAATTATTGCGATGCATTGCAATATATTCTACATACTTCAGTGAAAATGTACCAAATAAAGAGGATAACTTAAATATCAGTGGCTGTGTATCTGGGTAGTGTCTTCAATTGATACATAACTCTGAGCAACTCAATTCATAACTGAATTTATTGAATAACAAAAACAAATAAACCAAACCAATAACAAAAAAAGTGCATAGGATTTTTTCTAAAACAAAAAATGATGTTCAAACATTTGCCATTTTGGAGGTAGCTACCATCATAACAAACAATACCCTTTCACAAAGAAAAAAGTGCATAGGATTTATTAAAAAAAACCCTAATAATTAATTAATTTATTTATTAATAGTTAATTAATACATTATTAATTAATAATAATCGATTTTTGGCATCAAGAATCCATGCAGTATATTGTGAAAGTTAGTATCGCGATGCATTGTCATGACGATTATTTTGCACACCCCTATTGTCACAGACACACTGTACCTTCTGATAAACTCCCGTTTTTGCCTTATTTTCCATACATTTCCTATTTTGACCCAATACTATATTTTGGAAACTATAGCCAATCAGCACTTTTTACTTTTTTCTTTATTAGTGACCTAAACCAAGAAAAAATTCACTACTTTTGTTCTGGAAGCATTTTGCTTGTAGACCAGTGTAATAAAGGTTTACTCAAACATGTGTGAATGAAACAAAACCCAACTCCAGATGTTGTTGATGAGGAAACAACATTCTAAAATGACTTAAAGCTCACAAAACAAGAGTAATTTTTGCATAATATAGTACCTTTAACATAAAATATAAAACAAAGAATCACATTGAAAAGATAACATAATACATTTATTTTAAACTCAACATTTCTTTTAAAAAAAATCATTATTATCTTTGCAGTGACTGGCCCCATTCCTCTGTTAGATCTTTCTCCTTATTTTGTCTAATATTCTAATATGTATCTCAAAAGCAGAACCACACCCAAAGACGTGTCGTTCTTCAGCAGAGATAGTTTGAGCCTATCCTCCCTTCACCCTTTCTCCTCTGTCTCTCCTCTAACGCTCCTCTCATCTCTCTCTCTTCCTCCTCACTAAACTCTTCTCTCCTCCTGACAAGTTTTTTATGTTCTCTGGTTTGTGTTAAGAGAGAGACTTTCTCCGTCGGGAGCTTTACAAACGTGTTATGGATTATTAATATCACCTCCAGCTACTTCGGCAGCTCATACCCCATCCCCTCCCCTCCGTCTCTCTCTTTCTGCCCCTCTTTCACTACGTACTGCCCCCAAATCCTCAATATACAACACAACCCATCTACCCCCCTTCTTTTACCCTCTCTACTGAACCCGGGGTACTAATGTTTTGTGATGGTAAGAAAAGCAGGAACACTTGAAGGTCTCCTCGTTTCAGATTTCTCCAAATACAAGTTTCCAGGGGAGCGGGAGGGACTGGAGAGCCTGGTTAGACGGATAGCTCTTTCACAGTTGGATTGACAATTTATTTACTATAGTGCCGTGTGTGTTTGTGGATGTGTGAATGACTGCTCAAGTGTGCTGCTTAAATCAATGTGCCATTTTGTGGTGTTTGGACCGGTGGTGGGCTCAAACCTTCCCAGAATTCATAGGTGAAAGTAGTCAGTGAAGGAAGAAAAGTACAATAGTAAAGTTACAATACTGAAGTGCAATTTTTAGGTATCTGTACTTCACTTAAAGATGCACTGTGTAATTTTTTTGGTAGTGAGTCTGTCACCTGCTTGTTTCTATGGATATGTCATTGCTCTGCCTGGAATGTTCCACAGTATGACATTAAACATTACTTTACATTTATTCAATTATAATGTAATAATAATATGTTTTTTAAAATCAAAAATACCTGGAAAAACATTCATTCTGGCTGTGAGCGGAGTTGCCTCTAGTCTCCACAGATCTGACTTGTAACTTGGTCTGGTTTTAGTAGGTTGAAGATAGAAAGGTTTAAAGGTCCCATGACATGGTACTTCTTGATGCTTTTATATGGCTCCTTAATGGTTCCCTAATACTGTAAATGAATCCTTCTTCAAAATCAACACTCAGTGCATGAGAAACAGAGATAATATGAGAAAGAGTAATTTTTCTCTCTCTGAACAGGCCATAATGGGCGTTGTTGCTTGAATGCAAATGAGGAGAAAAGAGCTGGCCTATAGTAGAGGGTGGGGGCGTGGCCAAACTCTCCGCTCTCGCTCTGAGCTCTCAGCTGATCCATTTCCTTGTTTTTGCACGGGGGGAGAGATTTGAAGCGTTCCATTGAAAAATAAACACATTTCCACAGAAAATAAAATTAAACCACTGCTGTTCAAAGGTCCAGAGGCTCAGATAAAGGACTTTCGAGCCTAGAAACACTCGGACGTGCCTCCAGGCAAATAAAAAAACGCATTTCGCATTGCCTAGCGCATTCGCAGTCCAAACTCTCTGGGCGTGATTTACAGAGACACTGAGTTCAGACAGACGGAGGTGGAACTGCATTTGCATTTCTTTTTTCGATCTGACGTCAATAAGGTACCTTGTTCAAACTCGCCCGTTTGAGCTCCGATTTTTTGTAACGCAGAAAAGGATCGCAAATGCTCAGTTTAGACATTTCACAACTTTTAACCATTGGGGGGGGCTAAACAGGGTAGGGGAGCTCACATTAACGTTCAAAAACCTCAGAAAGTGAAAATTTCATGCCATGGGACCTTTAAATCAAAAATACCTGGAAAAACATTCATTCTGGCTGTGAGCGGAGTTGCCTCTAGTCTCCACAGATCTGACTTGCAACTTGGTCTGGTTTTAGTAGGTTGAAGATAGAAAGGTTTAATGCCATACTGTGAAACATTCCAGGCAAAGCTATAACATCTCTATGAAGAAAAGCATTTGATGGATTCTGCACCAGAAAAGTTACACCTTCAAGTAAATTTGACAATACTTTTCACTGGCAAAAGGAGAAATTCAGTTTGTTCTGGTCAGACGCTGGTGGACACTGCTTATATCCGCCTGAAGGGAGGGGCTAACTACAATGAAATTACTCTGAAACTACCACACCTACTTGTTTACAGTTTCTGTTAGCCCTATTATTTTCTTTGTTTGTTTTGATTTAGGTTTGAGGATACCTAAATCAAAACAAACAAAGAAAACCGTAGAGCTAGCCAGGTCAGGTCCAGAGATGTGAAAACACCCATTATAGTCCTGAATGGTTCTGCTCACAAGACCCCACACTCCACTCCTACTGCAGATCTAATAGGCCCACCTAACTAACAGAAAATGTAAACAAGTAGGTGTGGTAGTTTCAAAGTAATTTCATTGTAGTTAGCTCCTCCCTTCAGGCAGATATAGGCAGTGTCCACCAGGGTCTGACCAGAACTGAAGAAGCAGCTTGGATGAGCTGTGAAACGTATTCCACTAAATAAACTTTTGTCCAGTTGACAAATTGAATTTCTCCTTTTGCCATGGATTCTACCTGGACGACTGAGGGATTCTACACTTACACTTTTTACTTTTACTTCACTACATCTGCTACATTTTAGATCTGGACTGAAAAGTAAAAAAATTCATAAAATCAGCTAAATTAGAAGTACTTCATGCACCTCTGGAGGCGATCAGTTAGGACTAAGATTACAGCATAACAGGATTATTTTATGCTTTATAAAGACAAATCTGTTCAATATTGATGAAGAATCTTGACTTTATTGATACTTTACAGCTGATGTCAATAGCCTTCCCTGGGGGTGTGATGCTAACTGGAAGCTCTGCTCTGTCTGATGCTTTTTTAGACTTCAATCTGACCATAAAGAACTGACTTCACTGAAACACGTGAGATGATTTTGTGATGATGATGAACAAAGTGTCAATAGAACAAGTGATTAGTTTACACTAGTTTGTCTTGTGTAGTAGAAATTTGAACTCAAAATATGGCTGTACTTTTTTTTTTTTGCTATAATTTTGTACAAATGTCTGAAATATTTGTTATTCTAAATACTATTGTCGATTAACCAGATTCATGTAGATTAAATGGCCACAAAGCAAATCTTCATGAACACACTTTTATTTGCTTTGACTAAACCAGAACTAAACCAGGACTAGTGTGGGTCTGGACTAGGGATGTCAACAATTAATTGACTTACGATTAATTGTCGATCAAGACGTTGGTCGATTAAAATGCATTAATTGTAACTAATCGCTAGAGGAGAGGGCGCTACTCTGGAATCTGAACACGAGATGCAAACCCACTCGTGAGAAGGACCATAGCGTTACATACGGGGCTGGATCTAGAAGCAGTGCAAAATGTTCTCCTGCAAACCCAATTTTTGCGGCTTGGTTTGCTTCGCGTCCCACTGTCTGCGTGAACATGTGCGCGGCGCGCTGCCCGTGCTCCTCCGCGCAGGGCCGCGTAGCAGGCTCCACGTGGAAGCGCAGTGGAAGCAGCCCGCTGTCCGGCCCGTGTGCTGGTGTGTGCGACTGTGCGTGTGTGTGTGAGTGAAATGTTTTCCCCGATCAATTCATTTTTTTATCATTTCATATCACGGAGCTTTTACAAAAAAACGTCCTCAATTTATTTTCAATAAAGAATGTATTTTGTTATTCAGCATCAATACATTTGTCTGCTTTTTACTAAGGAATAATTAATTGAGGAATATACAATATAATAATACTATGATATATTTTTGACTCAGTGTTATGTATACTATAGCTTATATCCCTTTAAAGATCCTATTGAAACACTAAAATTCAGGTGAAAAACGCCGCTTATCAGTTAATCGTTAATCGATCGATAAGGTCAATCAACTATCAATTAATGAATTAATCGATAATTTGCATCCCTAGTCTGGACATGTTCCAAAGCAGGACAGAACATCAACAAAACTATCAAGTCAAAGTACATACGTTTGAAAGGAGATCTGCTGCACGCATTAATGTGAGAATAAAATCTGAATTAACTTTAAACTCTCTCAACTAATGATTTGTTAATTATCATTTGTAGATATCCACATGATCTTATACCATTCTGGGTTAACTCTACACATGTTTGAATTCTGCAGTTGATGTTGTAGTTGTATTTTGAGGATTTGAATGTTAAATTTGTGTTAATCTGTTCTGAGGAGACCCACCCTAATCTGGATCAGACCAAGACCCCCCCCCCCCCCCCCCCCCCAGTCTTCCAATATAGACCCCACCCCACCCCCACCCCACCCACCACCACCACCACCACACACACGGTCTTCCAATATAGACCCCACCCCCCGGACTGTAAAGAGGATCTGGTTTAGTTCCATTGTGGGGTTATTCTGATTTGTGCTTTACCCACTTTAGTCTTGGTTTAAAGCTGCACTGTGTAACTTTTCTGCTTTTCTGCTTGTCTCCATGGAGATGTTATTGTTTTGTCTGGAATGTCCCGGTGTGGCATTAAACGTATCCATCTGGCGTTTACTCATTAACACGTGACTTGCATTCTTACTGTGTTTGGGCTCGCCTCTCCACAGATATGACATTTAACTTAGCCCTATAGTGTCACCTGCTATCTCCGTATAAATAAGTGTAATGCCATATTGCGGAACATTTCAGAAAAAACTCCTCTTTCTGAATGAGCTTCCTCTTGTTTAAAGGTTTGGAGTTGTGTGTTTTTTTTAAATTCACACATGTTTAACACAGAAACTCTGAATATTTAGGAGTTCTCTCCAACAGAAAACACTGTTCCACCTTGTGATGTCATACGTTTATACAGGAAATGCTCCACTGTGTTTTTAAACTCCATACACATTCACTATGCCTGTCTTGCTTCTGTTGTTTAAAGTTGCCCTTGCCTCTGCTATCGAACCTTTAATTCTTTCATGTTCACATCAGAAAACACAGAAAAACAATGACGCCACCGAACTCGCGTTTCACGTTTTGTTTATTTGCACAAAACTGACAAATAAACAAGCCTTTTCCACCGCTGGCTTCCTGAACTTGTTACTGTCTCTTTTATCACAGCTCTGAGTGGATTTTCAAACAAATACAAGGTTATACTGAGAATTTCTATTGTCTTATAGTCCCTGCTGGGGCCTATTGCAACGCAACTATTTAACAATTTATGAATAACTCTGAAACAAAAATGTGATAATATGGATCTTTGTTTTTCCGTCCTTTGGGTTTGAAAACTTTGCTACAACTTCACAAGCCAATAACGACAAGAGCAGGGCAATAAGTGAGAGGTTTAATAAAGGTGAAGGAGGTGTCTCGGGAGGGGGAGGTTTAGTCTTCTGCCTGCCTGACCCAGCCCGTCCTTACTCCTTGTAATAGAGGCCAGAACAGTTTGGTTGTCACGGTAATATAAATTTCGACACCAAAGAAAAAGAGAACTGTGTAACTTTTCCAGTGGAGGGTCCATTGGCTCCTCGTCTCCACGGAGATGTTGTTGTTTTGTCCAGAATGCTCCGCAGTATTGCATCAAACGTATATCTAAAAAAAAAAAGTGACACCACCAAGCCAAGTGACACGTCAGATCTGTGGAGAAGCGACCCAGCTCATACACTCAACAAAAATATAAACTCAACACTTTTGTTTTTGCTCCCATTTTTCATGAGATGGACTTAAAGATCTAAAATTCATTCCAGATACACAATATTACCATTTCTCTCAAACATTGTTCACAGGTGTGCCTTATACTGCCCACAATAAAAGGCCACCCTGAAATGTGCATTTTTTTGCTTTATTGGGGGTCTGGGGACTCAGAACCAGTCAGTATCTGGTGTGACCACCATTTGCCTCATGCAGTGCAACACATCTTCTTTGCATAGAGTTTATCAGATTGTCAGTTGTGGCCTGTGGAATGTTGGTCCACTCCTCTTCAATGGCTGTGCGAAGTTGCTGGATATTAGTAGGAGCTGGTACACGCTGTCGTATACGCCGGTCAAGCACATCCCAAACATGCTCAATGGGTCTCACAGCATTTTGCTGTTAGACAAAACTGCACATTTCAGGGTGGCCTTTTATTGTGGGCAGTATAAGGCACACCTGTGCACTAATCATGATGTCAGATGAGCATCTTGATGTGGCACACCTGTGAGGTGGGATGGATTATCTCAGCAAAGCAGAAGTGCTCACTATCACACATTTAGACAGATTTGTGAACAATGTTTGAGAGAAATTGTAATATTGTGTATCTGGAATTAATTTTAGATCTTTAAGTCCATCTCATGAAAAATGGGAGCAAAAACAAAAGTGTTGCGTTTATATTTTTGTTGAGTGTATTTTTTAAGCAATAAAACATCTCAAACTTAATTAAATGCAAGATAGATATGTTTAATGTTATTGTGGAACATTTCAGGCAAAGCAATAACATCTCCATGAAAAAATAAATAAATCAGACTACAGATCCCCTACCAGAAAAATTAAACAATAAAATGTATTTTTCAAGACAATGTAAGAATTGCAATCAATTCTTATAGTACATCAAAATCATCCAGAACTGTTCAGGGAAGTTCCAGTTTTGTCATATTTATGTATTTTTCAGTATGAATACTTCAATCTGGATTCAATGTGAGTTTTGGTATTGATTAGGCCACTACATATAAATATACTTTATACTAAATATTACATTAAATATACTTATATATTCATACTTGTACATACTATATTTGTATAATTATACCTTATTTGACACAAGTCTCTTGCTTTTTTGCTACTTATTTTAAATGTATTATTACCGTTTATATTTTGTCTCTTTGTTATTATAATATATTGTGAAGTGTGAGGCAGTGTGTACAAATAATTTCCCTTGTGGATCAATAAAGTTGGTCTAACTCCAAGTCTATTGTGTTCTTGGGCAAGATGCTTCTCCCGGTCTGCCTGCATGATGAGAATCTTGAAAGAAAATATTTTTATCACTCCAGATGCCCTTCCTGACATCTCCGTCCACATAGTGTGACTAGAGGGGAATAGAACCTCTAACCTCCCCTGGCTGCGATAGAGGAGTTTTACGTCCTTGTGAAAAAGCGCTTTATACCTTCCTTTGGTTTCTTTGTCTCCTCTCCGCTTACAGTACGGAGTGTGAAATTTGGGGTGTTTCCTCCCCTTGATGTTCTTTTTGATGCTGATGTTGGTCCATCCCCGGCGTTTCCATGGCGATCCACGTATCCCGGTAACAGCGCGGTGATGGGGTTGCTATGGAGACGGGAGGAGACGGTTGCCAGCGGCGACCGGACCCCGCTCTGATGCAGACTCCAGCAGCCGAGAGAGAGAGAGTGTGTGTGCGCGTGTGTAATTGAGTTTTGATGAAAAATTCTGTTTGATGTTTGAGAAAAGGAAAGACTCGCTGTGAACCAAGCAATAATAACCTGGGAGTAATATACAGAACTAAAGAGAGACGTCTGAACCGGGGCTAAACCAGGTCTGAACCAGGGCTAAACCAGGACTGACGCAGAACTGCACCAGAACTACATAGAACTAAAGGGACGAGGACTGAACCAGGGCTAAACAGGTTTGAAGCAGGACTGAACCAGGACTAAATCAGATCTCAACCTGGCATAGACTAGAACTCAACCAGAACCTAGACATAGCTAAACCAGACTGCACCAGAACTCAACCAGGATTGAATCAGGACTGAATGACTAAGGCAACACTAAATCAGCTCTGAACCAGGGCCAAACCAGGAAGAAACCTGGACTAAACCAGAATTATACCAGGACTGAACCAGAAATGAGGACTAATTAGTGTTTGATTTGACTGTGAAGTTCTACATCCTGAATATGTTTTGTTTTATGGACATCAGACTGAATATAATGTAATTAGACTGTAATGAGTTATATACATTGACCAAATAAAAAAGAATGAATGAGGCAGGACTAACAGGTCTAAACCAGGCCTAAACTAGGACTGAAGCGTGACTTAATCGAGACTGGATTAAACCACATCAGAAGCAAGACTAATGACCTAAACCTGAGCTAAACCAGAACTAATACCAAGACTAATCCAGGGTTGAAACAGGGACAAGAACAATACCTGAGACTAAACTTGACATTTCTTTAAACAATGGACCATCAGAACCTGTTTCGCAAACCGTGGCATGTAAAATGAAACGGGACAAAACCCAAGAGAGTTCGGACCTGAATAGAAAGACCAGACCTAAACCTGGACTAGACTTGATGAAGACCCTTGCTCATCCTTGTTCTGGCCGTCGAGCCTTCCTCTCTGAACTATGCGCTGTGTTATTGTAGAACAGGAAGTCCCCGCTCTAAGGAAGAATGACTCTGTGTTCCATTTCGTGTTTCAGCTGCAGCCTCTTCCTTCCTACTTCCTGTCGGCCCATTTCTTTAAAGAGCTGTCTCTCTGCTTCTTCAAAATAAAATAAAAAGAGCTGGTTTAGTCCTGGTTAGGTTCTAGTGTTGTCACGATACTGAAATTTCAAGCTCGATTTCAGTACTAAGGAATAGACTTGACTCAATACCGATTTAGATACCGTGATGAAACCGCTCTGTCTTAGAATGTGATTTTTAACATTAAATAATAGTACGTACTTTTATTTTTCCATGTGGTGTTATGTCTGTATAATCCCCAGTGGTCCAGGTAGGTTCCACAGTGGTCCATGGGCGTATACCCGTCTATGTGCTCTTATACTTGTTCTGATACAACTCAAGATCTAAAGCTAAAGATTCTAAAGCTGTTCAGGAAAGGTTCACTTCTGTACTGTGAATGTGACTTTTTTAGTATTTGTTCAAATGAGTTATAGCATATCATTTTCTATACTTTTGACAGCCCTATTAGAATCTAGATTAAGTTCTTATTTAGCCCTAGTTTAGTCCTGGTTTAGTCCTGGTTTGGAGTTTCGCCCTGATAGCTACTGTGTGTTGCACTAGTTTTTCCGACATCTAAGCGGATAATCTGCATGGTACCAGTGTAGTCATCATTTTATTCTATGCAGGTTGAGTTTCGTGTTAGAAGTTGGACATGTGCCAGTGTGTCAGGTATAAATAGCCCCTTTTAGTGTTCCCTATTGTGTTTGGAGACACATAAACAACAACAACATGTGCTAAAATTAGGTAAAACTAGGTGCAGGAACTGCCCTAAGTAATTGTACAGCTTAAAGATCCCATGACATGGTACTTCTTGATGCTTTTATATGGCTCCTTAATGGTTCCCTAATACTGTAAATGAATCCTTCTTCAAAATCAACACTCATGAGAATGCAGAGATAAGATGAGAAAGAGTATTTTTTCTCTCTCTGAACACTCTATAATGGGCGTTGTTGCTTGAATGCAAATGAGGAGAAAAGAGCTGGCCTATAGTAGAGGGTGGGGGCGTGGCCAAACTCTCCGCTCTCGGCTCTGAGCTCTCAGCTGATCCATTTCCGTGTTTTTGCACGGGGGGAGAGATTTGAAGCGTTCCATTGAAAAATAAACACATTTCCACAGAAAATAAAATTAAACCACTGCTGTTCAAAGGTCCAGAGGCTCAGATAAAGGACTTCCGAGCCTAGAAACACTCGGACGTGCCTCCAGGCAAATAAAAAACGCATTTCGCATTGCCTAGCGCATTCGCAGTCCAAACTCTCTGGGCGTGATTTACAGAGACGCTGAGTACAGACAGACGGGGGTGGAACTGCATTTGCATTTCTTTTTTCGATCTGACGTCAATAAGGTGCCTTGTTCAAAATCGCCCGTTTGAGCTCCGATTTTTTGTAATGCAGAAAAGGAGCGCAAATGCTCAGTTTAGACATTTCGCAACTTTTAACCAAAGGGGGGGGGGCCTAAACAGGGTAGGGGAGCTCACATTAACGTTCAAAAACCTCAGAAAGTGAAAATTTCATGCCATGGGACCTTTAATGCCCAGTTGTGAATTACAATTACATTATAGCAAGATCAGTGTTAATGGCATACCCTTCAAAGTTCAACGTCAGCTTTATTGTCAAAAGCCATATGTACAGGTTGCACACACAGGATTTGAAATTGCAGCACCCCCTACGCCCACAGTGAACATAAAACATCTGATAAACAAGACAATAAACACCATGACTAAAATATCACCGTAGCAAAAGTAAACTTGTGTATAATGTGTGTAGCTGAGTGTGTAGCGTAATAAAGCTCAAAAAGTGTAATTTAAGCAGCATTGTCAGTGTCATTTAAGCAGCAGTGTCATTTGGCTTGGTGGGTGAAGCTGTCTTTCAGTCTGCTGGTCTTTGCCCTGAGGTTCCTCAGTCTCCTTCCTGATGGCAGCAGACTGAAGAGTCCTCTTATAATAGATAGTTTAGCTCTCTATTTCAATACTAAGGAATAGATTTAATACTTAATACCGATTCTGATACCACGATTATGATTAAAAAAAACACTCTTTATTTAGACATTGGATGTACTTTCAACACTAAATAGTATAAAGTATAAAATAAGTTCTTTCTTTTATATCGCCATGTGGCTTTATTTCTGTGTAATCTCTTAGTCATCCAGGTATATGAGCTCTTATACGTGTTCTGGTACAGAAACAAGATTCAAGATTGTTTATTTGTCATACGCAGGATCAACACAGGATCAACAATGCAATGAAATACTTGACTCGCTAAGATAGTCAGAAGTACTAATAACATGCAATAATAGTACATGGTAAAAAGTGTTGCAAAAGTGCAGGGGAAAAGGTAAACAATATAATAAAAATATGTAATAAAATGTAATAAAAATACAAAGTACAATGTACAAAGGTGCAGGTAGGATTAAATAAGGTGTAAGTAGAGTATTTCACAGATTGCACATAATATGGTGTGGTATAAGTGTTGCATGTGGATTTCGTATTGCACATAGTATGGCATAAATATTGCAAATGGGTTATTGCACAGAATTATTGCACAGGTAACAGTGCAATAGATCATTCTAAAGCCATTCAGGAAACATTCAATACTAGGTTTATTATTGATTAGTATCTGATTTTCGATACTCAAATATACTACAAATATAAGTAGAACATTTTATTACAAAGTTATTTTTTCACAAATCATGTAGGTCTGCATCATTTTCTGCTTTTGTGGCTTATTAATGTCAGGTTGTCAGTCAACATGTTGCAAACACTAGCAAGAACGACTTTGGGGAAAATAGGAACCGGATTGGATTCATGTCAAAATAGATAAATAAAAGCGCCAGGATCATTTAGAGCAGGTTAAAACCAAAATTATAAGACCAAAATGATGAGGCTCACAGCAGCAGTTACAGAGAGAGAGGCCACGGTTTTTCAATAGAAATCAGTTTCATCCAGGGCTCGAAGGAACCACTTTGTGCCCGTGCTATTTGGAAGCACGGGCACAAAGTAGCACATTAGCTATGTCTGTTTATACACAGTCCGTGGTGCAACCCTAATTACTCGCTTGTTATTTGGCTAACCATGAGGTGCTGTATTCCCACTAGACCCAATTGACTTATGGGAAACTGAGTAAAAAGATACACGAGTCTGGGAAGTACATCATTTGTGCAATTATTTGAGTCATAATTGAAATATCTTGAGTCATCACAATTAAAATGTGATTAACCGTGCAGCTTTAGCGACTCCCATACTTACAAGTGTGGTATTAGGAAACTGGGCTAACTTAAGCAAGAAGACGGACAGCAATTACCCCATGACCGGAAGATCTCTGGTTTCATTCCTGGTCTTGGTATTATATCTTTACCATTTTGAGATAACTAAGAATAGGGGCCTGCAGACTCTCCCATTACAAGCAATAACCATCTTGCTCAAGCTGGTCCATTATTTTAACCGTGGATCCCGAGACTCAGCAGTCCAGGGCCCGTGCAGAATGTTTCCTTATCCCATACCCAGGCTACGTTTTGATGAGAGTTTCTTAATGTGTCTGAAGTTCTTATTGTCCCTTTAATTCTGGAGTGTTAATCCACAGAGAACAGCTGACACATCACAGAGGAGGGAGAGGAGGTGGAAGGGGAGGAGGTGGAGACAGTTAGGCTCAGACGGGTGGGTGTGTGGTGGGGTAAGAGCGGGAGGGGAGAGGGTGGGGGATCCTGGGTGTGTGGGAGGGCCGCACTGCAAAAAATATTCATAGTATGGTAGTTAAAGGGCCCATATCACACTATTTTCTGATGTTTTTTATAATGTTTCTCATCAAAAACATACCTGGAGTTGTGTTTTGTTTCATTCACACATGTTTAACACACAAACCCTGCATATTTGGGTCTGAACAGAAGACACAAAAGTGGAGTTGCGTCTTCACTTTTTATTCCATGTTTAGACAAGCATTTTCAGGAGGAAGTCTGCGTGCATGCAATGACGCAAGTGTGTGTGGAATTCGCTAGGTGGCGCTGTGATACATTATCACTATGTCCGCACGCATGCGTAGGATCTTCCTTCTTCTCATCTGCACCGCGAAAAGCAAAACAAAACATGGCTACCGGTAGCAAAAAAATTTTGTGTGGTCAGACGAAGAAGTTCAACTATTGCTTCAGACCACGTTAGACTACAAAGCAACGAAGGCGCAACAAGGGAGTCCTACCACACAAAGTACACTGATATATGAACCAATGTGACGTAAACTCGTACGCAACGTCAGCAGATTTGACCAGACTTTTGTGTCTTGGGCAGTGTAGACGAAAACGCTACAGCGGAGCGTATTCAAGTCTCCACTTTGGAGAGCAGTTTCAGTTTTTTGCGTTTTTAAGCTCCCAAAACGCTGTCACCGTCTAAACGAAAGGCACTTCCAATAATATTTTCTCGTTTTTACCTGTAAGCGTTCTTGTGTAAACAGAAAACACTCTGTTCCACCTTGTGATGTCATGCTCAACTGTGTTTGTAAACTCCATACACCTTTAATAGAATCAGCTGGATGATGACAGGTAAAAGGTGTTTGCTGTTGAAAACTACCACTTTATCACATCACAAGGTGGAACAGAGCATTTTCAGGTTTGGAGATGTAGACAGACTAATAATAAAAGGTTACTCAAACGTGTGAATGAAACAAAGCACAACTCCAGGTATGTTTTTGAGGAGATAGCATTCTCACCTGGCTTAAAACGCACAAGTCACTTTGCGTCATATAGGACCTTTAAAAACCAGGAAGTAACGCTGATGAGCTGTTAGCATGCTAGTTGTTAGCATAAACGTGACAAAACTCCACTCTGGCTTCTGAAAGTTGTGAAACGTGCTTATAAACTCATGAGGATGAATAATTGGAATCCTAGGAATATTGTTAGCAGGCCTACAGCTCTGGAAAAAAGTAAGAGACCACAGCTGATTTTAGTACTTATAGGTATATATTTGGGCAAAAGGAACATTTTTGTTTCAGTCTATAAACTACTGACAACATTTCCCCCAAATTCCAAATACATTTTTTATTGTTTAGAGCATTTATTTGCAGAAAATTACAAATGGTCAAAATAACAAAAAAGATCCATGTTTTCAGACCTCAAACAATGCAAAGAAACAAGATCAAATTCATTTTAAAACAACATAATACTAATGTTTACACTTAAGAAGAGTTCAGAAATCAAGATTTGGTGCAATAACCCTTATTTTTAATCACAGCTTTCATGCGTCTTGGCATGCTCTCCACAAGTCTTTCACATTGTTCTTGGGTGACTTTATTCCACTCCTGGTGCAAGAACTGAAGTAGCTCAGCTTTGTGTTTGTGTTGGAATTCAACAGACGCTGGAATGGAATGGCTGTAATACATGTAGAGATGCTGATTTCAGAAAAAAATGCAGTGCTCTTTTATTATTTCCAGAGCTGTATGTGGTGTAATTTTCTTATATTATCTCATATATATTATCTTATATTATACAATTCTTGTGGCTCAGTTTGTCTATGGGTCACAAAAGTATCACTGTATTTTAATAGCAAGGACAGTTTCTCTCTTTCGGACCCCAAATCAAGAAGTATTTTCTGAATTTAAAGCATTAATGGTGTACATTTTTGCAGTGCAGTCAGTCAGTGGTGGTAGGGATAGTTTAGACAAGAGACGGGTGCTGAGATGGGCGAGAGAGGGGGTCCACGGTGGGGGGTGAGGGGGATCTCGTGTGTGTGTGTGCGTGTGTGTGTGTGTGGGGTGGAGGGTATAGACAGTTTAAGCAGCAGAGTGGGGTTGTCTATGGGGGGAGTAGCAGATGCCTGACTGAAGACAGCTGCACCACGAGACACCAATTATATGCACACACACACACACACACACACACACACACACACTATAACATCTCTGTAAGGACTCCCTCTGTCTACATATCATCAAACACAGGAAGTACTCCAAGTTGTCGTTGTCGTATCTTGCACCCCTCCTGTTATGTGCAACATTTTGAGGATTTTTTCAGTTCTCATTCAAAAGATCTCATATTTGGTCTGAAGTTGTAAATCACTACGGCAACAGTCCAAATTTTCCATCATCATTCTGGAGCCCATGGATAGTGTCATAACATTGAATCAACAGAGATCGACATCGGCGTTTTTGATCATTTGTCTTGACCCTAGTCTCGTCAGAAGTATCGAGATTCAGATATGTATCGATACTAAAAAAGTCACATTCACAGGACAGAAGTGAACCTTTCCTGAATAGTTTTAGAATGATCTTGAGCTGTATCAGAACAGGTATAAAAGAACATAGACTACGCCCATGGACCACTGTGGAACCTACCTGGACCACAGCAGGATTACACAGATATAAAACCATAGGGAAATATAAAATAAACTATAAAATACTATAATTTTATCCTGAAAATCACATTCTATTGCGTAAATAAAGAGTGTTTTTTTATCATCATCATGGTATCAGAATCTGTGTCCATTTCTTAGTATCAAAATTGCGATTCAGGAAAAGTTTGTATTGTGAAAACACTACTTGGCACACACATTTTATATATCTACATTTTTTTTCACATATTTAAAAAAAGAATCATTTATTCTTAGGTCTTATCTTGACATTTATTGTATATAATTGGCTGCCATGACAACTGCCTTTCTCCACTCTGAGATCAATACAGTTTCCTTAGCTTTTCTTCTTTGCAGACCTCAGATTGTACATTTATTATGCCTGGGAACAATCGTCTTAGAATTTTCTCTACAACTGTGGCAGTATAAAATATATATACTCAACAAAAATATAAATGCAACACTTTTGTTTTTGCTCCCATTTTTCCTGAGATGGACCCAAAGATCCAAAATTCACTCCAGATACACAACACTATCATTTCTCTCAAACATTGTTCACAAATCTGTCCAAATGTGTGACAGCGAGCACCTCTGCCCCGCCGAGACAATCCACCCCATATCACAGGTGCGCCACATCAAGATGCCGATCTGACATCATGACCAGTGCACAGGTGCACCCCAGACTGCCCACAATAAAAGGCCATCCCGAAATGTGCATTTTTTTTTTGCTTTATTGGGGGTCTGGGGACTCAGAACCAGTCAGTATCTGGTGTGACCACCATTTGCCTCATGCAGTGCAACACATCTTCTTCGCATAGAGTTTATCAGATTGTCAATTGTGGCAATCTGGAATGTTTCACAGTATGGCATTAAACCTTTCTAACTTCACGGAAACCAAACCAGACCAAGTTACAGGTCAGATCTGTGGAGAGGCGACCCTATTCACAGTCAGAATGCCTGTTTTTTGCGGTATTTCAGAGCAATAAAACCACCTGTAATTGAATAAATGTAAGGTAGAGCTGTTTAAGACAAAGCAGTAACATCTTGGAAAAAACGCATTTGACAGACCCTCCATGAGAAAAGTAAAGATCAGTCACTGAACTCCACATTCCTTCAAAATGATGAATGGGCTGTTTGAACGCGAGATGAGGGGGACTATACGGATGTTGCTGGAGGATTAAATCAATGTTGGTACAAAAAAATCATCTGAAAAGATTGTGATAGAGCTTAGTTGTGAAAACATGTGCCCAATGCGTGGTTCCAGATCTGTGTTTGTGTATATTAGTATATATTTACATTCTATTTGAACTGGGCTCACAGTGAGAGACAGAGCCAACAGCTGTTACGCTGCAGGATTCTTCTCATGTCTCACTATCTGCAATAGTATAGATAAAATACTTAGTTAATAATTTCCCAGTTAATCTTATATTTCCACATTTTGCACAATATAATATATTCATTTATTTATTTCGTTTTATAAAACTGTACAGGGCCATTCTGAATAGAGCAGTGTAACGCGATGAAGCAAAAGCAGTAAAGTACTGTATTTAATTGTAAATTTTAAGTTTATCTGCTTAAAGGGATATGCCACCCCCAGGTCAAACTTGGGCATCTCCCCACAGTCCAGAGACTAAAATAAGTGGTGGAAAGCGTTTTCCTGCTCACCCAGCCATTGTCCGAGTCTGTCGCCACTGACCGCCGCGGTATCTGCTGCTCCTCCGCCTTAGACTGGAGTCTAACGGCGCCAGAGAAAGATTTCGGCCAAAAGGAATTAATTTGCTCGATGCGTTTCCCAATTACTTTCTGTGTAGTGCGCATTCATATCGAGTGCAAATAAATGTGCAAATCAACACTGAGAGCTTGACTTGGTCATTTTGGGTGGGAACTATTTTTCAGTGCGGAAAAAGACAGACGAAGCACACACCACGCTGACAGGGGAATCCCTGTTACGCACCAGGAAGGGAGTTCCCCTGTTACGCAGCGTGGTTCCCACCCAAAATGACCAAGTCAAGCTCTTCGTGTTGATTTGCACATTTATTTGCACTCGATATGAATGCGCACTACACAGAAAGTAATTGGGAAACGCATTGAGCAAATTAATTCCTTTTGACCGAAATCTTTCTCTGGCAACGTTAGACTCCAGTCTAACGCGGAGTAGCTGCAGATACCGCGGCGGTCAGTGCTGACAGACCTGGACAATGGCTGGGTGACCAGAAAAACGCTTTCCACCACTTATTTTAGTCTCTGGACTGTGGGGAGATGCCCAAGTTTGACCTGGGGGTGGCATATCCCTTTAACTTACATACATTTTTACAGTGGGAACTTTTTACTTTTACTGCAGATATCTGTACTTTCTACTCCACTACATTTTTTATTACAGTTTAGGGTTTATTTTTAACATGTTCAAAGTTTGAGCAAACCTCTTCAGCATGTTGTTAACGAGGAAAAGCTCTTGATTTTGCGTAGTAGACTTAAAAGAGAATCTGTCCTCTACTATCACTCCGGAGCAGTGGAAAGCCATGTGTAGAACGTGAGCCAGGAGCTTGGTGAGATGGAGGATTAGACTAATTGGGTAAATTAGGTCGATGAAGGAAATCAGTGCATCCTGCAAATCCACTCAGGGACAGGAAGAACATGCAAACTCAACACAGAAACTTCATACAACCTGGGAATCCAACTACTGTAGAGACCTTCTTTTAGTTTTAACTTGCCGTGCCTTAATGTAAATCAGAATTTCTTAAAACTAAAACCAGATTCTGGGTCGGTCAATAAGGAATGAAATCACATGTGCTTCTTGGGTATGTTTACAATGTTGTGGCGTTTAAGTTAAATGGACTATATCACGTTGTTTTCTAGGGCTGGGTATCGATCCTGATTTCCTGGACCGATTCAATTTCGATTCACAAGGCCACGATGCGATTCAATCCACGATCCGATCCGATCCGATTCGATATCGATCTACTTACATGCTGCCCTCGTAACGTTTGAATCCAAAGTCATGCCACACATCAGCCTTCAAACCAGGAGGTGATTTTAGCTGTGCAGCTCCAGCCATTTCGCAAGGCGCGCTAAGTTTCAGTTTCATTCACCGGCACCCGCCTTTAATAGCTCTCCTTCCGTGGTCGAGAAAATAGTGCCTATAACCATTTGGAAAAGTGTGAAAAGTTCCTCAGTCGTCCAGGTAGAATCCATGATAAAAGGAGAAGTTCAATTTGTCAACTGGACAAAGTTTGTTTGGTTGAAAACGTTTCGCTGCTCATCCGAGAGACTTCTTCAGTTCAGAACTGAAGAAGTCTCTCGGATGAGCGGCGAAACGTCTTTGTCCAAACTTTGTCCAGTTGACAAATTGAACTTCTCCTTTTATCATTTGGAAAAGATCGATCTGCAAATTTTTGAATCGATATCGTATTTTTTGATAGTGAATCGATATCGTATCATGGATCGATCTTTTGAACCCAGCCCTATTGTTTTCTGATCTATGTTATAATGTTTCCACGTCAAAAACATACCTGGAGTTGTGTTTTGTTTGATTCACACACATGTTTGATTAATCCTTCATTATTAGTCTGCCTGCATTTCCAAAGCCCAAAATGCTCTGTTCCACCTTGTGATGTCATGAAGGCGTTTTCAAAGTTCAAAGTCAGCTTTACTGTCAAAAACCATATGTACAGGTTGCACACAGGATTTGAAATTGCAGCGCCTCCTAGGCCCACAGTGAACATAAAACTTGTGATAAACAAGACAATAAACACCATGACTAAAACATCACATATACCCATAGCAAAAGTACAGTAAACTTGTATGCAATAGTATAATATAAGGTGTGGCGTAAGAAAGTTCAAATGGTGTCATTTAAGTTAGTTTTAGACTTCAGACTTTTTTTTCAAATGTCCCCAAGGGGAAATTCATTGACAACATAGCACAACAAACATATTCACATTACAACAGACATTACAGCACACTCAGTGAGGCTTATTGTTCAAAAATGTGATTGCCGAAGGGATCAGGCTTCTGCCAAAGAGGGCCCTCCTGCACCTGAGCATCCTGTACCTCCGTCCTGAGGGCAGAGGGGTGAGGTGCTCCTGTGGTGGGTGGGGTCCTGTTCTGTGGAGAGTGGAATGCGTCCACTGGCCCAGTTGTTAAGATCTGCAAGGTTAGGTGTGGGGAGTCCTATGATTTTAGCAGCTGTATGTGTTACCTTTGTGAGATTAGACTGTTTTTTAACAGTGAGCATATTGAAAAAGCAGGTAGAACAATACAACCATATGGATTGGATGATGGATTGGTTCAACAGTAATAACAGATCAAAGTCAAAGTCAGCTTTATTGTCAAAAAATGTATGTACAGGTTGCACACACAGGATTTGAAATTGCAGCGCCCCCTAGGCCCACAGTGAACATAAAACAACTGACAAAAGACAATGAACACAATGACTAAAACATCATATATACCCGTAGCAAAAGTACAGTAAATTTGTATATGATACAAATGGGTAAAACACAATGTGTGGCGTAATAAAGCTGAAATTATGTAATTTAAGCAGCACTGTCAGTGTTCTTTAAGTGTATTTTAAGCAGCAGTGTCAGATGTGGAAAAACATAGAGTCCTTTAAAGGAAAATTAATGGGTTTTTTTTACAATCTGAGCCTTCTTTCGGCAATAAAACAAGTAGTTTTACTCACCCATAGCAGTTTGGCGTCAATTGGAGTGGTATCGCAGAACTTATGTTGAGCCGTTCTGTTCTTCTAATGATCCCGTATCCGTTAGCGTGAGTGCTGGGGGCATTACTTTGCGCTCTCCAAATAACACAAACTTTAGCACTTTTCAAATCACAGAAGATCGCTGTGTCAGGGTAGACTTTCAGTGGATTCCAAAACGGCCTGAAACCCGATATCCAGCTATAGTTTCATTTGATGACGTCATCAGAGAGGACAGTGCGCATGCGTGAACTCAGCTGTTTTGTAAACACCGCTAGTCCGAAAGAAGCTAACACCGCTCTGAACTTTACTTTTCTGTTGCGATATCGGGTTTCAGGCCGTTTTGGAATCTACTAAAAGTCTACCCTGACACAGCGATCTTCTGTGATTTGAAAAGTGCTAAAGTTTGTGTTATTTGGACATCGCAAATCAGTGCCCCGAGCACTCACGCTAACGGATACAGGATCATTAGTAGAACAGAACGGCTCAACATAAGTTCTGCGATACTGCTCCAATTGACACCAAACTGCTATGGGTGAGTAAAACTACTTGTTTTATTGCCGAAAGAAGGCTCAGATTGTAAAAAAAAACGTTACTTTTCCTTTAAGTTTGTAAATGTCTGTGATATGCTGATCAAATGTAAGTGCATTTGATCAGCATATCAATCATATCAACTATTTTCAAGTTAACAGCTCCCTTTTACCTTTAGTTCAGTAGATATAGGCAATTCCAGAGCTGAAATGATCCAAATGATTCTAGTGAGGGTGTATGGAGATTAAAAACACAATGGAGCAGCCTAAATGTGCAGGGTTTGTGTGTTAAACATGTTAATAAAACAAAACACGACTCCAGGTCTGTTTGTGATGAGGAAACATTATAACATAGATCAGAAAACAGTGTAACATGGCCCCTTTAACTTAAAATTTTAAGTATTTTAAAATTTCAGTTCATTCCTTATTGACCCACCCCATTTACTTATTTCACCTCCTCAAATATTCACCTCATTATCCTCCCTCTTTGACACGTAACAACACCACATCATCACAGGCCCCCTAATGGACGCTAACACCCGCCACCCCGCAGCAGGAAGTCGGGCGGGGGTCAAAGGTCACGGCGCCTTTAAAGGAACAGCGCGCTCTAAACGTCCCCTAAATGAGCCAATATTTATGTCACTCACTCCCCCGGTTCGTGGCTAATCGCGTCAAGGCTCGGAAACACACAGGATTATTATAACTCTATGAATGCTTAATGCTCTGATGGAATATCTGATGAGGCGAGCAGACGGCGAGCCCGTTCAGTTGATGTGGGGGGAGACAGGTATTTGAAAGTGGTGATGGGAACGGGGAGGGGAATGGGGAGGGCACGCTGGTTAAGGGAAAAAATAGTGGAAATAATAACAGCAGAACATCCATATTTGCGGCAGGTAATTGGCTGAACTCGACCTGAGAGAGTGGAGGAGGTGGGGTAACTGCAGTGAGGTGTTTGAAGAGGTCTATAAAGGAAGCTATTGCTAATTATGTGTTACATTGAAGAAGAAATATCGAAATATTTTTATTTTTATCAGTTAGGCTCGATAATGAAGTTGTGTTTCCTGTAATTTACTTCCTTATAATGATCCTTGTGAGCTCTAAGCCGTGTTATAATGTTGTTTCCTCCTCAAAAACATACCTGGAGTTGTGTTTTGTTTCGTTCACACATGTTTGAGTAACCCTTTTTTTATTAGTCTGTTTTCTCCAAAGCTCAAAATGCTGTTCCACCTTGTGATGTTAGGGCCTGTTTACACGAGAACGCTTACGGGTAAAAACGACAAAATATTTTATCGGAAGTGCCTTTCGTTTAGATGGTGACGGCGTTTTAGAGTCTTAAAGATCCCATGACATGGTACTTCTTGATGCTTTTATATGGCTCCTTAATGGTTCCCTAATACTGTAAATGAATCCTTCTTCAAAATCAACACTCAGTGCATGAGAAACAGAGATAAGATGAGAAAGAGTCATAAATATCTCTCTCTGAACACTCCATAATGGGCGTTGTTGCTTGAATGCAAATGAGGAGAAAAGAGCTGGCCTATAGTAGAGGGTAGGGGCGTGGCCAAACTCTCTGCTCTCGGCTTTGAGCTCTCAGCTGATCCATTTCCGTGTTTTTGCACGGGGGGAGAGATTTGAAGCGTTCCATTGAAAAATAAACACATTTCCACAGAAAATAAAATTAAACCACTGCTGTTCAAAGGTCCAGAGGCTCAGATAAAGGACTTCCGAGCCTAGAAACACTCGGACGTGCCTCCAGGCAAATAAAAAACGCATTTCGCATTGCCTAGCGCATTCGCAGTCCAAACTCTCTGGGCGTGATTTACAGAGACGCTGAGTACAGACAGACGGGGGTGGAACTGCATTTGCATTTCTTTTTTCGATCTGACGTCAATAAGGTGCCTTGTTCAAAATCGCCCGTTTGAGCTCCGATTTTTTGTAACGCAGAAAAGGATCGCAAATGCTCAGTTTAGACATTTCGCAACTTTTAACCATGGGGGGCTAAACAGGGTAGGGGAGCTCACATTAACGTTCAAAAACCTCAGAAAGTGAAAATTTCATGCCAAAAAGCTTTTCCAAAAAGTTGCGATGAAAGTTGCGGTGCTTTTAAGGTTTTTGTTGCGATTTTGTTGCGGGAAGAAGTGAAAGTTGCGATAAATAGTTGTGATTTTCGCTTTTTGTAATTAAAATTGAGTAATATTTTGAATACTGAGTTATTCCTGACAAAGAATAATACAAAGACACAGAGATCACAGATATGGTCCTAAAACAACCTTACCAACATCGAAAATAAATTACTACTAGGAGGGGAACTGTTTCACCCGGTCTTTTGCTGTTATTTTTGTGGGCAAATGGCGCCGCAGACATGTTTCTTTGCCATTAGAAGCCGTGTCTCAATTCCCAGAGTGCGCGGCTCGGAGCGTGGCCCGAAGGGCATGTGCGTCACACATTTCGACAGAACACCGGCGCGATGACTGCTGTCCCACTTCTTTTTTGTCCCATGCGCAGTTAACACGCGGTCCGAAGACCGCAGTCGTTAAGCAGTCCGCGGACTGCAGTCGGGGCTGAACAAGTCTGCACCTCCTTGACTGCAGTCTGAGCCCCCTTCGGGCCGCGCTCCGAGCTGTGCGCTCTGGGAACTGGGGACACGGCCGCAGTTTTGTTTTGTCACACGGAAGTAAAGCAAAATGTTACGGCTTCCAAACTCAAACCTTTTAGCCGCCGAGAATATGAGGTTGGGTCCTATGGCTCGCAGATTTGTGACGCGCAAAGAGGAGGCTATGGTGACAGATACGCTGAGATCCAGATATGCGTTTTGTGCATTTATTACAAAAAGAGCGCATACAACTATGACAGCGCAGCAGGATGAAATGAAACTCATGAAAACCAGCAGGATGAACAGATTAACGTGAAAGATGAATGAATGGTTTGCGGTCAACAAAAAATACGGCTACACCCCAACCCTGACTCTCTCCTCTGTGTGACAGGTGAGCGCGCGCTTTTACACGCACACACTTCCGTACGTGCACACACTCACGTGAACCACCGCCTCTGCCGCACACACACACACACAAACGCACCGTGCACCTCATCTCAGTTATGTCTCCTACACAGAAGGAAGTTGGTCGGTGTTCAATACGTCGCCGATGATTGGTCAAAATTAGTAAAAATTGCGGAAAAGTTGCGGTGATTGGTCAAAATTGCAACACTGCCCTGAATTCACGGGGATTGGCTGAAGTTGCGTTGAAGTTGCAAATCGCAACATCGCGAGTTCCTGGAGGGTCTGACTAATGTTACCTATCTTGTAACTGTAATGTTATTTGAGAGGGACTTGTTTACCAGCACAAATCAGCTCACCTGTTAGTTAGTTCCAACTCAGTCAGTTCTTTCTGGTCAGATTGTGAAAATAAAGCTCAGATTAAAGTCTAACAAAGCCTCAGACAAAGCATGCCTACAGTTAGCATCACACTCCCAGGGAATGTCAGTAACCTCAGCTGCAACGTATCTACAGTATTGCCTAATCTTTTCATATTTGTCTGAAGATTATCCCAGTATTAATGTGTTTAAGATGAGGTATAACCCTTAACATTAGTGGCGACAACAAAATGCAATGTAAATATAGTGTAGTATAGTATAGTAGTATAGTATTTTGTTTTATTTATTTTTCAGCAGTGAAAGTCCCACACCGCCACTTTATAAAATTGTAGTCTTTAGCAGTTCTCCTCTTCAGAGTAGTAATCTTTTCTGGGGCGAGGAGCAGCTGAAGATCAGGTATGTGGAGGGACGCGTGTGTGGGAGGGTCTGGGGTCACTCCGGGACACTCTGTCTGGACTCTACTGAGCTCTTACAGGCTGTTTTAAACAAGTAGCAACAAGCTGCTAATTTATTTTGTATTGGAGACTTTATCTGTGCCACTGTGCCAGGACCTTGTTATAGTCAGAATACAACTGTTTGCCATGGGTCCAGCAGAACTGTGGTAAAAAATAAATACATGAAAATGAAAATACATTTTATAATTAAATGTAATAACATTAAAATTGCATTCATACATACTAGTACATTTAAAAAAAATATGGCATCTGTTTTTTTTGTTTTTTGTTTTTTTGTTTTTTTAAATGGCTGATACTCAATATAATATTGGCCAATAAATTCTGCCAATACTTTTGGACCGATATGTAGGTCAGATTTTAGACTATTTTCCCCAAATTATGTTATTTAAATTAACTTCAAATCCTTCCACAGGTTTTGAACATCAGTGCCCAGTGGTTTTGTGTAGAGAAAGGCTTGGGTTAGAGGAGGGTTTTTTTTGTTTTTGTATTTTTGTTTTGTTTTGTATAATTTCAGAACTCTATCTACAGTTTTACCACAAACCTTTAATAACCGAGTTATTCGTGCAGCACTCTCTTTGCAATAATACAGTTTTATGTTTATTTTTTTGGCAGCAGCTCGGCCAAAACAAAATATACACTAACCCATACATATCAGTCTGTGTCTAAAAACTAATTTGACCTGTGGATACTCTTCGTTGATTTCTATAGAAGTAGTATTTTTTCCTAAATGTTCAGTCCTACTATTAACTAAAAAACACAGTATAGCTCCTGCAGTCTGAGAGGAGATACAAGAGATACAAGATATTATTTATGTAAAGTAACATGTATAAAAACTTGTTTGTACCGCAAAAATTTCCAAAAAATTCAAATTTAAAGTTAAACCCTTAATAAATCAAACTTGGTATTAGAGATTTAAAAAAAATCCTACAGTATGTTTTGTCAAAATCTTATTAAGTACAAGACTGTAAGTTGTTTTTTTTTAAGATGCTACTTCAAGGAGTGCTCCTTATGGCCATATTGGGAAAAATAAATTGAGAAAATAACCTTTTGAAGTTATAATGTCCCATATAAATCTATGGCTGCAAGTTCATTGAATCTTAAAGGAAAAGTAATGGGTTTTTTTTACAATTTGAGCCTTATTTCGGTAATAAAACAAGTTGTTTTACTCACCCATAGCACTTTGGTGTCATATGGAGCATTTCCGGAGATGTTTTAGATTAGCAATAGGCTAACGCCGTTAGCCTAGCGCGACTTATAGCCATAGCTCGGGGCATTCCCCGAGCATGTAATATGCCCCGTGCGGGCTCCAAATAACACAAACTTTAGCACTTTTCAAATCATAGAAGCTCGATGTCTTTAGTCTACGATTTCGTTTGGTCAAAAGTGGCCTGTAATCCGAGATTTAGCCATAGTTTCGAGTAGATGAGGACGCCAGTGCGCATGCGCGGACTGTGCTCTCAGCTCCCGGGACCCAAACATGGAACGCAAAGCTGTAAACTATGGATAAATCTCGGATTACAGGCCACTTTTGATTCAAACGAAATCGTAGACTAAAGACATCGAGCTTCTATGATTTGAAAAGTGCTAAAGTTTGTGTTATTTGGAGCCCGCACGGGGCATATTACATGCTCGGGGAATGCCCCGAGCTATGGCTATAAGTCGCGCTAGGCTAACGGCGTTAGCCTAACGCTAATCTAAAACATCTCCGGAAATGCTCCATATGACACCAAAGTGATATGGGTGAGTAAAACAACTTGTTTTATTACCGAAATAAGGCTCAAATTGTAAAAAACTTTACTTTTCCTTTAAAACATCTTATATCCTCCTGAGACCCGCCCATTTGTGTCCTTTATAGTGGACATTGAGTTAACCAGTCTGTCCGAATAAATAATACATAAAAATAACAATAAAATTAAAAAAAACTCAAATAAATAAATAAAAATAAATAGAAATAGAAAATAAATAATATATAAAAATAAATAAATAAAAAAACCTAAAATGAATAAATAAAAATAAATAAATAAATAAATGAATAAATAGAAAATAAATAATAAGTACAAAAAAAACTAAAATAAATAAATAAATATAAATAAATAAATGAATACAAAATAAATAATACATAAAAAAAATTAAAAAAAATACTAAAACAAATAAATACATAAATAAGAAATTAAAAGGGAAACTAAAAAATATTTGACATGACTGCAGAAGCTTGTCAGAGATGTTGGTCATCAAAAAAATAAAGTTTTGTGAGGTTGTTAAAGGAAAAGTAACGTTTTTTTACAATCTGAGCCTTCTTTCGGCAATAAAACAAGTAGTTTTACTCACCCATAGCAGTTTGCTGTCAATTGGAGCAGTATCGCAGAAGTTATGTTGAGCCGTTCTGTTCTACTAATGATCCCGTATCCGTTAGCGTGAGTGCTCGGGGCATTACTTTGCGGTGTCCAAATAACACAAACTTTAGCACTTCCGATATCCAGCTATAGTTTCATTTGATGATGTCATCAGAGAGGACAGTGCGCATGCGTGAACTCAGCTGTTTTGTAAACACCGCTAGTCCGAAAGAAGCTAACACCGCTCTGAACTTTACTTTTCTGTTGCGATATCGGGTTTCAGGCCGTTTTGGAATCTACTAAAAGTCTACCCTGACACAGCGATCTTCTGTGATTTGAAAAGTGCTAAAGTTTGTGTTATTTGGACACCGCAAATCAGTGCCCCGAGCACTCACGCTAGTACACTCACGATCATTAGTAGAACAGAACGGCTACAACATAACTTCTTCAAAACTGCTCCAATTGACACCAAACTGCTATGGGTGAGTAAAACTACTTGTTTTATTGCCGAAAGAAGGCTCAGATTGTAAAAAAACGTTACTTTTCCTTTAACTTCACCTGGATTTAACACAAAAATGTCCCTGACGTCCATTACGCAGGACACGTTACGAATATTATTATTATGAATACAAATAAAATTAGCAAAAAGGAAATGCTAAGGTGTTCATTTACCGCCAAATAGAAAATTTAAATAATAATAATTCCGATACACTTTTTTCCCTTCAGGTCCCAGGAGGATATGACCAAAAAACAAAACATTGAAATGAAATTAGTTTTGCCTGCAGTGTCTCACCTTAATAACATGAACTGATTGTGTAGATGTGTGGAGTGATTGTATATTGTGCAGTTGTACATGTTTTTATTTTTATTTTTTGTTATGTCATGTGATGTCTGTACGTTATGTTAATACCAATACCCTGCCCCGAGCCAAATTTCTTCATGAGGACACGAAATAAACAAAACCTAACCTACACAAATATCATTATATGGTTATCAATTTCTCCATTCTCTATTCGCTCATACTGTATCCTCCGATTAACTCAGATTATGTGAATGAAGTTGCCCTAATCTGTATCTGAGATCATTTTAACCTGGATTAACCCCCTCGCAGCAGAAACCACTGCAAACCACTGCGTTTGACATGGTCCATTGTAACTGTAATGTGGAGGTACTTCTTTAGGATTAGACTGAAAGAGCTCGCTGATAAAAAGCTGACAGTGTGGATTTAATATGGCACTGATATTGTGTTCCTCAGACAAAGATCGACCCAATTCACAAATCCTCATATTTCAAGATTCTAGATTTAGAAGGAGATTAGTGATCTGATGATAAAAGGTATTTGAACACATGGACAAAAACACGTGTAAGCATTTTAGGGCTGAGAAAATCTGGTTTGTCTTCACTTTTACAAAGGACTGATCACACGCATTAGTACTGTAGTCAAAAGGAGTACTGTAGTATTGTTACTACAGATTAATAGTAAAAAACTAAGGTCATTTTTGTCATGTATGGCATGTATGACAGGTAGAAATGGCACAGGTTAGACTTCTGCTATTAGACACATTATAGTAGAGTTATATAGTGTTAGGTAATGCCGCAGTTGCCTTGGGGCAGAATGGCAAAAAACTGGCAACCATCAAATACTTAAAGGTCCTATATTACGCAAAATTAACTCATGTGAGTTTTAAAGGTCCCATGGCATGAAATTTTCACTTTCTGAGGTTTTTGAACATTAATGTGAGCTCCCCTACCCTGTTTAGCCCCCCTCCCATGGCTAAAAGTTGCGAAATGTCTAAACTGAGCATTTGCGATCCTTTTCTGCGTTACAAAAAATCGGAGCTCAAACGGGCGATTTTGAACAAGGCACCTTATTCACGTCAGATCGAAAAAAGAAATGCAAATGCAGTTCCACCCCCGTCTGTCTGTACTCAGCGTCTCTGTAAATCACGCCCAGAGAGTTTGGACTGCGAATGCGCTAGGCAATGTGAAATGCGTTTTTTTATTTGCCTGGAGGCACGTCCGAGTGTTTCTAGGCTCGGAAGTCCTTTATCTGAGCCTCTGGACCTTTGAACAGCAGTGGTTTAATTTGATTTTATGTGGAAATGTGTTTATTTTTCAATGGAACGCTTCAAATCTCTCCCCCCGTGCAAAAACAAGGAAATGGATCAGCTGTGGGCTCTGAGCTCTGAGCGGAGAGTTTGGCCACGCCCCCACCCTCTACTATTGGCCATCTCTTTTCTCCTCATTTGCATTCAAGCAACAACGCCCAGAATAAAGAGTTTGAGAGAGATATTTATGACTCTTTCTCATCTTATCTCTGTTTCTCATGCACTGAGTGTTGATTTTGAAGAAGGATTCATTTACAGTATTAGGGAACCATTAAGGAGCCATATAAAAGCAACAAGAAGTACCATGTCATGGGATCTTTAAAGCCCCAGTGTGTAGGATTCGTGGCGCATAGGTGGATGGTGCTATTGCACTTTCTGTTTTAGCTACAGCAGACCTCGAGGGTCACCCGGGCGCGCACGAGCCGCGCGCCACTACTGTATAAATAAAACGCGGTCCCGGTTTTTTTTTTTTTTTTCTTTTCTCATGAAAACACACATTCCCGATCATGTACCATGACACTCTACACATCAAATGAAACCTTACAGTCTCCTCTTTTTGACTATGCAATTCATTTCCCTGCAAAACAATCACTCCCCGAGCACATGGGGCTTTTACACGGAAAAGCACAAAACGAGGTTAGCTTACCTTAGAATGCTTTGCACAGGTCAAACTCTGTATTTCACCATAAACTTGCTCTCAATTTTTCCGTAAGGATCCAGCAAATAAAATCCAGTAAAACAATTTAGTCCAAAACACGTGTTAGATTCATTACGACGTCTGATCCGGCAGCATGCTTGTGTTGTTTACCCAAAACCACGAGCCTTGCCGAAGGCGGAGCCCAAATGTCCTTCTGCGGCTCTCGTATTCAAAATGGCTGCCTCTGCATGGGGAAGATCCCCCTTTTATGTGACTATATCTAAGTCCAAAAGAATACTTTGATTTCATGATGGAAGTGAAAAGGCTTGGAAAACAATGTATTTTTGAATGGGTATCTTCAATTTCAGTAATTAACGGGTAAAAATCTTACACACTGTCCCTTTAAAGGTCCTATATTACGCAAAATTAACTCATGTGAGTTTTAATCCATGTTGGAGTTGTGTTTTCTGCGTGCATTGCCAAAGCTCAGAATGCTCTGTTCCACCTTGTGATGTCATGTAGTGGTAGTTTTCAAGTTAGCAGCTCCTTTTACCTTTATTTCAGTAGAGATTGGTGATTACGGATCTGAAATTATCTAAGGCTACGTTCAGACTGCAGCCTGAAGTGACCCAAATCTGATTTTTTTTGCCCCTATGCGACCTGTATCTGATCTTTTAATGACAGTCTGAAGAACACAGATCCGATTTTTTCAAAGGTGACCCAGGCCACTTGGATATGTGGTCTTAAACCCGATACATATTCGATCTTTTGATGTGACTTCAGTCTGAACAGCCAGGTCACCTTCATCTGACCTACACGTCATTAACAAGCAACAAACATCACTATTCTGTGTTGAATTAGGTGGAAACTGAACAGAACTGGACGTATTTTAGGAGACAAGCCCAGCCTTGAGCCGATAGAATTGCTGGATAGCTGCATTACTGAAGAGGAACCCACAAACCGCCATGGCCAAAAACCTTGCCCTTCACCTTCTCAATCTCCTCCCTGAAACAAATAAATTGTACATGTTCTGTCTCCGGTACAACAGCAACTTTAAAATGTCCAGGTGCTCAATTCTAGTGTCCAGGTTTAGGCTAGTTCTATAAACACTGAGCACGTTTGCTGCATGTGACCTCGTCGTGTCCTCCAAGGCGCATGCGGGACACTTTTGGGACGTTTAAAGTTCACACTGGAGATCACATACAAGTCGCATTTAATTGGAAATGTGAACGACCTCGCAAAAAAATCGGATCTCACAAAAAAATCCGAATTGAGCATTAAGCCCTGCAGTCTGAACGTAGCCTAAATGACCGGGTATGGAGTTTAAAAGCACAGTGGAGCATTTCCTGTTAACACATGGCATCGCAAGGTGGAAGTGTTTTCTACCTGAGAGAAGAAACAGCCTAAATTTACAGGATTTGCGTGTTTAACATGTGTGAAAATGTGAACAAAACACACCTCCAGGTCTGTTTGTGATGAGGAAACAACCTTGTAACAGATCAGATAATAGTTAAGCCCTTTAATTACACAAATACCTCACTTTGGAAACCAGATCCAAGTGCAGCATAACAATTTTCTTATCAAATTCTGGTTCAGTTTTCACTAGCGTTTTGGTTTAACAGCTGTAGCCCCCTCAGGTCTGACACTTGACCTCCCTGTGACCCGTGCGTGACCTTTTGGAGCCTGTGGACAGTTCATTAATCTGAAGACCACTTGCACTGCACCAGACTCAGCTGTTTCCCTTAGTCCTTTTAGTTTTGTTTATTTCTGGTTTATTCCTGGTTTAGATCAGCTTCAATCTTGGTTAAGTCTGGATTTTAGTCCTGGTTCATCGTAATTCATAAACATCACTTCAATTAGGGGTAAAAGATTGTGACAGAAATGTATATTTGATTGGCAATATTATGTCAATTCAACAGAAGTGTGTTTAGAAACGTACAGTGGCTTGCGAAACTATTTGGCTCCCTTGAACTTTGTGACCTTTTGCCACATTTCAGGCTTCAAACATAAAGATATAAAACTGTAATTTCTTGTGAAGAATCAACAACAAGTGGGACACAATCATGAAGTGGAACACACTTTATTGGATATTTTAAACTTTTTTAACAAATAAAAAACGAAAAATTGGGCGTGCAAAATCATTCAGCCCCTTTACTTTCAGTGCAGCAAACTCTGTCCAGAAGTTCAGTGAGGATCTCTGAATGATTCAATGTTGACCTAAATGACTAACGATGATAAATGGAATCCACCTGTGTGTAATCAAGTCTCTGTATAAATGCACCTGCACTGTGATAGTCTCAGAGGTCTGTTTAAAGCGCAGAGAGCATCATGAAGAACAAGGAACACACCAGGCAGGTCCGAGATACTGTTGTGGAGAAGTTTAAAGCTGGATTTGGATACAAAAAGATTTCCCAAGCTTTAAACATCCCAAGGAGCACTGTGCAAGCAATAATATTGAAATGGAAGGAGTATCAGACCACTGCAAATCTACCAAGATCTGGCCGTCCCCCTAAACTTTCAGCTCATACAAGGAGAAGACTGATCAGAGATGCAGCCAAGAGGCCCATGATCACTCTGGATGAACTGCAGAGGTCTACAGCTGAGGTGGGAGAATCTGTCCATAGGACAACAATCAGTCGTATACTGCACAAATCTGGCCTTTATGGAAGAGTGGCAAGAAGGAAGCCATTTCTTAAAGATATCCATAAAAAGTGTCGTTTAAAGTTTGCCACAAGCCACCTGGGAGACACACCAAACATGTGGAAGAAGGTGCTCTGGTCAGATGAGACCAAAATCGAACTTTTTGGCAACAATGCAAGACGTTATGTTTGGCGTAAAAGCAGCACAGCTCATCACCCTCAACACACCATCCCCACTGTCAAACATGGTGGTGGCAGCATCATGGTTTGGGCCTGCTTTTCTTCAGCAGGGACAGGGAAGATGGTTAAAATTGATGGGAAGATGGATGGAGCCAAATACAGGACCATTCTGGAAGAAAACCTGATGGAGTCCGCAAAAGACCTGAGACTGGGACGGAGATTTGTCTTCCAACAAGACAATGATCCAAAACATAAAGCAAAAGCTACAATGGAATGGTTCACCAAAAAACATATCAAGGTGTTAGAATGGCCAAGTCAAAGTCCTCAATCCAATTGAGAATCTGTGGAAAGAACTGAAAACTGCTGTTCACAAACGCTCTCCATCCAACCTCACTGAGCTCGAGCTGTTTTGCAAGGAGGAATGGGCAAAAATATCAGTTTCTCGATGTGCAAAACGGATAGAGACATACCCCAAGCGACTTGCAGCTGTAATCGCAGCAAAAGGTGGCGCTACAAAGTATTAACTCAATGGGGCTGAATGATTTTGCACACCCAATTTTTCATTTTTTATTTGTTAAAAAAGTTAAAAATATCCAATAAAGTGTGTTCCACTTCATGATTGTGTCCCACTTGTTGTTGATTCTTCACAAGAAATTACAGTTTTATATCTTTATGTTTGAAGCCTGAAATGTGGCAAAAGGTCACAAAGTTCAAGGGAGCCAAATAGTTTCGCAAGCCACTGTATTAGTTCAGGTTAAAGTGTAAGGCAAATGTGAATGATGGTAAAATTACCTACAAAAGTGCAGAGATTGAGAGATTTGAAAGATTACAACAGATTTTAGATTTCATTTTCATCAGCTCTTTTTGTGATGTATATTTTTTTCTATATATACTCAATATTCACATTTTGCAAAGGTATTAGGGATGCACCAATCCAACTTTTTCATTACCGAAACTGTGGCTTTGTATATTTTTGACTGAAAACATCATTTGTTTTCTTTAAAGGGACAGTGTGTAAGATTTTTACCCGTTAATTACTGAAATTGAAGATACCCATTCAAAAATACATTGTTTTCCAAGCCTTTTCACTTCCATCATGAAATCAAAGTATTCTTTTGGACTTAGATATAGTCACATAAAAGGGGGATCTTCCCCATGCAGAGGCAGCCATTTTGAATACGAGAGCCGCAGAAGGACATTTGGGCTCCACCTTCACCTTCGGCAAGGCTCGTGGTCTTGGGTAAACAACACAAGCATGCTGCCGGATCACACGTCGTAATGGATCTAACACGTGTTTTGGACTAAATTGTTTTACTGGATTTTATTCGCTGGATCCTTACGGACAAATTGAGAGCAAGTTTATGGTGAAATACAGAGTTTGACCTGTGCAAAGCATTCTAAGGTAAGCTAACCTCGTTTTGTGCTTTTCCGTATAAAAGCCCCATGTGCTCGGGGAGTGTTTGTTTTGCAGGGAAATGAATTGCATAGTCAAAAAGAGGAGACTGTAAGGTTTCATTTGATGTGTAGAGTGTCATGGTACATGATCGGGAATGTGTGTTTTCATGAGAAAAAAACCCCAAACAAACCGGGACAGCGTTTTATTTATACAGTAGCGGCGTGCGGCTCGTGGGCGCGCCCGGGTGACCCTCGAGGTCTGCCGTAGCTAAAACAGAAAGTGCAATAGCACCATCCACCTATGCGCCACGAATCCTACACACTGGGGCTTTAAACTAAAATAAAATTAAATAAAACTGATGCAACTTATTATTATTCTTTGTTAATTTATTTCATTCATAAAGTACAAAAAGACATCAACAGTGCGATAACAGTACAAAAAAATTGAATGAAAGGGAGCAGAAAGAAGAGTAATCTTATGTTATCTGCCCCCTCTTCCCTTTTCCAGACAATAACACCGATAGTGACTATAAAACATTTCATCAATACATTCCATTTCAATCAAAGTTATTACAATCAAATTAATTACAAATGTGTTGTGTAGCTGTTATTTATCACTTAAGTATCTACAAAACAACTTTGTATAAATAAAAACTCAAACATTATGAGCCTTTTGGGCTACTTATGACCAGAAACCCTCTTATTACATTAATTTGTCCGATCAGGATATTGGATGAACCAATATTTAGAAGCCGATATCTGATCCAGCAATTTTTTCACTATTGGATTGGTGCATCCTTAATAGTTATGTTCAAAACTTAGCATTTCAGAATTTGCCACCTCTAACTGCAACTTTACTTGAATTTGCACACCTTGCTAAAAAAAGTTCATTAGTTCAGTTTGCTAGGCTGAACTGAACCTTTACCTTGGTTTATTTTGCTTCGTCCTGATTATTTTGTCATTGTTTACCCCATGTTAAGTTACTCCAACAGTATCTCTGCAAATGCAATGTTTCCACTCCAGGGCTTCTTTCCTCATTAACCATCTCCCCTCTGCAATTCCTCCGGCTGTAGTTACTGTTAAAATAAAGACATTTCTCTACTCCCCAGCCTTCGTTGTCATACCATAGCTGGAGGTTGTGTATTTGTTGTTTTGTGTCAATATATTCAGATTTGACTCAAATGTAGATGATGTAAGTCCCAGAAACTGCCAGACTTTCCCTCTGTAACACAACATTTGCTTATACTGACAAATGTACATGAATTGCCCGGAACAGAGGAAAATATTAATATACAATCATCTTACGGTGCTTAAGGGTGCATTGTGTAACTTGCTTGGTTGATGTTTGAAAACTAGTGTCGAAACTACTTGCTCAAATAAGTATCTAGTTTTGACACTAGTTTTAGTGTTAAATTTTCAAATTTACTTGTTCTAAAAGCAGCTATGAGCTGTTCTACTAACGGAACACTTTGAGATGTTGTGGTTCAGTTGTTGGTTAAAGGTCCCATGGCATTTTCACTTTCTGAGGTTTTTGAACGTTAATGTGAGCTCCCCTACCCTGTTTAGGCCCCCCCCCCCATGGTTAAAAGTTGTGAAATGTCTAAACTGAGCATTTGCGATCCTTTTCTGCGTTACAAAAAATTGGAGCTCAAACGGGCGATTCTGAACAAAGCACCTTATTGACGTCAGATCGAAAAAAGAAATGCAAATGCAGTTCCACCCCCGTCTGTCTGTACTCAGCGTCTCTGTAAATCACGCCCAGAGAGTTTGGACTGTGAATGCGCTAGGCAATGCGAAATACGTTTTTTTATTTGTCTGGAGGCACGTCCGAGTGTTTCTAGGCTCGGAAGTCCTTTATCTGAGCCTCTGGACCTTTGAACAGCAGTGGTTTAATTTTATTTTCTGTGGAAATGTGTTTATTTTTCAATGGAACGCTTCCCATCTCTCCCCATCTCTGTTTCTCATGCACTGAGTGTTGATTTTGAAGAAGGATTCATTTACAGTATTAGGGAACCATTAAAGGGATATGCCACGTGCAAAAACACGGAGAGCTTGCCTTGGTCATTCTGGGTGGGAACTATTTTCCAGTGCGTAAGAATACAGCCGTATCACGCAGTACGCTACCAGGGGAATCCCAGTTACGCACCGGGAAGGGAGTTCCCCTGTTGCACAACGTGGTGCGTGATACGACTGTATTCTTACGCACTGGAAAATAGTTCCCACCCAAAATGACCAAGGCAAGCTCTCAGTGTTGATTTGCACATTTATTTGCACTCGATATGAATGCGCACTACACACAAAGTAATTGGGAAACGCATCGAGCAAATTAATTCCTTTTGGCCGAAATCTTTCTCTGGCTACGTTAGACTCCAGTCTAAGGCGGAGGAGCACCAGATACCGCGGCGGTCAGTGGCGACAGACTCGGACAATGGCTGGGTGAGCAGGAAAACGCTTTCCACCACTTATTTTAGTCTCTGGACTGTGGGGAGATGCCCAAATTTGACCTGGGGGTGGCATATCCCTTTAAGGAGCCATATAAAAGCATCAAGAAGTACCATGTCATGGGATCTTTAAAGATTGACATGACATTTCAATTGTAAAACTTAAAGGTGCACTGCATAACTTTTCTAGCAGAGGGTCCGTCACCTGTTTGTCTCTCTGGAGATGTTATTCCTTTGCCTTGATATTCCATGGTTTGACATTAAACGCATCTATCCTGCTTTTATTTATTACTGATGTTTCTATTGCTCAAAAATACAATACTTCTCACTGTGAATAGGGTTGCCTCTCCATAGATCTGACCTTTAATGTAGCCTGTAGTTGTCTTCCTTGAGATAGATAGGGTTAATCTCTACTGTGGAACATTATCACTCATAAATAAGTGCTTATTTCCTTTATTGTACTTGTCGATAAACAACTTTGCATTCATTTCCTCTCAAAATATGAATGTCCAAATTGTGAGTCTGATTATTGGAGCAGATCTGAGCACAGTGGACAGAGGCTGTTTGTTTGGGTGCAGTCGATCACAGAGAGAGCCATTCATACAAACAGGAAGTACAACACACAAGAGGGTCCTAAATACTGGCTCCAAGACCAGCCAGGGAGGTCCACTGGGTCCGGACTCTGGACCAGGACCAGATCCATGGGACTTAAACAGAGCCACAGCTGAGAGATAAATATATTCATACAACAGATTAATATAGATGTGGATTATGTGACTCGGAACTGGAACTATACTTATTTTTGGCTACAACCGGGACTTGTGGACATTTGGTACAAAAAACTGGTTTGGATACAATTTCTATGGGGATGTCTAAAATAAAATGAAAGTACCTATGACAGATTGGACTACTCATTTTACTCAGGAATCATAATTTGACAAATAAAAATACAATAAAACACATTTATTTTGTTGAAATGAACGGAAAAAATGTATTTCTTGTGCCAAAATTTTAGACAGAATTCTCCCTAGTGTGATGGGATCAGTATGAAACTCCTTTTTCAATTTATTATTATTATTATTATTTTGCAAATTGCTTCTTGGTCAGTTTATAATACTTTATAAGAAGTATTATCCCTCCAAATTAAATCAAAATGAGAGAATCCTCAAAACCTATGCACTTCAAAAGGTCATTGCATTCAGATTCATTTTGCATTATGAAATTTGTATAATAGTAGGCTATAGTTTTTAATTTTTTTATGCTCAGCTCTAGTCTGGGGAGGATTTCTTACAACCAACTCACATCAGCTGAAACCATATACTGTGTAATCATAATTTGCTATTTTGACCGTTAATCCTAACAGCTCAAAGGCACAAAACTGGCACAAAACTGGCTCTAGAATTCCAAAAAGTTCCCATGTTAGCTTGACGACATTAACATAAACACTACATCTGCTAATTTGTCTGGGGTTCAAACGCCTTGGTGGAGGTCTGCTTCTATTGAACAAATAAATGAGTCCTCTGTTGTGTCTGAGGTTGTTTTGTGACTAGAAAGTGTACCACAGTATTTATTCAGTCCCCAGAGGAGGTCCACTTTATTACAGCCTCATTAGCTCCTTTAGCATCTGTGAAATTAGACATAGCCATTAATCAAACAGGAACAATGACGGACCAATCACAGAGCAGTATGCATATCAGACACAGCCGATAAAACTATAGGACTTACACTCGGCCAAACAAAACTAAAGGATTTAAGGACATAAGTGGACAACAAGAGAGGAACTGGCCAATCAGAGAGCAGTATGTAAATTAGACAAAGACGATAAAAATACAAACTATTTTCTGATCTATTTTCTGATCAGTTATAAACGTTTTCAACCAAACAAACTTTGTCCAGTTGACAAATTGAACTTCTCCTTTGATCATCAGTTATAAAGTTGTTTTCTGATCAAAAAAACAAACAAACAAAAAATCTAGACACGTTCACTGTAATCATTTGGACAATTTCAGACCTGGAATTGCCAATCTCGACTGAACAAAACGTAAAATATAGCTGTTAATGTGAAAACTACCGCTTCATGACATCACAAGGTGGAACAGAGCATTTTGAGCATTTTGAGCTGAACAAAACACAACTCTGGGTATGTTTTTGAGGAGGTGACAGCATTCTAACAAGGCTATAAGCTCACAAGAGTATGTTTTGCGTCATATAGAACCTTTAAAATATAATTCACCCCTGCAAGACTAAATCAGGACTACAACAGGACTAAATGAGGACTTGAACCAAGACAAAGCAGGTCTGAACCAGGACCTCAGACTCAACCTTGGCCAAATATGACTTAACAGAAATATTCTACAGGTCTGGACAAAATCTTTACAAATCCTGTGGTGAAAAAAGGTTTAAACCAGGACTAAACCAGGTCTTGACTCCAATCTTTCTTCACACACATTTCAAAATGGGACTTAAGTGGGTCTAAATATAGAAAACTAAACATGGACTAGACCAGGACTAAACCAAAACTAGAACAGAGCCTCAAGTCTACTATATCAGGACTAAAAAAAACATGAACACAGATAAATAGCTTAAAGGTGCACTGTGTCACTTTTCTGGTAGAGGGTCCTTCATCTGCTTGTCTCCATGGTGATAAGTGCTTTGCCTGGGATGTTCCACAGCATGGCATTCGCTGTATTGTGTTTTTTCATTTACAGGTGTTTTTATTTCTTAAAACTATCGCAAAAACATGCATTATTATTATGAGCAGGTCCACTTCTCCACAGATCTTACCTGTAACTTGGCCTAGTGATGTGGGCTGCTTCATTTCAGGAGAAAAACAGCATGGAGTCGAAGTGGTGGACCCTCTACCAGAAAAGTTGCATAGTATACCTTTAAATCTAAACTCAAAATTTGCAACAGATAAAACAGAGCTGACTAAGTACGTGGTAAATGTAAATGAGACAGACCTTGAAAAACTAGAATTAAACTGGGGCTAAACTTGAACTTAACCCCCACATTTACATATGCAAATGAATCTCCGCCCTTTTGCCCTTAGTCCCGCCTCCTGTCCATCAACCTTTATCGCCACAGTTCCAGAATAATAAAGTGTCTCCAAAACAGATTTATGTGAAAGTCTCATCTGCTCCGAGATCTAGACAAACAACACGGAAATATCCCTCAGACCAGACCAGATCCAGGCCAGACCTGGGTTTTGTTTGGGCCTAATTTAAACTATATATGTGTCTTGATTTAGTGCCATGTGAAGTGCTGTCTTATCAGACAGAAGGTGCAGAGGCAGATCAGAGCGGCCCCGGGGCCCGAAAGCTGGAGGGGCCTCTGGGGACTGGCTTATTGTTCAGGTCTCTGGACAGTATTGATATGGATGCTGTTTTAAAGCAATTATATTTTGTATGTGTGACTTTGTATTTCTACAACAACAGCTGCTACTATTACTACTACTACTACTACTACTACTACTACTACTACTACTACTACTACATGAAATGACAGGCAATAAAATGTAGACCTCAGTATAGAATTGCTAAAGAAAACAAAGTAATAGTTGAGCTGATAATGACTTTGGTCACTACTACAATCTCTACTACTACTATTACTATTACTACTACAATTACTACAATATTTTATTTAATACTGCAAGTTAGTACTGCTTAGGACTTCCACTACTGCCGCTAAACTATAGTCTACTACTATTTTTTTGAGATCCTAGCCCAGAATACCCACCTAGCACTACGTTATTACTACTGCTATTACTGTTATTACTTCTTCTACTACTCCTGCTATTACTGTTGTTATTACTGCTACTACTACTGCTATTACTGTTATTAATATTACAGTACTGCTATTACTGTTGTTGTTATTACTACTACTACTGCTATTACTGCTATTACTATTACAGTACTGCTATTACTGTTATTACTACTACAGTCATACCTCACCTTACGAAAGACCCAACTAACGAATAATCCAAGTTACGAAACGCGTTTACGTAAAATTTTCGTCTTTAAATACGAAAGAAAATTCAAGTTACGAAAATCTCAAAAATTCAAATAATTCGCGCTCGGATGCGCGCTCGGCTTCGCAGCAGCCCGAATCCCCTATTGCGACTCTACTTACGAAAAAATCACTTTACGAAACCACTTCTGGAACGAATTAATTTTGTAAGGTGAGGTATGACTGTACTACTGCTATTGCTATTACTGTTGTTGTTGTTATTATTACTACTACTAATGCTATTACTGTTGCTATTACTACTACTGCTGCTGCTATTACTGTTGTTATTACTACCACTACTACTACTACTATTACTGTTGTTATTATTACTACTACTACTGCTATTACTGTCATTATTACTACTACTACTGCTATTACTGTTGTTATTATTACTACTACTACTGCTATTACTGTCATTATTACTACTACTACTGCTATTACTGTCATTATTACTACTACTACTGCTATTACTGTCATTATTACTACTACTACTGCTATTACTACTACTGCTGCTGCTATTACTGTTGTTATTACTACTACTACTACTACTGCTATTACTGTCATTATTACTACTACTACTGCTATTACTGTCATTATTACTACTACTACTGCTATTACTGTTGTTATTATTACTACTACTACTGCTATTACTGTTGTTATTATTACTACTACTACTGCTATTACTGTCATTATTACTACTTCTACTGCTATTACTGTTGCTATTACTACTACTGCTGCTGCTATTACTGTTGTTACTACTACTACTACTACTACTACTACTGCTATTACTGTTGTTGTTATTACTACTACTACATTATTGCTAGCCCCTGGAGTCTGGAGTTATGTTTTACTTTGTTTTTTTGTTTTATTAGCCTATATTCATTTAATGTCGGTTGTAATACTAATTGAATGCACTCACTGGCTTCATAAGAGTAAGGCCTGTATTTCAGATGTGTTTATGAAGCGGGTGGGAGAGGAGCGGAGTGGGGGAGGAGTGGGTATGGGCGTCTCTGAGGGCCCCTGAAGGGCCCCTGATACTGCATGCTTTTAATGACCCAGGCTTGAGTTTCCCCTGAGACAGTCCACAGCACATGATAGAGCAGCTCTGCCCCTACATTTATTATCATTAACCTGTGTGAGGACAAGTACAGTCTGGAGACCAAGACGGGACTCAACCAGGTCTAGACTGAGACTAAACCTGGAATATGAAAAATGAGTGCATCAAGAACTAAACCCCCTACACCCCCAGGCCTATGATATTTTATAGAAAAGCTGTCATGAAGTTTGAATACAGACATGAAGAGGTGAGAGATATAATGATTGTTGCCTTGGAGATATGCAAAATTATAATATCCAGTATGTGGTCTATAAGAAAAATATTTTAAAAGGACTTTAAAAAATCTCCTAAACATGAGTGCAAAGTGATATTTCTGCATTTATGGTTAATTCTGTCGTCCATTCACGTTTTGTGCGATTTTTGAAGCTCAACCAAGACATTTTTAGCACATCCCTGGTGCTTTTACATAATAATAATAATAATAATAATAATAATAATAATAATAAGAAGAAGAAGAAGAAGAAGAAGAAGAAGAAGAAGAAGAAGAAGAAGAAGAAGAAGAAGAAGAAGAAGAAGAAGAAGAAGAGATAACATTTTAAATGTATTAAGAATTATGAAAGAAGAAAATAAGAAATTACAATAAAAATACAATTAAAAAGATATATATAAAATAGTATATATATATATTTAAAAAAAATAATAATAATAATAAAATAAAATATTCCTTTTTGTCAGACCAGGAGTAACCCCAGACTAAAACAGGAAAAGATCAGAACTAAGATCTAAACTAATGCTGTATCCAAGCATTATTTAAAATGAATTTATGTGAAAATATTGTACTGAAAACTCAAAGGAAAAGTAACTTTTTTTTTTTTTTTTTTACAATTTGAGCCTTATTTCGGTAATAAAACAAGTTGTTTTACTCACCCATAGCACTTTGGTGTCATATGGAGCACTTCCAGAGATTTAGATTTGCGTTAGCCTAGCGCGACTTATAGCCATAGCTCGGGGCATATAATATATTCCCCAAACATGTAATATGCCCCGTGCAGGCTCCAAATAACACAAACTTTAGCACTTTTCAAATCATAGAAGCTCGATGTCTTAATCTACGATTTAGTTTGAAGCAAAAGTGGCCTGTAATCTGAGATTTATCCATAGTTTACAGCTTTGCGTTTCATGTTTGGGTCCCGGGAGCAGAGAGCAGACTCTGCACATGCACACTGGCCTCCTCATCTACTCGAAACTATGGCTAAATCTCGGATTACAGGCCACTTTTGACCACACGAAATCGTAGACTAAGACATCGGGCTTCTATGATTTGAAAAGTGCTAAAGTTTGTGTTATTTGGAGACCGCAAACAAGTGCCCCGAGAACTCACATGATGGAGATCGCAAATCTAAAACATCTCCGGAAGTGCTCCATATGACACCAACGTGCTATGGGTGAGTAAAACAACTTGTTTTATTACCGAAATAAGGCTCAGATTGTAAAAAACGTTACTTTTCCTTTAAAGGTGCACTATGTAACTTTTTGGTGGAGGGTCCATTACCTGCTTGTTTCTATGGAAATGTCACTGCTCTGCCCGGAATGTCCCACAGTGTGACATTAAACAGCTCTACCTTACATTTTTTTAAATAACAGGTAGTTTATGGCTCAAAAATACATAGAAAAACAGACATTCTGACTTCTACACAGATCTGACCTGTAACTTGGTCTGCTTTGGTCTCCATGAAGATGCAAAGGTTTAATACCAGACTGTGAAACATACTAAAGAAAGCAGTGATATCTCCGTGAAGAAAAGCATTTGATGGACCCTCCAGCAGAAAAGTTACAGCGTGCACCTTTAGACTTAGACTTAGACAAACTTTATTGATCCACAAGGGAAATTGTTTTGGTACAGTAGCTCACTCATCAAATATAATAACAGAGGGTAACAAAAAATAGATGGAAATAGCAACCAAAGAGCAATAGACCAGTGTCAAATGAGACAATTATTTAAAGGTCCCATGACATGAAATTTTCACTTTCTGAGGTTTTTGAACGTTAATGTGAGCTCCCCTACCCTGTTTTGCCCCCCCCCCCCCCTGGTTAAAAGTTGCGACATGGCTAAACTGAGCATTTGCGATCCTTTTCTGCGTTACAAAAAATCGGAGCTCAAACGGGCGATTTTGAACAAGGCACCTTATTGACGTCAGATCGAAAAAGAAATGCAAATGCAGTTCCACCCCCGTCTGTCTGTACTCAGCGTCTCTGTAAATCACGCCCAGAGAGTTTGGACTGCGAATGCGCTAGGCAATGCGAAATGCGTTTTTTTATTTGCCTGGAGGCACGTCCGAGTGTTTCTAGGCTCGGAAGTCCTTTATCTGAGCCTCTGGACCTTTGAACAGCAGTGGTTTAATTTTATTTTCTGTGGAAATGTGTTTATTTTTCAATGGAACGCTTCAAATCTCTCCCCCCGTGCAAAAACACGGAAATGGATCAGCTGAGCGCTCAGAGCCGAGAGCGGAGAGTTTGGCCACGCCCCCACCCTCTACTATAGGCCAGCTCTTTTCTCCTCATTTGCATTCAAGCAACAACGCCCAGAATAAAGAGTTTGAGAGAGATATTTATGACTCTTTCTCATCTTATCTCTGTTTCTCATGCACTGAGTGTTGATTTTGAAGAAGGATTCATTTGCAGTATTAGGGAACCATTAAGGAGCCATATAAAAGCATCAAGAAGTACCATGTCATGGGATCTTTAAGAAAAAATGATAATGATAATAAATGTATATGTAGAAATCAGAATAAAATAGAAAAATAAGTAATAAAATATAAAAAACAATATCAAATAAGATGTACGGTAAGATTGTATATACAACTGTAGGGAGTATTATAAATTAAAGTACTGGAGATTTTTCTAGTCTGCCGTTAAGTCCTGCACACTCATAATGCAAAAAAGGAGGAACTGTTTTTTGTTTTTTTAATCTCCAAGTCACATCTAATTTCCATTTTGATGCCATGTGTCAAAGTTATATCCTGTTTTCACATTTACACATCTCATATTCCACATTCCGCATTTGCTGTAATTTTTGATCTGCGTCTCGATCTGTTGGTACGAGCCGGTTAAAGATTTGCTCTGCTGATTGTAGTGCCGCTGAACCCAAGCGCTTCCACAGAAACAGAGGAGTAAAAATATTGATTTTCTGCCGCTACAAAAGGTTGAAGGTCAGACCAAATTTCCATTTCTCAGAACACGGTTTCAAATATCTGTTTCTGAATGTTCCGCACGCTACATATTTATACAAATTATTTTTAGATTCTTCAGACAATCATATGGTCGCTAGATAAGAGGAAATCACAAAAATTTAAATCAATAATTGTTTTCCTCACATTTTTACAGCATTATAATATCTATGAATATCTGAATTTGCAATGTAAATTTGATCAAGATATTATAGTGATTTGTATTTTTTTAAGAAGACACCAGTTGTTCATTGTTATAATTTGGACATTTTAAATATTGATCTAAAAAGGTGCATTATGTAACTTTTCCTTTTGGCGTCTGTCACCTGCTCGTTTCCTTGGATATGTCATTGCTCTGATTAGAATGTTCAACAATAGTTATTAAACAGCTCTACTTTACATTTATTCTGTTACAGGTGGTTTTATAGCTCAAAAATACCTAGAAAAACAGGTATTGTAACGGTGAGCGGGGTTGAAAGAATGAAAAACGAGTCTGCTAACTTCCGCTAATAAATATTGTTCAGACATGCACAAATCGCTCTCAATACAACATCCGGAGGGTAAATGAGAAAAGGAAATAACTGAAACATAGTTGTTGTAACAGTAAAAAGTAAAAAGTTGATTTTCCATAATAGTTCTGCTTAAAAATCTATATGAGCTATAGGGGAAAAACCATACTGATGGAGCAGTTGAAACTATTGATTAGTTTATGTGGGCTAAAAACTTAAAGGTGCATTGCTTTGGCAGTATGTCACAGTATGGCCTTAAACCTTTATATCTTCATGGAGACCAAACTATGCAACAGGTCAGATCTGTGGAGAGGCGACCCCGCTCATAGTCAGAATGCCTGTTTTTCTAGATATTTTTGAGCTTTGAAACCACCTGTAATTGATGGCAAAAGGAGAAATTAAATTTGTCAACTGGACAAAAGTTTATTTAGTCGAATACGTTTCGCAGCTCATCCAAGCTACTTCTTCAGTTCTGGTCAGACGCTGGAGGACACTACTTGAAGGGCGCTAACTACAATGAAATTATTTTGAAACAACCACACCTACTTGTTTACAGTTTCTGTTAGTTAGGTGGGCCTATTAGATCTGCAGTAGGAGTGGAGTTTGGGGTTTTGTTAGCAGAACCATTCAGCACCATAATGGGTGTTTTCACACCTCTGGACCTGACCTGCTGCCCTATTGTGTTCTTTGATTGTTTTGATTTAGGTTTGAGAATAGAGTTATAAATGGAAGACAAATGATGTCTGAGACCTCCATTTCTGTTCAAGGAAGTGTTCTCTTTCTTGACAAAAATAGAACTTTAACTCCCCTCTTCACTACACTGAATGGAGTAGATCACATTGCTTTGTTTGTGGCTCGGTGTTTTGTCCTTTGGGTGGACCAGTTTCTGTCTTAAAGTGTTTGTGTGTTTGAAATAGACTGGGATTTCATGTTGTCTGAAAATCCTCTGTAGTTTTTCAGAAACGCCGGCCAGGTAAGGAATAGTGACACCCTTTCTCCTGGGTTCTGATCCTCTGTTGTCTTGTTTCTCGCCCTTGTCTCTCTTAGTTTTGTTAAAAGCCCATTTAGGATATCCACAAACAGAGAGGGCTTTCTGCACATGTTGTTCTTCTTTCTCCTTTCCCTTTGTGCTTGTAGGAACCATTGGGCCCTGTGTTGTAATATCTGAATAACACCTAGTTTGTGCTGCAGTGGGTGGTGTGAATCAAAAAGCAGGTATTGGTCGGTCTGTGTGGGCTTCCTGAAGACCTCTACTTGGAATCGCCGGTCTTCTCCTATTGTTACGGCACAAACGGAAAGGCCGATGTGTTGTCCTTAGCATCTTCCTAAATCAAAACAAACAAAGAAAACAATAGGACTAGCCAGGTCAGGTCCAGAGGTGTGAAAACACCCATTATGGCCCTGAATGGTTCTGCTAACAAGACCCCACACTCCACTCCTACTGCATATTTATTAGGCCCACCTAACTAACACAAACTGTAAACAAATAGGTGTGACAGTCTCAATTTCATTGTAGTTAGCTCCTCCCTTCAGGCAGATATAGGCAGCTTGGATGAGCTGCGAAACGTATTCGACCAAATAAACTTTTGTCCAGTTGACGAATTGAATTTCTCCTTTTGCCATGGATTCTGGATGACTGAGGGATTCTACACACATCTTAAGAACACCTGTAATTTAATAAATATAAGGTAGAGCTGTTTGTCATTCTGTGGAACATTCCAGGCAGAGCATTGACATATCCATAGAAACAAGCAGGTGATGGACCCTCTATCAAAAAGTTACACAGTACACATTCAAAGCCTAAGTACACCCAGGGCTAAACGAGGATCAAGCCATCCCTAAAATCTATTCTTTTTGGACTTTTAGAGACACCCTTTACCCTAATGTAGATAAAATATTTTTGTCCAAATTGCATTCTTACTTATACTACATCGATCAGAGGCTTAGACATTGTAATCTATATTTATTGCAGCGAAAATGAGGCTAACAGCAGTAAAGGTGTCTTGTAGTGATTTCACAGCTATAGCCGCGATAACATAACAGAATAGTCTCTAACTGTATTGATTGTGACTGGTCTAATTGCACAGGGGTCAGGGCTAACAGAAAATCGACTTAAACACTGTCTCAAGGCTGAAAATTCACACCGACATGGCAACCTTATTGAAAAGAAAAATTACAATGATAGGCCCAGATAATATTTATGCAGGAAGTGGCTGGGATAGTCATGTTTACATGGAATTAATGTGGAAATGTGTGTAGTATTTTAAAGATATGTTTTATTTAATTGTTTTTTTGGATCCCTAGGACTGAAATTTACTATAGCAATCATAAAGGAAACACCGACATGGCAACCTTATTGAAAAGAAAAATTACAATGATAGGCCCAGATAATATATATACAGGAAGTAGGTGGGATTGTCATGGTTACAAAGAATTAATGTGAAAATCTGCCTAGTATTTTTATTATATTTTTTTGGTTTGTTTTTTGGATCTCAAGAAAAAAGAAAATTTACAATGACCGATCCAGACAATATTTATACAGGAACTGGCTGGAGTTGTCATGGTTACATAGACTTAATGTAAAAATTGTGTAATATTTTTAAGATATATTTTATTTAATTGGTTTTTTTGGATCTCAAGAGACTGAAAGCAGTCACTAGGAAGGTATAACTTTACCAAAAACCTTCAATCAAGGTTTATTTTCAGAATTTAAACCAATTAACAAAAAAATTAATAATTATAATTCTATAAATCATATATTTTAGGGCATACATTTTAGTGCTGAAATTGCAACTCTGCTTTCAAGACTGTGTAATCGTCCAAGTGTCATCTTACACCTAATCTGTTAAGCATTGAGTGCAAAAAATAATCAATATTTGTTGACTCTGATTGGATAAACACATGATACAGGAAATAGATTCTCTGCTGTGTAAGATAAACTGTAGACAGCGTAATTTCGAAATTTTGAATTATATATATATTTTTTTTAATGGAGGGGGAGGGTTCTGAACTGGGACTAAACCAGGACTAAACAGGACTAAACCTAAAAAATGTCTGAAATGTCTGGGATGCTCAGTTAGATTTTGTATGTAAAATTCATGTACTAACCTGGGACCAATTCAAGAACTTAACCTGGACCAAACCTGGACCAAACTGGATCTAAACCAGAACTAAACCACTTCGCCCTGTGTTTTGGTCCTATTGTGATCACAGCTGATGTAGAGGCGTGTGGTGGCCCCTCATTGATCTCTGTTACTCTTGATTGATGAGCTGTTCCCTCTGCTGCTCATTAACCAATCACAAACAAACAGGAAGTGATTCATGATCTGACCCCGCCCACGACCCCTGACCCCTCCCCCATCACGCACCATCTGTGTACATGTGTGTGTGAATATTTACAGACGTTTCACCTGTACATGTGTGTGTGAATATTTAGAGACGTTTCACCTGTACATGTGTGTGTGAATATTTAGAGACGTTTCACCTGTACATGTGTGTGTGAATATTTAGAGACGTTTCACCTGTACATGTGTGTGTGGACATTTAAAGACGTTTCACCTGTACATGGGTGTGTGTGTGTGTGGACATTTAAAGACGTTTCACCTGTACATGTGTGTGTGGATATTTAAAGACGTTTCACCTGTGCATGTGTGTGTGGACATTTAAAGACGTTTCACCTGTATGTATGTGTGGACATTTAAAGACGTTTCACCTGTACATGGGTGTGTATGTGTGTGTGTGTGTGTGGACATTTAAAGACGTTTCACCTGTACATGTGTGTGTGTATATTTAAAGACGTTTCACCTGTGCATGTGTGTGTGGACAGTTAGAGATGTTTCACCTGTACATGTGTGTGTGGACATTTAAAGATGTTTCTCCTGTACATGTTTGTGTGGACATTTAAAGATGTTTCTCCTGTACGTGTGTGTGGACATTTAAAGATGTTTCACCTGTACGTGTGTGTGGACATTTATAGATGTTTCACCTGTACATGTGTGTGTGGACATTTATAGACGTTTCTCCTGTACATGTGTGTGTGAATATTTAGAGACGTTTCACTTGTACATGTGTGTGTGGACATTTAGCAGCGTTTCACCTGTATATGTTTGTGTGGACATTTATAGACGTTTCACCTGTACATGTGTGTGGACAGTTAGAGATGTTTCACCTATATATGTTTGTGAACATTTATACACGTTTCACCTGTACATGTGTGTGAACGTTTATACACGTTTCACCTGTACATGTGTGTGGACATTCATAGACGTTTCACCTGTACATGTGTGTGGACATTCATAGACGTTTTACCTGTACATTTGTGTGAACATTTAGAGACGTTTCATCTATACATGTTTGTGTGGACATTTAGAGACGTTTTACCTGTACGTGTGTGTGAATATTTAGAGACGTTTCACCTGTACATGTGTGTGGACATTTAAAGATGTTTCACCTGGTTTCATTTCTAGGCAAACCAACCAAACCAAGACACAGTTGAATCCTAACCTCCACCTGCCATATGCCATTGCACGCTAAACGTTAAAATAACCACCTTTTATTTCTTTTTAATAAGATATTTTGAGTGTGTGAAAGGTCATGTAGCATGTCCCCCCCCGATTGGATTGATTGATTTTGGGGCGTCTCTTTTATTACACGTCCAAAATGTCACTGCCTTATTTAATCACAGGGTCATTTTCAGCCAATCACATCGCTCTGTTCCTGACACCCACCAATCAGATTCAGTTACAGTGGCAGAGGCTGAAGGCTGTGATAAGGTTAGACACGATCATTATCGCACATGAGAGGAGAGGTCGGGTTCGTCCTTGGTTAGTCCTGGTTTAGTCCGGGTTTAGTTCTGGTTTAATCCTGATTTTGAACCTTGGTTTTGCTTTTATCCATCCAATTAACGGTCCACTCTTCCTATTTTGAATAATGATGCAATTTTAATGCATACTCATAAATATGCACTTTGTAACTTTCTTCCTGCTTGATGTTATTTCTTTGCCTGGAAAGTTTTACATTATGCCATAATGTCTCCATGGAGACAAGCATGTGACGACACCAGGCAAAGTTATTGATCAGATCTGTGGAGAGGCGACACCACTCACAGCAAGAATGCATGTTTTTATAGGTACTGTGATTGATTAAATGCAGAGTAGATACGTCTAAGGGCATACCGTGGAACATTCCAATAACAAAGCAATAACATCTCCATGGAAACGAGCAGATGGCGGACCCTCTACCTGAAAAGTTACACAATGCGTCTTTAAGAGTTGACGGAAGCAGTTAAAGAAATTAAAGCTGCTGCACTTCTTTAGTCAGATATTTGAATATATTTTCTTGGAGTAAAATTTTCTTCCATGTGTTTATAGTTTTCTCTTTAATGCTCTTCTCGCTGGCAGTCGTGATTGCTTTGAAACAATGACAAAAACTTGAACAGTTGAGTGGTTTCAGGTCGGCAGCTTTCCCAAATCTCTGCAGTCAGTCACAATATGATTCCAGATCCAAACATTTAAACATTTGCAGAGTTTTTTTGAATTCTAGGGACACTTCTAAGTTCTAACAGATGCTTGAAAGCCGCTCTGCTCTCGTCTGTCTCTTTTCTGCAGACGCCAAGTTTCTGAGAAGGGCCAATGCGCTTCTCTTTCTTTTTGTCTTTGTCGCTCTCTTTCTCTCTCTTGTTTTTTCACTCTCTTTTCTTCATTCGCCACTCTTTCGCTCTCTCTTCATTCTCCCTCACCCCTTCTCACTTTCTCACTCTTCATTCACCTCTCTTTTCCTTCTACTCCCCCTCTCTCTCTTCATTCTCCTCCATCTCCATCCCTCTCTCTCTTCATTCACCTCTCTCTCGCTTCATTCTCATCTCTCTCTCACTCTCTCTCTCTTCATTCTCCTCCATCTCCATCCCTCTCTCTCTACATTCACCTCTCTCTTCATTCTCATCTCTCTCTCCGTCTCTCTCTCTCCATTCTCCTCCATCTCCCTCTCTCTCTCTCTTCATTCACCTCTCTCTCTTCATTCTCATCTCTCTCTCCCTCTCTCTCTCTCCATTCTCCTCCATCTCCCTCTCTCTCTCTTCATTCTCATATCTCTCTTGATTTACCTCTCTTCATTCTCCCTCACCCCCTCTCACTTTCTCACTCTTCATACACCTCTCTCTCTTTTCCTTCTCCTCCCCCTCTCTCTCTTCATTCACCTCTCTTTTCCTTCTCCTCCCCCTTTCTCTCTTCATTCACCTCTCTCTCTTCATTCTCATCTCTCTCTCCGTCTCTCTCTCTCCATTCTCCTCCATCTCCCTCTCTCTCTCTCTTCATTCACCTCTCTCTCTCTTCATTCTCATATCTCTCTCTCTCTCTCTCTATTTACCTCTCTCTTCATTCTCCCTCACCCCCTCTCACTTTCTCTCACTCTTCATACACCTCTCTCTCCTTTCCTTCTCCTCCCCCTCTCTCTCTTCATACTCCTCCACCTCCCTCCCTCTCTCTCTTCATTCTCATCTCTCTCTCCCTCTCTTTCTCTTCATTTACCTCTCTCTCTTCATTATTCCTTCTCTCTCTCTTCAATCTCCTCGCTCTCTTCACCCCCCTTTTCATTCTCTCTCTCTCTTCATTCTCCCTCTCCCCCTCTCTCTTTGTCACTCTTCATTCACTTCCATCTCCCTCTCTCTCTCTTCTTTCACCTCTCTCTTCATTCTCATATCTCTCTCTCTCTTCATTTACCTCTCTTGCTTTCTTCTTCCTTCTCTCTTCATTCACCTGTCTCTTTTTCTTCCCCCCTCTCTTCTTTCTCCTCCATCTCCCTCCCTCTCTCTCTCTTCACCCCTCCCTCTCTCTCTCTCTTCTTCCTCTCCTGCTCTCTCTCTCTCTCTCTCTTTCTTCATTCTCTCATCATCTCTCTTCTCTCATCCCCTGTGAATTTAAAGGCTTTTTCTATACTCCCCTCTTTCTTCCTCCCTGTCTATCTCCTTTGTGCTTGCATCTTACCTCTCATCTCTCTTTCTTTCCTTTCCTTCCTCATCTTACTTTTATATACACTTCTCCTTTCCTCTCTCTCCTTATTTCCATCTCTCTCTGCCTTGCTCTTTCTACTCCTTCGTCCATCTCTCCTTATGCCTTTCGTTTCAGTATCTCTCTCTACAGAGCAGACAGGGAATTTCAAATAAGGATAATTTTTTTCTACTTTATCTCTTCCTCTGTTCTTCTCGTTATTCCCCCTCCCACCGTGGAAAAAATAAAAAAAACAGGATCATGTAGATTTAAGTTGATATGAACATTTTAAGACCAAAATGAGGAGCCTGACATCAGTAGTTACGGAGAGACGAGTGACAATTTTCTCAATACAAAGTGAATTGGAGCCAGAGTTGATGGACATCAGTTCTTTTCACTCCTTTCTCTCTTTTCTCTCTCTCTCTTCTCCCTCCATCCCCCTCTCTTCCATCTCTCTCTCTCCTCTATCCCTCTACAGACAATGAATAGTTGGGGCGCAGTTCTCTCTCCCCTCTCTCTCTCTCCTCTCTCTCCCCTCTCTCTCTCTCCTATCTCTCTCTCTCCCCCTCCTCTCTCTCTCTCTCTCTCTGATCTCTCTCCCTCCCCTCTCTCTCTCTCTGTCTCTGATCTCTCTCTCCCTCCCCCTCTCTCTGTCTCTCCTCTCTCTCTGATCTCTCTCTCTCTCCCCCTCTCTCTCTCTGATCTCTCTCTCTCTCTCTCTCTCCCTCCCTCTCTCTCTGTCTCTCTCTCTCTCTCTCTCTCTGATCTCTCTCCCTCTCTCTCCTCTCTATCTCTGTCTCTCCTCTCTCTCTCTGATCTCTCTCTCTCTCTCCCTCCCCTCTCTCTCTCTGTCTCTCCTCTCTCTCTCTCTCTGTTCTCTTTCTCTCTCTCCCTCCTCTCCCTCTCTCCTCTCTCTCTCTGATCACTCCCTCTCTCCTCCCCTCTCTCCTCTCTCTCTCTGTTCTCTCCCTCTCTCCTCCCCTCTCTCCACTCTCATCTCTCTCCCTCCCCTCTCTCTCCCTCCTTTTCTCTTTCTCGCTGATCTCTCTCTCTCTCTCCCTCCTCTCTCTCTCTCTGTCTCTCCTCTCTCTCTCTCTGATCTCTTTCTCTCTCTCTCTCTCTCTCCCTCTCTCCTCTCTCTCTCTGATCACTCCCTCTCTCCTCCCCTCTCTCCTCTCTCTCTCTGATCTCTCCCTCTCTCCTCCCCTCTCTCCTCTCTGATCTCTCTCCCTCCCTCTCTCTCTCCCTCCTTTTCTCTTTCTCGCTGATCTCTCTCTCTCCTCTCTCTATCCTTCCCCCTTATCTCTCTCCCTCCTCTCTCTCTCTCTCTCTCTCTGCCCCCCCCCCCCCATCCTCTCTCTCTCTGATCTCTCTCTCCCTCTCCTCTCTCTCCACAAAAAAATAAATTGGCATAGGCTGGTCCCTGGTGAACCTCATGTGCTTTTTCATCTCTCCTCCTCTCTCCCCTCTTCTCCCTCTCTCCCCTCACCTCCTGGCCCTCTTCTCTCTCTCCCTCCCTCTTCTCCTCTCATCCCACCTCCTCCCTCTCTTCCCTAACTTATTCATCTCTCCCCCCTCCTCCTTCCCTATCCTCCCTCCCTCTACACAAACAGTGAATGAGAGGGATGATGTTTCTCCTCCTTCTATGCACCCCTCTCTTTCTTCTCTTCCTCCTCTCTTCCCCCTCTCCTTCTCTCCTCTATATACAGTGAATAGATAGCACGCCGTTCTCTCACTTCTCCTATCGCCCTGTCTCTCTCCTCCATCTCCTTCTCTGATCAAAACATAAATTGGCCTAAACTGGACCCTGCTGAACCTCATGTTCTTTTTCCCCTCTTCTCCCTCTCTCCCCTCTTCTCTCCCCTCTTCTTCTTCTCTCTCCTCTTCTCTCTCCCCTCTTCTCCCTCTCTCTCCCCTTCTCTCCCCTCTTCTCCCTCTCTCCCCTCTTCTTCTTCTCTCTCCTCTTCTCTCTCCCCTCTTCTCCCTCTCTCCCCCTCTCCTCCCTATATCCCCCTCTTCTCCCTCTCTCCCCTAACCTCCTGCTCTTCTCCTCTTTCCTTCTTCACTCTCCTCCCTCCCTCCCTTTCCACAGACAGTTAATAGGAGGGGTGGACATCCGTTCTTTCTCACCTCCCCTCCTCTCTCTATCCCCCCTTTCCTCTTCTCTCCCTCTCTCTCTCCCCCTTTCCTCTTCTCTCCCTCTCTCTTCTCCCTTTCCTCTACAGACGGTGAATTGCTGGGGTGCAGTTCTCTCACCTCTCCTCTTTTTCCTTTCCACAAAAAAATAAATTGGCATAGACCGGACCCTGCCGAACCTCATGTTCTTTTCCACCTCTCCTCCTCTGTTCCCTCTCTCTCCCTCCTCTCCTCCCTCTCTCCATGCACGGTGAATGACAGGGGCGGACCTCGCTTCTGTCTCCCCTCTTTTTCCATAGCTGTAATTAAACCGCAGATAAACCCTAAATTATGTCACTTGTTTCTCTTCTCTTCCTGTGTTTTTCTCGTTAATTAGCAGCGGTTGTCTTGGAAACCGCCTCGTTCGGCTCGCTTCTGTTTTAAACATTGCAGAAGTTCAGTGTGGGGTTAGGAACACAGTTTTGAGACCAGAGAGTGGTTCTATACAAATCTGGACTGGACTCTTCAACAGATTGTCTTGGGGTTTGTGGGCGATTCAAAGCAAATGGTGATGTACTTTGTGTCTTATTGCTCGTACTTTTGGTGGTTGGAGTAAAAAAAAGCTCTTTTAATTGCATAGGGATGGGGCCGATCCGATCCAGTATCGGTATCGGGTTCCGATATCAACGTAATTCACGGATTGGAAATTCCGATCCAACCTGCGAAAATTTCCGATCCATGAGCCATGTCTGTTTCTGCTGAAATGACTCCACGAGTGATTCCCTGTCGTATCTCAATGAGACACAGAGTAAAGATGAGACATGCCTCCGTTCTGGAAATCCATTCCACAGTTTGCAGCCAACGAGCAGGTGAACACTGAGCAGCACGAGGCAGCTAACCAACTTTCCATCACAACATGTCCGCTGTGTGGAAATACTTTTTACTAGAAACACCTCAAAGCAAGACAGCAACGTGAGGCCAGTGTTAGCCGCTCCGCTCCGAGCGAGCCCTCATCCCAAATACGGCGTGTAGCCCCGTGCAGTCTGAGGAGCCGCGAGCTGGTGAAGCCGGTGTTAGCCCCCGTTTAATCAATGTCCGTAATCCGTCACTCGAGTGCAGGGCGAGAAAGTCCGGAAGTAAGTCTAGTTTTCCCAGTGTAACTCCGTATGACAGAAGCAGCCAACGACATCAGGAGATAAGGACTGCCGTAAACACGGTGACCAAAGAGTGGTTTAAAAGTCTCCTCCGCACGATTGTTAGCTGGCAAACTGTTAGCATAAGGCTAGTTTACATTACAAACGTTATAGAAAGGCTACTGCGAATAGCATTGCTATATTTAGCATCGCTATATTTAAGTTAAGTTTAAGTTGCGTTGTATTTTATACGTTTGTTGTAAATTACAAAAATCAAGCTCCTTGAGCCATAAAAGACTGACCTTGCACCACTTAAAAAGACTTTTTTTGCTCTACTTAAGACACAGATGCTCTTTCAGTCCTTCAGGTGTAATAACTGCAGTTGCTCAAGCACTCAGTGTAGACTATGTGCAGCATGTTTCTTTTTAATAAATAGAACTACATTTGAAATAAATTATTCACTTAATTTTCATTCTTGCATTACAGTTTAGTGGAATTTAGTGTTTGAATGGTATGATGTAAGTTTCTGTGATGTTTGCAAACGTTCATGTGCACTGAAATGTAATTTGAAAGAAATCGTGGATGAAATTGAAATCACAATATCTGCCAGAAAAATTGCAATTCAATTTTTCTTAAAATCGTTCAGCCCTAATCAAAGGCCTACTGCCTGTAGAGATGAGTTTATTTGTAGTTTAACAATAATGATGATAATATTGAAAACAAACAGTTTTGGTATCGGAATAGTATCGGTATCAGCCGATATCCAAATTCAGGGATCGGATCAGAAGTGAAAAAACGTGGATCGGTGCATCCCTATTTGAAAGTACTTTTATATCTCCCAGGAAATAGTATTGTAAAAACATGAGACTGATTGATTTTGCTTGAACAGCATTTTGTTGGATGAGAATCACATAGAAACATCTGCCAAGGAAAGACTTCTATCCAATCAGAGACACTGTGTGGCCAAACCTCCTTATGGAAGCCTGAGCTCGTCAAATCTGAGAAGCTAAGCAGGGCTGGTTAGTACTCGGATGGGAGACCGCTGGGAATATCAGGTGCCACAGTGGGACGTCAGTGGTGTCGTTGTGTCCTTAGGAAAGACACTTTACCCACATTGCCTGTTATGAACGTGGTGCATGTGTGAGTGTTGGTGGTGGTTGGAGGGGCTGATGGACCAGATTGGCATCCTCACATCGGGCAGTCACGTTTAGTACTCCTGATTTAGTATTCCTGGTTTAGTCCTGCTTTAGACCCGGTTTAGTCCTGGTTTAGTCCTCATCTGTGCTTGTTCTTCAACTGCAGATCTATTTACTTCTATTTCTTACTTGATATTGTATTTTTTATATTTGACTACTACTTTTCTATTTAAATCTGATTTCTACATATATATTTATTCATTTATATCATTCATTTATATCATTGTTTTTATGTATATAATTATGTCTCATCTGACACTGGTCTATTGCTCTTTGGTTGCTATTCCATCTATATTTTCCTTCATTTCCATCTACTTCTTTTCCTTTCTTTCCTTTTTACCCTGTTATATTATATAATATATATTACAGGGGGTCCTCGGGTTACGACGTTGATCCGAGGACCCCCTGTAATATCTAAAGGCTTTAGATATTACCCGAATTTCGTCGTAAGTCAGATTTTGACTTTGATCTTCCAACCAAAGCACCAATAACCTTTCCATTTCAATAATTAGACCACTACGCTGCTTGGTTATCACTGTCACTTTCATAGGAGCAGATCAGAGCCCACATCAGGTACTTCCGCCCACATTGGGCACGCACACCAGGCCGTCTTCTTCTCTACAACCTACAACCACAACAAAGCGTATTCTTCCGCCGTGCGCCGCGCGCCGTTCGCGTTTGTTTACGTCGCTTACCACGCTAAACCGCGTAAGACGGAATGACGCGTAATATATATATATTTTTTTTATGGGGGCGCGTTCGTAACCACAAAACGTCGTAAGTCGAGACCGTCGTAACCCGAGGACCCCCTGTATATTTGATGAGTGAGCTACTGTACCCAGTAAGTCTAATTCTAAGTCTAAGTTCCACGACAAACTTTTCACAACATTTTAATTAGCGGTTGTCGTGTCATGGAAACCGTATGTGTGTTTTAGTAAACTTAAGAGTTCATTTTGAAACTTAGCTTTGAATCCTGTTTTGTGTCCTGCACCAAATGTTCTTATTTTACAAGATTCAAGATTGTTTATTTGTCATATGCAGGATCAACACAAGGTCAACAATGCAATGAAATGCTCGCTAAGATAGTCGAGAAGTACTAATAGCATGGAATAAAAATACAAGGGAAAAAGTAAACAATATAATAAAAAATATGTAATAAAATATAATAAAATACAAAGGTACAGGTAGGATTAAATAAGGTGTAAGTAGAGTGTTTCACAGGTGTCCACTACTTGAAATCAGATGATAATATTCATAAATGACCTCTCTCCAAATCCAAAGAATTATATACATTTATTGATTTATTTTTATTGATTTATTTCCAATTTGAGGAGTTTTTCATAACATAAAACCCACTTGGAACTATATTTCATTCAAATGGTGTAGAGAGTACAGCGATGGCCTGAGGAGTGTGTGAGATCTGATTCGCTCTAACTCAGTTGAAGCTGTTTTGCGGCCGCTGTTGTTATCGTTTTGATCACATTTGTGGAACTAACCTGCTTCATGTAACCTGATCAGAGATAGGCTTCTATCTGAGCAGACCGAGGGGGGCAGGAGCCATTTTATATCACTACCACAATGAACGGGGTCTGGGGTAAACAACACGACGGATGGGGAAGATGGGCGCTAAAAGATCTAGTCGTAATAGCTACGTAAATTAGATATTATTTAGATATTCCTCCACCTGACTTTCTCCATGGAGATGTTATTGCTTTGTTTGAAATATTTCACAGTATGGCATTAAACATTTCTATCTTCATGGAAACCAAACCAGGCTAAGTTACAGGTCAAATCGGTGGAGAAGCGACCCCGCTCACAGTCAGAATGTTTTTCCACGTATTTTTGAGCTATAAAACCAACTGAAATTGAATACATGCAAGGCAGATCTGTTTAATGTCATATTATGGAACATTTGAAGCAGAACAATGACATATCCGTAGAAACAGGAAGGTTACAGTGCACCTTTAAACCTTTTTTCACTTAATTGAATAAAAATTGTCTTAGCACCAAAATATTATTAAAGATCCCATGACATGGTACTTCTTGATGCTTTTATATGGCTCCTTAATGGTTCCCTAATACTGTAAATGAATCCTTCTTCAAAATCAACACTCAGTGCATGAGAAACAGAGATAAGATGAGAAAGAGTATTTTTTTCCTCTCTCTGAACAGGCCATTATGGGCATTGTTGCTTGAATGCAAATGAGGAGAAAAGAGCTGGCCTATAGTAGAGGGTGGGGGCGTGGCCAAACTCTCCGCTCTCGGCTCTGAGCTCTCAGCTGATCCATTTCCTTGTTTTTGCACGGGGGGAGAGATTTGAAGCGTTCCATTGAAAAATAAACACATTTCCACATAAAATAAAATTAAACCACTGCTGTTCAAAGGTCCAGAGGCTCAGATAAAGGACTTCCGAGCCTAGAAACACTCGGACGCGCCTCCAGGCAAATAAAAAAACGCATTTCGCATTGCCTAGCGCATTCGCAGTCCAAACTCTCTGGGCGTGATTTACAGAGACGCTGAGTACAGACAGACGGGGGTGGAACTGCATTTGCATTTCTTTTTTCGATCTGACGTCAATAAGGTGCCTTGTTCAAAATCGCCCGTTTGAGCTCCGATTTTTTGTAACGCAGAAAAGGATCGCAAATGCTCAGTTTAGACATTTCACAACTTTTAACCATGGGGGGGGCTAAACAGGGTAGGGGAGCTCACATTAACGTTCAAAAACCTCAGAAAGTGAAAATTTCATGCCATGGGACCTTTAAAGCAGCTCGTAAGGTAACAATCACTGTGTGCTGTCTGCATCTAATTATAAAGTATTTTTATAATTAATTATGTATATATATTTTTTTAATTGGCAAAGAAATTCAATATGTCAACTGGACAAATGTTATTTAGGTCGAACGTTTGTCCAATTGACATATTAAATTTCTCCCTTGCCATCCTTGTGGTATTGTTTATTGAAAACAGTGACAGTGTGATTGAATCACTGGAATCACCTATCTCTATTGAACTAAAGGAAAAACGGAGCTGGTAACTTGAAAACTACCACTTCATGACATCACAAGTTGACTTCATGACATCACAAGTTGGAACAGAGCATTTTGAGCTTTGGAGATGTAGACCAGTGTTTTTCAACCTTTTTTGAGCCAAGAAACATTTTTTCAATCACGAGGCACAAACCAAAAATGTTAAAAAATGATACTCTGTAGCTGCTTAATAATACAATGTAGTCATTCTTAACAAAGCATCTTGAATAGGAATCAAATAAACACAAAAGCGAAGGGTGTTTTGTTTGGAAGAGGCGTTTAAGTTTGCTTGGTACCATAGCACTGTTGGACAGCTTTTCAACACACACCAAGCACAACGGAGTCGGCGTCATTGCATCCCCAGTGAAAGTAAATCCAAATGAAAGGTAACTCTCGCTGTATTGCCTCGATCTCACCGTATTTGCTTCTTTTGATCTCCACTCATACTCTGGCCTTCATCTGGGACCGAATTTTGTCCAGGGTCCAGTTCGGAGTTAGCATTTTTCCTTTTCAAAACTTCTCCATCACTGTCATCGGAGTCGTGTTCGCACAATGCCGTCACCGCTCCCTGTCACGTTCACACATCACTAATTCTCTTGTCTCAACGTACAATGCAATTCGCTCCATGCTGCCATCTAGTGATATTTGAGTACAGTGGTCCCTCACTCTATCGCGGTTCACTGTTCGCGGCCTCGCTGTTTCGCAGATTTAAAAAAATTTTTTTTTTTATAGTGTAACATTTTTTTTAATAGTGTAACATTGTGTTCTGCGTCCTGATTGGCTAAGAGACTGTAGACCTTTGCCAATTGATAGATGGGGGATGCAGGGGGGATCGGGACTAAACCAGGACTAAACGTGGACTAAACCAGGTCTAGACCAGAACTAAACCAGGTCTAGACCAGGTCTAAACCAGGTCTAAACGTGGACTGGTCCTGGACTAAACCAGGACTGGACCAGGTCTAGACCTGGACTAAACCGGGACTAGACCAGGTCTAAACCAGGATTAAATCACTCCGTGCGGCTCTTTGCTGGTTTCGTGCGGCTCTTGCGTTCGTTTGTGCGTGTTCGGTTTGTGGCTCGGGCTGCGAGGACGCGGTCCTGAGGGGGAGGCATGGTCCGGGTGCCGCGGTCCGATCTCGTGCTCGCAGCCCCGGCCTCGCGCCGGTCGTGCTGCTCTGTCACGGATTTGACCACGTGCACTTCTCCAAGGGGTTGGTGCGCGTCGCGTCCCGGGATGTGGCAGTGCCGGTGGATGAGCGCGGTGCTTCCTGCGGCTCCAGTGACTCATGTCTCCGCTCTCCTCGCGCGTCCGGTGGGGCTCCCAGCGGAGCCCCCACGCTTCACTATTAATACATTTTGTTGAGTGTTTAAATGAGAGAGAAATGTGAGAAAACGTTAATTCCAGTGTTTTAAGGCATTTACAGCCTTAAAACATGTATAATAATAATAAATAGTAAAATATAAAGTTGTCCTACTTCGCGGATTTCACTCATTACAGGTTATTTCTGGAACCTAACCCCCGCGATAAACGAGGGACCACTGTATTACACGATTACGCTGCCAGTCACTACTACAGCACAGACACTCGACAGTGGTATATTGTTTGCAGATAATAATTCGTTTTAAAAACATGTTTTAGACCAATTAGGTGAAATTGGATAATTTCGTGGCACACTAGGCGTGGTTGAAAAACACTGATATAGACAGACTAGCAATAAATCACGCAAACATGTGTGAATGGACCAAAATACAACTCCAGGTATGTTTTTGAGGAGGTAACAATATTCTAACATGGCTTAAAGCTCACAAGAGTCAATTTTGCATAATACAGGACCTTTAAAGCTCGTCAAGGGTTAGTGATCATAACCCAGTGTCTTATCATTTGCACCATAATGTACCACAATATGCCCTGCCCTTTATGAAGTACAGGGTCCAGTCTGTGCGATGTGATCTCTCTGTAAAAATATCCTGTGGTATAAATAGCGGCTCCAAACTCCACTCTCCCTGGTCTGATGGAAGCTAACTATTCCTCAGCAGTATATACGTGAGCTTAACTACCTGATCCGTATTCGTATTGCTAAAAAAGTCTTTTTCTCTCCATATGTCTGCAGTGATCTCCTGATGAAGACAGCTGCTCCTCTTCCTCTCCTCCACACTCCACTTTGAACAGGTCAGAACATATTTTTATCACTGCTTTTTGCTCATTTTTTATTTATTTATTTATTTATTTATTTAAGAAGCTGGAAAAATTGTTCGGGATGCTATAATCGTATGTATTCCTCGCACTCTTTGGTTTACTCTGGTCAGATTTGTGTCTAAAATAAATAGCTTTTATTATTAGCAATTACTTAAATAAATATCAGATTTGGCTATACGCAAATTCCTCTATTTTCTCATGTAATTAAGTAAAGTTTGTCAAATCTATTGTAAAAGGAGCTCATAGGGTCAAATTGAGACCACTATCTGCTGTCTGCATCTAGTAATCTAGGAAGTAATGTTGTTGCACTCTTGGCATGCTCGCTGTTAGCTGTGGTGTGCTGGCAAAAGTTGTGAAAAACTCTTATAAACCCACGATGAATAGATGTTAACAATGCGAAAAGAAAGTGAGGAATAACTTTGGACCACAAATTCTGTTTTTGCTTGCTTTCAATTAGTTTTGGATGACTTTAACACCAAATATCCGATAACAACAAGAAAACAATAACACTTTGTGCATTATAAAAGAAACTGAGGAAAGCTAATTTGAACAGTAGCTTATAGTCCTACAGTGAAAGTGCACAAGTCTTGACCACATAGTTCAGTTTATTAAAGGTCCCATGGCATGAAATTTTCACTTTCTGAGGTTTTTGAACGTTAATGTGAGCTTCCCTACCCTGTTTAGCCCCCCCCCCCCCCATGGTTAAAAGTTGCGAAATGTCTAAACTGAGCATTTGTGATCCTTTTCTACGTTACAGAAAATCGGAGCTCAAACGGGCGATTTTGAACAAGGCACCTTATTGACGTTAGATCGAAAAAAGAAATGCAAATGCAGTTCCTCCCCCGTCTGTCTGTACTCAGCGTCTCTGTAAATCACGCCCAGAGAGTTTGGACTGCGAATGCGCTAGGCAATGCGAAATGCGTTTTTTTATTTGCCTGGAGGCACGTCCGAGTGTTTCTAGGCTCGGAAGTCCTTTATCTGAGCCTCTGGACCTTTGAACAGCAGTGGTTTAATTTTATTTTCTGTGGAAATGTGTTTATTTTTCAATGGAACGCTTCAAATCTCTCCCCCCGTGCAAAAACACGGAAATGGATCAGCTGAGAGCTCAGAGCGGAGAGCGGAGAGTTTGGCCACGCCCCCACCCTCTACTATAGGCCAGCTCTTTTCTCCTCATTTGCATTCAAGCAACAACGCCCAGAATAAAGTGTTTGAGAGAGATATTTATGACTCTTTCTCATCTTATCTCTGTTTCTCATGCACTGAGTGTTGATTTTGAAGAAGGATTCATTTACAGTATTAGGGAACCATTAAGGAGCCATATAAACGCATCAAGAAGTACCATGTCATGGGACCTTTAAGGAAAAAATCCCCTTGTCTTCTTTAAAAATAAAATAATGTTGAAATTTCCACCTGCTAAATGCGTTCTTCTCAGTCGAAGCCATGCCAGGTGCAAGTTTGTTCCATAGTACTGCCATAGTGTGCAACAGTTTGTTCTGTTTTTCCTCCATCTCCAGCTTTAAATTAAAAAAATAAATAACATAAAATGCTTTCAAACTGTAATCCTGCTAAATAATCCCCATTTTCACTAAATGTACTTGTAATATCTGAGTACGTCTTCTTTCCTTGTAACTGTAGTAGAATACAGTTACCTTTTTTTTGTATCCTTTTACTTAACGCCATTCCTTGTATTCATTACTCCCCAAGCCCGGTTATAATCTATGACATCCGTGGATCATTATGTTGTAATATGGACATTTTAAATTGCAAAAGTGATCTAAAATGACTTAATAAAAGAAACAAATCCACTGACTCTGTGTTAGAAAACTGTAAACATCATCACAACAAATAATCGGCCCCTCCTATACTGTAGATATCTGCAGAAGAGGATAGCAAGGAGCATTTTTTTTTAACATTTGTGTCAAAATGAGTACAATCTCAGAACAGAAAGTACAGAGCAGTAGCCGTTTACCGGGAGTTGATCTGCGAAGATGATGTCTTGAAAATAAGTGATTAAAGATTACTCAAGCATGCACTCCAAATACAACTCTGAGAGCGTAAATGATGAGGAGGAACAATTATAACATTGTTAAATGCTCTGAAAAGTCCATTTTGCAGAGTAGGTCTGCTTTAAATGTTTGCTTGGGAATCAGTACACGTAAATAAGTCTTTTATTTTGAAGTTGTTAGGGTTAGAAAAGTTGTCATTTTCTTATAATCCATCTGCGCCAGTGCTCTTCTTCCTCTTCCAGTCACAACAGGGGAGTTATTGTCTTATTATCTTGTGGAGTTTGTATCCGTCCATTATCTCCCCGTGTTCAGTACAAACTATTCAGTAAAAGTATTCAGTATTGTGTCAGCGGACTGTCTCGTGAGAAGAGCAGGAGTCTTCAGGGTCAGGAGAGCACACTCACTCACACAGAATGACAAATATCTTCTGAACTCTGTAATTCATTTCATATATTTTTTGTCATTGTCTTTTTAAGGACAGCTTGGGATGGTAAAAATATGGATTTCATGCTTAAAGCGATTTGAAGATATATTTATTTATGTATTTTTATTTTTTTATTTATATTTTAATGACTAATGACTATTACATTAGGACAGAAGTCAGAATTGAACCAGAAATATACCATGTCTACACCAGGACTACACCAGGACTCAGCAAGGACAAAACCAGGACTGAACCAAGTCTTGGTAAGCAGGACTAACCCAGGACTAACCCAAGACTAAACCAGAACTAACCAGGACTAAACCAGAACTAAACCAAAAATAAACTAGAACTAAACCAGAAATAAACCAGAAATAAACTAGGACTAAACCAGGACCAAACCCAGACTAAACCCGGACTAAACCAGGACTAAACCAGGACTGAACCAGACCTAAACCAGAACTAAACAAGGACTAAACCAGAACTAAACCAGAACTAAACCAGAAATGAACCAGAACTAACCCAAGACTAAACCAGGACCAAACCCAGACTAAACCTGGACTAAACCAGGACTAAACCAGACCAGGACTAAACCAGAAATAAACCAGGACTAACCCAAGGCTAAACCAGGACCAAACCCAGACTAAAGCCGGACTAAACCTGGACTAAACCAGGATTAAACCAGAAATAAACCAGAAATAAACTAGAACTAAACCAGAAATAAACCAGAAATGAACCAGAACTAACCCAAGACTAAACCAGGACCAAACCCAGACTAAACCTGGACTAAACCAGGACTAAACCAGACCAGGACTAAACCAGAAATAAACCAGGACTAACCCAAGGCTAAACCAGGACCAAACCCAGACTAAAGCCGGACTAAACCTGGACTAAACCAGGATTAAACCAGAAATAAACCAGAAATAAACTAGAACTAAACCAGAAATAAACCAGAAATGAACCAGAACTAACCCAAGACTAAACCAGGACCAAACCCAGACTAAACCTGGACTAAACCTGGACTAAACCCGACCTAAACCAGAACTAAACAAGGACTAAACCAGAACTAAACCAGAAATAAACCAAGACTATCCCAAGGCTAAACCAGGACTAAACCCGGACTAAACCAGAACTAAACTAGAACTAAACTAGAACTAAACCAGAAATAAAACAAGTGTTGGTAAGAAGGACTAACCCAGATGCCTAGAGTTAATTTGTGTTGTTTACATCAAATCAATTGAATTGGTGTGTATTATTATTTTACACACGTGAGGTTTGAACCGACTACCCTCTGGTTAGTGGCCCGTCGCTCAGTCCATTACACCACTTTGGCCCTAAACTGTCAAACTCCACACTGACATGCCACAAAGGGGAAAATGGGATTTAGACACAATATTGAGTGGAGTGTTTTTCCCAGACAAGATAATCACTAGTCTCTGCTCCTGCGTCCCTTTCAGAGTGGTCACATGACTCTCTGGCCCCTCCCCCTCTGCGTCTGTGCCTGACCCCCCATCATTAGACCCTCTCTCTCTTTCCGGACCCCCCGATATATTCATGCCTGGCTAGTCCTTCTCCATTATTTTCCTGTCTTTCCACAGATCGTCTCAATGCCTCATATCCTGCTTTAATTCTGGTTTAGTTCTGACCTCTTGTTTAGGTCCATGTTGGTGTTTTGGTCATCCTTGTTTAGATACTAGTTTGTTTCAGTCCTTATTTAATTCTCATATTGTCCTGATTTAGTCCTGGTTCAGTTGTGTAGTCCTGGTTTAATCTTTTATCATATTTGTTGTTTAGACCTAAAGTTAAATTATTACCATTGACACATTCTGATTATTTCCTGGTTTAGGCCCAGTTTAGTCCCAATGTTGGACTTGGTTGAGTTCCAGTTTCATCACAGATTAGTCCTGTTGTGCAGACTTGGTTTGGTCCTGGTTAAGTCCAAGTAAAATTCTGGGTATAGTCCGACTTTTGATGTGGTGTGTGTGCAAGAAGGAATCACAATCATTCTATATTCTTGGTTTTAACCCAGGATAAGTTCTGGAGTTCTGGGTTAGTCCTGGCTCCTGGTTTTAGTCCATGTCGTCCTTTAGATCTAGAACCAGATCTAGAACCTTTAGATCTGGTTCCGTTCTAGTTTAGTCTTGCTTTCATACTTTCATGTTTTGAGCTTGGTTTACCTTTTGGTTAAAGGAGCATTGTCTAACTTTTCTTTTGAGAAAAGTTCGGTCCGTCCAATGCGTTTCTCCATCGAGATGTCGTTGCTTTGTCTGGAATGTTTCACAGTATGGCATTAAACCTTTCTATCTTCAATCAACTAAAACCAGACCATGTTACAGGTCAGATCTGTGGAGAGACAAATCTGCTCACAGCCAGAATGCCTGTTTAGGTATTTTTGAGCTATTAAACTATAAAAGGTAATAAATATGAGGTAGAGCTATTTAATGTCATACTGTGGAACATTCTAAGCAATGACATATCCATAGAAACAAACAGGTGATAGATGCTCCACCAGAAAAAGTTACACAATGCACCTTTAAAGATCTCATGACATGGTACTTCTTGATGCTTTTATATGGCTCCTTAATGGTTCCCTAATACTGTAAATGAATCCTTCTTCAAAATCAACACTCAGTGCATGAGAAACAGAGATAAGATTAGAAAAAGTAATTTTTCTCTCTCTGAACACTCCATAATGGGAGTTGTTGCTTGAATGCAAATGAGGAGAAAAGAGCTGGCCTATAGTAGAGGGTGGGGGCGTGGCCAAACTCTCCGCTCTCGGCTCTGAGCTCTTAGCTGATCCATTTCCGTGTTTTTGCACGGGGGGAGAGATTTGAAGCGTTCCATTGAAAAATAAACACATTTCCACAGAAAATGAAACCACTGCTGTTCAAAGGTCCAGAGGCTCAGATAAAGGACTTCCGAGCCTAGAAACACTCGGACGTGCCTCCAGGCAAATAAGAAAACGCATTTTGCATTGCCTAGCGCATTCGCGGTCCAAACTCTCTGGGCGTGATTTACAGAGACGCTGAGTACAGACAGACGGGGGTGGAACTGCATTTGCATTTCTTTTTTCGATCTGACGTCAATAAGGTGCCTTGTTCAAAATCGCCTGTTTGAGCTCCGATTTTTTGTAACGCAGAAAAGGATCGCAAATGCTCAGTTTAGACATTTCACAACTTTTTTTTATACAGGGTAGGGGAGCTCACATTAACGTTCAAAAACCTCAGAAAGTGAAAATTTCATGCCATGGGACCTTTAAGGCTTAGTTTAACTCTAATAAATTGGGTTCAGTCCTGATTCAGTCCTCATTTCAATGTGGAGACACTATTTAGCATAGTTTTGGTTCTTTATACTTGACATTTTGGGTCCTGTTTAGACTTGATTTGGTCCTAAATCATCTTTGATTAAGCTCCATTCAGACCTTTAGTCCCGGTTAGTCCTGGTTCAGTTCTAGTTCAGCCCTGGTCTCGGCTCTGAGCTCTTAGCTGATCCATTTCCGTGTTTTTGCACGGGGGGAGAGATTTGAAGCGTTCCATTGAAAAATAAACACATTTCCACAGAAAATGAAACCACTGCTGTTCAAAGGTCCAGAGGCTCAGATAAAGGACTTCCGAGCCTAGAAACACTCGGACGTGCCTCCAGGCAAATAAGAAAACGCATTTTGCATTGCCTAGCGCATTCGCGGTCCAAACTCTCTGGGCGTGATTTACAGAGACGCTGAGTACAGACAGACGGGGGTGGAACTGCATTTGCATTTCTTTTTTCGATCTGACGTCAATAAGGTGCCTTGTTCAAAATCGCCTGTTTGAGCTCCGATTTTTTGTAACGCAGAAAAGGATCGCAAATGCTCAGTTTAGACATTTCACAACTTTTTTTTTAAACAGGGTAGGGGAGCTCACATTAACGTTCAAAAACCTCAGAAAGTGAAAATTTCATGCCATGGGACCTTTAAGGCTTAGTTTAACTCTAATAAATTGGGTTCAGTCCTGATTCAGTCCTCATTTCAATGTGGAGACACTATTTAGCATAGTTTTGGTTCTTTATACTTGACATTTTGGGTCCTGTTTAGACTTGATTTGGTCCTAAATCATCTTTGATTAAGCTCCATTCAGACCTTTAGTCCCGGTTAGTCCTGGTTCAGTTCTAGTTCAGCCCTGGTCCCCTCCTCCCTCTTGTCCTTGAGTCTTTGTTTCCTTTGCGCGGCTATATACACTTGCAGAATAATAGCCTTTTCTCTCAAAGTGAAGCATTTATTAAAAGTCACAGCGCTGTTCCCTCCGCAAGCTTCTGTGTTTGTCTGAGGAATCAATAAAGATCCACCCATTCAAAACACGGCCTTGGACTCAAACTGAAGAGGATTCCTAATGAAGCCACGGTGAATAGACGAGTGTGGCGTGGTGGGGACGGGAGCTGACAGCGTGTGGAGGAGGTGTCATTGACTGGGAATAAAGAATGTTTTTTTATTCTAAACTATATTCTAAAGTTAAAAATTGAAACTTTACTTGAACATCTCTGAGTGTTTTTCTCATAGAACTGTTTCACTACTTCCAGATTAAAGGTGCAGTGTGTAACTTTTCTGGTGGAGGGGCCGTCAAATGCTTTTCTCCATGGAGATGTGATTGCTTTGACTGGGATGTTTGACAGTATAGTTTATGTCAGACCCGGGCATTTCAAGGCCCGGGGGCCAAATACGGCCCGTGAGCCTACTCTGACTGGCCCGCGAAAGGTTGCTTGGAATTAAGAAAATAAAACCTACTTTCAAAATTGTACATAATGCATTTGTACTGATGCATTTGTACTGATGATCATCTGTGGGACTTCACATCTCCACCTCAAACATGAACCTGACTTTGTTGCACTTGTTAAAGCTCAACAGAGGCGAGATTTCTCTCACTGATCAAGAAAAAAAAACACTAAAATATGCTAACTTTGATGTTTTTTTTCCTACACAGTTTGGCAGTTGGACAAAAACATTTTGTGACGTATCTTGTATTATATTATTTGGCAAACAAAGACATTGTGGTGTCTTAATACAAAGTTAAAGTTAAACTCAGGAAACATTGTGGGGTTAATATGACTGAAAAAGACATTTACCATTGTTTTGAATTATTTTACTGAATAAATTCAGTTTTTGTAAAATCTCACTCTCTCATTACTTAATAATAACACAGAAGTTACCAGCTTCTGTAAACAATGCCATTTACTGATTTCAACATAGAAATAAAATTAATAACCACAGTAGACTTCAAACTTTTGGCCCTCCACAATATTTTCTGCTTCTCATTTGGCCCCTGGGGAAAAATAATTACCCACCCCTGGTTTATGTTATGGTATGTGGTAGTACTGTCATTTCTGTTTTTCTGGAGAACAAACCAGACCAAGTGACAGATTTTTTAGGTATTTTTGAGCTATAAAACAAAAAAAAACAAAAAAAACAAAAAAAACAAGAAACGCATTCCATAGAAACAAAGCAGGTGATGGACCCCCAATCAAAAAGTTACATAGTGCACCTTTAAAGCCCCAGTGTGTAGGATTCGTGGCGCATAGGTGGATGGTGCTATTGCACTTTCTGTTTTAGCTACGGCAGACCTCGAGGGACCCGAGCACCGCTACTGTATAAATAAAACGCGGTCCCATTTTTTTTTGTTTTTTGTTTTGCTTTTCTCATGAAAACACACATTCCCGATCATGTACCATGACACTCTACACATCAAATGAAACCTTACAGTCTCCTCTTTTTGACTATGCAATTCATTTCCCTGCACAACAATCACTCCCCGAGCACATGGGGCTTTTATACGGAAAAGCACAAAACGAGGTTAGCTTACCTTAGAATGCTTTGCACAGGTCAAACTCTGTATTTCACCATAAACTTGCTCTCAATTTGTCCGTAAGGATCCAGCAAATAAAATCCAGTAAAACAAATTAGTCCAAAACACGTGTTAGATCCATTACGACGTCTGATCCGGCAGCATACTTGTGTTGTTTACCCAAAACCACAAGCCTTGCCGAAGGCGGAGCCCAAATGTCCTTCTGCGGCTCTCGTATTCAAAATGGCTGCCTCTGCATGGGGAAGATCCCCCTTTTATGTGACTATATCTAAGTCCAAAAGAATACTTTGATTTCATGATGGAAGTGAAAAGGCTTGGAAAACAATGTATTTTTGAATGGGTATCTTCAATTTCAGTAATTAACGGGTAAAAATCTTACACACTGTCCCTTTAAGTCTCCTCTTTGGTCCTGCTCTTATTTATGTATTTATTTATTTTAAATCATGTTATTTAATAGGGACAGTGCATATTAATGAACATCTACAACATTGCACTGTAAATATGACAGATTATAGCAAAAATGCTAATTTCCATCTGTAGTCCCTCTTAAGACACATTCACACTTCTAATAATTTCGCTAATCTGATTTTTTGGGGGACTGTTCAAGTTATAAATAAAATGTGAGTCAAATGAGTTTTTGAAGTGTTCTGCTTTTTGAGAATTTGTACATTGACAGAGGCTGTACTATTTACATAAATACACATTGGTGGGATTTTTGTATTTTTATCTTTCACCTTAAATTGGCTAGTTGATATTTCTGACTATAGTTTGACTCACATTTATTCTCAGTATATAACTTAGCTTCACTGCTGTTGTCTGGCAGACTTTTAATTGTGTTTTATTTTTGCATTTTCCAGGGAAAAAATATAGCACCTGTAGATTTCAAAATTTCAGGACCAGAAGAACTCTCTAAGATAGTCAAGAGGTTCTAATAGCATGCAATAAAAATACAAGGGAAAAAAGTAAACAATATAATAAAATATATGTAATAAAATATAATAAAATACACGGGTACAGGTAGGTATATATAAGGTTTAAGTAGAGTATTTCACAGGTGGTAATACTGCTCAAATTAATTTCGTATGTACAAGTCATGGGTGTAAAAGATCAGATTCAAATCAGGTTTATTTCCACACATGAAAGAGGTCTGGATCAGATGCACATTTGGGTAAAACAAATCTGATTTGGTCGATAAACACAGCTTTAGACTCCTGCTTCCTGGCTAATCTCATCATAGCATCATTTGTCTTTATCTCCAAATTAGTCTTGAACTTTTGGGCTGCACTGTATAATGCAAAACTATCAATATCGTTATATATACCGGCTAATGAGATGATTCACTTGGCACTAAATGGATTGTAATAACACCATCTGACAGAAATGTAGAGAAATGTACAAAAATGTGATATAATAAAATATTATCAAAACCTTTTACTTATAAAGTGCATGATTAGCCTTGATTTAGTCTGTGGCAAGTACATTTTTAGTTTTAATTTATCAGAAATTAATGTATAAGGAAGTATTCTAAAATATCATGATAATATTGATATTGCAGTAAACAGCCATATCGCAATATTCCCCATTATCATGCATATCATTATCATTATCAAGAAGTATAATTAGTATAAAACAAGTCAAACGGGACTGTTATCAGCTATTCATGTTTAGGGATGGGACAATAAACAGTAATATCATTTATCATGATAAAAGTGTAAGTAGTAATCATTCGTAGGACATTTTATATAATCGTGATAATCGCCAACAAAGAGAATCGCCATAAATCACCAGAGTGTGCTGAAAAAGCTACTTATCCATCATGATCTCTGCTGGTTATTTTCACTTATAACAAAGAACAATTATGATAAAAGGAGAAATTCAATTTGTCAACTGACAAAGTTTGTTTGGTCGAAAACGTTTCGCCGCTCATCCGAGAGGCTTCGTCAGCTCTGGTTCTAGTGCCGGTTAGACACTGTTTATATCTCGCTGCAGGGAGGAGCTACCTACACTGAAATAGCTCTGAAACTATCTCCACTAATCTGTCTCTTTGTTTTTCAAATTTCTCTGGCGACTAGTTTAGCCTCCCTATTCAAGCCTAACGACCCTCTCCACCCCTCTTCCCTGGCTCGTCTGCCCTATTGTTTCTTTGTCTGTTTTTGACTTGGTTTAAGAATCGAATTATAAATGGGAGACAAGTTGTGTCTAACTCCCCCATTTCTATTTAACGACGGATTCTCTTTTTTGACAAAAATAGCCTCTTTAACTCCCCCTCTCAAACCAGTTCTTTTCCCTGGCTAAGATCTGAACCTCACTGTCCTCAAAAGAATGGCCCGTGGCTTCTAGGTGAAGATGTACGGCAGATGAAGGTCCACTCTGGCACGCCCGTCTGTGTTGGTACATCCTCTTGTGAAGTGGCTGTTTTGTTTCTCCAATGTAGCGCTCACTGCAGTCTTCACTACACTGAATGGAGTAGACCACATTGCTTTGTTTGTGGCTCGGTGTTTTGTCCTTTGGGTGGACGAGTTTTTGTCTTAAAGTGTTTGTGGGTTTGAAATAAACTGGAATTTCATATTGTCTGAAAATCCTCTGTATTTTTTCCGAAACGCCGGCCAGGTACGGAATCGCTACCCCTTTCCTCCTGGGTTCGGATTCTCTGTTGTCTTGTTTCTTGCCCTTGTCTCTCGTGGTTTTGTTGACAGCCCATTTAGGATATCCACAAACAGAGAGGGCTTCCTGCACATGTTGCTCTTCTTTCTCCTTGCCCTCTGTGCTTGTGGGAACCACTTGGGCCCTGTGTTGTAATGTCCGAATAACACCCAGTTTGTGCTGCAGTGGGTGGTGTGAATCAAAAAAGCAGGTATTGGTCTGTGTGTGTGGGCTTCCTGAAGACTTCTACTTGGAGTCCCCGGTCTCCTCCTATCGTTACTGCACAATCTAAGAATGCCAATGTGTTATCCTTGGCATCTTCACGGGTGAATTTGATATTAGGATCTACAGAATTGATATGTGCAGTAAAAGGTTCCAAATCTTGAATTTTGATTTTAGAAAAATTATCATCAACATAACGAAACCAGTGTGTGGGAGGAGTGCCTGGATATGAAGCTAAGGCACTCTGTTCAAATTGTTCCATGTATAAATTAGCCATGATAGGGGAGACCGGTGAGCCCATCGCACAGCCATGGATTTGCCTGTAGAAGTTTCCTCTGAACTGGAAATAGGTGGTATTCAGACAAATTTCCAGCAGTTGGCAGATTTGGTCAGAAGAAAGTTTGGTTCTCTCTTCTAGCTTGGAATCCTGTAGTAAACTCCTTCTCGCTGCTTCGACCGCTACAGCTGTGGGGATACAAGTGAAAAGAGAGGTTACATCAAAGGAAACCATTGTCTCATCCTGACCAAACTGGAGAAACTTAACTTTGTTTACAAATTCGGCTGTGTTCTCAATGTGGTGCTCCGTGTTACCCACCAATGGAGCCAAGATGGTTTTTAGGTGTGTGGCCACATTATATGTGATGGAGTCAACACTACACACAATGGGTCTGAGTGGTACTCCTTGTTTGTGAATCTTCGGGAGGCCATAGATGCACGGGATAGCATCACCAGGGTACAGTCTGTAATACAGCTGTTGATCAATGACTTCTTCTTTCCTCAACTTCTGTAAGCAATCAATGATCTTCTTTTTGTACCCATTGGTGGGGTCCCGTTTCAGTACTTCGTATGTTGTCGTGTCACTGAGTAGGCTGTTCACCTTAGCCTCATAATCAGCTGAGTCCAAGATCACCGTGCATCTCCCTTTGTCCGCAGGCAGGATTTGGATGCTCTGGTCCCTCTCTAGAGCAATGATGGCCTTCCTCTCCTCTGGTGTTACGTTTGAGGGTGGAAGTTTAGCATTGCTCAGTGCAGCTGTTCAGCAGCTCCTCCCTGCAGCTAGATATAAACAGGGTCTAACCAGCACTAGAACCGGAGCTGACGAAGCCTCTCGGATGAGCGGCAAAACGTTTTCGACCAAACAAACTTTGTCCAGTTGACAAATTGAATTTCTCCTTTTATCATGGATTCTACCTGGACGACTGAGGGACTCTTCACGCAAAGAACAATTATATAAAAGTTGTTTAAAGGTTGAATTTATTCACAACATTATAATTATTAATATCCATAACATGTTTAAACTGTCAGCAGGTTTAAGAATTATCATGATATAATCGTAATAATCATTATTATTTTGAGTTTGATAATCGTGACACCAAATTTCAATATCGTCCCATGCCTATTCATGTATTCTATGAGATTGAAAGAGATTTCTGATCTTGGTCTAAAACTGGACTAAATCTGGATATTCCAGGACCAGATCTGAACCAGGACTACCCATAAGTAAACCAAGAGAACCTGAACTGTACAGCTCTGGAAAAAAATAAGAGACCACTGCATTTTTTTTCTGACATCAGCATCTCTACATGTATTACAGCCATTCCATTCCAGCGTCTGTTGAATTCCAACACAAACACAAAGCTGAGCTACTTCAGTTCTTGCACCAGGAGTGGAATAAAGTCACCCAAGAACAATGTGAAAGACTTGTGGAGAGCATGCCAAGACGCATGAAAGCTGTGATTAAAAATAAGGGATATTGCACCAAATATTGATTTCTGAACTACTCTTAAGTGTAAACATTAGTATTATGTTGTTTTAAAATAAATTTGATCTTGTTTCTTTGCATTGTTTGAGGTCTGAAAACATGTATCTTTTTTGTTATTTTGACCATTTGTAATTTTCTGCAAATAAATGCTCTAAACGATAATATTTTATTTGGAATTTGGGGGAAATGTTGTCAGTAGTTTATAGACTCAAACAAAAATGTTCCTTTTGCCCAAACACATACCTATAAGTAGTAAAATCAGAAAAACTTATCATTTTGCAGTGGTCTCTTATATTGTTTCCAGTACTAAACGAGCCAAACTAGATCTGAATCAGGACTAACCAAATCTAAACAAAGATTATTAGTATGACAACATAATCGCTCAATATCAGAACTAAACCAGGACTATATATAAGATTCTTCAGAGTGCATATATCTTCTCTCCACCTTGATTGACAGAAATGCTTTTATTGCTTTTAAAGTTGACTAAAAGCTGTCTGTATTTTGACCTGCTCACTTTTGTTATTTCCCATCTTCGCCTCCTCCGTGACCTCTGACCTCTGGGTTTGTATGTAGCAGACGCCATTTTGAAACGGCTGCATTAACCTTTATTTGCCCAGGGTCCACTTGCAAATTGGGGTTAACCCGCCCCTTCCCGACCTGCTTCAGAGAAACGAAAACAGATTCTTTTGAGGAAAACTGCGGATCAGAATCGATGGGAGCTTTAAAGGAGTTTTTGAGCAGTTTTGTCTGGTTTAGAAATGGGAAAAACCACCTATGTGTGGGCAGATGAAAGAGGAGAAATACCAGTTTTAACCTTGTATTTAATGTTTTTGCTTTCACTAGTCAATCGGAGCACTCATTGATTTACACATATTTTGTTGTGTGGGTGTGGAAAAATTGTAATCTTGATAGAAATTGATTTAACTTTTGTATAAAAAATATCTCCTTTTCTTAAACCTATGAACTTTGTCAAACCTTGAACCTCAAAACGCAGTTGTTTGTACTTCTTATCTCTTATTTTTTTCCAGAACTGTATGTATTTAAGTACTGTACTATGACTTTACTTTGAAAATGTATTTAGTTACAGAATAGTGAATATTTACATAAAAATATTATATATATTGCATTATATCATGGTCAGTGAGTCATGGCTAACAGCTGTGTGTTAATACTGCATAACGCACAAGTAGTTCCGCTGTCCTGTGGATTTGAGCTACCTAGTGCTACTGCGCATCTGCAGGACCCCCAAGCCCTGTTACAGTTTAAATGCCTGTCGATTTGAGCTACCCAAGGCATAGGTTTTGCAAGTTACAAAACGCCTTCATGGTAAATTTTGGTCTCTAGATACGAAAGAAAATTCAAGTTACGAAACGCGAAATCTCAAAAATTCAAATAATGCGCGCTCAGCCACACACATTATACGCTTTTCTCAGACTGGATTTAAACTTTTCTCACATTTGTCTCTGTTTAAACACTCAAACTTTCATAGATTTTCAACAAAATGTATTAATAGTGAAGCGTGGGGGGAAGGGGGAGGGTGGAGAAGTGTGCACAGGGACACGTGTGTGATAGCGCAGCATGACCCGGCGCGGAGCTGTGAGGACGAGACCCGTGCTCAAACCTTGTCTCCTCTAAAACAGGATTAAACCAGGTCTGAACCAGGTCTAAACCAGGTCTAAACCAGGATTAAACCACCGCAGCTCTTACCTGCGTTCGTTCATGCGCTCGGACTGCGTGCGGTCCCCTCCTCGCTGCTCGCCTCAGCTGTGACTCGTGAAAAACCAGGAAATAGACCCGCACGCAGCGCTTTAATCCACCTGGTCTAGTCCTGGTTTAGTCCAGGTTTAGTCCTGGTCCAGTCCAGGTATAGACCTTGTTTAGTCCACGTTTAGTCCTGGGTCTACAGTCTCTTAGCCAATCAGGACCCAGAACACAGTGTTACACTATAAAAAAAAAGTGACACTATAAAAAAAAAACTTGGATCGGGGCCTTGGAACGAATCAGGCTTTTTCCATTGAAATAGCTACTCAACTTATGAACATTTTTTTTATATTTCTCCCACCATTAAGGGCTTATGTATGCAAAACAAACACAAAATTTAAAAAGTTAAACAAATATTTATTCATTGCATTTTAGCGTGTGGATATTCAGGGCCAGCTCTTGTAAATTTTCGTTCTACTTCACTTCTTTCTGTATCTAGCAGCTTCTATCTTGAAGAAAGACTGTTTAAAAGATCAATTATTAACACAAGCGTTGAATCCCGAGTGAAACAAAATATGATTGTCTACCTCCAGAAAGGACCCTTACACCCATATATGGTCACCACCCCACAAATTCATACATTTTTAAAATACAATTTCCAGATATTGAAGTGTTATACATTTTTAATTGTTTTGCCTGGGAGGGGCTCTAACACATGTCAACAGTTTTACACTTCATGTTTCTGTTGCCATCTGTCTTAATGTTTTAGAGACATTTAAATGCTCTGTTACCAAGGGACTGAGAAGGATTGTATATTTTATTATGGGCTTGGTAAAGACCCAAGTTAGTCCTGGTTTAGTCCTGGTTAAGTTCTTCTTTAGCTTTTTTTTGTGGTTTAGGTTTTGTGTGTTTTTAGTACTACAGTAGTCTTGGTTCGAAATAGTTTCATCACAATTCAGTCTTGGTTAAGATTAGTTAATTCACCCTATTAAATGTGCACTGTGTAACATTATAACATTAAACTTATCTGTCGCCATGGAGACAAGCAAGCGATGCCACCAAGCTGGTACAGACCAGATCCATGGAAAGACAACACTGCTCACAGTAACAATGCCTTGACGTGTCTTTGAGGTGTTTCTGAGGAATAAAAATACCTGTTATTGAGCAAATATGGCAGTGATCATCTCCATGGAGACAAACAGCGGCACCCATTACCAGAAAAGTTACATAGTGCACCTTTAAGCCATGGTTTAGTCCTCTGTTTAGACCTGTTTAGTGCAGATGGGTTTATCCTGGTTCATTCCTGTACCGCTACGACCCGGTTTCTGCCTTCTGCTTAAAGGTGCGTTGTGTAACTTTTTTTTTGGAAGATCATTTTCTCTGTGGAGCCTGGAATGTTCCACAGTATGACATTAAACAGCTCTGCCTTACATTTATTAAATTACAGGTGGTTTTATAGCTCAAAGATACCAAGAAAAACAGGCATACTGACTAGGGATGTCAACAATTAATCAACTTACGATTAATTGTCGATCAAGACATTGGTCGAACAAAATGCATTAATTGTAATTAATCGCTAATCGCGGACACACGCAACCCGCGTGGTCACGAAACAAGGCAACCGCTCACCGCGCTCACTCAACGGCACTGCCTCGCGCGTACACCGGGGCTGCTGAGCACGAGATCGAATCGCGGCGCCCGGAATGCGTAGTCTCAGCCCTAGCCACAAACCAGCCGCACAAAACCAGCAGCGGCACGTGGTGGTTTAATCCTGGTTTAGTCCAGGTCTAGACCTGGTCCAGTCCTGGTTTAGTCCAGGCCCAGTCTAGACCTGGTTTAGTTCTGGTCTAGACCTGGTTTAGTCCTGGTTTAGTCCAGGTCTAGACCTGGTCCAGTCCTGGTTTAGTCCAGGCCCAGTCTAGACCTGGTTTAGTTCTGGTCTAGACCTGGTTTATTCCTGGTTTAGTCCAGGTCTAGACCTGGTCCAGTCCTGGTTTAGTCCAGGCCCAGTCCAGGTTTAGACCTGGTTTAGTTCTGGTCTAGACCTGGTTTAGTCCACGTTTAGTCCTGGTCTAGTCTCTTAGCCAATCAGGACGCAGAACACAATGTGACACTATAAAAAAAAATTTGAAAAAAAAAAAAAAATCTGCGAACCGCGACAGAGCGAGGGATTACTGTATTTTGTTATTCAGCATCAATACATTTGTCTGCTTTTTACTAAGGAATAATTAATTGAGGAATATACAATATAATAATACTATGATATATTTTTGACTCAGTGTTATGTTACTATAGCTTATATTCTTAAAGACCCTATTGAAACACTCAAATTCAGGTGAAAAAAGACGCTTATCAGTTAATCGTTAATCGATCGATAAGGTCAATCAACTATAGATTAATGAATTAATCGATAATTTGCATCTCTAATACTGACGATTGCCTCTCCACAGGTCTAACCTGTATCTTGGTCTGGTTTGGTCTCCATGAGGATAGAAAGATTAATTATTTCTTTAACAATTACCAATTCATAATTTAATTTTAGACTGTTTTGTGTCTTTGACGTTATTGTTCGGTTATAATGGAAAACAATGGACCCACCCACTCACTCCCACACTGTCCCAGATCAGGCCTGCACCCCCAGCTACAGACCTCCGGAGGACCTGCTATTTAATAAAACATGAGGACCAGGCTGGACCACTCCCAAAGACCCCCCAAAGACCTCCCTAGTCCTGGTTAGACCCTTCCACCCACCAGCCCCGTATAGACTGGGTTACATGGATGCGTAACACTGTAGTTGAGTAGCCATTGTTTGATACTGGTGAAGTCGTGGATCTTTGCAAATACAGCACTAATCGTACATTTAAACTAGTATTGAAAGCAGATACTCATTTGTCACAAGTGTTTTTTTTAATAATCATTGTAGTATCTCAATGAGTATTGAGTGAATGTTTTTTTTTTATTGTGACACCACTAGTTCAGTCCTAGTTTTGACCTGATTCAATTCTGGTTTAGTCCTGATTCAGTCCTGATTCAGTCTTGGTTCAGATTTGGTTTGGTCCTGGTTCAATTCTTGTTCAGTCCTAGTTTAGTTCTGGTTTAGTACTGGTTCAGTTCTGGTTCAGTCCTAGTCCAGTCTCAGTTCAGTCTTGGTTCAGTCCTGGTTCAGTCCCGGTTCAGACTTGGTTCAGTCCCGGTTCAGACTTGGTTCAGTCTTGGTTCAGTCCTGGTTCAGTCCTGGTTCAGCCCTAGTTTAGATTTGCTTTGGTCCTGGTTCAGTCCTGGTTCAGTCTTGGTTCAGTCCTGGTTCAGTCCTGGTTCAGCCCTAGTTTAGATTTGCTTTGGTCCTGGTTCAGTCCTGGTTCAGACTTGGTTCAGACTTGGTTCAGACTTGGTTCAGTCCTAGTTCAGTCCTGGTTCACTCCTGGTTCAGTCCCGGTTCAGTCCTGGCTCAGTCCCGGTTCAGTCCTGGTTCAGTCCCGGTTCAGTCCCGGTTCAGTCCCGGTTCAGTCCTGGTTCAGTCTTGGTTCAGACTTGGTTCAGTCCTGGCTCAGTCTTGGTTCAGTCCTGGTTCAGTCCTAGTTCACTCCTGGTTCAGTCCCGGTTCAGTCCCGGTTCAGTCTTGGTTCAGTCCTGGTCCATGTCTCTGGTGTGTATGAATGAATGCATGAGTGCCCGCCTCCTCACTGACAGCTCATTCACACTCACTCACCCTTTCACAAACCCCCACTGTTACTACGACGACCACAGGATGATGTTACCGTGACAACTCGGGGTGATGTCACCTGCTGTAAGTCAACCAATCACATCAGTCTTCAGCTTGAACTCAGAAAGGTGTAGACTGGATAACAATTGAATAATTATTAGTGTTGACTTGTTGGAATATTGAATGGCAGCAACTATACAAATACACAATACTTTACTCGGGTGTGCTTTATGTGGACTGCATTGTACAGAGCAAAGCACCATGGGTAATGTAGTTCCTTTGCCTTTTTAGCATGATACTGCAGCAAAATTTTGCATAGTTTCTTTACTCTCACATTGTCGCCATTTTGCTAAGTTAAGGGTACGTCAAATTCTTATTTAAAATTGTATAAACAAAAGATTTTTTGTGTAAACATGTTCAAATCAAATATAACTTTTACAGATAACAATTTTTATTTATTCTTAATTACAAAAACACTGCACACAATCGCCAAGTTGTGATGTCATAATACAGGAAGTACTCCACTGCATTTTTAAACTTCATACACCTTCACTAGAATCATCAGGAAAATTTCAGCCCTGAAATTGCCAACCCCTACTGAACTAAAAGTAAAAGCTAGCTGTTAACATGAAAACTACCACTGGATGACATCACAAGGTGGAACAGAGCATTTTGACCTTTGGAGATGTAGACAGACTAGTAATGCAGGATAACAAAACACAACTCCAGGTATGTTTTTCAGGAGGTAACATTACAACATGGCTTAAAGCTCACAAGAGTCAATTTTGCGTAATATAGGACCTTTAATCCCTGTTTAATTTGATAATCCCTCTCAATTGCACTCTGCATTTAAGCATCAAAACTATTCAATCAATTATGCAGAGCTGTCATTTCAGATGTGCTTAAACACTGACAATCGCTCAATCACTCAAATTATAAGGAAACGCGCTTATTTACCCCCCTTATATCCTCATTAGTTCAATTTCACTGCGCGTCTAACCCTGACACTAATCTATGCAGTTTGGGCCTATAATTATTCCGATTCCAAAACCATCTTAAACTCTGTGATATCAGGCTGAAGTCGGTGACACCTGTCCCAGCTGGCTCTTCCCATGGTGCACTGGGGCTCTTCTGGGACCCCTCACATCCCCCCTCCCCTGGGTAGAAGGAGCAGCTGTGGGACGTCCTGCGGTGAAGACAGGCCGAGAACAATGGAAACGAGTGGTGTTGGTGTGAGTCAGATAATGACCCTGTGAAGAGATGAAATCAGATTAGAATAAGATTATAATCAGATTAAGACGCGTTTAAAGAAAGCAAAACACGATGGTGGCACGGGGAGAAGGGAGGGCAGGGATGTGATGTGGTGACAGCCAAGATAAACTGAACCAAGGATAAACCAGGGCTAAACCAGGACTAAACCATGGTTAAACCAGGACTAAACCAGGGCCAAACCAGGGCTAAACCAGGGTTAAACCAGGACTAAACCAGGGCTAAACCAGGACTAAACCAGGGCTAAACCAGGGATAAATCAGAGCTAAAACAGGGTTAAACCAAGACTAAACCAGGGCTAAACCAGGACTAAACCAGGACTAAACCAGGGCTAAACCAGGACTAAACAGGACTAAACCAGAGTTAAACCAGGGCTAAACCAGGATTAAACCAGGACTAAACCAGGGCTAATCCAGGGCTAATCCAGGGCCAAACCAGGGTTAAACCAGGACTAAACCAGGATTGAACTAGGGTTAAACCAGGGTTAAATCAGGGTTAAACTAGGGCTAAACCAGGACTAAACCAGGGTTAAACTAGGGCTAAACCAGGGTTAAACTAGGGCTAAACCAGGGTTAAACCAGGGCTAAACCAGGGTTAAACCAAGACTAAACCAGGGTTAAACCAGGGCTAAACCAGGACTAAACCAGGGCTAAACCAGGATTAAACCAGGACTAAACCAGGGCTAAACCAGGACTAAACCAGGGTTAAACCAGGACTAAACCGGGGCTAAACCAGGATTAAACCAGGGCTAAACCAGAACTAAACTAGGACTAAACCAGGGTTAAACCAGGACTAAACCAGGATTAAACCAGGGCTAAACCAGGATTAAACCAGGGCTAAACCAGAACTAAACTAGGACTAAACCAGGGTTAAACCAGGACTAAACCAGGATTAAACCAGGGCTAAACCAGAACTAAACTAGGACTAAACCAGGGTTAAACCAGGACTAAACCAGGGTTAAACCAGGACTAAACCAGGATTAAACCAGGGCTAGACCAGAACTAAACTAGGACTAAACCATGACTAAACCATGGCTAAACCAGAAATAAACCAGGGCTAAACTGTGACTATACCAGGGCTAAATCACCACTAAACCAGGACTAAACCAGAGCTAAACCGTGACTAAACCGCGACTAAGCCAGGGCTAAATCAGGACTAAACCAGGACTAAATATTCACATGTGATTAGAGTACCTTTTAATGGTATTGCCTGGATTTGAACCCTCAACTTCATGAATCCACACCAAATCTCCCATCAAGCTTTTTTTTAATCTGATTTGTAAGGGTAGGGTACTTAGTTTTTAGTACTACCATTATTTATAGCACAGTGATTTTAGTACTACTATTTTTAGTATTAGTAATACTTGTAGTAGTGGGTGTTTTTTGTTCCTCCTTTCCCGCTTCTGTCTACTCCCTCTAATTTATGTCTCTAACTTCACACTTTCAGTCATTACCTCATTAAATATTGAACACTTTGGCCACACCCCTTCCATTGTAAACAAACCCCACCCCTTTTTACCTCACCGTCCAATCCCTCACTTTTGTTTATGCATAAGCCCCTCCCCCGGCCCCTCATCGGCCTATCGGCTCCTCCCCCGGCTCCCTGTTCTGTCTACAGCTGTTTGAACAATGTGGTCCCTCTCACTCCTCCTTCAGCGCCCTTCCGTCAGTGTCACTACAGCCTTTTACCACCCAAATTCAATTATACTAGGAAAACATATGTCTTTGGAATTCACAATTTGGAGAATTTGAATTTTTGAGGATAATTTCGTGAGAAGTTTTGATTCGGACTAATGCATCACAACTGGAGCATCTCAATAGTAAAGTAAGTGTTTATAATGGCAATATATGAGAATGGGTACATGCATTTTTATATATATATATATATATATAGCACAGGACTCAAAATGTAAAATAGATTTTCAATGATTACTTGATTTATTGAAGGAATAATGAAGAAATTTTTATTTTTTGAAATCTTTCCCACTAGATTATGGACTTTTAATGCTTTAATGTTTTTGGATTAAAGGATAGTGCAAATGTGGTGTTGATTTTAGAAGATAGTTTGTTTCATCAGATTTTGAATTTGGAATTGTGCGGAATTTCTCATTTTGAATTTAACTCTGAAAAAAACATGTGAATTGTTTTCATTCTGGATTTCAATTGCAGAATTTTTTTTAGTTTAGTCTATTTTGATTTTATTATGACACCAACATTGAATAGTAAATATAGGTAATATATAGGGAATTTAGATTTCAATGTGTGATCAATATTGATCTATTACAAAAAAAAAAGCAATATAGCTGTATTTTCTCTTTTGAAAAATGTCTTTTGCTCAGGTTTGAACTGTTTTTAATCATCCTAATTTAGATGTTTTGATCTTTCTCTGAACCTTCATTTAGTCAAATTTCCTCATTTCAAGTCAGTGCTTCTTGAATCATCGTAATTGTTCAGCAATTTGAAAATACTTTGAAATCAAATGTGACTTTGAAATCACATTTGACTGAAAATATGCTGAGAAAATAAAATGGATTTTGACCATATCTGAAATGTCACTGATCTGATGAAGTCCTAATTGAGGCCTGGTTTAGTTCTTGGTTAGACCTGATATAGTCCTGGTTTAGTCCTTGTTTAGACCTGATGTAGTCCCATTTCCAACTGAGTCCCGGTTTAGTCTTTGGTTAGACCTGATGTAGTCCCAACTGTGCCCATACTTAGATATGAATTCAGTCCTTGTTTAGCCCCTGGTTTAGTTCTTATTTAGACCTGATGTAGTCCTAATTGAGTCCTGGTTTAGTCCTCGCATAGACCTGATGTAGTCCTAATTGAGTCCTGGTTTAGTCCTCGCATTGACCTGATGTAGTCCTAATTGAGTCCTGGTTTAGTCCTCGCATTGACCTGATGTAGTCCTAATTGAGTCCTGGTTTAGTCCTCGCATAGATCTGATGTAGTCCTAATTGAGTCCTGGTTTAGTCCTCGCATAGATCTGATGTAGTCCTAATTGAGTCCTGGTTTAGTCCTCGCATAGACCTGATGTAGTCCTAATTGAGTCCTGGTTTAGTCCTCGCATTGACCTGATGTAGTCCTAATTGAGTCCTGGTTTAGTCCTCGCATAGATCTGATGTAGTAGGGGTGTGAATCTTTCACTCACAAAACGGTTTGATTCGAATCTCGATTCACAGGCTACGATTCGATTCAGGGACGATTCATAAAATTAGTAAACGATCCGGTATGATTCGATTCGATTCGATCCGATCCGGTTTGGTTAATTTCGATTCAATACAAATTGACAACTTTACTCCCAAGTGCTTTAAAGTTATTGAGAAAAAAAAGAGAGAAACAGAAATGAAATTTCAAAATAGTATCCTTTTGTTTATTTAGTGTCCAACAGACAGTACACCAGGCCTACTGAAAAACTGGCAATCCGGTTTGCAAAACTCTGCTCATACTTAAAATACAACACATTCCTTCCCTCAAGCAACACAAAACAATAAGGTTAGATATCAAAAATAAAAAAGACCTTATAAAACAAGCAAGTTGCCTATTAAAGTCAAAAATCAGAATGAATCAGAATTAGTTAGTAATTAGTGCTTCAGTCACTCATGAGTTTCACTAACTGTAAAAGTGTAACATATCACTGACAAGAAGATAGATATTACTAGGCAGTTATAGAAAACACCAGAATGTTAAATCCACTGAATAACTAATACTTTCTCTCCATCTTATAACATTTCCTTAGTCTCCTTTGAGAAAAAATTAATCTGTGTGTGAAGTACATTTCTATACACACAAATCATAAGTAGCCTAAATACAGAAATGCACCAATTCTAATTATACATTGTATTTTCCACACAAAAGTAAATTAGCCAAGTCAATTTTAGCCCAAATCAAATATACATTGCCAATACATAAATGTTGTCTAAATAAATCACCCAATCCACTAACCGTGACAATAAAAACGCTAGTATCATACAATTGTTATGGTCTATAGCTGCCATGGAAACTATCAAGCTGACAGTGAAACATCAGACTGATATCAACGTGACACAACACTGGCACAAAAGTTAACCACGCATAGGAACCATGTCCATAAATAGCGGTAGCGCACCAAATTAATTTAACCATAGCTCAATAAAAACTTAGCTTAGCTTACCGATAGAGTAGATCTCCTGACGAGACGAGGCGGCGGGAAACCCGCCCTCCGCACAATGCGAATTGGGACACGGCTATACAGTGCAAACATTTTGTGATCGCTTCCGCATACAGCCCGCGCCGCTCGCATCATTGGCAGTTAACCAGCCAATAAGCTTCAACTCCAGGTAAGTGAACCACCCACCGTTCGCGAAAGAACGCAAACACACACAGGCGGCTTCTGCGCCATGACAGAGACCGCTCAGGAGCCGAGAACCGATTCTTGGCCGTAAATCCGGTGCATCGGACCTTTCGTAGTGCATTTGGACCGATCCGGGCTCCGCTGATCGGTACACTCAGATCGCAGAGGTCACAGACCGATAACCGATCCAAATCAGTTAATCTTTACACCCCTATGATGTAGTCCTAATTGGGTCCTGGTTTAGTCTTACTTGATTAGACCGTATGTAGTCCTAACTTAGTCTGGGTTTAGTCCTGATGTAGCCCCAACTGAGTCCCGGTTTATTCTTTGCTTAGACCTGATGTAGTCCCAACTGTGCCCATACCTAGATCTGAACTCAGTCCTTGTTTAGTCAGTGTTTAGATCTGATGTAGTCCTAATTGAGTCCTGATTTAGTCCCCACTTAGACCCGATGTAGTCCTAATTGAGTCCTGGTTTAGTCCCCGCTTAGACCTTATGTAGTCCTATTTGAGTCTGGGTTTAGTCCTGATGTAGTCCCAAATGAATCCTGGTTTAGCTCTTGTTTAGGCCCAATGTAGTCCTAATTTAGTCCTGGTTTAGTCCTCGCTTAGCCCTGATGTAGTCCTAACTGAATCCTGGTTTAGTCCTTGCTGAAACCCGATGTAGTCCTGATTGAGTCCTGGTTTAGTCCTTACTTAAAACCGATGTAGTCCTGATTGAATCCTGGTTTAGTTCTTGCTTAAACCCAATGTAGTCCTGATTCAGTCCTGATTTAGTCCTTGTTTAAACCCGATGTAGTCTTGATTGAGTCCTGGTTTAGTCCTCCTTGGTTAGACCTTACGTAGTCCTAACTGAGTCTGGGTTTAGTCCTGATGTAGTCCCAAATGAATCCTGGTTTAGTTATTGTTTAGACCTGATATAGTCCTGGTTGAGTCCTGGTTTAGTCTATTGTAGATTATTGCAATTACTTGTGTCTTTATCTCACTGAAATAATTATCCTGCACTATTTAAACACATTTCACTGGGTCTTTGTTAAATGGTGCTTCAGGCCCACTTTTCTTTTCTCCTTTGTAAAAATGAGTTCTTAATTGTCATGCGTGTTGGATAATTGACTGCAATTAAACCAGACAGGGGCGAGACCAGGACTTAAACAGGACTACAACATCAGAGCAAAACCAGGACTGAATCAGGTCTAAACCAAGACTCTAAAAAGGGTTAAAAGAGAACTAAATCAGGACTTAACCAAGATTAACCCAGGACTTAACCAAGACAGAACTTAAACCAAGACTAAACCAGAACTTAACCAAGACTAAACCCGGACTTAACCAGGACTAAATTAGAACTTAACCAAGAATAAACCTGGACTTAACCAGGAATAAACCAGAACTTAACCAAGGTGTAACCAGGTCTAAACCAGGACTGAATCAGAACTTAACCAAGACTAAACCTGGACTTAACTAGGACTAAACCAGAACTTAACCAAGGCTTAACCAGGTCTAAATCAGGTCTAAAACCGGGACTAAATCAGAACTTAACCAAGACTAAGTCAGGACCAAGACTAAACCAGGACTAAACATTTCTCTTTTAGTCTGTATTATCCATGGGTTTCAGAATGATAGTGATGAATGATGTTGCCGTGGCGATTAACAATAACAAAAATATAGATCTTTTGACTTTGCCAGGACTCTATAAAAGGTACTTTCGTTTAAATTTAATGCAAATGAATTCATTTTAGGCCAGTGTATTTTGCACAGTTCAGTTTTTTCTGTTTCCTCTGTTGCCGTGTGCTTATGTCTCATTTCCCCACTGATAATTTGGTGTAACTTAATTAAAGCAGGATCAGAAACATTTCAGTTCATTTAGCCTTTCCAAATCCTTCTCTCTCTCTCTCTCTCTCTCTCTCTCTCTCTCTCTCTCTCTCTCATTCTCTTTCTCCTTTCTTTCTTTGTTTCTTTCTTCCTCTCTCTTTGTCTCTCTCCTTTCATCTTTCACACCTTAATATTATATAGAAAACATCTCTCTTTTCATCTTTCTCTCTCTCTTTCTCTCTCTTTCTTTTTTCTCTCTTCATCTCTCTCTCTTTCTCTTTCTCTCCCTCTCCCTCTCTTTCTCTTATTCTCTCTCATACTTGAGACTTGAGACTCTCATACTTGACATCTTAATATTTGAAAGCATCTCCTCTCTCCCTCTCTCTGTGTCTTTCTTTCTCCCCCCTTTCTCTCTCTCTCTCCATCCCAGTATGCCTCTTTTTCTCCTCCTCTTTCTCTCCCTTCTCCTCTCTCTCTCTCTTTATCTCTCCTCTCTCTCCTTTCAACTTAAGTCTTAATATTTGATGTTTGAAAACATCTCTCATTTCTCTCTTTGTCCTCTCTCTCTCCTCTCTCTTTCGCTCTCTCCTCTCTCTTTCTCTCTCTCTGTCTCTTTTTCCTTTCTCTCTCTCTCTTTCCCACTCCTCTCTCTTTCTTTCTCTCTCCTCTCTCTTTCCCTCTCTCTTTCTCTCTCTCTCTCTGTCTCTCTCTCTTTCTCTCTCCTCTCTCTCTCTCGCTCCTTTCTCTTTCTTTCTCTCTGTCTTTCTCCTTTCTCTCTCTGTCCTCTCTGTCTCTCTCTCTCCTCTCTCTCTCTCTCTCTCTCTCTGTCTCTCTCTCTCTCCTTTCATCCTTGACGTCTTAATATTTGAAAACCTCTCCTCTGCGGTTTCTAGTGAACATCCAGAAGTGATTGACAGATCTTGTGCAAACGTTTCCAGGATTCATGTTTTGTGTTCCAACTTTAATCAGATCTTGTTCACATGTGTTTCATCCACTGGAGGTTTTAGTCCAAGTGGATTTGAATAAAATGAACAGATTACACAACTCTGGGTGATGATGAGGGTCTGTGGCAAAACCTTTTTTTATCTGGCCGGGTTCTGGGTCAGACTTCTGATCTTTGCATGTCCTGCCTGTTACTGTGGGTTAGGGTTAGGGTTAGGGTTAGGGTTAAGGTGGTGGTTAGACCTGGTTTAAACCTGGTTTAAACCTGGTTTAGACTTGGTTTAGACATGGTTTAGTCCATGTTTAGTCCCGGCTTAGTCCTGGTTTAGTCCTGTTTTAGACTTGGTTTAATCCTAATCCCGGTTCCTAATCCCGGTTCTACTGATCCTAAGCATTTCATTGCATTGTTGACCTTGTGTTGATTCTGCATATGACAAATAAACTATCTTGAATCTTGAATCTTTAATCCTAGTTTAGTTCTGGTTTAGTCTTGGTTTAGTCCTGCATTAGACCTGGTTTAGTCCTAGTTTAAACTTGGTTCAGTCCTGGCTTACTCCTGCATTAGACCTGGTTTAGTCATGGTATAGACTTGGTTTAGATTTGGTTCAGTCCTGGCTTACTCCTGGCTTAGTCCTGGTTTAGTCTTGGTTGAGCCTTGGTTTAGATTTTGTCTAGTCCTGTTTTAAAGACTTGGTTTAGTCCTGGTTTAATCCTGGTTTAGTCTTGGTTTAGTCTTAGTTTAGTCCTGGTTTAGTTCTACATTAGACCTGGTTTAGTCTTGGTATAGACTTGGTTTAGATTTGGTCTAGTCCTGTTTTTGACCTGGTTTAGTCCTGGTTTAATCCTGGTTTAGTCCTGGTTTAGTCTTGGTTTAGATTTGGTCTAGTCCTGTTTTAGACTTGGTTTAGTCCTGGTTAAGTCTTAGTTTAGTACTGCATTAGACCTGGTTTAGTCCTGGTTTAAACTTGGTTCAGTGCTGGCTTACTCCTGGCTTAGTCCTGGTTTAGTCTTGGTTTAGACTTGGTTTAGATTTGGTCTAGTCCTGTTTTAGACCTGGTTTAGTCCTGGTTTAATCCTGGTTTAGTCCTGGTTTAGTCTTGGTTTAGATTTGGTTTAGTCCTGGTTTAGTCCTGCATTACACCTGGTTTAGTCCTGCAGATCCTTCATCCCCACAGCCATCAGACTGTATAATTCTACTATATAGTCCAAACATGCAATATTTTTTTCCATACTCTCCTAGTTACTGTTTTTTTGTTATTATTACTTATTTTATTATTACTTATTTTATTTTATTCTTGTCTGCATGCACTTTCTTTCTTGTTCAAACTGTCTCTGCCTGGAGCTACTGTGGCAAGTAAATGTCTCCTATGTAAGATCAATAAAGTCTTATCTTATCTTAGACCTGGTTTAGTCCTGCATTAGTCCTGGTTTAGTCTTGGTTTAGTCCTGGTTCAGTGGTTGTGGGTTAGACTCCTGATCTCTCAGTGGTCAGTGAGTGGTTAGCCCTGGGTACGGTGGGTCGGTTTCATCGGGTAAGTAAAGTTAATCACATTGTAAACAGGAAGAGCTACATGAATCTAAGGCCGTTTCCCAATTCAGAGACGGCACGCTTGTGAGTGTGCCGTCGGTCTGTCGTCGAGACGGCACACACTCGCTCTGTCCTTAGTGCACTACGTTTCTCACATGGCCGCCTGCGAACTGGAACAGGTCCCGCCTCAGCTCAATGAGCCGGGTGGTCTGCTCCTTGTTCCATAAAGACAAAAATATTATACTATTGCGACTAGTAATACTTGGAATTGGGACATGGCCAATGTTCCCCCTAATTTTTAATGTGTCTGAGCAAACACACACTAACTCCACATCCGAAATGAACCCCCCCGCGCGGCTCGCACTTTGCAGATATAAAAAAAAATGCCCCCGCGGCTGAATAAAAAGCTCTTTCATCCCTGATTTACAGTGCGCTGCACAAGTTTTCTTGTGCGCTGAGAATGTGCGAACAGTGCGCAGCTTAGAGTAAACGCTGGACATGGCGATACTGTAGAATATCCAGCATTACAACAGCAAAGGAAATATAAGTGTAAGGGGGAAAAGCATGTGAACGGTAATACAGGTGCCGTGATCTATGCCGTTACGGCTACCGTCACACATGTTTAGCGTAGTTTATGAAGAGTTTCATGTAGCATAGTTGTAGGTGAGGAGAACCAGTACGTATATTTTATAGTGACGTCGCAACTCTCACTTGTGGATGTCGCTGGCGAGTCGGTCTTTGTAGTCCCGCGCTGTGCATGCTGGGGCTTTTAAGTGTGCGGAGCGTGCATGTTTGCACACTTGGTCCACGCCCCGATTTCCATGGAAACGACGGCGCCGTTCAGAGCTCGTCTTGACGGTGCAGGGGGAAAAAAACGAATGGAACGGCCCTTGTCGCGCCGGATATGACGCATATCCCGTTCCAAGGACGCTAACAAGCGTGCCGTCGGGGAATTGGGAAACGGCCTATGTGACAAACCACGGCGAGGTGTGAAGACGAGCACAGGAGCTACTTTCAGTGCAACACCTCTGACACCCACACTTCCTGTTTGTGGTGATGATGGCCTTACTGTTTTATCAGGACACCATCAGCCGCTCTGTGCTCACTCAAGCTGAAAACTAAAATGTCCAAACTAATAAGATTAGTTTGATGTTTGATTGTTCAGAGTCAGACGGAGTGAGTCAGGGTGTGCTTGTGTTGTGATGTCTTTAAATGCACTATTTTATAATCGTTTCCTCACCAAGAACATATCTGGAGTTGTGTTTTGTTTCATTCACACACGTTTAACACACAAACCCTGCATAATTAGGCTGAGTTCTTCTCTCAAACACTCTGTTCCACCTTGTGATGTCATGTGGTAATACAGGAAGTGTTCAACTGTTTTTTAATCTCCATACACCCTAAAGTAATTTCAGTCCTGGAATTGCCAATCTCTGTTGAAGAAAAGGTAAAAAGTAGCTGTTAACTTGAAAACTACAGCTTCATGACATCAGGTGGAACAGAGGATTTTGAGTTTTGGAGATGTAGACAGACTGAAAATAAAGGATTTCTCAAACACGCAAAACAAAACACAACTCCAGGTTTGTTTGTGTTGAGGTAACACCATTATTACATGGATTAAAACTCACAAAAGTCAATTTTGCGTAATATAGGACTTTTAAATGGGCAAGCAAACCCCGTACAGTCGAGGCTGTTACAATAAATCACTTGTGGTCTGAAATGCTCCAAACGTCTGAACCCAGACTAAACCAGAACTACACCAGGACTAAACCAGAACTACACCAGGACTAATCCAAAAATCAAAACCAAACCAGGACTAAGCCATGGCTGAAACCAGATTAAACCAGAACTACAACAGGACTAAAGCAAACTTAAACCGAACAGAACTAAACCAGGACTAAACCACAACTAAACTAGAACTAAACCAGAGCTAAATCAAAACCAAATCAGGACTAAACCAGAACTACACCAGGACTAAACCAGAACTACACCAGGACTAATCCAGAAATCAAAACCAAACCAGGACTAAGCCATGGCTGAAACCAGATTAAACCAGAACTACAACAGGACCAAATCAAACTTAAACCTAACAGAACTAAACCAGGGCTAAACCAGAACTAAACTAGAACTAAATCAAAACCAAACCAGGACTAAGCCATTGCAAACCAGACTACAACAGGACTAAAGCAAGACTAAACCTAACAGAACTAAACCAGGACTAAACCGGGACTAAACCAGAGCTAAATCAGGACAAAACCAGGACCAAACTAAGACTAAACCACATCTAAACCAGAACCAAACCAATCCTGAACGACGAATGAACCAGGTCTAATCAGGTCTAAACCAGAACCAAACCCGTACTAAACCAGACTTAAAGCTACCTCCAGCTCTTTTGTAATTGGTCTGTAGCCTGTTAGATCACGTGAGCCTTTCTCTCTTGTTAACGGGTGTAAACTCAGAGCCCCGCCTGTCTCATGGTGAAATGAAAAACATATAAAACCCCGGGAATCCGCCCAAACCAAAGCTCCTTCTGCTGACTGAGCTCCTCCTCTCCCCAAGGTCTCACTAACTCCTGCTTTATCCCTCTGTCTGTAGCAACCTTTGTCAAACATCAAATTACTGCATTACCCTCATATCTGTATTTTAGGAGGACATCATTTCAGCCTGACGAAATGTGTTTACGTAATTACAGGTTTGTGTTAGATTATGATTACGTTATATTCTGTTTTCACAGCAAATCATTTTATGTCATATTTTCACGGGTTAGTCCAGTGCATGGCTGTAGCTAGATCTGGTTTAGTCCATTTTTAGATCTTGTTAAGTCCTGGATCAGACCTGGTTTAGCTATCGTTTAGTCCTGGTTTAGACCTGGTTTAGACCTGGTTTAGACCTGGTTTTGTTCTGGGTTAGACCTGGTTTAGCTCTGGTTTAGTTGTGGTTTCGACATGATTTATTGGTTTGTCCTGTTTTATAACTGGTTTAGGTTTAGACCTGGTTTAGACCTGGTTTTGTTCTGGTTTAGTCCTGATTTAGACCTGGTTTAGACCTGGTTTTGTTCTGGGTTAGACCTGGTTTAGGTCTAATTTAGACTTGGTTTATTGGTTTGTCCTGGTTTATTACTGGTTTAGGATTAGACCTGGTTTAGACCTGGCTTTGTTCTGGGTTAGACCTGGTTTAGACCTGGCTTTGTTCAGGGTTAGGCCTGGTTTAGACCTGGTTTTGTTCTGGGTTAGACCTCGATTAGCTCTGGTTTAGTTGTGGTTTCGACTTGATTTATTGGTTTGTCCTGGTTTATAACTGGTTTAGGTTTAAACCTGGTTTAAACCTGGTTTAGACCTGGTTTAGACTTGGTTTATTTGGTTGTCCTCGTTTATTACTGGTTTAGGTTTAGGCCTGGTTTAGATCTGGTTTAGTCCTGGTTTAGACCTGGTTTAGACTTGGTTTATTTGGTTGTCCTCGTTTATTACTGGTTTAGGTTTAGGCCTCGTTTAGACCTGGTTTAGTCCTGATTTAGATCTGGTTTTGTTTTGGGCTAGACCTGGTTTAGGTCTAATTTAGACTTGGTTTATTGGTTTGTCCTGGTTTATATCTGGTTTAGGCTTAGACCTGGTTTAGACCTGGTTTAGTTCTGGTTTAGATGTGGTCCCAAACCTGGTTTAGTTTGTGGTTTAGTCCTGGTCCTGCCTTGTGGAGGTTAAATGTTAATGATGCTGTGGTTGCCACGGTGATGATGGGATAAATCATGTGACCTGCCTCCCATAGGTCACGTGATCAAACCCTCCCCAGGATTAACCCCTGCACCCATGACCCCTGACCTCTGCGACCTTCTGCGACCTTTAGGCACACAGCAGGATCCACAGAACAAAACCCACTTCACAATTCACAAACATGTATAATTTATCAGCTCAATGCGGCTCTGATGGTTCAAGGGTCTGGTTTGCATCTAATTCTAATCCAGACTTAAATGGAATAATAAAAGTGAAAACGCCACTAAACTAACATACTGACAAAATCAATATGCCAGTAAATAACAAAATCATAACACTATAAATAAATAACAAAATAATCAGCTACTGCTTTGATATTTCATATGCTGTCAATCTTTTGTGGAACTTTTTACTATTACAACTACTAAAATTACTACAACTGTTACTATTCAGAGTTTATTGAACACAAGTTTTTGATTTAAATATTGCTAATATCATACAATTACAAGACCTGTTCTGTGAGTTCTGATTGGCTGTAGGTGCTGGGGTTTATGTCGTGACCGTTCAGATCAGAAACAGGCATTTTAAACCAACTGGATTTGAACATTAAAATTGGGGCATCTCAAATAAGAAACTGCTTTCTGATTGGATAATCGTTTTGAACTAAAACACCAAACTATCACATGATGTTCAGCAACTTGGCCATTATGTCCAATGTTTTTTTAATAAAGAATAAATCAGCATTACAGTTGTTACAGCCATATTAGATTCGAACTTATATCTGGGGATTATCACATAAGTTTATAAAATTTAAAATCAAAATCTTACATACTTTTAAATACAGTTTTAAAATACATTATTGAAAGACATACTAGCATTTTTTCGTACATATTTTTTTATATATTTGACTTCAGTGCCCTCTAAAATACTATTAATGTTGCCATCAACCAAATCATTTCTCTTATTATGCTGTTTATCTCTGGTTAGAGTGTAAGGCTGCGTCCCATTTCTCTGTCTTACCCCTTCGTCTTACCCCTATCCCTTGGTTTTGCGCGTTCATGTGAGGGCAAGTGGTGTCCTGATTCTAATTTTGATCAAGGGCTCGGGCCACAACCGAGGGCTACATACCCCTTGAAACGAAGTAAGCTCTCGACCAGACTTGGAACGAAGGGGTACGTCTACAAGCTCAGGCAGGTTTTGGGATCAGGATGGCAGCGTCACATCGACCAGCCAAGGAGTCTCATAAATGTATTTTCAGCAGTTGTAATTATCGATTAACAGTTTAGCAGGTTTACAATTATGACGCTTATGTTCTACGTTACTTTTAGTGAACTGTTGTTGCGGTTTTAATTGTAGTGATGTCTGTTTAGCCGACGTTATCGTTTTCATCGAACTTTCATGCATAAACAAGCTAGTTTTTTTGTCGAGCTGAGGTACCCGATAATCCTTGACATTTGTTTACGTTTGTTTGCGTCAGTTGTTGTCGCCTCTGTAGACGTAGCAGCTCAGGTAGAGGCGAGGGATGATGACGCAAACGGTAATCGAGTGTCGTCCCATTTCTTAGAGGAACATTCGTACCCCTGGCCCTCTCAGCTCGTTATCGAGGGGGAAGACAAAGACGTAGATAAAGGCATAGGGGAAGGGCAAGGGGTAAGACAGAGTAATGTAATCTCATTTACAATTCATGGCCTTAGTAACTGATACAATGCAAGTAAATGAAGAGACACTCAGATCCCAACACAGACTATATTTTTCATTCTAAACTGATTTGTTGAGTGTGGTCATCATTTACACATGGTTAGATGTTTTCAAGATGAAGACAGAAGGTCGAAGATGTGGACTTAGTCAATAGCTGTAAATGGGACTCACTGTTCATAATGTGTTTTTGTAAGTTCCTGCTGTCCCTCAGATCAGAAATTACCATCTTTAATCACGTGGAGTGTTTTGCAGTTTGTAAAAGACGTGACTCTGAACCCAATTAGAACAAAATCTGGAAACACGCTGAAAAGATGGAGATGTCAAATTAATTACTGCGAGAAGGAAGATAGGTATGATGGCAAATTAAAAATTCAAGTAAAAGTGGGAGTCAACACCTAAACGTCAACCACATTTCAAATAGAGCTGCTAAACTGGGAAGTACCTAACTAAGACTAAAGGAGAGCGTGAGGTGGAGAACTGTTTTATAGAAGTGAAAAAAGTGGATTTAGGGTTTAGTTCCACTTTAACTCTTGGTTTGGACAAACTGTAGTCCTGGTGTACACATAGTTTATTGGTTTTGGTTCAGACCTTCAGACCACTTAATCCTTGCGTAGTCGTGATTTCGACTATGGCAATAATATCGGAGACCATCGCAAAAAATCGAAGTGCAAGTCTCTGTGCTTTAATGAAGAGTTATGGTTATTTTAATGTCTTTTTTGTGCCTTGAATTACTAAAAACAAGGGGAACTACATAGATCCTTTGGTGTTGTCAGTGCAAACTACACGAATGAAGAAATAACGGTTGTTAAGCACTTTTAAATCTTAATTCTTTGTATTATGACAGTACCAAAGGTTTTTCAAAGCTTTTAAAAGGAAAAAAAAAATCATAACAAATATCGAACTGTGAAATGCATATCGTGAAAATATCATATCGTAGGATTTTTATATCGTTACATCCTTATGGTTCATACCTGCTTAGCTGGGTTAGACCTTGTTTCATCCTGGTCACTTGGTTTAGTCCCAGTGTAGTCCTTGTGTAGTCCTGGTGTAGTTCTTGTGTAGTCCTGGTGTAGTCCTTGTGTAGTCCTGGTGTAGTTCTTGTGTAGTCCTGGTGTAGTTCTTGTTTATTCCTGGTGTAGTTCTTGTGTAATCCTGGTGTAGTTCTTGTTTATTCCTGGTGTAGTCCTTGTTTAGTTCTGGTGTAGTCCTTGTTTAGTCCTTGTGTAATCCTGGTGTAGTTCTTGTTTATTCCTGGTGTAGTTCTTAGGTAATCCTGGTGTAGTTCTAGTTTAGTCCTGGTGTAGTTCTTGTTTAGTCCTGGTGTAGTCTTTGTTTAGTTCTGTTGTAGTCCTTGTGTAGTCCTGGTGTAGTTCTTGTTTAGTCCTGGTGTAGTCCTTGTTTACTCCTGGTGTAGTCCTTGTTTACTCCTGGTGTAGTCCTTGTTTACTCCTGGTGTAGTCCTTGTTTAGTCCTGGTGTAGTCCTTGTTTACTCCTGGTGTAGTTCTTGTTTACTCCTGGTGTAGTCCTTGTTTAGTCCTGGTGTAGTCCTTGTTTAGTCCTGGTGTGGTCCTTGTTTAGTCCTGGTGTAGTCCTTGTTTAGTCCTGGTGTGGTCCTTGTTTAGTCCTGGTGTAGTCCTTGTTTAGTCCTGGTGTGGTCCTTGTTTAGTCCTGGTGTAGTCCTTGTTTAGTCCTGGTGTAGTCCTTGTTTAGTCCTGGTGTAGTCCTTGTTTAGTCCTGGTGTAGTCCTTGTTTAGTCCTGGTGTGGTCCTTGTTTAGTCCTGGTGTAGTCCTTGTTTAATCCTGGTGTAGTCCTTGTTTAGTCCTGGTGTAGTTCTTGTTTACTCCTGGTGTAGTCCTTGTTTAGTACTGGTGTAGTCCTTGTTTAGTCCTGGTGTAGTCCTTGTTTAGTCCTGGTGTAGTTCTTGTTTACTCCTGGTGTAGTCCTTGTTTAGTCCTGGTGTAGTCCTTGTTTAGTCCTGGTGTGGTCCTTGTTTAGTCCTGGTGTGGTCCTTGTTTAGTCCTGGTGTAGTCCTTGTTTAGTCCTGGTGTGGTCCTTGTTTAGTCCTGGTGTAGTCCTTGTTTAATCCTGGTGTAGTCCTTGTTTAGTCCTGGTGTAGTTCTTGTTTACTCCTGGTGTAGTCCTTGTTTAGTACTGGTGTAGTCCTTGTTTAGTCCTGGTGTAGTCCTTGTTTAGTCCTGGTGTAGTTCTTGTTTACTCCTGGTGTAGTCCTTGTTTAGTCCTGGTGTAGTCCTTGTTTAGTCCTGGTGTAGTCCTTGTTTAGTCCTGGTGTGGTCCTTGTTTAGTCCTGGTGTAGTCCTTGTTTAGTCCTGGTGTGGTCCTTGTTTAGTCCTGGTGTAGTCCTTGTTTAATCCTGGTGTAGTCCTTGTTTAGTCCTGGTGTAGTTCTTGTTTACTCCTGGGGGGTATTCCACGAAAGCTACTAAGCGCAAAGCCCGGCTTTGTTCGTCAGTTGGCGCTAGGTTAAGTGAGAGTTCGGTTCCACGACGCTCGCTAAACTTAGTTCCCGCTGAGTTACTGGGGCAACATGGTCTTAGCAGATAGTCTGGTCGGGGGGAGGCTAAGTTGTGTCTTACTTAGGCCGTGTCGCAGAGAATACGTACCTGACGTAAACAGAGTGTCAAACACACCGTTCCGCACACCTCCCCGCATGAGTATCTGTGTGGTCCGAAAACAACATCAACAAAAAAACAAATTACCTTACGTTCTCGGTTCTTGACAATTCTCCGGTAATCTAAACATATGCTTTTCAACCGCTGTCTTTACGACATTAACATATAGAAGAATTCCGGCGGGATCTCTGAGAATATCTGTGGTCGAGTGGTTATGTGCTTTGACTATCGCATGGGCGGGCCGGGTTCGATTCCCGCTGTTCCGCTATTGATGCCCACGTCAAATTTCAGTTAAATTTTCACGCATTTATATTTGCAACATATTACAGAAATTGAAATGAATTTAACCTACAATTACTGTTATCATCACATAACTTATATCAGTTAGTCCTAACATCACTCCCACGTGACGACATTGCCACTTTATATTTTATGTGACATCTCTATCAAAGAATACAGTTACAGGTAAACCTTTACTTTTAAAACAAAATGTAGCCAAATAACAGGCACACTCCATGATGCAACATTTCAATGATTCAACAAATTTGCTTAAGAGATGCTGTGCAAGCCTTTTTAATGAAATCCTATTTATCAATTTCCATCAATAGGCATAAAACAATAAAAGACATTAGGTATGACATTCTGGTGTGAGGCCACTGCTGGAGGACTGCTGAGGGTCAGGCAAGGCACTGCTGGAGGACTGCTGAGGAGGGTCCAAGTGTACGCCATCTTCAGTAACTTGAATATACTCTTCAGGAGAACTCGCAGGAAGGATCTTTGATGGGGTCCCTCCTTCAATTACCTCCACCAGTGGGCGACCCCGGTTTAGGGCCAGTGCCAGCTCCTATGCAGGTGAAAGGTTTTGAGGGGGGCTCCCACCTCCTGTGGCTTGGTAGCTACTGTTCATTTTAAATTAAATTAAGGGACCATTTCAACAGTATTACTAATTTCACTGAATAATAATATTAATATTAGCCTACTTACCACTCTGCAAAATGTTATTATGCTTTGTCTTTACCTGCAAAACACTCCTCTACACATTATTCCTGCTCAAAGACAAGATAACACAATTTAACGTATTAGTTGGAGCAAATACTTTTACATAGTAAAAATAAATTTCAACTGACAAGACTCCTATACAAATATATAATAATTATGCCATCAACTGCCTACCATGAGAATCGAACTCACAATCCCCTGCACCCCAGACGGTAACTTTACCCTTGCGCCACAAATCAAGCGTTGACGTCAAAGGTGAAAAACAGACTTTAAAAACTCAATGTCCCGCACTGTTATAGGACTTGCGTATTTAAGCGTTCAGCGATCTTCTGCCACGCCATGTCTCTGGTCTTGGTTATTGCAAATGTGTTGTAGAGTTCCAAAAGCAACTTCTGTTCTGATGCACTGAAATAATCTGCCCGAATCTTCCACATGATCGCGTTTTCGACAGTCGCTTGTTCAGGGCTTCTTATTTACCCCGTGCACGCGTCTAGGCCCGGCCTGATTAGGCCTGACTGGGCTTAGCTCTGACTAGGCGCAGCTGAAACGCGTTTGTGGAACGGGTTCAAGCTTTTGTCTAAGTTGTGTCTCAGCCAGGCGAGAACTTAGCACTTAGTCGCGGCTAAGTTTAGCCACGTTCGTGGAATACCCCCCTGGTGTAGTCCTTGTTTAGTACTGGTGTAGTCCTTGTTTAGTCCTGGTGTAGTCCTTGTTTAGTCCTGGTGTAGTTCTGGTTTAGTCCTAATTTAGATCTGGTTTAATCTTGGTTAAAGGTGTACTGTATATTTTAGAATTTTAAAAAAATCACAAGTTAAATGCCACACTGTGAAACATTCAAGATTCAAGATTGTTTATTTGTCATATGCAGAATCAACACAAGGTCAACAATTCAATGAAATGCTTAGGATCAGAAGAACAGCTGACTCGCTAAGATAGTCAGAAGTACTAATAACATGCAATAATAGTACATGGTAAAAAAAAGTGTTGCAAAAGTGCAGGGGAAGAAGTAAACAATATAATAAAAATATAATAAAATACAAAACAATATCATAAAATATTATAGACAAAGCAATAACTTCTCTATGGAGATGAGCTGGTGACCCTTTACCAGAAATGTTACATAATGTACTCTAAGTCCTGGCTTAGACCTGGTTTAGTTGTAGTTTAGACCTTGTTTAGACCTGGTTTAGTCCTAGTTAAGTTCTAGTTTCGTTCTGTATTTTAGCAGTTTTTGACAGCAAACATCATTGTTCCAGATGTGTTGGAACAAAGCAGAGCTGATGGTTGAGGTTAAACTTCAGTCTCCATGGCGTATTTACTTCGATATGCAGTACTTTATATGCAGTACTCTAGTGCTGCTGTACTTCCAACTGTGTTTTGACTGAAGTACAGAATCAAAGTCGTCAGATTGTAAATATTTGATGAACTATGATCAGTATGCACAGAGTACTCTTCAAACCAGCCTCAGACCACTGTACTGTACCAACATACTGTATACTGTAAAACATGATATTATTGCTGCTGCTATACTTCAGTCACTACTAGTTTGCAGTGACATCAAGCTGGGGGTGTTCTACATGCATCTCTCCATGTTGACACAGTGCACACATTAGCAAACACTCAAAAAAGTTGTTAGGACGTCTGAAAATTCAAATACAAAATAGAAAATTGATTGAAACAACACATTTTCAGGAACTTGTGATCAAGATGAGCCTTCCTGGTCCTTTTTAGATGTTTGACTTTCCTCAAAAAAGGTGAGAGTGACTAACTGAAAAACTGGTGACTAGTGCTAACAAGTGATGTTTAAGAGACTTGTTAAACATCACAAATCAGCTCACTTAGGCTGCATTTCTCTGTCTTACCCCTTCGTCTTACCCCTACCCCTTGGTTTTGTGCGTTCATGTGAGGGCAAGGGGTGTCCTTATTCTAATTTTGATCAAGGGCTCGGGCCACGACCGAGGGCTACATACCCCTTGAAATGAAGTAAGCTCTCGACCAGACTTGAAACGAAGGGGTACGCCTACAAGCTCAGGCAGGTTTTGGGATCAGGATGGCAGCGTCACATCGACCAGCCAACGAGTCTCATAAATGTATTTTCAGCAGTTGTAATTATCGATTAACTGTTTAGCAGGTTTACAATTATGACGCTTATGTTCTACGTTACTTTTAGTGAATTGTTGTTGTGGTTTTAATTGTAGTGATGTCTGTTTAGCCGACGTTATTGTTTTCATCAAACTTTCATGTATAAACAAGCTAGTTTTTTTGTCGAGGTACCCAATAATCCTTGACATTTTTTACGTTTGTTTGCGTCAGTTGTTGTTGTCTCTGTAGACGTAGCAGCCAGGTAGAGGCAAGGGATGATGACGCAAACGGTTATCGAGTGGTGTCCCATTTCTTAGGGGAACATTCGTACCCCGAGCCCTTTCAGCTCGGTATCGAGGGGGAAGACAAAGACGTAGATAAAGGGGAAGGGGAAGGGGTAAGACAGAGTAATAGGACGCAGCCTTAGTTGTAGTTCCAATTATGTCAGTTCTTTCTAGTCAGATTGTGTTAAAATAAAGTTCAACTATAACAGAGCATGCCTACAGTAAGCATCAATCACACCCGCAGGGAATGTTGATGACGTCAGCTGCAAAGAATCAATAAAAAGTTGTCTTATATTGTACTACTCCCACTACTACTGTCAAGTTACTGCAAGTACAACTAATACAATACTCCCTCCACTCCATTTCCTGATATAAAGAAACGTGTTAAATTAAATGAAGAAGAGCGTGAACTTTAGTAGAGTTAAGTTGATTACACTTCCATTGTGTGAGTGAAGTGGAGGTTAATGCGTTTGAACCAAAGGAGCTGTCCGCTTTAATTAAACGGGATGTTTGTGAAATTAACTGTCACTGAACTTGTTTCCAAAATAGCTCTCATAAACTTTATTTTTTTCAAGGATTAATGTACATTATCAGTATATTTTTAATGTCATAACTTCTGCTTCATCTCAGAGTCTACGCAAAACACTAAGGCTACGTTCAGACTGCAGCCTGAAGTGACCCGAATCCAATTTTTTCGCCCTATGCGACCTGTATCTGATACAGATCCGATCCGATTTTTTCAAATGCGACCCAGGCCACTTGGATATGTGGTCCTAAAACCGATCTTTTGACATGCGACTTCAGTCTGAACCATGTTTCTTCACACAAGAGTGGTACAAGTAAGAATTCACAAGTGTACACAAAAGTTTTTCTTGTCATATGAAAATTGTGTATGAAGTCAATGAACCAGCGAAGCACATAATAATCCCACCACTCTTAGCTGTGACTCCGCACCCACACGTTCCTTTCTACGGACGTTGCTGCCACTGCCCCACAAAACGCCATGACCAAAAACCTTGTCCTTCTCCTTCTCAATCTCCTCCTTAAAACAGACAAATCTGGCTCTGGCAACAGCAACTTTAAAATCTCCAGGCGCGCAATGGTAGTGTCCATGTTTAGGCGACTTCCGTAAACACTGAGCACGCTCGCTGCATGTGACCTCGTCGTGTCCTCCAAGGCGCATGTGGGACACTTTTGGGGCGTTTAAAGTTCACACTGGAGATCACATACAAGTCGCATTTAATTGGAAATGTGAACGACCTCACAAAAAAATCGGATTTCACCAAAAAATCCAAATTGAGCTTTAAGCCCTGCAGTGTGAACGTAGCCTAAATCAGCTAAATCATTCACACGGAGCCTGACAAGGACTGACCAAAAGAAAGAGTAGATGAAATGCGGAAAGAAATATTAAAGTTGCATTGTGTAACTTTGCTGGTGAGAGGTCTTGCCTGTTTCTCTCCTTGGTGATGTAATTGTTCTCCGTGGATGTTTCACAGTATGGCATTAAACTTCTCTATCTTCCATTGTGTTATTATTGACAAACCTGCATTCATACTGTGAGTGGACTCGCCTTTCCACACATCTGATCAGTAACTTCATGCTTGTCTCCATAGAGTATATATATATATATTTTAATGCCATACTGTGGAACATCCTATACAGACCATACAGACCACCATTTTCGAAGACCCTTCACCAGAAAGGGCTGAACAATTTGGGGAAAATATCAAATTGGGGCTTTTCCTGTCGTATGTGGAATTGTAAGATTTGCACATTTTGATTTCTGATTCTGTTCAAAGTTCACATTTTAAACACATCCAGAAGAAGAATTGTCAAAAAGACTGAAATATGTGCCTGGCCACGGAAAAAACCAGACACAATTCGTCCCAGAGGTGTTCTGAGTTATTGACAGATTCTGAAAATGTAGATTCTAAGCTTTCCAACGATGCCTTACACATGGAAATCTGAGAACATTTGAAGAATTTGTGGCCATTTGAAAGCAGCACATTCTGAAATTGACGAGCTGAGAAAAGCTCCTCTAAAGATTCTCTTGTCCAGGCCTTCAGAGCTCATTTGCATGACATTAAGCTAAGCCCTCCCCCATCACTGACATCACTGTGGTGTTTACATTCAGGAAAGGCCAGAATTAGAAGGTACTTTGTTAAAATGGAAATGCTTTTATAACAAAAAGTCCATATGGTGATTTATACACGCCCCGTTTCTTTCCGAAAAACAAGCCAAGTTGAAATACAAAATGTACATGGAGTGGCTTCTTCATGATCTCAACTAGCACATTCTGCAAAAAACAAAAATCACAAATTTTGAAAAAAAAAACCAACATAAAACTTTAAACGTGATTTTCTCAGTTTCACAAATGCTGACATGTAGCGGGTTTTGTCGTGGCAGGTCACATATGAACTGACAAAAATACAAAAATCACATTTCGGAACATCTTTGTACAGGGTTAGCAGTTTTTATGCAGAGATTTTTTGTTTGTGGAAATGATGGCACTTCCCCATTGAATCGGTGTCCATTTTTTCATTTTCTATTTTTAATAATTCCTGGACTTAAAAAGCTCATATTATGCTATTTTCTCATCTGTTATAATTTCCTCATCACAAACACACATGGAGAAAACATGTGATTATACAGAAAGTACTCCTTGAAACATTTGGATGATTTCAGACTTGGAATTGCCAATCTCTTCTGGGAAAAAAAGGTAGAACAGAGCATTTTGAGCTTTGGAGATGTAGACCGACTAATAATAAAGGATTACTCAAACATGTGAATGAAAAAACACAACTCCAGGCATGTTTTTTGTGGCGGTAACATCATTATAGCATGACTAACAGCTCACAAGAGTCACTTTTGCGTAATACAGGGCCTTTAAATGACTTGCATATGTCAGTTTTCTTCTTTATTGTTCAGTAATGAGGACGGCATCTTTATTTAGCAAATGACTTCAGAAAAAGACACTCGGCACACCCAGAAGTGGATAGCAGACTTCTCTTTTCTTGTGTATTCGTGTCTTTCCTGTCCGCCTCATTGTCCTGTGTGTGAATGCCTCAGATCTGTTGAATCAGGGGAAGTCTTGTGTCTGTGTGCTGGTCCTGATAATCTGGATTAGAATCTGGATTAGGGGTTGTCATGTAAACAGATGTAAACAGAGTGGAGAATTAGACCGGTCTAATCTGTATATCACTAGAACAACTGAAAAAGGTTCACAGTCCGAATTAACTGTAATTGTTTATGTAAAACTGTGACAAAATGTGCAGATACCAATACCGACATCTGGGTTATAAAGTTGAATTAATGATTAATTAAAGGTCCTATATTACACAAAGTTGACTCTTGTGACCTTTAAGCCATGTTATAATGCTGTTACCTCATCAAAAACACGCCCGGAGTTGCGTTTTGTTTCATTCACACATGTTTGACTAGCTCTTTATTCTTAGTTTGTCTACATCTCCAAAGCTCCAAATGCTCTAAACTTTTATGAATCGTCTGCCCATCTCTAAACATCCTCATAGCGATGAATGTTTAAGATCACAAACTACAAAGTGGCAGGTTTTGTTCTTCTTGTGTTTGTATGAGTTTTGTCCAGTTTTTATACCAAATGAGTGACACATACAGCTCTGGGGAAAAAAAAGACCACTGCATTTTTTTTCTGAAATCAGCATCTCTACATGTATTACAGCCATTCCATTCCAGCGTCTGTTGAATTCCAACACAAACACAAAGCTGAGCTACTTCAGTTCTTGCACCTGGAGTGGAATAAAGTCACCCAAGAACAATGTGAAAGACTTGTGGAGAGCATGCCAAGACGCATGAAAGCTGTGATTAAAAATAAGGGTTATTGCACCAAATATTGATTTCTGAACTCTTCTTAAGTGTAAACATTAGTATTATGTTGTTTTAAAATGAATTTGATCTTGTTTCTTTGGATTGTTTGAGGTCTGAAAACATTTTTTGTTATTTTGACCATTTGTCATTTTCTGCAAATAAATGCTCTAAACGATAATATTTTTATTCGGAATTTGGGGGGAAATGTTGTCAGTAGTTTAAAGACTCAAACAAAAATGTTCCTTTTACCCAAACACATACCTATAAGTAGTAAAATCAGAAAAACTGATCATTTTGCAGTGGTCTCTTATTTTTTTCCAGAGCTGTTTCTATCTTATTGACAAATTTAATCTTAGTAATAGGTACAGAATGGGTCAAATGCAGAGAATAAAAAAAAAACAACAACTAAGTATTATTAATTATTATTATTAGCTAGATGTTATTTATTGTTTATTCTAAATAGAATAAACTTATTTATTAGAATTAATTGAATTGATTGCTTAATTGACTGGTAGTAGTAGTAGTAGTAGTAGTAGTAGTAGTAGTAGTAGTAGTAGTAGTAGTAGTAGTCGTCTTAAAGGTGCATTGTGTAACTTCCTCTGGTGGAGAGTCCATTAAATACTTTTCTCCATGGATGAAGAGTCCCTCAGTCGTCCAGGTAGAATCCATGATAAAAGAAGAAATTCAATTTGTCAACTGGACAAAGTTTGTTTGGTCGAAAACGTTTCGCCGCTCATCCGAGAGGCTTCGTCAGCTCTAATTAGAATGCTGGTAAGACACTTGCTTATATCAGGGCCAGAGGTGTGAAAAACAGTTGTTGTAGGGATGAATAGGGATGGTAATCTAGACGCCAGAGAAACAAAAGACTGGAACCAATGAGATAGTTTTGTAAAGTAGTTAGCTAGTTAGCTCCTCCCTGCAGCAAGATATACAGTAAGCAAGTGTCTTACAGCATTCTAATTAGAGCTGACGAAGCCTCTCGGATGAGCGGCAAAACGTTTTCAACCAAACAAACTTTGTCCAGTTGACAAATTGAATTTCTTCTTTTATCATCTTTTCTCCATGGAGACATTATTGCTCTCTTTGGAAGGATATTACTGTAAACCTTTTTATCTCCATGGAGGCCAAACCAGATCAAGTTACGGGTCAGATCTGTGGAGAGGCAACCCACTCACAGTCAGAATTCCTGTTTTTCTAGGTATTTTTTGAGTTATAAAACCAACTGTAATTGAATAAATGTAACTTTGAGCTGTTTAATGTCATACTGTGGAACATTCCAGGCCGAGCAATGGCATCTCCATAGAAACAAGCAGACAAGTTACACAATGCACCTGTAAGTCATGTATAGAATAATCTTTGATTTTTTTCCTACTTATTTAAAACATTTTCTTGATATGATTTAGCGAGCGTTATTGTTTTGTTTAGTATTGAACAGGAAATGTTAAAAGTATGAGAGAGGTGTGGTTGACTCTAAGGTGTGTCTCTCTCTTCTCTTTTGTCCCTGTATGTTTGCTGTAGTTCTTTGTCTACACTAGATTCTTCTTCTTGCTCATAAATATGTGACGTGAGCTCCTCTGGGATCAAACACACTTCACTTCACACACAAAAGAGCCAGAGAAGAAGAGGAGGAGAGGAGGACAGGGAGGAAAGTAGCCATAAGGACAAAGAATGACAGTATAATAGCTCCTAGTTAGCGCGCGAGGCAAGCACTGGAGCGCCAACTAGAGGTCAAAAACTGCAATACAACAAGTAAATAAAAACTCTCTGGCAGATGGTCCAACACCTGCTTTTCCCCTATGGAGATGCTGTTATGTTGCCTACAGTCTGGTATTAAACATTTCTATCTCCATGGAGACAAGCAGCAGGCCAAGTTACAGGTCAGATCTGTGGAGAGGTAACCCCGCTCACAGAATGCATGTGTTTTACAGATGAAATTGAGTTAATGCAAGATTTTTTTTTTTTTTAATGCCATACAGTGGAACATTCCAGGCAAATACACAAACAAGTGGCGGGGAAGGGGGGTTAAGTGTCTTGCCCAAGGACACAACAAAAGCATTCATCTGCGGGAGATGGAATTACACCACCAACCATCGGGTCAGTCAATCAATCAATCAAAACATTAGCAACAGAAAAAAAAATACTCAAAAAATCATTCAAAAAATATTATTAATGATCCCATGACATGGTTCCCTAATACTGTAAATGAATCCTTCTTCAAAATCAACACTCAGTGCATGAGAAACAGAGATAAGATGAGAAAGAGTCATAAATATCTCTCTCAAACACTTTATTCTGGGCGTTGTTGCTTGAATGCAAATGAGGAGAAAAGAGCTGGCCTATAGTAGAGGGTGGGGGCGTGGCCAAACTCTCCGCTCTGAGCTCTGAGCCCTCAGCTGATCCATTTCCTTGTTTTTGCACGGGGGGGAGAGATTTGAAGCGTTCCATTGAAAAATAAACACATTTCCACAGAAAATAAAATTAAACCACTGCTGTTCAAAGGTCCAGAGGCTCAGATAAAGGACTTCCGAGCCTAGAAACACTCGGACGTGCCTCCAGGCAAATAAAAAACAGCATTTCACATTGCCTAGCGCATTCGCAGTCCAAACTCTCTGGGCGTGATTTACAGAGACGCTGAGTACAGACAGACGGGGGTGGAACTGCATTTGCATTTCTTTTTTCGATCTGACGTCAATAAGGTGCCTTGTTCAAAATCGCCCGTTTGAGCTCCGATTTTTTGTAACGCAGAAAAGGATCGCAAATGCTCAGTTTAGACATTTCGCAACTTTTAACCATGGGGGGGGGGGGCTAAACAGGGTAGGGGAGCTCACATTAACGTTCAAAAACCTCAGAAAGTGAAAATTTCATGCCATGGGACCTTTAAAAGCTCTTTCTATTAGTGGAAAAAAAAAATATCCATTCATCCATTTTCTTCTGCTTAATCCGTGGTCCGGGTCACGGTGGCAACAGTCCAAACAGATCTGCCGCCCAGATCACACTGCACCAGCCCCATGGATCTTCCTGCGGGTGGAGGGTCCGCGGGAGCACGGCCCCACGTCGCTCCTTCGGGCAACCGGCCTTCATGTATTTCTTGTCATGGGGGCTACCAGTGTCCACAGACACTGGGGCCGAGGTGGGTTAAGTGTCTTGCCCAAGAACACAACGGCAGCAATCATCTGTGGGAGCTGGAATTGTACCGCCGACCTGTGAGTCAGTGGATCTGACCACTCAACGAACTGAGCTACTGCCGCCCCCCAAAAAATAAATACAAATAAAAATAAATACAACAGCCCTCACTTATTCACACACAACGTTCATAACAATGTGTCTTGCCCAAGGACACACCAGCATAGTACGATACAATGCAAAATTCATTTGAGCAGTATTACCACCTGTGAAACACTCTACTTACACCTTATTTAATCCTACCTGTACATTTTATTATATTTTATTACATATTTTTGTTATATTGTTTACCTTTTTCCCTTGTATTTTTATTCCATGCTATTAGTACTTCTCGACTATCTTAGCGAGTCAACGGGTTCTTCTGATCCTAAACATTTCATTGCATTGTTGACCTTGTGTTGTTCTTGCATATTACAAATAAACAATCTTGAATCTTGAATCTAGTGCTCTAGAGTCAGAGTTGGAACTAAACCGGCAATCTTACTGTTACAGTGACCAGTGTATCATCCCGAGGACTGTTTGTAGCTGAAGTTTCATTGGAATATGATACTGTTCAATGATTCACACCAGCCAGCAAGATGTTTTCCATATTAATAATGTGACAAACATCTTCACGGTCTGGTTAAACACATTTGAAAGACTCGTATAAGCCCCTCCCTCTGGTTTCTGTGGTGAGATCTGGCCTGGGATCAGTTCTGTAAAAGTGAGTGCAATGCCTTACTCAACAGTCTTTATTAACAGTCTTTTAGAAGGAAAGACAAAAATAAACCTCTGTTCCACTACCACTACTGTTACTGCTACAGCTACTGCAAACTGCTATTATTACTAAAACTTTACCTTTTGATCAGAGGGGAAGGTAGGTGGCTCAAATTCGTTCTGCCTTTGTGTCCTTGAGCATTTAGTTTGGTACTGATATACTGTATGTGTGTCCAAAAGTCCAAAAGTACAATGTTTAATTACAATTTTTAGATACTATCTGTGCTTTACTTAAGTACATTTTACAGTGGATACTTTTTGTTTTCAACTCCTCTACATTTTAAACCTGGACTGAAAAGTAAAAAGTACTTTTCTTTATGGTTTGAGAGCTGCTGAAATGGCTGAAACTTATTTTTAGCACATTTAATTTGAGTAATGTCCCAACTTTGAGCAAACCAAATACACAAATGCACAAATACAGACAGAAATTTTAAGAAATCAACTTAAAATCAGCAAAATTCTTTATCAAAAGCACTACATTTTGGTGCTTTAATTGTTCTAAAAATCTCAAATTTCAAAATACTTTTTAAACAGGTACAATACATTTACTTACCGTATTTTCACGACCATAAGGCGCACCTAAAAGTCTTAAATTTTCTCGAAAATGTATGCTGCGCCCTATGGTGCGGTGCGCCTTTTGTGTTGTTGTGAGACGCGGACGTAGTAGAAGACAAGGGGCGTGGCGTGAACGTGCGGACGTGAGCGAAGACAGACCCCGAATAGTCATCGTTAAGGCTAATGAAAAGGGCTGGATGGATGAGGACAAAATGAAAGAGTGGCTGAATGAGGTGTATGTGAAGAGACCAGGCGGTTTTTTCCACGCGTCACCGTCCCTGTTGATCTGTGACTCCATGCGCGCTCATCTCACGGACGGTGTCAAAAAACAGGTGAAGCAAATGAACTCGGAGCTCGCTGTCATTCCGGGAGGCTTGACAAAGGAACTCCAACCGCTGGACATTGGCGTGAACCGGCGTTCAAAGTAAGGCTGCGAACGGCGTGGGAGCGATGGATGACAGATGGCGAACACACCTTTACGAAGACTGGGAGGCAACGCCGGGCGAGTTACGCCACAATCTGTGAATGGATTGTAAATGCTTGGGCTAATGTGTCTACTTGTACTGTTGTTCGGGCTTTTGCAAAAGCCGGCATCTTTCACGAGGAGACGGACGGCAACGAGACAGACTCTGACTGTGACGAGAGAGAACCTGGCGTGTTTGACTGTACTCTAGCCCAGTTGTTCTTATCAGATACAGAAGATGAGGACTTTGATGGATTTGATGATTGATTTGATTTGATAGAATGATTGTAAAAATAATGTGAGCACTATGCTAAATACGGTACTTATTACGCACTCAAATAAAGCACAACCGAACTCATATTTGCTCCCGCTGCTTTTTTTAATAAAACACAATTCAAATCACACTATTTTCTTAGGCTTATTAATAACACACATATGATTTTGTTCGTGTGGAAAGTTTATGTAATTAAATCCACCAACTAAACACATTCTGAACTTCAACACAGCGCATCAGCGCATAAGAAGAGCACGAGCCGTCAGCGCACGCAATGAGGAAGTGCACGTGCGCTCTGAACCAGGACTTTACCGGTACGTTTTATCGTGCCCGCGCCCGCGCCCTATAGCCCACTGCGCCTTTTGTATGTGTTAAATACCAAAAAGACACCCGTAACTGAAGCTGCGCCCTATAACACGGTGCGCCCTATGGTCGTGAAAATACGGTAAGTCGATTTTCAGATTTGAGATTTTTAGAACAATTAAAGCATCAAATGTAGGGCTTTTGATAAAGAGTTTTGCTGATTTTAAGTTGATTTCTTCAAATTTCTGTCTGTCTGTGCTTTACTTAAGTACATTTTACAGTGGATAGTTTTTATTTTCTACTTCTCTACATTGTAGACGTGGACCGAAAAGTAAAAAGTACTTTTGTTTATGGTTTGAGACCTGCTGAAATGGCTGAAACTTATTTTTAGCGCAATGTCCCAGCTTTGAGCAAACAAAATAAACAAATACACAAACACAGACAGAAATAGTAAGAAATCAACTTAAAATCAGCAAAATTCTTTATCAAAAGCACTACATTTGGTGCTTTAATTGTTCTAAAAATCTCAAATCTCAGAATACTTTTTACTTACTTTAAAATGTTTTTAAACAGGTCCAATACTTTTACTTAAAGGGACAGTGTGTAAGATTTTTACCCGTTAATTACTGAAATTGAAGATACCCATTCAAAAATACATTGTTTTCCAAGCCTTTTCACTTCCATCATGAAATCAAAGTATTCTTTTGGACTTAGATATAGTCACATAAAAGGGGGATCTTCCCCATGCAGAGGCAGCCATTTTGAATACGAGAGCCGCAGAAGGACATTTGGGCTCCGCCTTCGGCAAGGCTTGTGGTTTTGGGTAAACAACACAAGCATGCTGCCGGATCAGACGTCGTAATGGATCTAACACGTGTTTTGGACTAAATTGTTTTACTGGATTTTATTTGCTGGATCCTTATGGACAGATTTCAGACCAAGTTTATGGTGAAATGCTGAGTTTGACCTGGGCAGAGCCTTCAAAGGTAAGCTTTGTGCTTTTGCGTTTTGTGCTTTTCCGTATAAAAGCCCCATGTGCTCGGGGAGTGATTGTTGTGCCGGGAAATGAATTGCATAGTCAAAAAGAGGAGACTGTAAGGTTTAATTTGATGTGTAGAGTGTCATGGTACATGATCGGGAATGTGTGTTTTCATGAGAAAAGGGGGGAAAAAAAAGTGAACGGGGCCGCGTTTTATGTATACAGGTAGTGGCACGCGGTTCTTGCGTCGGTACGCGAGCTGTCCGCGCTACGGCGCGCCCGGGTGACCCTCGAGGTCTGCCGTAGCTAAAACAGGAAGTGCAATAGCGACTATCCACCTATGCTCTACGAATCCTACACACTGGGGCTTTAAGAAATGGGGGAGAAATGGGGGAGTGAGACATAACTTGTCTCCCATTTATAATGCGATTCTTAGACCAGTCAAACAGAGCCAGGGCGGAGGGGTGGAGAGGGTCGTTAGACGTTGAATAGGGGGTCGAAACAGCCGTCAGAGTAATTTGAAAAACAAAGAGACAGATTAGGGGGATCGTTTTCAGAGCTTTTGTCATTGTAGGACGCGCCTCCCGGCAGCTAGATATAAGCAGGGTCTAACCAGTACAATAACCAGAGCTGACGAAGCCTCTCGGATGAGCGGCGAAACGTTTTCAACCAAACAAACTTTGTCCAGTTGACAAATTGAACTTCTCCTTTGATCATGGATTCTACCTGGACGACTTAGGGACTTTTCACGCACTGGGGCTTTAAGTCAATTTTTTCATGTTCATGCTTTTTCTTTTACTTCTTAATCTTTTGCCCCGGTATCTGTACTTTTACTTAAAGGTGCACTGCGTAACATTTCAAGTTGGGGGCTATTGCTTTGCCTGTAATGTTCCGCAATATGGTATTAAACATATTTAATCAGTTATGGGTGTTTTTATTCCTCTAAAATACCTTTCAAACCTGCATTCTTACTGCGAGTGGGCACCTGTAAATTAGCCTGTTGGCGTCTCCTGCTTGCCTCTACTAGAAAAGTTACACAGTGCACCTTTAAGTAACAAAATTGAGAACTTCATCCACCGCTGTGTATGTGTCACCCTCAATGCAGTAATTATAAAGTATAGATTTCACCCGATGTGAAAATAGGAGAAGGTTATGGAAAAGTGAAGTAACTTGGGTGGAACTTGTGTATCTGTTCCTGTGCGCTCTGTTCGGATGAGTTAGATTCTCTCGTGTCTTGAACGCCTTGCTCAGCAGTTCTGAGGCAGTGCAGAGAAAGGCTCTGAGAAAGTAGAACACACTGCACCAACGGTAACCACGGGAACAAAGACCCAGAGTCAGGAAGTTAGACCTGCTTTGAACTACAGCCACAGAAAGACCAGCGCTTTGAACTGGGCTCTGAGAGGAAGAAACACAGAGACGGAGAGAGAGAGAAGGGAGGGGGAGAGAGAAATAATGTGAGGGACAGAGAGAGAGAGAAGAGAGAGATGAAGAGAGAGATGAAGAGAGAGAAGGGGAGGGGGAGAGAAATAATGTGAAAGACTGCGAGAGAGATAAGAGAGAGAGAGAAGAAAGAGACGGAGAGAGAGAGAAGGGGAGGGGGAGAGAAATAATGTGAGAGACAGAGAGAGAGAGAGAGAGAGAGAAGAAAGAGACGGAGAGAGAGAGAAGGGGAGGGGGAGAGAAATAATGTGAGAGACAGAGAGAGAGATAAGAGAGATGGAGAGAGAGAAGGGGAGGGGGAGAGAGAAATAATGTGAGAGACAGAGAGAGAGATAAGAGAGATGGAGAGAGAGAAGGGGAGGGGGAGAGAGAAATAATGTGAGAGACAGAGAGAGAGAGAAGAGAGAGATGAAGAGAGAGAAGGGGAGGGGGAGAGAAATAATGTGAGAGACAGAGAGAGAGATAAGAGAGACGGAGAGAGAGAAGGGGAGGGAGAGAGAAATAATGTGAGAGACTGAGAGAGAGATAAGAGAGACGGAGAGAGAGAAGGGGCGGGGGAGAGAGAAATAATGTGAGAGACAGAGAGAGATAAGAGAGACGGAGAGAGAGAAGGGGAGGGGGAGAGAGAAATAATGTGAGAGACAGAGAGAGAGATAAGAGAAATGGAGAGAGAGAAGGGAGGGGGAGAGAGAGAGGGTAGGGGGAGAGAGAAATAATGTGAGAGACAGAGAGAGAGAGATAAGAGAGAGAGAGAGAGAGAGATGAAGAGAGAGAAGGGGAGGGGGAGAGAAATAATGTGAGAGACAGAGAGAGAGATAAGAGAGATGGAGAGAGAGAAGGGAGAGAGAGAGAGAGAAATAATGTGAGAGACTGAGAGAGAGATAAGAGAAATGGAGAGAGAGAAGGGAGGGGGAGAGAGAGGGGAGGGGGAGAGAGAAATAAAGTGAGAGACAGAGAGAGAGGGGGGAATAATGTGAGAGACTGAGAGAGAGATAAGAGAAATGGAGAGAGAGAAGGGAGGGGGAGAGAGAGGGGAGGGGGAGAGAGAAATAATGTGAGAGATAGAGAGAGAGATAAGAGATGGAGAGATAAGAGAGATGGAGAGAGAGAAGGGAGTGATAGAGAAATAATGTGAGAGACTGAGAGATAGATAAGAGAGATGGAGAGAGAGAAGAGAGAGAGAGAGAAATAATGTGAGAGACTAAGAGAGAGGGAGAGAGAGAGATAAGAGAGAGGGGAGGGGGAGAGAAATAATGTGAGAGACAGAGAGAGAGATAAGAGAGAGATAAGAGAGACAGAGAGAGAGAGAGATTAGAGAGAGGGGAGGGGGAGAGAGAAATAATGTGAGAGAGAGAGAGATAAGAGAGAGATAAGAGAGAGGGGAGAGAGAGAGATTAGAGAGAGAGAGGGGAGGGGGAGAGAGAAATAATGTGAGAGACAGAGAGAGCGAGAGATAAGAGAGAGATAAGAGAGAGAAGTGAGAGAGAGAGAGAAATAATGTGTGAGACAGAGAGAAATAAGAGAAATGGAGAAAGGGGAGGGGGAGAGAGAAATAATGTGAGAGACAGAGAGAGAGAGAAAAGAGAGACGGAGAAAGAGAAGAGAGAGAGAGATAAGAGAGACTGAGAGAGAGAAGGGAGAGGGAGAGAGAAATGTGTGTGAGAGAGAGATAAGAAAGACAGAGAGAGGGAACGAGAGGGAGAGAGGGAAGGCAGAGGGAGAGAGAGAGAAGGGAGAGGGAGAGAGAAATAACGTGAGAGTTTGAGAGAGAGAGAAGAGAGATGGAGAGAGAGAAGGGAGAGAGAAATAATGTGAAAGACTGAGAGTGAGAGATATAAGAGAGACGGAGGGAGAGAAAAAGGGAGGAGAGAGAGACGGAGATAAGAGGGAGGAGATAGAGACAAAGAGAGGGAGAGAGATGGAGACAGGAGAAACAGAGAGAGAGATATGGAGAGAAAGAGAGAGAAAATTGAGGGAGGGAGAGAGAGAAGAGGGAGAAAGGAGAAAAAGAGGGAAGAGAGAGGGGAAAAGAGGAGAAAAAAGAGCTCAAGAAAGAGAGAGGAGAAAAAGAGAGGGGACAAGAGATGAAGTGGGAGGAGAAAGAAGCAGAAAGTAAAGACAGAGAGAGGAGAGGAAGAGGAAGGAGGCAGATGTCAACAGAGAGAGATGAAGAAAGAGGAGAAAAAGAGAGATGAAGAGAGGAAGACTGAGAAGAGAGATAGAGAGAGTAAATGGAGAGAGAGTAAAGACAGAGAGAGTAGATACAGAGAGAGAGAGACGGAGAAGTTCAACAGAAAGTAACCACAACGTGTCGACATGAGCGGACGCACTTCAAACCCTCTGTCAGTTTCGTGTTTGTTCCTTTCCTCTGTGGTTTGAGCATTCAGCTGTTGTGTCCTCGGGCAAGACATTTCTTCCACCTTGCATGAATCAGTGTGCATTTTGACAGGACATGTTTAATTTATTTTTAATCTTTCTCAAGGTTAGTCTTTATTTTCTTTTAGTTTTAGGGCCTGTTTACATAAGAACGCTTACGGGTAAAAACAACAAAATATTTTATCAGAAGTGCCTTTCGTTTAGACGGTGACGGTGTTTTGGGGGCTTAAAAACGCACAAAACTGAAACCGCCCTCCAAAGTGGAAAACTTGAATACGCTCCGCCGTAGCGTTTTCGTCTGCACTGCCCAAGACGCAAAATTCTGGTCAAATCTACTGACGTCATGTACGTGTTTACGTCACATCGGTCCATATATCAGTGCACTTTGTTTGGAAGGACTCCCAGGCTACACCTTGTTGCACCTTTGTTCCTTTGTAGTCTAACGTGGTCTGAAGCTTCTTCGTCTGACCACACAAGTTTTTTTTGTTTTTTTTTGCTACCGGTAGCGATGTTTTGTTTCATTTTTCACAGCGCAGATGAGAAGAAGGAAGATTCTACGCATGCGCACGCACATAGTGATAATGTATCACAGCACCACTTAGCCGCCTGGCATGCATACACAATCGAATTCCACACACTTTTGCGTCACCGTATGCACGCAGATTTCCTCCCGAAAATGCTCGTTTAAACGCGGAATAAAAACAAAATGCTACTTTTGCATTTTCTGTTCAGACCGTCATCATATAAACGTAGCCAAAGTTAAGGAAAATGTCATGTTAATTTATTCAAACTGAAAATATTTCTTAGTTTGGATAGAATAAATCAGATTACTTGGAACTGCTGTTGTCAGAATACTAAAATTTCAAACTCAATTTCGATACTATGGATTGATGATAGTACTTAAACCACAATAGGATGTGATTTTCAACATTAAATAATACTTTCTTTTATATTCCCATGTGTATGTATCTGTGTAATCCCTCAGTGCTCCAAGAAGGTTCCATAGTGGTCCACGGGCGTATACCCGTCTTTGTGCTCTGATACTTGTTCTTTACGTTCTTTATGTTATTTAAAAATGATACAAAATGAGATGTATGTTTCATAGATATTTGTGTTTTTTATCTCCCTGTTTTCCACATAAAGATATAATATTTTGTTTTAAATCGTCAGTCGCTATAGCAACTTATTCTTCACCTTTCATCACAGGGACAAAAGAGAAGAGAGAAACACACCTTAGAGTCAACCACACCTCTCTCACACAAACAGTAAAGCTGGGTAAATCATATGTTAAGAAAAAAATGTACAATAAGTAGGAAAAAATTCTAAAATTATTCTATACACTTGTGTAACTTTTCTGGTGGAAGGTCCGTCACCTGCTTGTTTCTGTGGATTATGTCTATGGATATTGTCTTGTGTATTGGGTGAATTACAGCTGGTGCAGTTACCATAGTGATTGAGTCTGACTTCTTTAAGCCTGCAGCAGTCGGGAGCAGTGGACCAGATCTGAGCCTAGGTTTTAGGGTTTTACGTTGATGGACTGGTTGGTATTAGGGTATTATGTAACTGCTCAGTTTTGCAGGAGACAGAAGCCAAAACGAAGCTTGTATCTCCAGATTCGAGATGTGTGGTGATGGGCTGTTGGACCATATTTAACCGTTTTTAAGGTGTGAACTCAGGAAGCCAGTCTCTCAGAATTTAATTATGCAAAAATAATGAAATAAAATAAATAAAGCAAAACATTGTCCACTGTTGCCATAGCTACATGTGATGCTTTACAACATATTACTGCAAATTGATTTTATTAACCTTCATTCTCTGTGTGTAATGATCTGCAAATATGATACCAGAAAAGTTACATAGTCATAGTCATTGACCTCATCGTTTACTCACTTGCCCAATACACATTTTTGGCGTTTACGATGGTTAACAATTACAATTATGCTGCTTTCGCGGCAATGGGCAGTGCCAGTCTGTGCTATTGGATGCCATGAGTGTCACTATAGTGTGGCATTGAGTGTTTGGAAAAGGGAGAGCGCTTACAATTTTGCCGCTACGGGCGGTGCCACCATGCCATGTCAGCGGGCACAAGTCACTGACATGAGTGCCACTATGCTTGCAAACAGGAGAGCGCTTCGCGCTCTGTCTCAGCTCACGCGGGCCGACAATGTTTTGGGGTGAACAATTACAATTTGGCCGCGATGCCACCGTGCCATGTCAGCGGGCACCAGTCGTTGACATGAGTGCTAGGTGCTTAAAAAGGGGAGAGCGCGTCGCGCTCTGCTGCGTGCGCACTGCAGAACAGTTACAATAGGCCCTACGCTTTAGCGCTCGGGCCTAATAAATCAGATAAAATTTGCACCAAGTTATTTGTTTTTTTATCTTCTTGTTTTCCACATTATAGATATAATATTTTGTTTTAAATTGTTAATCGCTATGTCAACTTCTTCATTTTAATTTTTCATCATTCTGAAATCCAAATGAAAAATTGTTTAAAATATATATTTTTTTAAATTACTGTTGTGTGATTTTTAGAATTTGTTGTACTATAATTTAACTTCATTAAATTAAATATAAAGAAAAGAAATAGCAAAATGGAATTGAATTAACACAGAAATGTCATCGTAATAACCCCGGGACACAAATCATAATGGAGAATTTCAATCAAGATTTAACATTTAATTGAATCTAATTTTGTTAACAAGTCAAATCTAGTCAAAACACGCCCCGGTACAAGATGGCACAAAAACATCCTAATGATTAATAGTGGATTAGTTCATTAAAATTCAAAACCAAAACACAGACCCTCCCCCAGAATTACCCACAATCCCCTGCTCTCTTCTTCAGCTCTGTCCCCTGTGAGATATCAAAACAGGTTCAGAGCCGGAGGGAGACAGCAGTAACCAGCTCCCATCGTGTTATTTATGGACTCCAGACTCTGCACCCAACTTCAGGGGCACAGAGTCTAAAAAAAACAAGACTAAACCAGGACTGAACCAGGGCTAAAACAGGACTAAACCAGGACTAAAGCAGGCCTGAACCAGGGCTAAAACAGGACTAAACCAGGACTAAAGCAGGCCTGAACCAGAGGTAAAACAGGACTAAACCAGGACTAAAGCAGGCCTGAACCAGGGGTAAATCAGGACTAAACCAGGACTAAAGCAGGACTGAACCAGGCCTAAACTAGGGCTGAACTAAAATTAAACCAGGACTGAGCCAGGGCTAAACCAGGACTGAACCAGGGCTAAGGTCGTTTTCACAACAGGAAAGTCCGATAGTTCACTTGCTTTGGTCCGGACCAAATAAAAAAATATATATATATATTTTGGTGCGGTTTGCTTTCACACTGCACTTTTTCCCCCCAGCGAACTAAAGTCTATAAACAAAACCACGTGTACCGAGGTCGCTCAGCCATTGGACAGAAATGAGCTCTGTCCAAACGCGGTGTCCAAACACGGAAGGAGGAGAATAATGGTGTTACGTGCTGTTTTCAATCTAGCCTTAGCGATATGGTTTGCTCAGTTTTTACAGTCCGCACAAATGTTTGAGCAGCATCGTGAGGTTTACACTATTTTACAATCAATTTCCAAACGACGAAGACACAGGGCAAGACGGCTACGGACGCTCATGTGCGCATCAAGTTCTGACTCTTGCTGTTCACGCAAAACGTAAGTAAGACTCGTAAGCTTTGTTTTGTTTTGTTTCATTTAGTTTCGTTTCGTCAGCCTCACTTTCCCATAATGCTCGACATACGACGGGTGCTCGTTAAGTACAAAAAGCCAACTTGTGTCGGATCGAGTCCGGTCTGCATTCTCACCTCAAACACACCGCACCAGGATTCGTATGGAACCGGACCGAGACCAACATTTTTAGGTGGTCTTGTTTCGCTTGTTTGCTCCGGATCGAGATTTTTGGTTTTTATTCACACCAGCCCAAAAGGTCCGAATCAAAGGAGCAAATGAACTCTGGTTCGTTTTAAGCGAACCAAACAAGGCAGGTGTGAAAACGACCTAAATCAGGACTGAACCAGGACTAAACTAGGATTAAACCAGGACTGAACCTGGGCTAAACCAGGGCTGAACCAGGGCTGAACCAGGACTAAAGCAGGGCTGAACTAGGATTAATCCCAGGTTTAGTCCTGGTTCAAACCAAAACTAAACCAGGACTGAACCAGGTCTAAACCAGGACTAAGGGGCTGTTCTAAACAGAAACTAAAGTCACAACTAAACCTCAACTAGCCCGGAACTAAACCAGGACTAGAACAGGTCCAAAGCGAGTTTACATCAGAACTAAACTGGGCTCAAACCAGAACCAAACCAGGACAGTTGTGTGAAATGTGAACGCAACCTAAACTGGGTCAAAGGTCAAAACCTGTAATAAACCAAATTGTACCAGGACTTATCTGAATAAAGTCTGAATCAGGTCTGTGTAATCTTAACCCGAAATAAAACATAAGAAAAACCTAAACCAGGACTGTACCAGGATTAAACCAAGATTAAAGCCATGATTACAATATAGCAGACTTAAAAACAGACTAAACTTAAGCCTAAACCTGGACTAAGTTGAAACTCTTTTCTCTTGTTCCCTGTATGTAATGTAAACATGTGTGTGTATAAGAGCCGCCATATCCCCGGTTTGATCCTCTGCCCAGTTCAGGTGTACCGCCGCAGGTGAAGCGACTGCAGTAATCGTGTCGTTCACAGTACAATACCTCATTTACGAGTACAAATACACACAGTACACACAGAGTACGCGGGGAGGGATAATGGCTGGGACTCATTTAATCTGTTTTGGGGAAGGGAGGAGTTTTATACCCGAGGGGAGAACTGTGGTGTGGATTGTAAAGACAGTTTAGACAGTGGCGAGACAATGGGAGAAAATAAACACGAAAAGTAGCTATAAAATGTACAGTAAATATGCAAATGGGTGAATGTCTGTTAAAAGATAAGACAGGACGATGTGCTGCACATTTAACTCACTGCGAAGAGGTCCTGCTCTGGTTGAGTTAAAAATATTTTCTTTTGTTTATGTTTTATTTATCTTAAACTAAGTTAGTCCAGCGTAATCCTTTTTTTAGTCTCTCGGGGAGCACGCACACAAAACTGGGGCTAAACTCAGACCTGAACCAGGACTAGACCAAGACTAAACCAGGACTAAACCAGGATTCAACCAGGATTCAACCAGAGCTAAACCAGGAATCAGCTATAGGGCTAAACCAGGGCTAAACCAGGACTGAACCAAGGCCAAACCAGGACTGAACTGGAACCGAACCTGGACTAAAAAAAGGAGCAAACCAGGACTAAACAAAAAACTAAACTAGGACTAAACCTGGAATGAACCCGGACTAAACCAGAACTATACCAAGACTGAACCAGGTCTAAACAAAAATATTTAGTCTTGTTTCAGTTTTCTTTGTCTTAAAACCAGGACTGAACTAGGACTAAACCAGGACTAAACCAAGGCTAAACCTAGACTAAACCAGGACTCAACTAGGGTAAAACTAGGGCCAAACCAGGACTAAACCGGAACTACACCAAGACTGAACCAGGTCTAAACAAAAAATATTTAGTCTTATTTCTGTTTTATTTGTCTTAAAACCAGGACTGAACTAGGACTAAACCAGGACTAAACCAAGACTAAACCTAGACTAAACCAGGACGCAACTAGGGCCAAACCAGGACTAAACCGGAACTGAACCAGGTCTAAACAAAAAAATATTTAGCCTTGTTTCTGTTTTATTTGTTTTAAAACCAGGACTGAACCAGGACTAAACCAAGACTAAACTAGGGCTCAACTAGGGCTAAACCAGGGCCAAACCAGAACTACACCAAGACTGAACCAGGTCTAAACAAAAAAATATTTAGTCGTGTTTCTGTTTTATTTGTTTTAAAACCAGATAATCCAGTGTAATCCTTTTTTTAGTCTAAAATTGGGGCTAAACCCAGACCTGAACCAGGACTAGAACTGGACTAAACCAGTTCTATAGGCCCAAATCCTGCCGAAATACAGATGTAATACTTAAAGAGGGGGTATTATGCAAAATAGATTTTTTGTTCCCTCATCAGTGCTCACCCACGCGACAATTCTCCATAAATATACTAAAACATGATACAAAACTGTACACAACAACTCGACAAACCCGATGCGATGTGCAGTAGTTTCATTAGCGGGACGCACTCGGACTGTGTTGTCATAGCGCTCTGAAGGGGGAGTGACTTAAAAACGGAGAGTCAAAAACGAGAGCGCATTTTAAAACATGAGTAGGCGTATATAATATTTTCAAAACAATAAAATGTAACATGGTGATCTAAATATGTTATGTGAGAAGTAAAAAAAAATCCTCTTTTATAATGTTCTCAAAACACAATACTTTTACTCCTATTTGAGTAATATATTTATTTTGAAGTAGCGGTATTTAGTACAAATTCTGCGTACTCTACCCACCTCTGGATTTAATTAGTCAGGACTAAACTGGGACTAAGAAAGTACCCATTATTTAGCCTTGGTTAGGATCTGGTTTAAAGGAAAAGTAACGTTTTTTTACAATCTGAGCCTTATTTCGGCAATAAAACAAGTTTTACTCACACATAGCAGTTTGGTGTCAATTGGAGCAGTATCGCAGAAGTTATGTTGGAGCCGTTCTGTTCTACTAATGATCCCGTATCCGTTAACATGGTGCTCGTATCATATGCTCGGGGCACTGATTTGCGGTCTCCAAATAACACAAACTTTAGCACTTTTCAAATCACAGAAGATCGCTGTGTCAGGGTAGACTTTTAGTGGATTCCAAAACGGCCTGAAACCCGATATGCAGCTATAGTTTCATTTGATGACGTCATCAGAGAGGACAGTGCGCATGCGTGAACTCAGCTGTTTTGTAAACACCGCTAGTCCGAAAGAAGCTAACACCGCTCTGAACTTTACTTTTCTGTTGCGATATCGGGTTTCAGGACGTTTTGGAATCTACTAAAAGTCTACCCTGACACAGCGATCTTCTGTGATTTGAAAAGTGCTAAAGTTTGTGTTATTTGGACACCGCAAATCAGTGCCCCGAGCACTCACGCTAACGGATACGGGATCATTAGTAGAACAGAACGGCTCCACATAAGTTCTGCGATACTGCTCCAATTGACGCCAAACTGCTATGGGTGAGTAAAACTACTTGTTTTATTGCCGAAAGAAGGCTCAGATTGTAAAAAAACTTTAATATTCCTTTAAAGCCCTGCTCCGATCTTGATAACAAACAATATTTCGTTTTATTACAACTTGATGTGATATAGGATTAACCTCTTGAATTCACGTATTAATAAATGTCTTTACTGGTGATAAACTAAGCCTGGATTAGTTGTGGTTTGTTTAACTAAACCTGGATTAGTTGTGGTTTAGTGGAGTGTCCTAACTCAGACGTGACGACGTGTCTGTGGGTTTATGCACACTTTTACAGCTCCTCTGTCTCTGTTCGTCAGCTTTAATTTCACTTTTGTCCAAATATAAACATGACTACAGACATGGGTGGAGAGGGTATAATATTTAGTGGTTTAGTATTAGGTGTGGTGTGACTTTGAACTGTCAAAATTCTCTTAAAAATGAAAATGGCTCTTATTTTTGCTATATTCACGACACAGAAATGTATATTAATTGTATGAGGCTATTATTGTAGTCTAGTCTATTAATTAAAGGGCCCAAACTACGCTGTTTTTTGACCTATGTTGTAATATTTCCTCATCACAAACATGTTCAAAACGAGTTCTTCTCTCAAACAGAAAACATTCCACCTTCCACCTTGTGGTACTCCAGTATGTTTTTAAACTCCACAAACCTTCACTAGAATTATGTGGATAATTTCAGACCTGGATATGCCGATCTCTACTGAACAAAAGGTAAAATGTGTATGTTAACCTGAAAACTACTGCGTCATGACATCACAAGGTGTATTTTGAGCTTCGGAGATATAGAAAAACTAATATAAAAGATTTCTCAAATGTATGTGAATGAAACAAAACACAACTCCACGTATGTTTTTGTGGAGGTACGGCATTTTAACATGGCTTAAAACTCACAAGTCAATTTTGTGTAATATAGGGCTGAACCAGGACTAAACCATGACTAAACCAGGACTGAACAAAGGCTGAATCAGGACTAAGCCAGGACTGAACCAGGGCTAAACCAGGACTAAACCAGGACTGAACAAAGGCTGAATCAGGACTAAGCCAGGACTGAACCAGGGCTAAACCAGGACTAAACCAGGACTAAACCAGGACTGAACCAGGACTAAACCAGAGCTGAATTAGGGCTAAACTAGGGTTGAACTAGGATTAAACCAGGACTGAACTAGAGCTGAATCAGGACTAAACACTAAACCAGGACTAAACTAGGACTAAACCAAGACTGAACCAGGACTAAACCAGGACTGAACCAGAACTAAATGAGGACTAAACCAGGACTAAACCAGGACTGGACCAGGACTGGACCAGGACTGAACCAGGACTGAACCAGTGCTAAACCAGGACTAACCCTAGACTGAACCAGGGCTACACTAGGACTAAACCAAGACTAAACCAGGACTGGACCAGGACTGAACCAGGACTGAACCAGTGCTAAACCAGGACTAACCCTAGACTGAACCAGGGCTACACTAGGACTAAACCAAGACTAAACCAGGACTGAATCAGGACTGAACCAGGACTAAGCCAGGACTGGACCAGGACTGAACCAGGACTGAACCAGGGTTAAACCAGGACTAAACCTGGACTGAACCAGGATTAAGCCAGTACTAAACTGGGATTGCATTAGGGCCAAACCTGGACCAGACAGACTCACATGAAGTCTACTAAAGTAGGACTAACCCAGAACTGAACGAGGTTCTAAAGGTTCTGAACGAGTTCTAAACAGAAACTAAAGTCACAACTAAATCTGGACTAGCCCGGGACTAAACCAGGACTAGAGCAGGACGAAAGCGAGTTTACATCAGAACTAAACTGGGCTCAAACCACATTGACTCACAATGCTTACATTTTGTGCAATATACTGTAGGACCTTTAAAGAAGTGGTCAGTGCCTTTGCCCACAAACCCAGAGGTTGGCAGTTTGATCCCAGTACACTATTGTTGTGTCCTTTTGCAAGTCACCTATCTTGCCACCATGTACATGTGAGTTGTCAAAGTGGTTCCAATAAATTACAAATATATGAAGTTAATAAGTAAATTGATGAGTTAGTGACATAATTGGGATGTCATGTGACCCTCTCCTCTTCCATTTTCCTCCCTGGTAACATTTTATTCTCTCTCCTGATTGGGCGACGTTGAATTTCTCCATGCTGCGCTCAGTTTGGTGGGAATTGAAAGCGTGAGATTAAAAACAGTTTAGGTCAGGCGTTTTGAAATGAGAAATGTCCCAGTTACTATAGAAACGGGGGCGACTGCAGGTGAGGATGGTTTCACTCCAGTAACCTCCTCACACTTACTGTACTTCGGAGGATGTGTCATTATTCAAATATGTCACAGTAGACCCCCCGTTATTCTACATTTATTTAAAATATTCAAGCCTCCAACTCAAAAGCAACATTAAAGATACATTAAAGGTCCCATAACATGGTACTTCTTGATGCTTTTATATGGCTCCTTAATGGTTTCCTAATACTGTAAATGAATCCTTCTTCAAAATCAAGACTCAGTGCATGAGAAACAGAGATAAGATGAGAAAGAGTCATAAATTGGCGGCACGGTAGCTGAGTGGTTAGCGCTCTTGCTTCACAGCAAGAAGGTTCCGGGTTCGATCCCCGGGTCGCCCAGGCCTTTCTGTGTGTGTTCTGTGTGGGTGGGTTTCCTCCGGGCACTCCGGTTTCCCCCATCAACCCAAAACATGCACCATAGGTACTCCAGCTTAGGTCCTGACCAAACCGAAGCAAGAAGATCATGGAGATGGTCCCCGGGCGCCCTAATGTGTGTGCTGCCCACTGCTCCTAATATATGTATATATATATATAGGATGGGTTAAAATGCAGAGAAGAATTTCTCCAGTGTGAGATCAATAAAGTCACTTCAAAAAATATCTCTCTGGAACAGTCCATTATGGGCGTTGTTGCTTGAATGCAAATGAGGAGGACAAAGATAGGCCAGAGTAGCGGGTGGGGGCGTGGCCAAACTCTCCACTCTTTCCTCTTCAGCTGTGCCCTGTGCGCTCTGACCCACTTCCGCGTTTTTGCGCGGAGGAAGAGATGAGAAGCGTTCCATTGAAAAATAAACACATTTCCACAGAAAATAAAATTAAACCACTGCTGTTTCAGATATCCACAGGCTCAGATAAAGGACTTCCGAGCCTAGAAACACTCGCAAGTGCAAATAAAAAAACGCATTTTGCATTGCGTAGCTCCTCCGCAGTCCAAACTCTATGGACGTGATTTACAGAGACGCTGAGTAGAGACACAGACGGGGGGTGGAGCTGCATTTTTCGATGTGGCGTCAATAAGTTTCCTTGTTCAGAATCGCCCGTTTGAGCTGTGTTTTTTTCTAACGCAGAAAAGGATCGCAAATGCTCAGTTTAGACATTTCGCAACTTTTAGCCATGGGGGGGGGCCTCAAACAGGGTAGGGGAGCTCACATTAACGTTCAAAAACCTCAGAAAGTGAAAATTTCATGCCATGGGACCCCTTTAAGGAACATTTGTCATTAGATATCTTATTGCTTTGTCTGTAATGATTCACAGTATGACAGTTAATATCTGAAATGCGCCGATCCAGCTTTTTCTGTTCCAGTATCGATGTTGGTACTTGGGTTTTAAAGGTGAAATGCGTAACTTTTCTAGCTTCCGTCACCTGCTTAATGGAGAAGTTGTGACTTTGCTTAGAATGTTCCACAGTCTGACATTTCACTTATTAATCTTCATGGAAACAACTGTCAGGTCAGGTTACAGGTCAGATCTGTGAAGAAGTGATCCCCACTTACAATAAGAATCCAGGTTTTGTCAAGGTTGTAAGGTGAGAAGTGAGAAGGTGAGAAGATAGAGAAGTGTAATGACAAACTGTGGAACATTTTAGGGAAAATAATTCAAATTCACATAATTCAAATTCAAATAATTTTGCCGGTCTACAAGCAAAATGGTTCCAGAACAAAAGTAGTGAAATTTTTCTTGGTTTAGGTCACTAATAAAGAAAAAGTAAGTCAGAAGTGCTGATTGACTATAATTTCCAAGATATAGTATTGAGTCAAAATAGGAAATTTATGAAAAATAAGGCAAAAACGGTAGTTTATCAGAAGGTACAGTGTGTCTACAAGCAACAGTTCTATCTGAAAGTCTGTCTGCACATTCACATACATTCATTTTAATATGTCTAGAGTTTTAACATATATCAATACATATAATATATATATTATTATTATATCATTAAATATCTTGAATACATTGTCTAACCAGCACAGATATCAATAGATTTTCAGTTCATCTTCTCAATATAAATGAGATTTAGCCACTTTTATCTCGGAAGCAGATCGAGTCCAAAAATTTGTAGACCAGAGTTTCCCTTGTGGATCAATAAAGTTTGTCTTAAAAAAACATTTCCATGGAGACAAGCAGGTGTTGGACCCTCTATCAGAAATGTTACATAGTATACCTTTAAATGAAACAGATTTTAAACAAGGTAGAACTGAGTAAAATAAGAACTCAGCCAACACTAAACCAGGGACTAAACCTGGAAATAAGTGATTCTAAACTACAGGACTGACAATTATTCCAAACTCAATCCAAATCCAAAACCAGTGTGGACTGAGATGAGGGAGGGCACCTGGTTTAGTCCTTGTGCTAGTCCAGATATAGTTTTATGAGTTTTTGTTGTTGCATTGTTCTGGTGAATGTGGTAGAGGAGCCAAAGGGCATTTGGCTTAGTCCTTGTGCTAGTCCTGATATAATTTTGTGAGTTTTTGGTGTTGTATTGTTCTGGTGAAGGTGGGAGATGTGGTGGTTGTTTTGGGAGTGTGAGAGTGTGCGATTAGTGATGCGGTGCTGATTGGGCTGCTGTCGGGTGTGACTGCTGACAGAGCCGGAGGTGAGAGCGAGCACAGAAACAAGTGCTACCGACTCCAACAAACTCATGTCTTTATTATACAGGGAGCGAATAGGGGAAACTGCAGTGAATTCAACATAGACTTGGACTTGACAATAGTGTTGTCATGAAATGTCAAGGAATAGACTTATAATATACTCTGTACTGATACCACAATGATAGGAAAAAAAAAACCTTTTTTTTAGACAATAGAATGTGATTTCAGCATGAAATTGTAGTACTTTTTTTTATATCACCATGTGGTTTTATATCTGTATAATCCCTCAGTCGTCCAGTCTATTAAAATCTGATTTATTTGACCCTAATATAGTGCAAGATAAATGAGGACTAAATAAGAACTGAACAAGGACTAAAATAAAACAACCTGAACTAAAATCATTACTAGGATTAACAATGTGAGTAAACTAAGACTAAACCAGAACTAAACCTCTGCACCAGGACTGGCGCAGGTTTAAATCCAGGATTAAACCAGGACTAAACATAAACTTAATGAACATACAAATAGGAAGCGAGCACAGGCACGCTTGCAGCTCCAGTTCACCATCCATCCATTTTGTTCCACTTATCCGGGGCCGGGTCATGGGGGCAACAGTCTAAGCAGGGACTTCCAGACTTCCTTCACCAGCTCCTCCGGGGGGACCCCATGGTGTTCCCAGGCCAGCCGGAAGACCTGGGACACCCAGTGTCCTCGGTCTTCCCTGGGGCCTCCTCCCGGGTGGACATGCCCGGAACACCTCCCGAGGGAGGCGTCCAGGAGGCATCCGGAACAGATGCCCGAGCCACTTCAGCTGGGTCCTTGTGTGGAGGAGCAGGGGCTCTACGCTGAGCTCCTCCCGTGTGACTGAGCTCCTCACCCTATCTCTAAGGGTACACCCAGCCACTCTGCGGAGAAAATTTCGGCCGCTTTCAGTCATCAACCAGAGCTCATGACCATAGGTGAGGGGAGTAACGTAGACTGACTGTAAATTGAGAGCTTTGCCTTTCGGCTCAGCTCCCTCTTCACCACAACAGTCCGGTACAGTGACCACATCACTGCCGACACTGCACTGATCCGCTTGTCAATCTCACTCTCCATCCTCCCCTCACTCGTGAACAAGACCCTGAGATACTTGAACTGCTCCACTTGAAGCAAGGACTACCCACCCTCCTGTTCACTTTCTGTTGAAGAATCATTGCCCCTCTCTCTGTAACTGCTTCTGTCAGGTTTGTCATTTTTGTTCATATTAATCCACTCTACATGATCCTGGCTTTTATTTCACAATTTTGTTCATTAATAAATTTGTTTACCTAATATAGTACTCGCTATAGGCTCTAAATTTTTTCATGTAACTGCAAGCCTCAGTGAGCTTCATTTGACTGGAGCCGAAAGCTAATGTCAAACTCCCTTAGGGTACGTTCAGACGGCAGGGCTTAATGCTCAATTCGGATTTTTTTTTTGTTGTGAAATCAGATTTTTTTGTGAGGTCATTCACATTTCCAATTAAACATGTATGTGATCTCCAGTGTGAACTTTAAACGCCCCAAAAGTGTCCCGCATGCTCACTGGAGGACACGACGAGGTCACACGCAGCGAGTCTGCTCAGTGTTTACGGAAGTCGCCTAAACCTGGACACTAGCATTGAGCGCCTGGCGATTTTAAAGTTGCTGTCGTACCAGAGCCAGAACATGTACAACTTATTTGTTTTAAATGAAGAGATTGAGAAGGAGAAGGTTTTTGGCATTGGCATTTTGTGGGGCAGTGGCAGCAACGTCCGTAGAAAGGAACGTGTAGGTGCTGAGAGTGGTGGGATTGCTCTGTGGTTCGCCGCTTCACTGACATGGACTTCATACACAATTTTCATATGATGAGAAGAACGTTTGTGTACATTTGTGAGCGCCTACTTATACCACTCTCGCTTGTTGATGACGTGTTGGTCAGATGAATGTGACCTGGCCGTTCAGACTGAAGTCGCATGTCAAAATACCGGATATGTATCGGTTTTAAGACCACATATCCAAGTGGCCTGTGTCGGATCTGTGTCGTTCTGACTGTCATTAAAAGATCAGATACAGGTCGTGAAAAAATTTGATTTGGGTCACTTCAGGCTGCATACTGAATGTAGCCTTAGTTCACTTCTTTACACAGTCTATGGTGAAAACATAACCAAAATGTCCTGTATTACAGCTGACAGAAAACCAGGTCACCTCATTGCAGACGATTTGAAGTTGCTTTTGGTTTCATTGTATTTCCTGTAGCCCATATTTGGACAGTGAGGGCGTATCTCTTCCCCTTCCCTCCCTCCTTCCCTCTCTTTCTCTCTCTCTCTCCCTGCTCTTTTCCTTTTCCCTGACACAGACAGACAGAGGAGTGAATGTATTTGAATGGTACATCTCTGCCTGTCCTGGGGCGTCTCTGGCTCTTTCATCTGCCCCTCGCATTTCCAATAACGGCTCATGAATATTTATGAGGTTCCAGGAAGTGATTAGCATACACGCTCACCCCACTCTCCTCTGAGGTGCAGCGCAAGGGCAAAAAGACAGGTTATTTCAATGCATGTTCGCTATCAATATACAGTTCTGTGAGGTTTTTTTTAGTTTTAATAAATATGGTTTTAATGAATGTTTCGCGACTTCAAAGCCAGTCAACAATCTAAGCAGACTTAATAAACGCACAACTGAAATGGAAAATTATTTAGGAATATACTGGAAACACAATATGCTACAGCAAAACCCAAAGAAAACTGGGATACAAATGCAAATCAGGATTAAATTAGGCCTAAACCAATTTTAAATCAAAGACTAAGCCTGGATTAAACCAATACATTAAATGATTAGTCAAGTCAAATGGACAAATTATATTGAATCAGGTGCAATAAACCCAAACTGGCTTTCTGGTTTTGGAAAAAAAAAAAAAAAATTTAAATGCCAAACTACATATAAAAAACAACATATTTCTCTTATGATGAAATGCAGATGCCGGTATGTTTCAGTGTTGCAGTTATTAGCCAATTCTAACTCAAATAAATGATTAAAACTACTGTATGATGATTCATGATTCAGAGTCTAAGGGATTAAACAACAATTAAACAGATCTGTTAATGGTGTAAAACTATGGGACAAATGAAGAATGTATTTGATGGCTACTGACATGTGATAATCTGTTGTATTATATTGTTTTGTGAAGAATATGACTAGATTGTGTATGATCAATATTCAGTATATATCACATAAGATTTACTTCTTCCTACTCCTTTTTCATGTACATTATTTACATTTTATTGCCTTTTCATATAAACGGATTTACATGTTCGAAGTAGGAGTGTGCTAAAATACTAAAATACTGCTATATTGTGATTCGAAATTTAGTGATATCGGAATTGAGTATTTTTTGGTATATGTTGCTAAATTATTTTGTGACAGTGCTAAAAAACATTTGACATATTCAGTGTGGTATTATGTATTTAATGGTATTGTGTATTCGTGAAAAGTCCCTCAGTCGTCCAGGTAGAATCCATGATAAAAGGAGAAGTTCAATTTGTCAACTGGACAAAGTATGTTTGGTTGAAAACGTTTCGCCACTCATCCGAGAGGCTTGTGTGTATTATTACATATTAAGTTTGTACAGGTAATTGTTTAACAAAGAAATATTGTTGTTATAATGTATTACCATATTGTGATAATATATTGTGAGATTCCCAGCCCTAGTTTGAAATAAAAAGGAATCAAATCAAAGCATGTGAGCCAGTCTAGTGCTGATCCAGACCTGTTCTAAACCAGGGTTAATCTCACTAAACAATTTACTAAATCAGGACAAATAATAATAAAGTAACTTCGCTTTATATCATTATCATCAAAAATCAACCTAACTATGACTCCTTTTCTAAAGAACTAAAAAAAATGGCTATGGACTGGTCAGACTGGTCAGCACTGAAGCACTTACTTTCTGTTACTGGTGTGCTATGTTTTAAAATATGTAATATGTTTAAACTTTTAAGAATATATTAATAAGTTATTGTGATGTGAATGTTGTATGTGAGCTGCTGAATGTGTGTAATGTGTGGTTTTTATATTGTTGGATGTGTAAATTGTATAATTTATTATTAAGTTCCTCAGGGACTGCAGATGGAAACTAGCTGTTTAGCTATAATCTGGTGCAGTACATCTCTGTTTTATGAGCATAATGTCTCTGTACATTGTCCCTTCAAATAAAGACTACTACTACTACTACTACTACTACTACTACTACTACTACTACTACTACTACTACTACTACTACTACTACTACTACTACTACTACTACTACTACTAATAATAATAATAATAATAGGCATTATTCATTCATTCATCTTCTTTCGCTTTTTCCATTCTCTGGGTCGCGGGGGCAGCAGTCCAAGCAGTGTTCCACTGCCCAGAACACAATGCACCAGCCCTCATGAATCCTCTCGCGGGTGGTGGGTCCACAGGAGGACGGCTCACGTCACAACGGGCCTTGATTTATCTTCTGCCATGGGGGCTACCAGTGTCCGCAGACACTGGGGGCGAGGTGGGGTTAAGTGTCTTGCCCAAGGACACAATGGCAGCGCTCATCTGTGGGAGCTGGGATCACACGCGGTCCATCCGTCCGGGATTCGAACCGCCAACCCCTGGATCACTAGGCATGCGCTCTACCAACTGAACTACTGCCGCCCCCAATAATAGGCATAATATCATATAAAAATAATAATCAAATGGTAAGACAACAACAGTAATATACCAGAACTAAACCAGGACAAAATCAGGTCTAAATCAACAATAATGAAGGATTAAACCTGGACTAAACCAAGTCTGGACCAACAATAATGCAAGGGTATTATTGACAAAGCAGGTCTAATGAACCAGGTCTCATGAACCAAAACTAAACCAGGACAAAATCAGGTCTAAATCAACAATAATGAGGGACTAAACCTGGACTAAACCAGGTCTGAACCTGCAATAATGAAAGCGTATTTCTGGACAAAGCAGCTCTAATAAGCCACTTCTACCAAACCAGAACTAAACCAGGACTATAATAACTACACTAAATCAGGTCTAAATTAACAATAACAAAGGAGTAAACCTGGACTTAACTCAGACTAAATCAAACAAAAATGTAATTTTCTCATTGCTAGTTTCTTCTCGTAGATGGGAGCGTCTCGGGTCTTGAGCTTACAAGGACCTTTTGTAATGAATGAATGAATGAAGTATTACATCAGCAGTTAGCTTACGGCTATGCAATTAATCACATGTACAATAACGTTTTCAATGATGGCACTTTTCAGTTACACAAATATTGTAATTGAAAATACAATACATTACCTTCTGTTCAGAATCATCACTCAGCGCCTGGAGCAAAAACACTTTTCTAACTTGAAGGTCCAATATTACACAAAATCGACTCTTGTGAGCTTGAAGACGTGTTATAATAATGCTGTTACTTCCTCAAAACATACCCGGAGTGAAGGTGTACAGAGTTTAAAAACACAGTGTAACGCTTCTTGTATTACCACATGACTTCACAAAGTGAAGTCTAGTCAGACTTAGACAAACTTTATTGATCCACAAGGGAAATTACTTGGACACAGTAGCTCACTCATCACACTATATCACAATAACAAAAGAGAAATAGTAATAATAATAATATAATTAAAAAAGAGAAAATGATAATAATAACTGATAAAAAAAAAAATAATAATACAAATAAATGAATAAATAAATAATAATAACAAGAGACTGAGAAAAAAAATCAGCCTAAATATGCAATGTTTTTATGTTAGAAATGTGTGAATGAAACACACACATGAAAACACAACTCCAGGTATGTTTTTGATGATGAAACAACATTATAACAGTTCAGAAAATAAAACTGAAAAAGCAGCTGGATGAGCTGTGAAACATATTCGACCAAATAAACTTTTGTCCAGTTGGGTATTTCTGGACAAAACAGGCCTAATAAATTGAGAACCAACAAACCAGAACCAAACTAGGACAAAATCTACTAATAAATTAACAATATCAGAACAAAACCCGGACTAAATCTGGACTAAACCAGGACTAGGCCAGGACTAGACCAGCAATAATCAAAGGGTATTCGTGGACAAAAAAAGATCTAATATACCACAAATTAACCAGGACAAAATCAGGTCTAAATCACCAATAACGAAGGCCTAAATCTGGACTAAACCAGGACTAACTCGCGTCTGTATCAGCCACTATCAAAGGCTATTCCTGGACAAAACAGGTCTAGTAAACCAGGACTAACAAACCAGAACCAAACAAGGACCATGTGAAGTCTAAATCAGCAATAATGAAGGACTAAACCTGAACTAAACCAGGACTAAGCCAGAGCTAAACCAGGTCTATATTACATCAGCAGTTAGCTTACGACTAAGAAGCAGCTTGGATGAGCTGCGAAACATATTCGACCAAATAAACTTTTGTCCAGTTGACAAATTGAAATTCTCCTTTTGCCATAGATCATAAAATAGTGTAATATGGGCCCTTTAAACTATAGTTATTCTCTGCTCAGGTCTTGGTTTCGTCCTGGTTCAGACAGTGTAACTTTAGTCCTTTATCCTTCACTGGGTTTCATCTCAATTTGACTTCCACTGGCAGTGCCCCTCTCTGCGGTGGTCTTTTGCATGCTTGTACTGAATATTGCCATGGAAATAGTGGTCCTCTTTCAGCAGGAGCGTGTCCATGGGTCGGAGTTTCCCAGCATGCACTGTGCTGGGGTGATGTGTCCAGACTCAAAAAGGGAAGCCCAGAGTGAAGAATAAATACAGTAGTGTGGTGTGCAATCCAAACTAGACTGAGTCCAGAACTAAACCAGGACTAAATCAGAGTATCTCCTTTAAGTCTTATTCATGATGTAATGGATTACAGTTGGTTAGTGTATTCTTCGTGATAATCCCAAATTTGAAGAACATGTGAGTGTGTCCAGTGGGAGGGGATCTGACACAAAGAGTAAACCTGGACGAAACCAGGTCTAAAACAGGTTTAAATCAACCGTAATCAGGCACTAAACCTAGGCAAAGCAAGGACTAAACCAGGTCTAGACCAGTAATAATAAAAGGGTATTTCTGGTCAAAGCAGGTCTAATAAATTGAGAACCAACAAACCAGAACCAAACTATGACAAAATCTACTAATAAATTAACAATACCAGGACAAGACCAAGAATAAACCAGGACTAAACCAGGACTAGACCAGCAATAATCAAAGGGTATTCATGGACACAAAAGATCTGATGTACCAGAAAATAACCAGCACAAAATCAGGTTTAAATAAACAATAATGACGGCCTATATCTGGACTAATTCTGGAATAAACCAGGACTAACAGACCAGATCCAAATAAGAACAAAACCAGGTCTAAATTAAAAATAATGAACTAAACCAGGACTAAACCAGGACAAGACTAGCAATAATAAAAGGGTATTTCTGGACAAAGCAGGTCTAATAAATTGACAACAAACCAGAACCAAACTAGAACAAAATCTACTACTAAATTAACAATACCGGGACAAAACCCGGATTAAACCAGGACTAAACCAGGACTAGACCAGCAATAACCAAAGGGTATTCATGGACAAAAGAGATCTAATATACCAGAAATTAACCAGGACAAAATCAGGTCTAAATCACCAATAAGGAAGGCCTAAATCTGGACTAAACCTGGACTAAGCCAGGTCTGTACCCGCCATTATCAAAGGCTATTCCTGGACAAAATAGGTCTAGTAAACCAACAAACCAGAACCAAACAAGGACAATGTGAAGTCTAAATGAGCAATAATGAAGGCCTAAACCTGAACTAAACCAGGACTAAGCCAGAGCTAAACCAGGTCTGGACCAGCAAAAATCAAAGGGTATTCCTGGACAAAGCAGGTCTAATAAAGGACCAACAAACCGGATTTGAACTGGAACAAAATCATGACTAAATCAACAATAGGATGAAGGACTAAACCAGGTCTACACCACTCAAACCCACTTTGAAAACTCAATTCTAAACAGCCTAACCCAGTACATATTTATACATCGTGGAGCTGCTATAATCTTGTAGTACTTGTAGCATATTCACTATCACATTTAATCTGTACTGGAGACATAAATACTTAGATTATGGTTGGACCTGTTGTATCCTGAACAATGACATCATAGTCGAAGTGGAAATTCTAGTAAACGGTGGTACAGACTTGTCCCATCTTGACTGCTAAGGAACATGGGAGATTATGAACTCTCCATAAATGCTTAGGACATTGTTGTAGACTTGTTTGAGTCTAAATTTAGATCCATATTTATAAGGTTTGCTAATAAAAGTACAATATGTTTTAACAAGCAAAACATGAAAAATTATTCTTCTCCATATGACACCAGAATGTTTCCCTGAGGTCCAGAATACACATTTCTTCTACTTAAAGGTGCATTGTGTAACTTCTCTGGTGGAGGGTCCGTCAAAAGCTTCATCTGGAATGTTTCACAGTATGGCTTTAAACCTTTCTATCATCATGGAGACTAAACCAGACCAAGTTACAGGAGAGGCAACCCCTCACCGTCACAGTGCCTGTTTTTCTAGCTATTTTTGAGCTATAAAACCACCTGTAAGTGAATAAATGTAAGGTAGAGCAGTTTAATGTCATACTGTGGAACATTCCAGGCAGAATCAAGCAGGCGACAGACCCCCAACCAAAAACTTAAAAGATAATTTTACTTGAAGTTCTCTTAAAATAAATTCCCTCTAGACTAGAATGAAGCAGTCTCAAAACTAGTAAGTAGATAATAAAACTGAAAACAAGATGAATAACCTAATATAACTTTTAAAAACTTGGCCAGATCAGAGAAATTTGCAGTGGATGTTTAGTCACTTTAACAGGTCTACAGTGAAACTAACCAGCGAAATAGGTTTATATTTACCGTCTGTACAGGCCGATCACAGCAAACATGAAAGATTTTAAAGGTCCCATGGCATGAAATTTTCACTTTCTGAGGTTTTTACGTTAATGTGAGCTCCTCTACCCTGTTTAGCCCCCCCCCCATGGTTAAAAGTTGCAAAATGTCTAAACTGAGCTCAAACGGGCGATTTTGAACAAGGCACCTTATTGACGTCAGATCGAAAAAAGAAATGCAAATGCAGTTCCACCCCCCGTCTGTCTGTACTCAGCGTCTCTGTAAATCACGCCCAGAGAGTTTGGACTGCAAATGCGCTAGGCAATGCGAAATGCGTTTTTTTATTTGCCTGGAGGCACGTCCGAGTGTTTCTAGGCTCGGAAGTCCTTTATCTGAGCCTCTGGACCTTTGAACAGCAGTGGTTTAATTTTATTTTCTGTGGAAATGTGTTTATTTTTCAATGGAACACTTCAAATCTCTCCCCCCTTGCAAAAACACGGAAATGGATCAGAGCGGACAGCTGACAGCTGAGAGCGAGAGCGGAGAGTTTGGCCACGCCCCCACCCTCTACTATAGGCCATCTCTTTTCTCCTCATTTGCATTCAAGCAACAACGCCCATTATGGACGGTTCAGAGAGAGAAAAATTACTCTTTCTCATCTTATTTCTGTTTCTCATGCACTGAGTGTTGATTTTGAAGAAGGATTCATTTACAGTATTAGGGAACCATTAAGGAGCCATATAAAAGCATCAAGAAGTACCATGTCATGGGATCTTTAACAGTCTTTCTGGACCTGGGCTCTTTCACACGATACAAAACTGCCCCAAGAGCAGGTTGTGATCACGGTAAATGCACAAATACTACAATAAATGCATGCTCTCTGTATATTTTGATGGGGATACGCGCCTATGCTCGCGTAGAGCATCAAAAAATAATTATTGTGTGTGAAATCTACACGCTGGGCTTGCTAGTCTATTCACTTTAATGCATTTTAAAAAATATGCATCCAAAACTGGCAGTGTTTACGCTCCCGTAGGGCGAAATACAAGTGCAGTCCCTGGCCTTAGTCTTTGTTCATGCTTTATAAAGGCTATTAAAAGTGTAATTTTCTTTTTCCCTCTCACCCAGCTAGTACTAACTATATACAATGTTTGCTCATCAAACCTGCTCGTAGTTGTTTAATACAGTAGATACATTGATAGATAGATTTAAATTGTTCTATCAGAGCCAGTGTGTAAATCCTTTAACACTGTATTTAAATAGATTTAGTTTCACTTGAGAGTCTGTTGTCTTATACAGGCTGGAGGTTTAATGGTTAGTTTCTATTGGACTTGTTGTATCTGGAGCCTGTGGAATGTGCTGACTCTTGTTTCATGAATTATTGAAAACGCCAGAGTCAGAAGAGAATCTCCACCGCACCAGAGCCCTCTGCACAAGACATATACAAGCTGTGGTTTAACAAATCAACGCGCTATGCATTTACTACATTAGAAGTAACAGTAGTGAACTGTATTGGCAAACTTATGCAAAATTGTCTCTCGCAAGCTTTAAGTCATGTTATAGTGTTGTTACTTTCTCAAAAACAAACCTGGAGTTCTGTTTTGTTTCATTCTCAGATGTTTGAGTAACCTGTCTGTCTACATATCCAAAGCTCAAATTGCTCTGTTCCACCTTGATGTCATATAGTGATAGTTTTCAAGTAAACAGCTCCTTTTATCAGGGTTGAAAGGATCCAAATGATTCTAGTGAAGGTGTATGAAGTTTAAAAACACAGCAAAGCACTTCCTGTATTACCACATGACATCACAAAGTGGAACAGGCTATAAATAAGCAGGATTTGCGTGTTAAACATGTGTGAATGAAACAAAACACAACCCTAGGTATTTTGATGAGGAAACAACATTATAACATAGAACAGAAAATAGTGTAATATGGGCTCTTTAAATCGACATTAAAGGTGCACATCAGATCAAAATTGGGACTAAACAGGGTCGAACTCAGAACTAACCTGGACTAGACCTGGTTTTGAATGCCAGTGTCTCTGGTCTCTGGTTCAGTACTGGTTTAGTCAGGTTTCAATCATAGCTTAGTCCAGGTTGAGTTCTTGTTTAGTTGTTTTTTTTTTTTTTTGACAGGGACCATGTACAGGAGCATTAATCACAGTCAATGAAGAGATGCTTTGTACCAGACTATAGCTTTTTGAGATAATTTCTATCTGCAGTCCCTGAGACACACAACATGACAAAACATTAAAGGTCCCATGGCATGAAATTTTCACTTTCTGAGGTTTTTGAACGTTAATGTGAGCTCCCCTACCCTGTTTAGCCCCCCCCCCATGGCTAAAAGTTGCGAAATGTCTAACCTGAGCATTTGCGATCCTTTTCTGCCTTCGAAAAAAACACAGCTCAAACGGGCGATTCTCAACAAGGCACCTTATTGACGTCAGCTCGAAAAATGCAGCTCCACCCCCCGTCTGTGTCTACTCAGCGTCTCTGTAAATCACGCCCAGAGAGTTTGGACTGCGAATGCGCTAGGCAATGCGAAATGCTTTTTTTTATTTGCCTGGAGGCACGTCCGAGTGTTTCTAGGCTCGGAAGTCCTTTATCTGAGCCTCTGGACCTTTGAACAGCAGTGGTTTAATTTTATTTTATGTGGAAATGTGTTTTTTCAATGGAATGCTTCAAATCTCTCTCCCGTGCAAAAACACGGAAATGGATCAGCTGAGAGCTAGAGTGGAGAGCGGAGAGTTTGGCCACGCCCCCACCCTCTACTATTGGCCATCTCTTTTCTCCTCATTTGCATTCAAGCAACAACGCCCATTATGGCCTGTTCAGAGAGAAAAAAAAAAAAACTCTTTCTCATCTTATCTCTGTTTCTCATGCACTGAGTGTTGATTTTGAACAAGGATTCATTTACAGTATTAGGGAACCATTAAGGAGCCATATAAAAGCATCAAGAAGTACCATGTCATGGGATCTTTAAACACAGCATAAAATAATGCATTTCATAAGCATTTCATCAAAGGTACATTATTTACATTAGTTAAAATAGATTCCCCTTCACCTTCCCAGCCCCTTCTCAGGTTTGTCTTAATGCTGACAAGTTTGTATTCTTAAGAAATGTCGATTGAGTCCTACACTAAATTGTTTGAAGTCTTTGCACAGTTTTAGCTCAGTGGAAAGTTTGTTCCATTCTGAGATTGTTTTAACAGAAAATGCAGATTGTCCCAGTGATGTTTTACGTTTTGGTTTTGTACATTGCCCACTGACCGCTGACCTGGTGGTCCGGACCATTTAAACCATGTTAATTTGACAAACTTTTTCAGTGGTGGAGGTGCCACATTATTAATGATCTTGAATAATAATCTAAGATTGGCTGATTTGATCATATTCAAAACTGAGCATTTTATGTTTTGCTAATATTTGACAGTGGTGATAGTGACGTGGTTTCTTATCTAGGATCCTAATAGCTTGTTTATAAAGAGATTTTAGAGGTTTTATCATAGTTTGATTGGCTTGTGACCAACAAGAAATACCAAACATTAAGTGAGACAGGATCATCGCATTTAAATAGGTTTTTGCTCCTTGTTTTGTTAAGGAGTTTCGTATAGATCAGGGGTCGGCAACCTTTACCACTCAAAGAGCCATTTAGACGCGTTTCACACAGTAAAGGAAACACTGGGAGCCACAAAACCCTTTTGAAATTTAAAATGAAATAGCACTGCATATAACAGGGATGAAAGAGTTCAGTTTTTTAGCGGATCTCTGCTTTTTTTTCAGCCGCGGGGTTGTTTTTTTATTGTTGTTTTTTTTACATCTGTGCAAATTCGTTGAGAAAGATTTTGGGTGTATATATATGTATAGTTGTGTTTAGGGACGCCAACCGTTCCTTGAAAAACAGAATTGTCCCGTATTCAGAACAAAAGTACATGTCTCGTATTAAACTTTGTATTAAACTGCGGGCTGCGCAAGCCCGTGTCTGGAGCCGCGGACCGACCGAGCGAGCGAGTGCAGCTCTTTCGCAACAGTGTGTACCATTGCGTGTACACAGGTTAAACTTTATAAAACATCCTATACCTCATCCTACCTGCCCGTGCCTCACTTAACGCGTCGCTCCTCGCTTTTTCACCTGCGCCTTTTAGCGTGCATAAGCTCCTCCTCAATGCGCTCTAATTAGACAAAGTGCAAAGCAAAAACAAATCCAATATATACTACTAGTACCTGTTAATAAAATTTGTTTTTTTTGTACTTTTATGTACAGTTTTACTTGATTGCTAACATATAGCATATAGAAATCCAAATTTCAGAAATTCTAAATTTTCCAGCGGGAGGGGGGGGGGCGTGACTTTCCGCTTTTTTCATGATTGGCCACTTTCATCGCTGATATAACGGATTGTTTTTTGCCTTTCTGCCATAGAATTACATTTTGAAAATGAACAAACAAAAATAAAATACATTTTAATTAAATACAATGGTCCCTCGCTATATCTTGGTTCACTTTTTGCAGCCTCGCTGTTTTGCGTTTTTTTTCCCCCCAGTTTTTTTAAGAGTGTATCAACGCGCATTTCTGCATCCTGATTAGCTAAGGGGCTGTAGACATTTGCCGGTTTGTCAGTCGTTCTCCTCCTGTACGGTACAGAATGTGTTCAGTTTGCCAAATTTGTATAAATGTTTGATTGCTCGCAGTGTGACTCTGGAGTGCTGTATGTTTGCAAGTTTTCTCCCAGACAAAACCCGCGATAGTGTGTGGTGCCAGGACAAAGAGGCTCGGTCAAAGGAACTGTAAAATACACGCAATATGTTTAGGGCCTGAAAACAGGTTTGGATCTTTGGTTTCATTCTATAATATCTTTGCAGATTTCACCTATCGCGGGTTATTTTTAGAACATAACCACTGCAATAAACGAGGGACCACTGTACTGAGCATCAGAGGGCTCAAAGAGCCGCAGGTTGCCGACCCCTGGTATAGATTTAAAAGTGGACAGATTATATTTTACTGTTTGACAAACCTTTTTGACATATTTCTTAAAACTTAGTCTGTCATCTAAAATTACTCCTAGATATCTGGTTCTAGTCCTTGTTAAAGGTACACTGTGTAAGATTTTTACCCGTTAATTACCGAAATTGAAGATACCCATTCAAAAATACAGTGTTTTCCAAGCCTTTTCACTTCCATCATGAAATCAAAGTATTCTTTTGGACTTAGATATAGTCGATTTCACCTGCATAAAAGAGGGATCTTCCCCATGTAGCGGCATCCATTTTGATTACGAGAGCCGCAGAAGGACATACTGTATTTTGGGCTCCGCCATTTTATTTATAGCTGTCGGCACTGGCCCGTGGATTTCACACGACGAGATAGTACGCGTTTGGATAAACAATGACCAGTATGTTGCCGGATCACACTTACTCCGCACATACATCGCAGGAGCAAGCACCTTCATCTAAGAGGAAAAGAAGAAGGACATAGTACCAACCGCGGCTGGGGCTTTGTCGCAGTGCGGGCCCGCACCCCGGGTTCCGCCTTCGTCCCCGCAAGTGCAGACCGACCTCCGCCCTCCACGGTCCGGTTCCCGATTCCCCCCACCCGCGCACAGCGCCGGGTGCGCTTCACGCGTGCACGCGGTTCGGGCACGGCTGCTGGTGAACCCACCTCCGGGTACACCGAGCTGTCTGCATTACGTCGCACCCGGGTGACCCTCGAAGTCTGCCGTAGCTAGAACCGGAAATGCAATACCCACCATCCACCAATGCGCCACCATCCTACACAGTGTACCTTTAACAGGTATTTTTTCTTTGGTTTAGTCCTAGTTTATTTACTGTTTTAATTATGTATTTATTCTGTCTTAGTTCTGTTTAGTCTCTATTGTAGTCGTATTTTTGTCCTGGTTTGGGCCTTTGTCCTTGGTTTTAGTTCAGTTTTATTTATTTATTTATTTTTTAATGTTATCTATTTCTGAAATAATGCTTTAGTTTTATTAAGATTCTATTTTAGTCTAAGCTTAATCATGTTTTGTCCTAGTTTGCTCCATGGTAGCCCAGGTTTATTTATGTATTTATTTTTCTTATCTTATTTCTGACCTCATTCTTGTGTAGTCCTGTTTAATTCTGGTTTAGTCCTGTGTAGTTCTTGGTTTGTTCCTGGTCTAGACCTGTTTAGTACCTGGTTTAGTATTTCACTGTAATTGCTTCGATTCCTCTCTAATTTCCCCTTGAGTACTGTTTATTGAGTGTATTAATAGGTGCTTCACTGTAATGGTGGTGTAGTGGTCCATCTCCGCGGTAACAGCCTCGGAGCGTTACCACAGCAACCGCCTCCAACTTCAGCATCAGTCAAATTCCTCTGGAGATGGATCAGTTTCAGCTCTGGGGTGATGTTTTCTATTTTTTATGGATGTATTCTTAAGTGAGGAGCAGATCCAGAATTGAAGATTTCATCCTGTACCAGATTTTTACCTTTTTAAAAATGTGAAAAACAAAACTAGTCTATTTTAAACAGTTTGCAGTATCCAGAATTATACTTTCTATACATTCTGAACATCCTAATAATTCACCGGGATGAGTTTATAAGCGCTTTTCACAACTCTCACACACCAAAGTAAATATTATTACGATATGGCGATACATGTGGTGCTGTTCTAAAGAACCAGATCTATTTTAGCAACAATATTTCTTTGTTAAACCACTACCTGTACAAAGTTCATATGAAAAACATCTATTTTAAACATCAAAACAGTGAATATGTCAAACGTATTGCATTTTCACTAAATTTTTCCCCCCATACCTCCTAGTTACTGTTTTATTATTATTACTTATTTTATTATTACTTATTTTATTCTATTCTTGCCTGCATGCACTTTTCTTTCTTGTTCAAAATGTCCCTGCCTGGAGCTACTGTGGCAAGTAAATTTCTCCTGTGTGAGATCAATAAAGTCTTATCTTATCTTATCTTATCTTATCTTAAAGATCCCATGACATGGTACTTCTTGATGCTTTTACAGGGGGTCCTCGGGTTACGACGTAGATCCGTTCTTAAGACGCGTCGTAACCCGAATTTCGTCGTAAACCGGATTTTGCCTTTGATCTCCCAACCAAAGCACCAATAACCTTTCCATCTCAATAATTAGACCACTACGCTGCTTGGTTATCACTGCCGCTTTCATAGGAGCAGATCAGAGCCCACATCAGGTACTTCCGCCCACATTGGGCACGCACACGAGGCTGTCTTCTTCTCCCTACAACCACAACAGAGCGTATTCTTGCGCCGTGCGCCGCGCGCCGTTCGCGTTTGTTTACATCTCTTACCACGCTAAACCGTGTAAGACGGAATGACGCGTAATATATACATATTTTTTTTAATGGGGGCGCGTTCGTAACCACGAAACGTCGTAACCCGAGACCGTCGTAACCCGAGGACCCCCTGTATATGGCTCCTTAATGGTTCCCTAATACTGTAAATGAATCCTTCTTCAAAATCAACACTCACTGCATGAGAAACAGAGATAAGATGAGAAAGAGTCATAAATGTCACTCTGGAACACTCCATTATGGGCGTTGTTGCTTTAATGCAAATGAGGAGGACAGAGATGGCCTATAGTAGGGGGTGGGGGCGTGGCCAAACTCTCCGCTCCGCTCTGTGACCCACTTCCGTGTTTCTGCACAAGGGGAGAGATGAGAAGCCTTCCATTGAAAAATAAACACATTTCCACAGAAAATAAAATTAAACCACTGCTGTTTCAGATATCCACAGGCTCAGATAAAGGACTTCCGAGCCTAGAAACACTCGCAAGTTCCTCCAGGCAAATAAAAAAACGCATTTCGCATTGCGTAGCTCCTCCGCAGTCCAAACTCTCTGGGCGTGATTTACAGAGACGCTGAGTACAGACAGACGGGGGTGGAACTGCATTTGCATTTCTTTTTTCGAGCTGACGTCAATAAGTTTCCTTGTTCAAAATCGCCCGTTTGAGCTCTGATTTTTTGTAACGCAGAAAAGGATCGCAAATGCTCAGTTTAGACATTTCGCAACTTTTAACCATGGGGGGGCCTAAACAGGGTAGGGGAGCTCATATTAACGTTCAAAAAAAGATTAAAAAAAGGTGAAAATTTCATGCCATGGGACCTTTAAACAACAAAATTCACAAAGATTTTGCTAAAAGATGCCAAAAAAGACTTAGTGATATATCGATACAGCAGCTCACAATAACAATACTGTATCAAAAAATGTATATACGATATATTGATATTTTGATATTTTTACACAGCCCTATTGCTAACCACATTCTTCCTGATTAGCAGATAATAAAACCTTTATAATTAGATGCAAGACTGCACACAGCACACATATTTGAGCTCAAGACAATGTATCTGTACGGGGGCAAGATGGATTTTGCTGAAATATATGGAAAAATATTGATTACAGGACTTTTATTATAAACTTGAACTAAAACCGGACTAAACAAGGACTAAATCCAGCTCTTTATAAAGCCAGAAAACTTACTCAAGTACCAAAATCTGGACTAAACTTACTCAGACTCAGGATTATCTCATCCAAAAGTCCAGACCTTGACTTTTAACTGTATCATTTTATTTACAACTATTTGCGACAACTTAATATTTTGTTTATTTATTTTTTATTTATTCATTTATTTGGAAGGGACAATGCATATTAATGAATGCACAATTTGTATAAGATCACACAAACCGACGTAAATATGTCGGATTTAGCACAGTGCTAATTTCCATCCGCAGTCCCAGACATAAACTTTTAACTTGTAACTTTTTTTTTTAGTTTGAATCCACATAAAATAAATGAATTTGCATTTCCGTGAAGTATTTTTGTGTACATTTTACTGCCCAGACATTTTTTATAGTAGTTTGTACTAGGCTACATTTGGTTTTGTCAAGAAGAGCTTTTTTAAAAAAAATATTTTAACAAAGGGCTCATGTGATATTTTAGATGTAACTTTACGTAGATGTCTAAAATAAAAGTGAAAAACAGAACTAGTTCACTTTAAGCTGATTGCAGCGGTCCAGAGTTATTCCTCACTTACCTTATGCATTCTGAGCATCCTAATTATTCACCACAATGAGATCTTTTCAGAGCTCGCAGAGACCAGTGCGGAGTTTACTGTGGCAGTAAAGCTAAAAGCAACGGGCATGCTAACACACACTTCCTGATTATCAAAAAATGCTTAATAATCAGACGCAGACAGCTTATAGAATATATCTGTACTGAGGCAAGACACATTTTATAGATTAGATTAGATTTATTGTCATTACACATAAATACAGGTAACGAAATGTGGTTTAGCATCTAATCAGAAGTGCAAGGAGCAGCAAGTGCGATATGCAAGTGTGATATGTATTTTTCTCAAATCTTCTTCTCCTTTCAGCTTGTCCCTTTTTCAGGGGTTGCCACAGCGAATCAACTTTTTCCATCTCGCCCTGTTTTCTGTATCTTCTACTCTGGCTCCAACTACCTCCATGTCCTCCCTCACTGCATCCATAAATCTCTTTGGTCTTCCTCTTTGTCTCCTACCTGGTAGCTCCATCTCTAACATTCTTCTACCAATATATCCACTGTCCCTCCTCTGAACATGTCCAAACCATCTCAATCTGGCTTCTCTAGCTTTTTCTCCAAACCTTCCTGTCTGTGTTGTCCCTCTGATGACCTCATTCCTGATCCTGTCCATCCTTGTCACTCCTAAAGAGAATCTGAGCATCTTTAACTCTGCTATCTCCAGCTCTGCCTCCTGTCTTCTGCCTATTGCAAGTGTTTCTAATCCATACATCATGGCTGGTCTCACAACTGTCCTGTAAACCTTTCCCTTCACCCTAGCTGGCACTCTTCTATCGCAGATCACTCCTGACACTTTTCTCCAGCTGTTCCATCCTGCCTTCACTCTATTCTTCACCTCTCTTCCACAGTCTCCACTGCTCTGAACAGATGATCCTAAGTATCTAAAATCCTCCACCTTCACCACCTCTGCTCCTTGTAACTTCACTGTTCCACTGTTCTCCCTATCATTTACACACATGTACTCTGTCTTGCTACGACTGACCTTCATCCCTCTTCTCTCTAATGCGAACCTCCACCTCTCTAGATTCTCTTCTAGTTGCTGCCTACTCTCACTGCAGATCACAATGTCATCTGCAAACATCATAGTCCATGGCGACTCCTGTCTGACCTCATCTGTTAATCTGTCCATCACCAAAGCAAACAAGAAGGGGCTCAGAGCCGATCCTTGATGTAGTCCCACCTCCACCTTGAAGTCTTCTGTCCTTCCAACAGCACACCTCACTACTGTTGTACTATTTTCATACATGTCCTGCACCAACCTAACATACTTCTCTGCCACTCCTGACTTCCTCATACAAACCCACAATTCCTCCCTTGCTACCCTGTCATAGGCCTTTTCTAAATCTACAAAAACACAATGTAGCTCCTTCTGACCTTCTCTGTGCTTCTCCATCAGAATCCTCAAGGCAAATATTGCGTCTGTGGTGCTCTTTCTGGGCATGAAACCAAACTGTTGTTCACTAATCTCAACTTCCTTCCTCAACCTTGCCTCAACTACTCTCTCCCAAATCTTCATTGTATGACTCAATACATGGGGAAAAATCAGGCAGAGGGCTTTTAAAGGTGCATTGTGTAACTTTTCTGGCGGAGGGTCCATCAAATGCTTGTCTCCGTAGAGATGTTATTGCTTTGTCTGGAATGTTTCACAGTATGGCATCTTCATGGAGACCAAAGCAGGTCAACTTACAGGTCAGATCTGTGGAGAGGCGACCCCACTCACAGTCAGAATGTTTGTTTTTCAGCAGGATTTGCGTGTTAAACATGTGTGAATGAAACAAAACACAACCCTAGGTATGTTTTTGATGAGGAAACAACATTAAATCGACATTAAAGGTGTGCATCAGATCAAAATTGGGACTAAACAGGGTCTAACTCAGAACTAACCTGGCCTAGACCTGGTTTAGTCCTAGCGAGAATGCCAGTGTCTCTGGTCTCTGGTTTAGTACTGGTTTAGTTAAGTTTCAATCATAGCTTAGTCCAGTTTGAGTCCTTGTTTAGTTTCTGGTTCTAGTCCTTGTTAACTGATATTTTTTCTTTGGTTTAGTCCTAGTTTATTCACTGTTTTAATAATGCATTTATTCTGTCTTAGTTCTGTTTAGTCTCAATTGTAGTCCTATTTTTGTCCTGGTTTGGGCCTTTGTCCTTGGTTTTAGTCCAGTTTTATTTATTTTTATTTTATTGTATTTATTTCTGAAATAATACAGGCCAACTTACAACTTACAGGTCTGATCTGTGGAGAGGCGACCCCACTCACAGTTGGAATGTTTGTTTTTGTAGGTATTTTGAGCTATAAAACCACCTGTAATTGAATACATGTAAAGTAGAGCTGTTAAATGTCACACTGTGGAACATTCCAGGCAGAGCAATGAGATCTCCATAGAAATAAGGTGGTAACTGACCCCCCAACCAAAAAGTTACAGCTTTAAATGGTGGATTAACTGTTTGGAAAGAATTGCAATGGATCGAAAAAACACAAAAGTTCCGAGTTCACCTTTCGCTAACCTTTTGTTGTCTTCTTCCTCTTCTTCTGTCACAGGTGAAGAGGAGCCGCCATGTTGGCCTCCTCTCTCCCCTCTCTCCTCCTCCTTTTCCTCCTCCTCCCCCCTCCCTCTCGCGCCTCTCCTCCGCCCTCCTCCTCTTCTTCCTCCTCTCCTCTTCCTCTCGGCGTGGACCTGGAAGGCACCCCGCTCTCTCACCTCCTGCTGGACCCCCGCTCCGGTGTGCTGTACGTGGGGGGAGTGGACCACCTGTACCAGCTGACCTCTGAGCTCCGCGTCACGGCTCACGTCAGGACCGGACCGCAGCTCGACTCGTCCCACTGCCTGCCGCCCATCGTGGTCGAAGAATGCCCCTCTGCCACGCCCACGCACAATTACAACAAGCTGCTGCTGCTGGAGGAGGCGGGGCCTGAGGGAAATGGGGCGAAGCCAGGCAGCCTCATCGTCTGCGGGACGCTCTTCCAGGGCATCTGTGAAAAGAGGTGAGAGAATTATACACAAATAATAACCAAACTTGCTCACACAGGTAGATTATCTTCTTCTCTGGGCCTCTTAAACTCAGAGAACGGTCTGTTGTGGTGAACTCGCCATCATGTCTATGTGCACTTCTGTCTCTTCTGTGTGTTCCTCTAAATGTTCTTCTGTTCTGACCTGCCTTAGGACAACGGATGTAAAGTAGCTCTTGTGCTAATTCCGGCATATTTACTTTGATGCTGTTTGTTGTCATGTTGATTAAAGATCCCATGACATGGTACTTCTTGATGCTTTTATATGGCTCCTTAATGGTTCCCTAATACTGTAAATGAATCCTTCTTCAAAATCAACACTCAGTGCATGAGAAACAGAGATAAGATGAGAAAGAGTAATTTTTCTCTCTCTGAACACTCCATAATGGGCGTTGTTGCTAAACAGGGTAGGGGAGCTCACATTAACGTTCAAAAACCTCAGAAAGTGAAAATTTCATGCCATGGGACCTTTAATATGCATTGTCCTAATTCAAATAAATAAATAAAGGTGTAGATCTAAAAACACAGTGGAGCACTTCCTGTATTACCACATGACATCACAAGGTGGAACAGAGTATTTTCCGTTTGAGAAAAGACCTCCGCCTAAATATGCAGGATTTGTGTGTTAAATGTGTGTGAATGAAACAGTGGGTATGATTTTGATGAGGAACCACAATTATAACGAATCAGAAATATATGGACCCTTTAATTATAATGCATTTATTTGATGACGTCTTCGTAAGGCGTCACCACTCCATAGATCTGACCTGTAATTGCAGTGAAAGTAATAACATCTCCATGGAGACTAGCAGGTGGCAGACCCTCCACCAGAAACGTTACATTCACGTCTGACAAACAAATTTGAGTTTTCAGGCATCACAAGTACGCAGCAGAAGCCCAGAATTGTGAAAGTTACACTGTAAATTGGCCTTTTGTGAGCTGTTGGTCATTTCACAGTGAATGAGGTGGCGATCCACACCGTCTCCATGACTGTGGCAGAGCGCTGCACTCAGTCAGAGGAATTCATTTGAAATTGGAGTAGAGATTTTGGTGACGCTGGCGAAAACTCACTTTCAGCTAGTGTGACTTTATCCACTTTGAGTTTATCCAGCACTTTCTTATTTACTTATTTTATTATTATCACTTACTGTAACTTGTCTGTATGCACTTTTTTTGTTTTTAATTTTCTTTTGCAATAAGCTGCCTGGAGCTAATGTGGGAAGTGAATTTCTCCTGTGTGAGATCAATAAAGTCTTATCTCTTATCTCAAAAATGTAAAAAAAAAAAAAAAAAAGATGTGTTGACAGACCTTGGTTCAGCATGAAAATCAAAATAGCCAATTATTTTGTTGAGGTGAAATAAGTTCATCTGCCAATATGATGTTTCTTAAATCTTAAAGGTCCCATGGCATGAAATTTTCACTTTCTGAGGTTTTTGAACGTTAATGTGAGCTCCCCTACCCTGTTTAGCCCCCCCCCCCATGGTTAAAAGTTGTGAAATGTCTAAACTGAGCATTTGCGATCCTTTTCTGCGTTACAAAAAATCAGAGCTCAAACAGCCGATTTTGAACAAGGCACCTTATTGACGTCAGATCGAAAAAAGAAATGCAAATGCAGTTTCACCCCCGTCTGTCTGAACTCAGCGTCTCTGTAAATCACGCCCAGAGAGTTTGGACTGCGAATGCGCTAGGCAATGCGAAATGCGTTTTTTTATTTGGCTGGAGGCACGTCCGAGTGTTTCTAGGCTCAGAAGTCCTTTATCTGAGCCTCTGGACCTTTGAACAGCAGTGGTTTAATTTTATTTTATGTGGAAATGTGATTATTTTTCAATGGAACGCTTCAAATCTCTCCCCCCGTGCAGAAACACGGAAATGGATCAGCTGAGAGCTGACAGCAGAGAGCGGAGCGTTTGGCCACGCCCCCACCCTCTACTATAGGCCAGCTCTTTTCTCCTCATTTGCATTCAAGCAACAATGCCCATTATGGAGTGTTCAGAGAGAGAAAAATTACTCTTTCTCATCTTATCTCTGTTTCTCATGCACTGAGTGTTGATTTTGAAGAAGGATTCATTTACAGTATTAGGGAACCATTAAGGAGCCATATAAAAGCATCAAGAAGTACCATGTCATGGGACCTTTAAATTAATGTACTTCAGTCAGCCTAAAGCACAGGAAATATTAAATGCTTCTAATTTAAACTTAAAGGGCCCATATCACACTGTTTTCTGATCTATATTATAATGTTGTTTCCGCATCACAAACAGACCTGGAGTTGTGTTTTGTTTCATTCACACATGTTTAACACACAAATCCTGTCCTTCACTGCATCTCTTTATTAACTGTTTTATTGTCCGGTAATCTGCAAGTGCCTGTTAGTTTTACTGTGACAGCAAACCTCCGCTCTGGCCACTGAAATTTATGAAAGATTTGAGTCTATATAGAGACAAAAATCATGCAAACATTATTGTCACAAGAGCCACGTTTTAGTATTAAAGATAAGATAAGACTTTATTGATCTCACACAGGAGAAATTTACTTGTCACCGTAGCTCCAGGTAGGGACAGTTTGAACAAGAAAGACAAGTGCATGCAGGCAAGAATGGCATAAAGATAGGTAATAATAATAATAAAATGCGTAATAAATCGAATAATAATAATAATAATAGTAATAATAATAATAAAAACAGTGACAGGGAGAGTATTGAAAAAAAACAATACTTACACGTTGGAAAAACGATATTGCAAGATAGGACCATACAGTGGAGTTATACAAGTAATAATAAGAAGAAACAGTAACTAGGAGAGTATTTAAAGACAATATTGCACGTCTGGACTATACAGTGGAGTTGTACAGTCTGGGTGGTGGGGATGAAGGATCTGCGGTAGCGCTCCTTCTTGCACTGGGGGTGCCTCAGTCGGCTGCTGAAGGAGCTGCTCAGCTCCTCTACAGTCCGGTGCAGAGGGTGAGAGGTGTCATCCATGATGGACGTGAATTTGTCCAGTACCCTCCTCTCAGCCACCTCCTCTACAGAGTCCAGAGAACAGCCCAGGACAGAGCTGGCCCTCCTGACCAGCTTATTAAGTCTCTTCCTGTCCCGTTCTGTGCTGCTCGGGGCCCAGCAGACGACAGCGTAGAGGAGAGCAGAGGCCACCACAGAGTCATAAAAAGTCTTGAGCAGAGGCCTGCACACTCCAAAGGACCTCAGTCTCCTCAGGAGGTGGAGGCGACTTTGGCCCTTAAAAGTGCATTGTGTAACTTTACTGGTGGAGGGCCCGTCAAATACTTTTCTCAAAGTTCTTAGACTTAGACGTAGACAAACTTTATTGATCCACAAGAGAAGTTGTTTTGGGTACAACAGCTCACACATCAAATATAATATATAACAGAGATAACAGAGAGTAACAAAAAATAGATGGAATAGCAATAGACCAGTGTCAAATGAGACATATATATATATATATATATATATATATATATATATATATATATATATATATATATATATATATATATATATATATATATATATATAAAATAAAAATAAAATAATAATAATAATAAATGTATATGTACAAATCAGAATTAAATAGAAAAGTAAATAATAAAATACAATATCAATCCCAGCTATATACAGTTGTAGAGAGTATGATCTGTTAAAGGGCTTTGTCCGGAATGTTTCACAGTATGGGATTAAAACTTTGGAGATCAAACCAGGCCAAGTTACAAGTCAGATCTGTGGAGTGGCTACCCCGCTCACAGTCACAATGCCTGTTTTCTTGGTATTTTTGAGCAATAAAACCACCTGTAATTTAATAAACAGACCAGTATCCATAGAAACAAGCAGGTGATGGACCTCCAACCAAAAAGTTTCATAGTGCACCTTAAAGTACATTTTTATAGCGATGTAATCATACAAAATACAACCTAGGATGGCCTGAATAATGCACCTTTATTGTATTATAAATAGGATAGTTCTCTCTTGTACTGTACACTAGTGTGGGTCATTAGCTCTTGTTCACTGCACTGCCCTGCCCCTAACACAGACAAATCAGAGCTTTTAAACCTGTGAGACTTTAAAACTGTGCTAAAATTAACAGGAGCTGAGTCACCATTGTCTCTAAACACTTAATTACTCCATTGATTACACCATGGATTGTGTTATTGATCACTGTTAAAGGTGCACTACCCAAATCTTCTCTAACCTGTGCTTAAAAACACAAGAGTTTAGGGATGGTTTTGATTAGAAGTATATGTGGTCCATTTTAGACAACTGAACAGTGTTAAAGACTAAATTATAGGGGTGCAAGTTAGATCGGAGTCCACTCAAAACTGTTATGTGAATCAAAATCTAATTAGGAAATCTCAAAAACTCTAGTGTCATTATTTTGTCAATATAAAGTACACTACAAACAACTAAATACAATGTAATAAAACCTGCAAATTCTATAGTTTAGACCTCTACAAATGTTTTAGTTTAGCATATTTCAGTCTCAAACATAAAGTTTTTTTTCCTCCTGCAATAATTGCCTGTATAGTCATTTTCAAATCCGCTGCGCTGGTGTGCAGTTATCAATCGAAGGTGCCAACAACTTCACGACTCTTTGTTGTGATGACATTTTACATTTAAAGGAAAAGTAACATTTTTTTACAATCTGAGCCTTCTTTCAGCAATAAAACAAGTAGTTTTACTCACCCATAGCAGTTTGGTGTCAATTGGAGCAGTATCGCAGAAGTTATGTTGGAGCCGTTCTGTTCTACTAATGATCCCGTATCCGTTAGCGTGAGTGCTCGGGGCATTACTTTGCGGTGTCCAAATAACACAAACTTTAGCACTTTTCAAATCACAGAAGATCGCTGTGTCAGGGTAGACTTTTAGTAGATTCCAAAACGGCCTGAAACCCGATATCGCAACAGAAAAGTAAAGTTCAGAGCGGCGTTAGCTTCTTTCGGACTAGCGGTGTTTACAAAACAGCTGAGTTCACGCATGCGCACTGTCCTCTCTGATGACGTCACCAAATGAAACTATAGCTGGATATCGGGTTTCAGGCCGTTTTGGAATCTACTAAAAGTCTACCCTGACATTTGTGTCCTTTATTAAGCTGTTTTAGATAATATTGAGATTTAAAATGTGCAAATTATAACACAATGATGAATGGGTGTCATAGATTATAACTGTGTAGCAGACACAAGGTCTTATCGGTCTCACTTTTTCCGTTCCCCGAATCTTTCCCGCAGATCATTTCATTATAAGCCCCGTTCAGATGGGAATAGATTACCCACGACCTTAAGAACTTTAACTTCTTTCAGTTCATTTAAATCATCTGTTTTCATATCTCAAAACTCCTTGTTTATGTTTTTAGTTTTTCTTTTTTTCTTTTTCTTTTTCAGTTTGTTCTATTATTATTTTTACATTTGTTATATAATGTATACTCTATTCTTTATGAATGAGGTACTGTTGCAGGAGTTGGGGGGAGGGCATGAGGGAACGAGTCTGTCTATATGTGTGTATGTTTGTGTGTGTGTTTTGTAATGTAAGTTTTGTACTCTGTCTATTGTGTATTACTAATGTGTAGAATCCCTCAGTCATCCAGGTAGAATCCACGGCAAAAGGAGAAATTCAATTTCTCAACTGGACAAAGTTTATTTGGTCAAATACGTTTCGCAGCTCATCCAAGCTGCTTCTTCAGTTCTGGCTAGAGTGCTGGTGGGCACTGCTTATAATTGGCTACAGGGAGGAGCTAACTACAATGAAATTACTAAGAAACTTTCACAATTATCACAAATAGGTGTGATAGTTTCTTAGTATTCCTTAGTAATTTCATTGTAGTTAGCTCCTCCCTGTAGCCAGTTATAAGCAGTGTCCACCAGCACTCTAACCAGAACCGAAGAAGCAGTGTGTATTACTAATGTTTTGTGTTTTTTGGATCCATTTGAAAAAAATTAGATGGCTCATCTCAAGGGGCATTCCAATAAAATAAAAATAATCTTTAATTAACCTTGACCTTAGCCGGGACAGGAGGGTCCTGGCTAAGGTCATTTCTATGCTGGGCCATGAGTCTCACCCCCTGCAGGACGCTCTGTCGGCTCTGGAGAGCAGTTTCAGTGACAGACTGATTCACCCTCGCTGTGTGAAGGAGAGGTTTCGCAGGTCTTTCCTTCCTGCTGCTGTCAGACTGTACAATGAACACTGTTAACATGTCATTCAACTTTATCTACACTACATTACTCAACTATATTCTAGAGTCTATTTTTAAGTCTATTTTTAAATTATTTTAAACCATTATTTATTATCTTGTTTTACTGCATGCTACATTTTCCTGCTGTTCTTGATATGTGTGTTGCAACACTGGAATTTCCCCACTGTGGGACTAATAAAGGCATATCTTATCTTATCTTAAACAAATACCATTTAAAGTGAACAAAACAAAGCATATTGAGTATAAAACTTACTTTGTCTATAATATCTCTTGCTTTGTTTGGGACTGATAAAACTCATTTGTCTCTTTTCTTTTCCAGGAGCCTGTCAAACATCACTGAGCTGTTGTACCGCACCACAAACCCGGTCGACACGCAGTACGTCGCCGCTAACCAGGCCAGCATCTCCACGGTGGGCGTCATCATCAGTCCAGAAGGGGCGGGGCCTGCTACAGGAAGGGGCGGGTCCGGGATGCGCTTGATGCTGGTTGGACGAGGATACACCACAGGCCCTGGCGACATCCCACCAATCACCACGCGCCGCTTGTCTCCTGTAATCCCGCCCAGAAGAATGTTTTCCCAGGAAGACGAACTTGGAAAACTTGTGGTTGGGAGCTATTCGCAGTACAATAATCATTTTGTGAAAGCGTTTGTGCATGGGAAGCACGTTTATTTCTTATTTTCAAGACGAGCCACAAGGCCCAAGCTAGAATACCAGACGTATGTTTCCAGACTGTGCCTTTCCGACCGGAGTTTTTATTCTTACGTTGAGATGCCGTTGTCTTGCGAGGGCGGGTTCAAGTACAATTTAGCGCAGGGGGCGTGGCTAGGGAACCACACAGGAAGTCCCGCCCTCTTCGTGGTGATGTCAGCGGGACAGGCCTCGACGCCGGTGGCCACGAGCCGGTCGGCACTGTGCGTCTACAGCATGGAGCAGCTGGACGCCATGTTGAGGAGGGCGCAGGAAGTGTGCTACACCGAAGCAGGAAGACAGGAGGAGGTCTACATCGCGTACCAGGTCTCATCCAAGTGTCTCAAACTGCCCAAGGTAAAGAAATGCACCACTTGGACACATTCATGTTTAACTTAAAGATCCCATGACATGGTACTTCTTGATGCTTTTATATGGCTCCTTAATGGTTCCCTAATACTGTAAATGAATCCTTCTTCAAAATCAACACTCAGTGCATGAGAAACAGAGATAAGATGAGAAAGAGTATTTTTTTTCTCTCTGAACAGGCCATAATGGGCGTTGTTGCTTGAATGCAAATGAGGAGAAAAGAGCTGGCCTATAGTAGAGGGTGGGGGCGTGGCCAAACTCTCCGCTCTGGCTCTGAGCCCTCAGCTGATCCATTTCCACGTTTTTGCACGGGGGGGAGAGATTTGAAGCGTTCCATTGAAAAATAAACACATTTCCACAGAAAATAAAATTAAACCACTGCTGTTCAAAGGTCCAGAGGCTCAGATAAAGGACTTCCGAGCCTAGAAACACTCGGACGTGCCTCCAGGCAAATAAAAAAACGCATTTCGCATTGCCTAGCGCATTCGCAGTCCAAACTCTCTGGGCGTGATTTACAGAGACGCTGAGCACAGACAGACGGGGGTGGAACTGCATTTGCATTTCTTTTTTCGATCTGACGTCAATAAGGTGCCTTGTTCAAAATCGCCCGTTTGAGCTCCGATTTTTTGTAACGCAGAAAAGGATTGCAAATGCTCAGTTTAGGCATTTCGCAACTTTTAACCATGAAGGGGGGCCCTAAACAGGGTAGGGGAGCTCACATTAACGTTCAAAAACCTCAGAAAGTGAAAACTTCATGCCATGGGACCTTTAAAATAGAATTGTTGATGATAGGGATGTAACAATAACCAAAATATCATTATATGGTATTGTCAAAAAGTCTCACAATAATATCGAAGATCATCACAATATATCAAGTTATACGTTTCTTTGCTTAAATTCATTGTTGCGTTGCAGCAATAGCTAAAAATGGAGAGGATGTATAGTATATAGACCATCCCTGACCCTTTGCTCTGTTTCAGTTCAGACTACATAAAAAAAATAATTATTAGTTATTAAGCCCTTTTAAATCTTAATTCAGATGTGTATGTGAATGAATGAGTTGACTCACTGCCCTTGAGTTCCTTGAAGGTGGAAAAGCGCTGTATAAAACTGTGACTATTTAACATAAAGTCACCTTGAACCTTCATTCTTTGGATTATGACAGAATGGCTTTTTTTTTTTTTTTTTTTGGAAAAAACAGTCACTTTCATATTACAGATTTCCAATTTAAATATAATCTTTCCTATTTTTAGTATATTGTGAAAACAAGTGAAAAAAAGGAACAGAAAAAACACCCACACTAAACTATTTATAGAAATACTTCACCAGAAGTGGAGAAGTTACAAGAACGTTACAAGAAATCTTTTCTAGTTGGGGTGATGTATTTAATCCATTTGTTCCAAATACTATAAAATTGGTCTCTTTGAATGTTTACTGAATAAGTTAGCTTTTCCATCTTGAAAATGTCAGAAATTATGTCAGTCCAGCCATCCAATGAAGGTGAAACAGGGGTTAACCAGAATGGCATTTTTAAAAGGAAAAAAAAACAAAACAATTTTGCACTTTTTTTTTTTCTACAAGATATCCCAATAAATACCGTTCCGTGAGATACATATTGGGAAAATATCGTATAGATTTGGAGATAATTCCTAGTTGACAAAGAACTGACTTGTTGATTTAATTCATAATGAGAACTTGTTGGTTTGAATATCTTAAAAATTTATATTTTTAGCATGCCAAGCAATTCCTCTTTTAAAATGTCAACTGGGCTGTTTTTCCGTCTAAAAACACCAGTGAGTTGTTGCATTTAGCTACATATAGATACAATATTCTTGGAAATGATGTCATCTTTTTCTGAGAAGCAGAAGCTGTGAAAAAAAGCTTGAATGTGATCACACAACACAACTTCAGAAGTACATTTAATGAACACTCTTGGCTCTGAACTCTTTGATCCAAGTGGTGCCGGTGGTGTCATCCTCTTCCTCACTGATGGCATCACAGGAGACGTCACAGATGAACTGCCGGCCAACATCTGCAGCCCCTGACCCTAATCCAGACGAGATTAAACTTAATCTGCAGCATCTGCCTCAGACATGACCCACATCTGTAAGAGGGAAAGCTAAAGGAGCAGTGAATGTAACGTTACAGTGAATATGATGTTTTATATGAAATGGAGGCTGTTGCTGTTAGCAACCGGAGAGACCAGGTGAAGAGATAAGACAAAAGACAGGTGAAGAGATAGAGAACAGACAGGTGAAGAGACAGAGAACAGACAGGTGAAGAGATAGAGAACAGACAGGTGAAGAGATAAGAGAACAGGTGAAGAGATAAGAGAACAGACAGGGGAAGAGATAAGAGCACAGACAGGTGAAGAGATAAGAGAACAGACAGGTGAAGAGATAAGAGAACAGACAGGTGAAGAGATAAGAGAACAGACAGGTGAAGAGATAAGAGAACAGACAGGTGAAGAGACAGAAGAACGCCGTAGAATAGCTGTAGATAAACTTGAGTTGATGTTGGTTGTTTTGTAGATAAACACGTAGAGTGAGATGTTTTGTAAAACGTTAATGTAGGAGGAGAAGTATCTAAAGTTGATAATATATTTCCCTCGACACTCTGCTGTTTCCTGGCTCCAGCTGGGAGTTGCTGTGAGTCCCAAATGGCGTCTGACTGGTGCGATCTGCGCTGAATCTATTAGTGTCTTTCACAAGTGTAACTGCCTCTGCTGCTCCGTGGACCTTGAAACAAACAATATGACAGAAAGATGTGCGTTCAGCCAGAGCCGTTCATTTGTTACATTCGGAGCTGTGCTGGACGGGAAGAAATATGTGGGAGAAAAAGAAAAAGTGAAAAAGTGAACTCAAACACACATGTACGGAGAGATCAGGAACCCAGCTATAGGAGGTTAACCACTCTGCCACAGTAACACAGTGAAAATACACTGACAGGACTGTTTCCTTATTTCAAATATGTGTATGCAAATTATAAACAGTGATGTCAGACGATTTAAATAATTAATCTAATTAATTACAGGATTTGTAATGAATTGGTCTAATTAATCACATTTTAATCTCCTGAGAGAGTGAGAGAGATTGAGACAGAGAGACAAAGGGAGAGAGAGAGACAAAGAGAGTGAGATTCAGAGAGATTCAGAGAGAGAGAGTGAGAGAGAGATAGGGAGAGATAGATTGAGAGACAAAGAGCGATTGAGAGACAGAGAGAGAGAGATAGATTGAGAGACAGAGAGAGATAGAGAGAGAGAAATTGAAAGACAGAGAGAGAGAGATTGAGAGACAGAGATTGAGAGAGATTGAGAGACAGAGATTGAGAGAGATTGAGAGACAGAGATTGAGAGAGATTGACAGAGAGAGAGATAGAGAGCGAGAGAGAGAGAGATATTGAGAGACAGAGAGAGAGAGAGAGATTGAGAGAGAGATTGAGAGACAGAGAGATTGAGAGACAGAGAGATAGAGAGAGACATAGAGAGATTGAGAGAGAGAGAGAGGTTGAGAGAGAGATTGAGAGACAGAGAGATAGGGGGAGAGATTGAGAGACAGAGAGATTGAGAGAGAGAGAGAGAGATTGAGAGACAAGAGGGAGAGATTGAGAGAGATTGAGAGACAGAGAGAGAGAGAGAGAGATTGAGGCAACCCACTTTGTGATTGAGTTTGTCAGTTTTTCTGCTTTGCTCATTCTTTTCCCAAATTCGATAAGCGTGGTTTGTTGGTTTGTTGGTTTGTTGGTTTGGTGGTTTGTTGGTTTGGTGGTTTGGTGGTTTGTTGGTTTGTTGGTTTGTTGGTTTGGTGGTTTGTTGGTTTGGTGGTTTGTTGGTTTGTTGGTTTGTTGGTTTGGTGGTTTGGTGGTTTGTTGGTTTGTTGGTTTGGTGGTTTGTTGGTTTGTTGGTTTGGTGGTTTGGTGGTTTGTTGGTTTGTTGGTTTGGTGGTTTGTTGGTTTGTTGGTTTGTTGGTTTGGTGGTTTGGTGGTTTGGTGGTTTGTTGGTTTGGTGGTTTGGTGGTTTGTTGGTTTGTTGGTTTGGTGGTTTGGTGGTTTGTTGGTTTGGTGGTTTGGTGGTTTGTTGGTTTGGTGGTTTGGTGGTTTGTTGGTTTGGTGGTTCAGCCAGAGCCGTTCATTTGTTACATTCGGAGCTGTGCTGGACGGGAAGAAATATGTGGGAGAAAAAGAAAAAGTGAAAAAGTGAACTCAAACACACATGTACGGAGAGATCAGGAACCCAGCTATAGGAGGTTAACCACTCTGCCACAGTAACACAGTGAAAATACACTGACAGGACTGTTTCCTTATTTCAAATATGTGTATGCAAATTATAAACAGTGATGTCAGACGATTTAAATAATTAATCTAATTAATTACAGGATTTGTAATGAATTGGTCTAATTAATCACATTTTAATCTCCTGAGAGAGTGAGAGAGATTGAGACAGAGAGAGAGAGCGAGAGAGAGAGAGACAAAGGGAGAGAGAGAGACAAAGAGAGTGAGATTCAGAGAGATTCAGAGAGAGAGAGTGAGAGAGAGATAGGGAGAGATAGATTGAGAGACAAAGAGCGATTGAGAGACAGAGAGAGAGAGATAGATTGAGAGACAGAGAGAGATAGAGAGAGAGAAATTGAAAGACAGAGAGAGAGAGATTGAGACAGAGATTGAGAGAGATTGAGAGACAGAGATTGAGAGAGATTGACAGAGAGAGAGATAGAGAGCGAGAGAGAGAGAGATATTGAGAGACAGAGAGAGAGAGATTGAGAGAGAGAGATTGAGAGACAGAGAGATTGAGAGACAGAGAGATAGAGAGAGACATAGAGAGATTGAGAGAGAGAGAGAGGTTGAGAGAGAGATTGAGAGACAGAGAGATAGGGGGAGAGATTGAGAGACAGAGAGATTGAGAGAGAGAGAGAGAGAGAGATTGAGAGACAAGAGGGAGAGATTGAGAGAGATTGAGAGACAGAGAGAGAGAGAGAGAGATTGAGAGATTGAGGCAACCCACTTTGTGATTGAGTTTGTCAGTTTTTCTGCTTTGCTCATTCTTTTCCCAAATTCGATAAGCGTGGTTTGTTGGTTTGTTGGTTTGTTGGTTTGTTGGTTTGTTGGTTTGTTGGTTTGGTGGTTTGGTGGTTTGTTGGTTTGTTGGTTTGTTGGTCTGGTGATTTGGTGGTTTGTTGGTTTGTTGGTTTGTTGGTTTGGTGGTTTGGTGGTTTGTTGGTTTGTTGGTTTGGTGGTTTGTTGGTTTGTTGGTTTGTTGGTGTGGTGGTGTGTTGGTTTGGTGGTTTGGTGGTTTGGTGGTTTGTTGGTTTGGTGGTTTGTTGGTTTGTTGGTTTGGTGGTTTGGTGGTTTGTTGGTTTGGTGGTTTGTTGGTTTGGTGGTTTGTTGGTTTGTTGGTTTGGTGGTTTGATGGTTTGGTGGTTTGGTGGTTTGTTGGTTTGTTGGTTTGTTGGTTTGGTGGTTTGTGGTTTGGTGGTTTGTTGGTTTGTTGGTTTGGTGGTTTGTTGGTTTGGTGGTTTGGTGGTTTGTTGGATTGGTGGTTTGGTGGTTTGTTGGTTTGGTGGTTTGTTGGTTTGGTGGTTTGGTGGTTTGGTGGTTTGTTGGTTTGGTGGTTTGTTGGTTTGGTGGTTTGGTGGTTTGGTGGTTTGGTGGTTTGGTGGTTTGGTGAAGTGCACTCACGCTCGCTCTATCACCGGTAACGATGGAACTTGTCCGGATGTGTTTATCGTTCAAATGATCCGTCAGGCTGGAGCAGCTTCAGTGATCGGAAAATTCTTTTTGACAAAAGCTACAAATCACGGCGTTCTTGTTGATCGTCCCGTCTTCATTCTTTTTATGAATAAACTTGCCGTTCAAAGGCCCTGGCAGCGATTTGCTCGCCGCACGCCAAATTTAAAATGCACGTGAATTGAATTGCCGCTCATAATTAATTGCGATAATTTTTATTACGAGTTAATTTGCAGTGTAATTAATTAATCAAATGAACGCATTAAACTGACCGCCCTTGTAACTTGCACTGTGTAACTTGTCGAGTGAAGAGTCCGTCACCTGCTCGTCTCCATGGAGATGTGCCTAGAATGTTCCACAGTATGGCCATGAACTTGAGAATCTGAGACTTGCAAGTGAAATTACAGGTTAGATTTGTGGAGAGGCGATCCCACTCGCAGTAAGAGTGGGGTGAGCAAGAAACAACACCTGTAGTTGAGTAAATGTACGACAGACTAGTTTAATACAACACTGTGGACAATTTTAACCAAAACATCTCCATGGAAACCTTATCCAGAAAAGTTACATAGTGCGCCTTTAACAGTCAGGGCGAAGAAGGTACATAGAAGAAAAATATGCTAATAAATAACTAAGTAATAAGTAATGATAATAATTTAAAACACAAACTTCCCATGTTGACTCTCATTCTACTGTTCACCTCGTTTCTTCATGTGAAAACATATTTTTGTGACATCCTTCCCTCTGTGATCATAGCAAATACAAAAATATATCCAATTATAACCTCAATTCTACTATGTACCAGATTGTTTTCATTTAATAAATTAAAATGTGTTTTGCCCCAGAGCAGCTCTTAAGGTCAAAGTGAATCCACTATTTGTTGTTTTACCTTCCTGCAAACCCAGAAGTGTGTGTTAGCATGCTAGTTGTTGTTAGCATTAGCGTAATTAGGATTGTAGTAATTTTAGAATGTGATGCTTAAAGTCAGCTAGTTCTCTTTTTCAGATTTTAAGACAGTAAAACAGCACCTTTCAGCTCAGAATTTTCTATTTCTAGTTTTCTTCGATTTTATGATTATTTAAAATGCAAAACATTTAATTTCAGATGGCAGATTTTGTCTTTGTTTTCCAACTCTGCATCTTGTGGGGGTTTGTGGTCCAAGGAAGGAAGAGGGGTGACAGGAAACTACTTGTATTTCATTTCCTGCTTCATTACATTTGACCCCTGACCTCTCTGACCCCTGCCCAGTCTGGTTCAGGTGTCTGCGCTGATTGTAGATCTCTTGGTATTGAATGAATTAATCTGTATTGATTTAGTCCTGGTTGAGTCCTGGTTGAGTCCTGGTTGAGTCCTGGCATAGTCTGGGTTTTGTCCTTTGTAGTCTTCATCATCATGATCATGTTTTAGTCTTGGTTTAGATCTGGTTTAGTCTTGGTTTTTAGATCTTAAGGTTTAGTCCTGGTTTAGTCCTATTCTGGTCCTGATTTAGTCCTGATTTATTCCTGGTTTAGTCCCGGTTTAGTCCTGATTTAGTCCTGATTTAGTCCTGGTTTGGTCCTGGTTTAGTCCTGGTTTAGTCCTATTCTGGTCCTTGTTTAGTCCTGGTTTAGTCCTGGTTTAGTCCTTGTTTATTCCTGGTTTAGTCCCGGTTTAGTCCTGATTTAGTCCTGGTTTGATCCTGGTTTAGTCCTGGTTGAGTCCTGGTTTAGTCCTGGTTTGGTCCTGGTTTGGTCCTGGTTTAGTCCTGGTTTGGTCCTGGTTTAGTCCTGGTTTAGTCCTGGTTTAGTCCTGGTTTGGTCCTGGTTTGGTCCTGGTTTGGTCCTGGTTTAGTCCTGGTTTAGTCCTGGTTTGGTCCTGGTTTAGTCCTGGTTTGGTCCTGGTTTGGTCCTGGTTTAGTCCTGGTTGTGTCCTGGTTTAGTCCTGGTTTGGTCCTGGTTTGGTCCTGGTTTAGTCCTGGTTTAGTCTTGGTTTAGTCCTGGTTTAGTCCTTGTTTATTCCTGGTTTAGTCCCGGTTTAGTCCTGATTTAGTCCTGGTTTGATCCTGGTTTAGTCCTGGTTGAGTCCTGGTTTAGTCCTGGTTTGGTCCTGGTTTAGTCCTGGTTTGGTCCTGGTTTGGTCCTGGTTTGGTCCTGGTTTAGTCCTGGTTTGGTCCTGGTTTAGTCCTGGTTGAGTCCTGGTTGAGTCCTGGTTTGGTCCTGGTTTGGTCCTGGTTTAGTCCTGGTTTAGTCCTGGTTTGGTCCTGGTTTAGTCCTGGTTTGGTCCTGGTTTGGTCCTGGTTTAGTCCTGGTTGTGTCCTGGTTTAGTCCTGGTTTGGTCCTGGTTTGGTCCTGGTTTAGTCCTGGTTTAGTCCTGGTTTAGTCCTTGTTTATTCCTGGTTTAGTCCCAGTTTAGTCCTGATTTAGTCCTGGTTTGATCCTGGTTTAGTCCTGGTTGAGTCCTGGTTTAGTCCTGGTTTGGTCCTGGTTTAGTCCTGGTTTGGTCCTGGTTTAGTCCTGGTTTAGTCCTGGTTTGGTCCTGGTTTAGTCCTGGTTTGGTCCTGGTTTAGTTCTGGTTTGGTTCTTATTTTAGATCTGTTTCTATTGACCCCGTTAATCTCTATTGATTGTCTTCGGGCTCGCACTCGGCTCATTCAGTCCTGGATTGATTCTGGAGAATTCTGAGAAAATGAAGCTGCATTAGTCAGTTTAATGAAGTGTTTAGTGGAAAATATTGTGAATAATTTTAAATTATTAACGCATGAAGTCGAGCTCTGTTCAATCATGGAGAGTAATTGAGAATAGCGTTTCAATTTGCATACAGTCTTTTATAACATTTTCAATCAATCCTGTAGCCCATTGCTTAAAAGGGCACTGTGTAACTTTTCTGGAGAAGGAGCCGCTACCTGCTTGTCTCCATGGAGATGTTATTGCTCTGGCTGGAAAGTTCCACAGTAAGATCCAGGTCAGATCTGTGGAGAGATGATCCCTGTCACAGTAAGAATGTACACTTTTGAGGTCTTTAGAGATACGTTCAATAACTATACAATAGATAAGTTTAATGCCATACTGTGGAACATTCCAGGCAAAAGTTTTGGTCTTGATTTGGCCCATGGCTTTATCTTTACTCAGAGCTGGTTTAGTGTAGCCTATAAATAGTTATAGTTTGGTTTAGACCTGATTTGGATCTGGTTTAGACCTTCTGCCCTGGGACAGACTGGCAGAAGCAAGGCTGCCAATCTGCGCCACTGGCCCCTCTGACCACCAACACTCATGCACACCACATTCATACTGGGCAATGTGGGTGAAGTGTCTTGCCCAAGGACACAATAACACTTTTGGTACTGGTTTAGATATTTAGGTTTAGTCCTGGTTTAGTTCTGGTTTAGATCTTTAGGTATGGTCCTGGTTTAGTTCTGGTTTAGACCTTTAGGTTTAGTCCTGGTTTAGTCCTGGTTTAGATCTTTAGGGTTTACTCCTGGTTTAGTTATGGTTTAGATCTTTAGGTTTAGTCCTGGTTTAGTCCTGGTTTAGATCTTTAGGTTTCATCCTGGTTTAGTCCTGGTTTAGTCCTGGTTTAGATCTTTAGGTTTAGTCCTGGTTTAGTCCTGGTTTAGATCTTTAGGGTTTACTCCTGGTTTAGTTATGGTTTAGATCTTTAGGTTTAGTCCTGGTTTAGATCTTTAGGTTTCATCCTGGTTTAGTCCTGGTTTAGTCCTGGTTCAGTCCTGGTCCAGTCCTGGTTCAGTCCTGGTTCAGTCCTGGTTCAGCCCCAGTTTAGTCCTGGTTCATTCCTGGTTTAGTCCTGGTTTAGTCCTGGTTTAGTCCTGGTTCAGTCCCGGTTTAACTCTTCCTTCCTTTGCCAGGCCTCTCTGGTGGATTACCCATGCGGAGGGGAGCACACGCCCAACCCCATCGCCAGCACGGTCCCTCTGAACGCCACGCCCACGTTCACCTCCACCACTCACCTGTCTGCTGTCGCCACGGCAACGGAGGCGGGGCTCACCATCGCCTTTCTGGGGGACCGCGAGGGGACTCTGCACAAGGTGAGTACGACCATCGCCACGGGCCTATTGTGTCCTCTGGAGGCCACCGTACATGAAGATATCTAATGAATGGCCCGTCATACAAAGATTTGGTCTGGTTTGGTTTTGATTGGTTTTGATTTAGGGCTACACAGTATAGGTGAAAAAAAATTGACTTCTTTTGGGGTTTTGGGGGTTTTGGGGGTTTTGGAATTAATAGAATTAATTTTTTATTGAGAAATCACTTCAATGAATGATGGACTTTTAAACTAACATAAGCAGGGCTGTTGGCCTTCAGTCGATTAAACGGTTGATGTTGTCTTAGTTGACTAATTCTTTTATTTAGATTATAAGGATAGTCCTGGTTCAGTCTTGGTTTAGTTCTGGTTTAGTCCTGGTTTAGATCTTTAGGTATAGTCCTGGTATAGTCCTAGTTTGGTCCTGGTTTAGTCCAGGTTTAGTCCTGATTTGGTCCTGGTTTGGTCCTGGTTTAGTCCTGTTTGGTCCTGGTTTAGTCCTAGTTTAGTACTGGTTTAGTCCTAATTTGGTCCTGGTTTAGTCCTGGTGTAATCCAGGTTTAGTCCTTGTTTGGTCCTGGTTTAGTCCTGGTTTAGTCTTAATTTGGTCCTGGTTTAGTCCTGGTTTAGTCCTGGTTTAGTCCTAGTTTGGTCCTGGTTTGGTCCTGGTGTAATTCAGGTTTAGTCCTGGTTTGGTCCTGGTTTAGTCCTGGTGTAATCCAGGTTTAGTCCTTGTTTGGTCCTGGTTTAGTCTTGGTTTAGTCCTGGTTTAGTCCTGGTTTAGTCCTAGTTTGGTCCTGGTTTGGTCCTGGTGTAATTCAGGTTTAGTCCTGGTTTGGTCCTGGTTTAGTCCTAGTTTGGTCCTGGTTTGGTCCTGGTGTAATTCAGGTTTAGTCCTGGTTTGGTCCTGGTTTAGTCTTGGTTTAGTCCTGGTTTAGTCCTGGTTTAGTCCTGGTTTGGTCCAGGTTTAGTCCTGCTTTAGTCCTGGTGTAATCCAGGTTTAGTCCTTGTTTGGTCCTGGTTTAGTCTTGGTTTAGTCCTGGTTTAGTCCTGGTTTAGTCCTGGTTTAGTCCTGGTTTGGTCCAGGTTTAGTCATGGTTTAGTCCTGGTGTAATCCAGGTTTAGTCCTGCTTTGGTCCTGGTTTTGTTCTGGTTTGGTCCTGGTTCAGTCCTGGTTTAGTCCTGTTTAGTCCTGTTTAGTCCTGTTTGGTCCTGTTTAGTCCTGTTTGGTCCTGGTTTAGTCCCGGTTAACGTTGTCATAGATGATTAATTCTTTTTTTTATATTATAAGGATTTGCATGGGGAAACCAGAGAAAAGGAGAAGTTAGTTACTGAGTTAACTGAAAATGTGCTAATTTTAGTATTTATATGTAAAAAGGCAAATTAAACTCACACTTTGCAAGTTTTCCTAATACTTTTTCCTGCATAAATAGTAGGAAACGTTTTTTGCTTGAACTCCAGTGCAGGTGTAGTCTTGTACGTAATCATTTTGAGAGATTTTGCCACATCCTTTTTAGTCTTTTCTTTTTCTTCTTTAATCAACTACAGCCAAATATAAAAGTCCTCCACGTTGCGTACATAGGCAGCCGTTTTAGAATGCAGATCTTACATTTTGTATAGAGAAAAAGGAAGCAGAAGAAACTGGTTTAACTCAATATTTTGTCAACTGTGGTAGTTTCAGTCATTATTTTCTCTGATGTATTATGGTAAATGTTCTGGCTGACTCACACACAGATAACTGCACAGGGAGCAGTGTCAGATTTTGATTTGTTTCTACAATTATATTTTTCCAGCAGCACAGTTCAGAATCAGCCCGCAGGCCGAATACACAAACCTGCTCAAATTAAGACAAATTCTCTTGCATTTCTCAGCATTATTATAAGTTAAGACCTGGTTTGGACCTGGTTAAGACCTAGTTTAGACCTGGTTTAGACCCAGTTTAGACCTGGTTTAGACCTGGTTAGTTTAGACCTGGTTTAGACCTGGTTTAGGCCTGGTTTAGACCTGGTTTGGACCTGGTTTAGACCTGGTTTAATCCTGATTTGGTTTGAACTGGCTCCTTTTTTCATAGCATCAAATATTAAAACCATTTGATATCTGTGCCAATACCCAGAATGCTCCTGGGGACAGGAACCAATGAAGGGCGAGGGTTCCCAGGGGCCTCTCTTGGGGGGTTCTGACAAATGAGGGGGTCCAAACTGTGGGCCCCAAGGCTACGTAGATGAGAACAGAGGGTTTAGGGCGACGCTGCAGGCTACACACCAGCTGCTGCTCTGTTGGGGCGTAAACAACAATATTTATCAGCGCCTGGTTTAGATCTGATTTTATTCTAGTTAGACCTGGTTTAGTTCTTGTTAAGTCCTGTTTTAAATCGTTGGTAGTGGTGGTTAAGTCCTGGTTTGGTCCTGCTTTAGTCCTGGTTTAATTCTAGTTAGACTTGGTTTAGTTCTTGTTAAGTCCTGTTTTAAATCGTTGGTAGTGGTGGTTAAGTCCTGGTTTGGTCCTGCTTTAGTCCTGGTTTAATTCTAGTTAGACTTGGTTTAGTTCTTGTTAAGTCCTGTTTTAAATCGTTGGTAGTGGTGGTTAAGTCCTGGTTTGGTCCTGCTTTAGTCCTGGTTTAATTCTAGTTAGTTCTGGTTTAGTTCTTGTTAAGTTCTGTTTTAAACCGTTGATAGTGGTGGTTAAGTCCTGGTTTGGTCCTAGTTTAGTTTTGGTTTAATTCTAGCTAGACCTGGTTTAGTTCTTGTTAAGTCCTGTTTTAAATCGTTGGTAGTGATGGTTAAGTCCTGGTTTGGTCCTGGTTTAATCCTGGTTTAATTCTAGTTAGTT